>CAJGYO010000014.1:17755453-18355453 GCA_904845875.1 Miscanthus lutarioriparius | reverse complement strand
CTAATGCTCGAATGATCGTCCTTCGATCGTTGTCCCCCTCTAGGATCCACCTCCCCTTATATACTGAGATAGGTCGGGTACATGGGGGTTTGGGGGATCAGTCTATGGTCTACAAGCACCGGACTCTAGGAGGGTCTTGCAGCGGCATCTTGTGGACTGTTGAGATGGCGTGGAGCCAAAGAAGCTCTGGGCATCATCTGGCTGCTCTGCTCTGACACCCTACGTGTCAGGTTCTGTCGGCTTGGACTGGCCTTCCCCGGGCGCACCTTCTGGAGTCTTCTCGGTGGCGTGGGAGGCTAGCTCGAGGGGATGATACATGGGCCTAGGAGCCCCTGAGCCCCTGGAGGCCGCGAAGGAGGAGTTTGTCTTCTTGTGACACACCCCGTGCTTGACCCTTTCGGGGGAGCGGCCGACAAGGCCGCGCCCAAGGGGCAGTGCCTGGGAGCCCCCGAGCCTTGGTGGCTTGGGGCGTCATCTTCTTACGCCTGAGCCTTGCCTAGTGCAGAAGGCCAGGAAGGAGCCAAGGGTTAGGTCCAGGCTCTCGTCGGTCGGGATGGGGCTCGGGCGAGCCCCCGAGCGCTGAGCAGAGGCGGCGGGCGTGCTTGGGCTCAGCCCTTTTCCTTATCTGGAGGGTGCGCACGAGCGCACCCGATGGGTGTAGCCCCTGAGCATCTGGTGATCCTGGAGGGATCGGTCGTGGGTCTCTCGGTCGGGAACCTTTTATCCTGAGGCTTAACATACCTATATGTTAGGATCTCGTCAGGTAGCAATATCACTACTGGATTCAGGCGCTTTGCCGAGTGTCTAATGCACTCGGCAAAGGCTACTTTACCCTCGGCAAAGCCTTTGCCGAGGGCAGCACTCGGCAAAGAGCCTCCGGTAAAAAATCCGTCGGCAAAGAATTCTTTGCCAAGCGCCTTTTATCGGGCACTCGGCAAAGTCTTTGCCGAGTGCAATCTCAGCACTCGGCAAAGAAAAGTGACCGTCACGGCACCGGTTGCGTTAGCACATGCTTTGCCGAGTGCCATATCAGAGGCGCTCGATAAAGATTTTTTAGTTTTTTTTCAAAATTTCTTTGCCGAGTGCCCTACCGGGGAGGCACTCGGCAAAGATTTTTTTAATGTTTTTTAATAATTCCTTTGCCGAGTGCCCTGCCAGATCGGCGCTCCGCAAATATTTTTAATTTTTTTTCATAATTTCTTTGCCGAGTGCCAGGGTCAGAGCACTCAGCAAAGAGGCTATTTTTTTTGATTCTATATTCACAAACACAGCATATAAGAGATATATATAACATCTGTGACATCACAAACACAATATAGAACATATATATCACATCCATCTCATCACAAAGGCAATACCACATATATATCACATGTCGATCACACAATATCTCACATACACAACATCACAAGCATAATAGGTCCAATATCCATCGAAACAAGTCGATAGTTGATCACAGTGCATCACATGTCCATCAAGCGGTGAAAAAGAGATACAAACTACCGGTGGGGAGGAAACTGAGTGCTTGGTGAAGGAAAAGTGCCGTCGCCTGCTTGCGCTTGAGATGGGTTATTCGAACCCGCCGACGAAGGCAGCATAAAGGACAAGAGATTGCATCTGTTACAGTGGTCATCTAATGAAAGCACTAGTCGAAGCAATTTGCTTTCATACTCACAGGACTAACTATAACTGGCGGCGACGGTGGAGCGAACTGCGGGACAGCTACACCATGCATTTGCCCAAAGTTCTGCAGGAACGTCGTAATCTCCGCCAGCAGCTTGGCCTGCCTTTCCCGCTCGTCCTGTCTTTCCCGCTTGGCCCGCTCGGTCCTCACCGCCAGGTCCCGTAGCACCGACGAAGACGATCGGGGTCGCCGAGTCCCTCCCATAGGTCCTCCTGCAAAAAAGGGCAAAAATGGTTAGTGTTGACTCAAAATTTCGGAAGCACCTCCCCTGCACGGGGAGGTTCCCAAAACCTACAAAAAACATGGCACAAAGGCCAACAACCACATATATACCAAACATGGGCACGAAGGCCAACAGCCACCAATATATCAAGAGGAGTCATGTACTTTAGTTCTCTTTCCATGCAAATGAAAGTATTGAAGTAGTACAACAATAATTACTACTAACCCTACAACTACTACTAACACTACTACTAACAACTACTTAACTACTAACAGTACTAATACTAAGAACTTCTTAACTATTAACAACTACTACTACTAACCACTACTACTTACTAACTACTACTACTACTAACCCTACAACTAACACTACTAACTACTACTACTAACCACTACTACTTACTAACTACTACTATTTACTACTACTACTACTACTAACCCTACAACTAACACTACTAACTACTACAACTAATACTACAACTAACACTACTACTACTACTACTACTAACACTACAATTAACTACTACTAACACTACTAACTACTACTACTACTAACACTACAAGGGTAACACTACTACTAACAACTACTTAACTACTAACAATACTAATAATAAGAACTACTTAACTATTAACAACTACTACTACTAACCACTACTACTTACTAATACTACTACTTACTAACTACTACTACTACTAACCCTACAACTAACACTACTAACTACTACTAACAACCACTACTACTTACTAACTACTACTATTTACTAACTACCACTACTACTAACCCTACAACTAACACTACTAACTACTACAACTAACACTACAACTAACACTACTAACTACTACTACTTCTACAACTAACTAACTACTACTAACACTACTCAAAGATGTTCTTGTTCTTCATCTAAACCTCCTCCTTCTCTTTTTTCTCTCATAAAAACCTCTCCAAACAAGCCCCCAAGACCAAAGACCAACCAAATGCATGTGCCCACTAACTACTACTACTACTAACACTACAAGGGTAGGGCTTACCTTGGTGGCAAGAACGGCAGGGCTGGGTCCAGGGAGAGGGGGATGACCAGGCGCCGAGGATCAAGCAGGCGGTCGGCGGCACGAGGATCCGGCGGGCTGGTCGGCACCTTCCTCTTCTTCCTCCTCCCCTTCTCTTTCTTCCTCTTCCTCCTCCCCTCTCTTTCTTCCTCTTGCTCCTCTCCTTCTCCCTCTCGCTGGCCGGCCACGGGCGCAGTGGGGCGGTGGAGTCGGGGGCCAGGTGAGCTTGGGGGCCGGGGAGCCTGGTGGCTGGGGCTGGCGGCCGTTGCCCTGGGAGCAGAGCGGGCAGGCGCATGAGCGGACCGGGGACCTGTGGCACGGGTGGGGGCGCTGGGGCGGAGTGAGGCTGGCAGCAGGCGACCTTGTCGGAGGGGCGCCGGGGGGCTGGCAGGACTGGCGGAGGGGGGGACGGCGGGGGGCGGCAAGCACGCACGGGAGAAACGCTGGGGCGGGTGGGAGAGGAGTGAGAAGGGGTGGGGTGGGCCGCCTGTTCTGGGCCTTTAGGTTAAAAGATTTTGCCGAAAGTCCGGGCCCAGTGCAAGACGGCAAAGGGTTTTTTTTTATTTTTTATTTTTTATTTTGCCGAGTGCATCGTGAATGGCGGCATTTGGCAAAGGCTTCCGACGTCACAACTTGCTCCAAACTTTGTCGAGTTCTAGGTCATTTTGGCAGTGGCAAAGGTTGGCAAAAAAAAATAAAAAAAAAAAATTTTGTTTTTTCACCCCATTTTTTATGGGGCCTTGCCGCCACCTTTGCCGACAGTAATTAAAACTCCATTTCAAAATTTTTTGGGACAATTTTGAGTTTTTTACTATATTTTTGCCGACGGCTAAAGTTTTATTTTTGTTTCGTTGAATTTTTTCGGCCTACTATTTCAAATTTGAACTGCATGTACATGAAATAATGGAATTTGGTCATTCAAAAAATGGTATTCATGTCAAATTGTGGCGTAGTGTATGAGAAAACAGATTTATTAAAATGTCTCTAAAAAATACATGCTATCTGAACAACAATAAAAATCAGGCAAGGCAATTAAAGAGGAGTGAAAAAAAGACAGTAAAATCTTTGGTACAATGCCACGGTGGTAGAAGGAATTACAAAAAAATAAAAGAAAATTGTCTTACGGGCCGTGGGCCATGGCACTTTCAGTGTTTACGGGCTTTAGTTTTGGGCTTTTAGTCCACATATGTTTCCATAAACCAAACTAGTACGACAGCAAGCATGACTGCGCGAGGAGCGTCCAACTTCATACGTGAGCTACAGCTCCGATCTGACTTGACCACGCACGATGTTCTGCACATCGAGTTGGCCGTCGACCACGCCGGCACTAGACCTGAAGCCGCCAAGCGCCTCAGGTGGCGGGCTGTCGCCGCTGCTAACGCGAGGCCAGGCGGCGGCATCATTGGAGCGCGAGAAGAAGCCCATTCAGCAAATCCAGCAGCCGAGGGATTGCGCGCGCGGACGTGTTGTGGTGGGAGGTCGACACGGTGGCAGATGCGACCGTGGTGACCAAGATGGCCACGAGGCACGTGGATGGGCGCGCGCGGGAGGCGGTGGCGGAGCTCCACGGTCTCATGGTCACGAGGACGAACGGGATGCAGGCCGATAAGAAGCTGCGGGAGGGGCGAGGAGTTCAGAACACAGAAGACCAAATAGAGTTTCTTTGCTTCCACGCCGTACCTATCGATCTCCGAGGTCGAACCAAAGTCACGTACTTTGATAAAACTACGTGTGCCCATATTTGCCTCTTTTGCTTGCCCTTACGTCGTGCTCATGCACACATGTCGCCAAAAGGAAATAATTAACAAATTTGAGTTGCATGTGTCTCATTGACAAGCGAGAGGTTGTGACGTGACGTGAGCGAGTTTGGTTCGTATACGACACATGGGGCCTTAGTTTTCAAAATAAACACAAAAGAAATCCGATCGGTACGCGTGTATTTGGATTAGGATTCCTAATTATGTTATGATTATTTCAAGATATCATACATATTGTAAGGAAAATAGACCCTAGGCACATTTACTTTGGATTTTGGTGTTTGATGACCAACACTATCAAATTGGACTAATGAATTTGCAAGTGATTGTTTTATAGTTCAATAGGGTGCAAAACATGACTTGGACGAAGGCGACGTGATGATCCGATGATCAACACCATAAGCAAGATCCTAGAAGCACAAGAGAAGACCCAAGATATCAAGCATAGTCCAAGCACGAAGATAGGAACCAAGCCGGATACAAGATCGTGAAGAAACATGCTTGGCACAGTGACCGGACGCAGCGACCGGACGCAGCCCTTATAGGGACCGAATGTGTCCAATCAATTGCTCGGCAACAGCAGGCGTCAGCAGCAGCGACCATACGCTGAAAACTGAAAGTGACCGGACACACTGATGGCACTATTCATCATCCCGGCAACACATTCAGCACTAACGGGACACTGGTGGCAAATTGACCGGACGCAGGAACTGCAGCGTCCAATCGACTCCAAAGAGGTTCCAGAGCGGCGAAGTTGCTACCGGACGTGTCTGGTGGCATGTGACCGGACGCCATCAGCGTCCGATCAGTTGATTGCGTGCTCTAATGGTCGGGACGACCGGACGAGTCCGGTCAGGATGAAAGCAGCGTCTGGCCAGTAGCAGAAAAGCGGGATTTTATCCCCAACGGCTACTTTCTCAATGGGCTTATAAATAGACCCTCAACCGGCCATTTGAGATGCGTGGAGCTGAGGAAACATACCAAGGGTGTTGATACACCATTTTAGTGGTCTCCACTTGCATACTGCTTAGTGATTCATTAGGTGATTAGCGTAGGTACTTTGCGAAGTGCTTAGGTTGATTAGATCACCGCTTATGCGCTTGCTCTAGGTTTAGGCCTAGTGTTTAGTGAGGTTTGCATACCTCCTACCACTCGGTGCTTGCGCACACCATTATTGTACATCGGAGGGGCTTGTAGTCTTGCGAGATCATACCAACCGCGTTTGTGATGTGGCCGCCACTGTGTACCAAAGGGAACAAGGCCCATGACGGTTCGGCCGGAAGCTTGATAGTGAAGATGACGGGGAGCGATCCCACTTGCGCGTGGGGAAGGCCCGGGGCTATCCACGGAGTTACCCCGACCGGGAGCTTGGCCCTTACGAGGGGCTCCAACGAGAACTAGGGGAAGCTTGCGCCCTTCTCGATACCTCAGTAAAAATACCAGAGTCGTCAACGGGAGTTTGCATATCTCTACCTTACTCTTTAGCTTCCGTATTTATATTGTTTGCATAACTCCTTTTGCGGTAGAGATTGCAACATACTAACAAAACCGTAGTTGCATATTTCGATAGTTTATCTTTTGCATAGGTTTTACTAAGAAAAGGAAAATAGGGCATAGCTTAGAGTTGGAGTTTTAAGTTGCCTAATTCACCCCCCTCTTAGGCGTCACGGTCCGCTTTCACATATGTCGTTTATAAATATAACATGGGAGATATAGATAGATGTGAAGAGAGATAATTTGCACATTCATGAAGTTAGTTAGGGGACGATGGATGAACAAAATTGCCGCAAATTTTTACCTCTTTATTATTAAGGTATATATATATATATATATATATATATATATATATAGGTATAAATAAATATAAATATAATTCGGGCCTATGTACAACCGATTGAACTCAAGCTCGGTGAGTGACGTCGGTTGCTACGCTCTGGCCTGCCACGCACTGGGGAGCTCCGGCGGCTGCATCCAGTTCCACAACTCGTGCCAGTACATGGTCGAGTACGGCGACGGCTCTTCCACAGCGGGTGATTTTGGCATCGAGACGCTGACCTTCATGCTGCGCGTCCGCGTACCGGACGTGGCGTTCGGGTGCGGCTCCGACAACCAGGGTCTGTTCCCAGCGCTAGCGGAGGGGATCCTGGGCCTCGGCAGAGGGAGCTTGTGGTTCCCGAGCAAGATCGCCGGCCGCGCTACGGCTGGAGCTTCTCCTACTGCCTGGCCAGCGTAGGTCCCCGCTGCTCCTCAACCCTGACCTTCGGCTCGGGCGCTACGGTCAACACCCCGCCGGCATCCTTCACCCCCATGTTGACCAACCCGCACATGTACACGTTCTACTGCGCGCGTCTCATCGGCATCAGCGTGGGCGGCGTGCGTGTGCCGGGCGTCACCGAATCTGACCTCCGCCTTTGTTGGGACATGGATATATGGGCCGCGAAGGCTTAGCGTTACTCTAGCAAATAAAAGCTAACGATGTGGATCATATGGCAAGCAATTTTCAAGGACCATGCAGGGGACCTCCGCTAGCGCCAGTGGCGAATCTAGGATTTTAACTTTAGGTATGCCGCCAAAAAAAATTCATATATAATTTGGTAAATCCATTTTAGCAATTCAGTAACAATTGTAAATTTTATAACATGATTTGATATACATGCACTAAGTAACTTGATAAGGCTTAAATTCAAGGATTAAGTTGAAACCATCTACTAAATACAATATAAATAGTTCAAAAGCCATACTGATAGTTTAAATATAGGCATAAAAGAGTATCAGAGGCTTACAATGCTATTTTTTCAGACTGTTTTATTCGACGCTTTCCAAGGAATATGAATGTCTTATTATATCTTCTTCATCAACCAGATCAACCACTGGTCTTCCACCACTGGTTCAACCTGATAAGGTGGAGGATTAGAAGGTTCAACTGGCTATGAATGTTACCAAATAGCTATGAATGTAGAAAATAATTT
Organism: Miscanthus lutarioriparius; assembly: GCA_904845875.1. NCBI lineage: Eukaryota > Viridiplantae > Streptophyta > Magnoliopsida > Poales > Poaceae > Miscanthus > Miscanthus lutarioriparius. Next base: position 18,347,774 of record CAJGYO010000014.1, on the reverse strand, counting down.
TCTAAAAAACATGAAGAGCAAAGATCAAAATTTACCTAACCAAAATAGCGAATCAAGACGATAAGTCCTGACTGGCGCAACCGTATATTCTGCAGACAGGACGTGGGAATTAGACGGCGATCCTCCGATCCAGCATTCAGAGCATGGCGGAGGGCGGCAGGGCACCAGGGGTCGCGCCCGGCCAGGGCGTCACAGACTCACATGTCAGGCGGCGACGCCCGTGTTCCTCCGTGGCTCCCCGTCTGATCGAGATTAGATTAGGAAATTCGAAGGGTCGTATACGAAGCGCACATACCGGACGTTTGGACTTTGGAGAATTGGAGTTCCCTTGCCACATGGGCCGCGTCAGTGCATCATATGGGCCTCCCGTCATCACGTAATGGTGTCCACGTATGTTTTTTTTCTTTTTAACAAATACAGCATATATACAATATAATAATATATATACTACTGCTGGCCAAGTTTGCAGGGTATGCCGGTGCATACCCGGCATACCCTGTGGCTACGCCACTGGCTAGCGCCGCCCTTGGTTGACAAAGGCCTGGCGCAAGAGTCATGGCGAAGGCGGCCCCCAGGACGGCGAAGGCTTGGCGCAACAGTCGTGGCGAAGGCATTCGGGGCAGTGGAGGCCTGGCAGGGTGCAGAGCGCGGGCACCGGGATCAAGTCGGTGGAGGCAGATAACATGGCCAGACCGGAAAGGTCGGCAGGAGCCTCCGTCAGTTGATGAGCCTCCCATGGGCGCCGGCTAAGGCCCATGCAGCAAGGCTGTTGGTAAAAGAGAAGCCCCAAGTTACCCCCGGAAGTCTAGCTTGAGTGCAGGAATATCCCAAGTATGTGGCAGACGGTATTTTTGTAAAAGAGTTTCCTCTTGTACAATGACCTATAAAAGGGGAGGGTGAATCCCATGTAAGAGTTAGTTGAACCTTATTTATGAAACCCTAGATTTGGTGGGCCTTACTCTGTGTGTTCACCTCTGTTCTCCACGGGGCTTAGCCTTGGGCCTGTGCCGGAGGCCTCCGCCCCATATTTCGTTCTGTTAGGGATAGTTCCCCAACAGCCTTGACTCGTCCACAGGCCATGGTGGCGTCATCGTGGACTCCGGCACTGCCGTGACCCACCTCGCTGGCCCCACGTACACCGCATTCCGCGACGCCTTCCTAACGGCCGCAATGACGAACCTCTGCTGGCCCTCCTCGGGCGGCCCCTTTGGCTTCTTCGACACCTGCTATAGCGTGCGCGGACTCGTGAGGTGCCTGCTGTGTCGATGCACTTCGCCGGCAGCATCGAGGTGAAGCTCCCTCCCTAGAACTACCTCATCCCCGTGTACTCCAAGGGCACCATGTGCTTCGCGTTTGCCGGCAGCGGTGACCGTGGTGTCTCCATCTTCGGCAACATCCAGCTGCAGGGGTTCCGAGTCGTGCACGACGTCGACGGCCAGCGTGTTGGGTTCGTGCCAAATAGCTGCTGAGAGAGGAAGAGCAGTGGTCGATTGATCGCATAATTGAGTACTCATATATTTACACCTCTGTCGGTTCGTCTCAAAAGGAATATAATTTTCATTTTTCAATGAGTCACATTTATTCTTGATTTACATAAGTTAATTCATCTCAAGTTTGACTAATTAAACATAGGCAGAATTTGCTACCGGACATGCCAAGTGACCCCTCTTTGCTAGCGGACATGCAAAAATTGACGATCTGCTGGTGAACACTCTGGTCCTAACAAATTTGCTGGTGGACATCCCATCTAATAAAATATTAATTTCTAGCTGCTGTGGAGAGAGAAGGACGGTAAAATGTCCAATTTGCCCCTGCCCTTTCTTCTACACCTCTTTCTTCTTCCCCATCTGCTCCGAGCAGCGTCGCGTCCTCCCTTCTCCCTCTCCGAGCAGCCCCACAGCGCCGCCGTCGACGGTGGCTGCGCCCCTCCTCCGAGCCGCACCGCGTCCTCCCTCCCCCTCCGAGCAACACCATGGCCAAGCAGGGCCACCACCGGCATGGCCACCGTGGCTGCTGCTGCTGGGGCGGCGCGGCCACCCAGGCTTCCTCCCCGCGTCCACCGCGGCATGGCCACCGTGGCTGCTGCTGCTGGGGCGGCGCGGCCACCTAGGCTTCCTCCCCGCGTCCACCGCACCCGTGTGGACCGAGCCTACACCCGCCAGTCGCACCCGCCCTCGCTCGATCTGTTCATCCCGCACGCGCCGTGTCAGAGTTGCGGCGCCATTGACGGCCTGCATGTGAAGCTCGCGACCCGGCTCTCTCCTCCTCTCCCCCGCCCCTATAAAGAGCGCCCTCGGACTCCTCTCTGCTCGCTGCGTCTGCCTCGCCCTCCCGAGCTCCCTCCCGCACCGCAGCGACCACACTTGCCACCGCGGCCGCCATTGATGACCGGCTTTTAAGTTCCGCGACCCGGCCATCCTTCCCCTCCCCGCCCTATTTAAGGGAAGCACCGGGACCGCGATCGCACGCCGCCACCACTCCTTCCCTCCTCGAGCCTCCTCTCTTGCTCCAGTGCCTCGAATCGCCACCGCCGCCGCCATGGCCGACCACAGCTCGAGATCATCGATCTCCCCGTGCACACCTCCTTTCGCCACCCCGTTTCCTCCATTGGAACCGCAGTGGCATGGCACGTCCGCCCAACCCCTCAAAGGCCTCGATTCAAAGCCGCAGCACCTTCCCCTGTCCTCGCCGGAGCTCCAAGCCGAACCATCGCCGTTGCTTCTGTCTTCCTGGACACGAAGGCAGCGAACCACGGTAGGCCACATCACCTATATGAGCCAATCCTATCGCGCCACGTAGCCGTCAAATGCCACATCAGCTGAAGTCAAGCCCAGTGATCACAGTTTTACCGTGCGTGGGCCCCGCGCCGCCGTGGCCAGAGGAAGGAGACCAAGGTAGAAGAAACAGCCAGGGGCAGAAAGGACATTTCCCGTGCTTCTCTCTCCTCGAAAGCCCGGAAATGAATATTTTATTCGGTCCGGTGTCCACCAGCAAATTTGTAAGGAACCAGAGTGTCCACCAGCAGATCGTCAAATTTTGCATGTCCGCTAGCAAAGAGGGGTCACTTGGCATGTCCGGTAGCAAATTCTGCCTTAAACATATGAAAAATAATAATATTTACTATGCATAATAATAATAATTAGGTGCACTAGATAGTCCATCAACCCGTGCTCACGCATAAGTTAGAATCTTATATAAGATATAATTGTGATAGACTTGTCAATTACTTATACATATCTTTTTATCTCCATCCGGTTTTTTCCCTTTGCATGGCAACGCTTTTTCTTGAGGGGATTTGCATGGCAGCCCTGTGCATATTCAATATGCATTTCGTTAACATCATAGCTTAAACTATGGTAGCTGTGGTTGCAGCTCATATCTTATGATGTCACTAATCTAAATTTTGATATCATTTTTAATCTTGTAAACTATAGATTTCGAGAATGCACACGATGAGTTGTTTTATATATAAGCGTTCAGATTAGGTGTTTACATGATGCTATCGGGTTCTTTCATAAAGAAACGACACCAGCTTGTATTATTCTATTAGCAATATAATATTATTTTGTTTCCGATCAAACTTCTCAACTTTTGACTATTTTTATAAAAAAACATATTAACATGTACAATATCTTTAAATGCACAACCCAAATATTTTTTTGCCATATCTAATGAACCTATTGAATGTTGTAGATGTTTGTATCTTTATCTATAATTAAATCTAGTTAATAAAGCTAACCAAGTTTGACTTTGAATAAAACTTAGGACTCGTTTGGCTCGGCTCTGCATGGCTCCTGCTTTACCTACCTGTATCATGTGCATCACTGTGCGGTCCTGTAGCAGCCTGTGCAACACCTCCGGCTCTGGCAGATTTACACTGAGAACGTGGAGGAGCCACGGATTTGGTGCTCGGGCACCTCCTCTACAGTACTGCTACAGCCGCCTAGTGTATACGTAGTCTATCTCTAATCTTTTGTTGTAGCTACAGCCGCCTGCTGTATCTGCTTGCTGCATGCTAACCATGGCGTCACTCTCGCCGGAGACGTGGCCTCATTAATCTCCCAGCAGACATATAACCACCACCCCCTGCAGCCATGGAATCACTCACTCCAGATCACTTCTACATACTGATCCAGCAAGTGACTGCTGCTCGCTTGCTAACAACCATGGTGCGTGAACGCCACCACAGCTGAGTTCCTCGCGCGTCGCGTCCAGCGCGACAAGCGGAGGGCAGCATGGATCATCTCGAAGGCGGCGGCGGCGGGGGGCAACGCCACGTGGGTCCTACTACTCTCTGGCGGCGACAGGTTTGTGGCGCCGGTGGTTTCGGGGGCGTGCAGGATATCGTGAAGGTCAGGGCACCCGTCCGCATTCCACGAGCCGACAGGTCAGGGCACCAGTCCGCATTCCACGGGCCGATAGGTGAGGGAACCAGTCGGCATTCCACGGGCCGATAGTTTTAGAAAGACTTTTTGAGATACTCTTAATCTACTAATCAAAGCAACTTTCTCGCTAGCTCCTTTTCCCTTCTCATATATAACCACCAACCCCTGCGGCCTTGGCAAAACTCAAGGTCACCTCTGATCGAAGCAAGCGACTCGTAACTGACATTTTATCATTTATACAATATAGGGTTATTTTGTTGCCGGTCAAACTTCTCAACTTTTGACTAAGTTTATATAAAAACATATTAACATCTACGATATCATTAAATGCCCTACCCAAATATTTTTTTCTTGGCTTGTCTAATTAATATATTTAATTTTGTAAATGTTTATTTGTATTGTTATCTATAAATGTTGTTAGTAAAGATAAGCAAGTTTGACTTTGAACAAAACTAAGTGCATGTTTGCCATGGCTCGTGCTCCAACAGCTCCTCCACAGGAACCTTTGTTGGAGCCAGAGCAGAAGGATCAAAAGTAGCTTCTACTCTACATGTAAAAACAGTTTTGACTCCTCATATCTATAAAAAAATAGCTCCTCCTCTACGGGTGCTTCTTCTACCTCTCGCCAAGAGCGTTGGCGTGTGTGTGTTTGAGTGGTTCCTTGGCGAAGCCAACATACATCGCCAAGATCACGGTGGGCACAATGGCGTCGAGGCGCTGCTGGCGCTGGACACGGGTAACCACGTCACATGGCTGCCGTGCCAACCATGCCGACAGTGATACCCGCAGTCCGGGCCCGTGTTCGACCCACGGCACTCGACGTCATACTGCGAAATGGGGTATGACGCGCCAGATTGCCAAGCGCTGGGACGATCCGGCGGCGGCGACGCGAAGCGCATGACGTGCGTCTATGCCATGGGATACGGGGACGACTCTACGACGGTGGGAGACTTCATCAAGGAGATGATGACCTTCGCGGGCGGCGTCCAGGTTCCGCACCTGTCGATCGGCTATGGCGATGACAACAAGGGCCTGTGTTCGGGGCGCCGGGCGCGGGGGTCCTGGGCCTCGGCCGTGGCCAAATATCGTGCCCGAGCCAGATTGCTACTCTCGGCTACAACGCCACGAGCTTCTCCTACTGTCTCCTTGACTTCTTGTCAAGCCCCGGCTCCCACTCCTCCACCCTCACCTTCGGTGCCGGCGCCGTGGAGATGTCCCCGCCAGCGTCCTTCACCCCCATGGTATGGAACCCGAACATGGGCACATTCTACTACGTGCGGCTTATCGGCGTCAGTGTGGGTGGCACGCGCATGCCGGGTGTGACTGAGCGTGACCTCCAGCTAGACCCATACACGGGTCACTGCGGCGTCATCCTAGACTTTGGCATCACCGTGACGCGGCTTGCCCTCCCAGTGTACATCGTAATCCTTGACGCCTTCCGCACCGCGGCAACCGATCTCGGCCAGGTCTCCATCGGTGGCCCCTCCGGCTTCTTCGATACGTGCTACATCGTTGGCAGAGGGGGCGTGATGGTGCCCACTGTGGGGGGGGGGGGGTAGGGCGGGCGGGCGCGTGGTCAGGAGAGAGGGGAGGGGCCAGGGAAGGGGAAGTGGTATTAGATTACTTGCTTCCTTAAGATTGAATGGTTACAATCCCCTCCTATTTATAGTCCTTGGAGACTTGGTTCTTAAGCAATCCTACTTTTCTAAAAGAACCTTTATAGATTCGGGTCTCTTTCGTAACAAACCTTAATCTAATCTTTCTGAGCACACCCTTACTACTTTTCCTATTCTATTCTTACTCCCCTTGATTGGCGAGCCCTGCTTTCAGCGGTGGCGGCCCTCCATGGCCACCCCCCCCAGATGCGCCGCGCCCTCCTCGGGCTATGCGCTTGAGGGGGCCAAGGCCCACAGCGTGGCTCTCATGCTGTGCCTAGCTTGGTCAGCTTGGTTTATAGTCAGGGGCCCACATTGAGTGTATGACAAAATGTATGTTGAATATAGGGACGGTGATAGGGCTAAGATGAAAACGTGCATAGAGGTGCTCAAGTTGAGTTCGGATAGGGATTGATTCATGAAGGCTTTCTTGCTTCTAGCTTTGGGGTCTCTTCATTGTACGAGCACAACAAATGCAGTGACCTTGAAGTATCTTCATAGCCTACGTGATGTATCAAAGATCAATGAATTCGATTGGGTTGGCCATATCCTAGAGGTGGTGATGGAAGAGGTGAAGAAATACAAGAGATTATCTCCTGAGCATGCCCATTACGTTGGATCTTCTCTTGCAATTTTAGCTGTATTTCGACTTTCTTCGTTACATTGCTTATTATCCATGTACTGTACTATCTTCAAATCATCGTATTGTTTTGTACTATCTTCAACTTTCCTTTGTTACATGGCTCAGCGCCGAGGTGACAAGTGGCGGAGCTAGGGGGCAATAACCCCCCCCGACTTAACATGTCACAACAAAATATTTGTAGTAGTATATAATTTTATAATTTTAGGCTTGTGAAAAGAGAGTATAAACAAAATAATATAATTGTTATATATACCTATTAATATCTTTTACACCCTCCGTCCAATAAAAAGTGTCATTGTCGCTTTTTGAGAATTCAAACATCTTCGCCCTGGGCTGTCCTTATGCTCGGTTGACGAAGCTTTTCACCAAAGCAGCAAGCTCGAGAGCACAAGTAACCTTGTTTATTGGGATTATTTCCCATTGTAACATGTACACCATATATATATATAATGAAACTGAAGGCCGCCGTGATTGTGTGCACTGTGCTTTCCCAATCTCTTCCACGTTTACATGGTATCATTCGCTGGTTTCCAATCCTAGGCCTCCTTCTCCCACCTCCTCCCAGCGCCACCACTGTTCATCGCCACGACGACCGAGCCGGCTGCTATGTCCAGCTCCTGCTTGTCCTCCATGAGCGACAACGCGACCAGCGCCATGTCTGGCCACACTAGGAGTCAGAACTCGTCCTCAACACTCTCTATGGCTTGAACGATGACTTCTGCACTGCCTCCTACATCATCGCCTTCACCGAGCCCCTGCCGTCCTTCGCCAGGACTCGCAACTTGCTCCTCACCAGCGGGCACTCGCACAACAAGGGCCGCTGTCGACACAGAATTTTTGTCTCCGTGCCGAGGACACACGCAGCAAGCCGAAAAGGTCCACTCGATAGAGCAGATCCGCCTAGTTTCAGCGCAAGGGTGATCGATCCTGCGCAAGTCCTCCCGAGACGTGCCAGTCAATTTGACCATGTAATTGATAAGGAGAGAAAGTTTATCAGTAATTAAGGGCGGAACGTGCTGGTGTTGCCAGACAATCCCGAATGTGCGGCTCTGAGAGCCGATATGAGAGGAGATCGACTAAATAGTCGATTCCAGCATATTCATAAGAATAAATCGGTTAAAGCTCATGGGGTTGTGTAAGAAGAATCGGTTATCATCCAGGATAAATATAAATTCGAGCAAAATTTAATCAATGGCAATAAGATATCCATGATGATCGATTTAAACTGAGCCAATGATTACAAGTAACCGAACCCCTTTTTATATAAAGAAACAATTTAACACCACTTAACCATCTAACAAAGATAAATCTAATGAACATGTTAGATCTCATCTATCGCCATGACCAGTGGGGCATGAGGCAGAATCATACAGGCCGTAATACAATAATAAGATTATGGGGCTAACATATCTTTCAACTTATCTCTACTTCAATGGTCTCGTGATGTGAACTGCTCGTGAAAGCACTCGATACCGGCTAAACAGCCGATTCAGGCATAGCACACAGTTAAGGTCATGCCTTCTCCATAATGGATCTACCAACTAACGATCCCCGCTCCACGGTGCTAACAGTGGGGTGAGAGGCAGAATCCCATAGGCCGTGATAACGGGCCATGGAACGGTTCTCGCTAACCAATAGATCTACTCAAGATCGAACATACCTTAACCGCACACTATGCATGATTAAGATTGATATAAAACAGCCGATAAAAGCATAACTCATCGTTTAAGACGTAGATTAGATCAATTTTAGATTAGCAAACGATGGGTTAAATAAGATATAAGGCCGATCCAAATCAATCTCAATCGGGCAGAGTGATATTGCTATAATTAGATAGATAATGAAAGCAATAAGCAATATCGGTAACTTAATGAATCTACCAAAGACTGCCATTCAAAGGTAGAGCCGATAACTTGACCTTGATCTAGTTCAAGCAGTGGGGTGTGAGGCAGAATCACACAGACCATACTTGAACTAGGCAAGAGTCGATAACTAGCTTATACCAGAGCCGCAGTGGGGGTCGACCGGATCGATGCAGCCATATGAACAGAGGTATAAACCATGACGGTACTTACAACAAGCAGTGGAGGTTGACCAGATCGATGCAGCCGTACTTGCTGAAGAACTTGCCGAGATCTACTCTACTCCTACTCCTAAGGGGTGGCCGGAGCCGAAAAAGTAAATTGACTTGTATTTGATTGATTGCGTGTTCCTTACAATAGCCGGGGTTTGATATTTATACCCGGAGTCTAGACATGAATCCTACTCGAGCACGATTTGTTACAATCTTTGGCATAAAAAACGAAAACATTCCTAATTTAAGATAACTTGGACTCTAATCTTTCCCTTTTTGTAGAGTCCAGCATGCCTCGTCCCAGCGCCGATCATAGCTTCTGTCGTTATCCACCGGCGCTATCTGAAGAAAGCCGATTCTAGTGCTATATCCGAATCAGCTGTTTTCAATCTTCACGCAATTGATCCCTTGCTGACATGGTTTTTGGGAGCTTTCGAGCCTCTGAAATTCTTCTTCCAAATTCTGGTGTAAACACATGCCCCCCAATTTTGGGATAAAAGTAATTTTATTCTAAAATTATCCTGTCTGCATCCGTGATTGGTCCATAGTCACGGGTAGAGAACCTTGATCTGGGGTCCACCGTCCGTCCCCGCTTGCGTCCATTCACGAGCCTATGCCCCAAAACTTTTGCAAGAGCACCACTGTTTCACGAGCATTTGGATTCATCTTCCCGGGCCGGCTATAAAATGCTCATCCGACCCTGGCGAGAGCTACTCACTACTTCAGCCATGTTTCTCTTCCATCCATCTTTTCGAGTGCTCCCAACTCCACTGGACCCTCCATGGTCTATCCTTTTGTTATGATGATCTTGAGCGGTTAGAAGAATTCTTGTGTATGGGGTGATTGTGTCACTCATTCTAGCGCTTCGTTGAGCAAGAAGACCAGCCATTGCGGTTAGAAGGATTCTTGTGATATCACCTGAGTCTTCTCTCCATGCTCGCAAAGCTGTTTTAGCGTCTTGTGAAGGCTAGAATATGTGGACACCTTCCCTTGTTTGTTCCATCAAATGCCTATCGGGAAAGCCACAAGCTTTTTTTCCAGCGGTCTCCCAGTCACCGAGGAATTAGTTGGGTACCTGTTAGGCAGGCGGCTTTTCCCTTTCTCTTGCACAATCTTATCAATGGGCCGATGTGACTTGGTTTATGATGACCCTCGGCCTTATGGGGATTCGGACTCCCTTCAATCCAAATAAACTGGATAGGCTGATCTCTGGTAAAATCTTCGAATCTGTTTTAGATCTTTTGTAATTTGAGGAAGCAATAAGTCCAAATCTGTTATCTCTTCGTTATCCGTCTCCTGAACTTTCGGAGTGCCGTTCCATTTCCGTTTCTGATTCCAAACTCATACCCCTGGCGAAATCTATCTTCTCGCCTTCCTAGGCTATATAAACAGGCCCCGGCAGTGGATCTAAGGATAACTTACTTTGCCTCAAACCTTCTGCACCCTTAGCACAGTTCCTACTTTTTCGTAGGTCAGAGTTCATGGAGAACAGCAAGAAGTCTCCTGAGAAGGTCTTCATTGGATCTGCATCATCACGTCGGCGCCTTCGTCGTCAGGAAGGTATATCATGTGATGCCTCCGCTGCCTCGGGGAACAGGGCCGACTCCATTTGGCCTACAAGGCCTTCCTTGTCGATGGCTTGCCGCCAACCCCCTTGCCATTAGATGAGGTGGATTGATAATAATGATCTGCTTGCCTCCATTGATCAACATGGCCAGAGTCTCGCTGAGTGTCTATCCCTCGTAGAATCAGCCCTGGCCATGGTTCGATGCCGATCACCTCCTACGACCGATTCGGTGGAGGATAGGTTGGCCAAGGCCGAGGCTAGAATTGCGGGTGAGATACCCATCATAACCTCTGTTTCTTTTCAACTTTTCCCTCAGGATTCTGATCATCTCCTTTTCGAACTTTTCAGATTTGTCCGCCCAACTAGAGAGCCTTCAATTGGCTACGGAGCACACGGCGGGATTTGTCAATGCAAGAGGCGCTGTCCTGGTGGTTCGCCTGTACGACATCCCGAACCGCGTCAGGGAGGTCGCTCTTCATGGTGTCCGTCACGGTGCTACCACAGCGTTGGCTGCTACACAGGCCCGTTCTGGCTGCAATCTCCGGCTTCTTCCTCATGGTTTCCCAGACGCGATGCATCCCGAGGATCGTGAGCGCCTGACTGATGGTTTCCTTGGTGCCGCCAACTCCGTGGCCCTCAGTACCCTGGCCGATGACATAGTAGGCAAAGTATTTTCCAGCCCATAACTTGTAATAGGCGACATTTAGCAAACAATTTCCTTGAGTGATTTTTCCTTTGATTTGTACTTCATACTATACACATCACTCTGTCCATGTTTGCTTTACCCCCATGAATGATATGCACTGTACTGGTCTTTGCCTCCCTTCGGGCCTATTTTCTACACTAGCAACGATACCCTTGTGGTATCGGCTATTAGAGCTAGCGCGTATCGTTTGATCTGAAGAGGATCTTCTCAGAGTCTTGTCTCCCTTTTTGGCCAAGGGGCACTCGAACAGGCAAGAGGCTTAAAGAACCACTATGGTTGGTCGATCACGTCTGCTTCGGCTAAAGAGCCGATTCTTGGGAATAGTCGATTCCAGACTTCCAATATTAATCCCACATAGGTCTAAAAACATGGCCTTCATTAAGGGAGCCCCTCGATCTTCTATCCTCAGTCATCTGGTGCCACAGTCTCTTCGACATTGGTGAAGCGGCGCTTTGCTTCCTATTAATTTCGGTTGCCCTTTGTGCGTCCCGAGGCGTCCGTCCCTTCGCTTCATGTCTTCAAATACCGCCCGATGTCTTTCACCTCGAACACATCTCCATCCGTAACTGTTCCTTTGCTCTTCTCCGCCTGCTGAAATCTGTAGCGGTTTATCCTTTTCCCTTTCATAGATCCAATCATTCTCCATGGCCGGTGAAAACAACCGAGGCAAGCGCGTGGCGGAGGAGATTCAGAAGAGAATATGCCAATGAATCAACGTCTCCGGCGCATGAGGTAAGATTGACATTCTTGTTTATGATGATGAACAATTCTGATTTGCCTACAGGTTTGTTGTGAATGACAGCCTCCATCCTCTTCCTAGGGCCGGCGGGCCTTCTGATGCCGCATCTTCTGTGCCGGCCTCGTCGTCGGATTCTTTTGATTCCTACAACGACGACGACGCCCGATGCTATCTTCATGAGTGGAGGATGGCTCAAAACCGTTACTCCGAGGCGACTTGGGAGAACGACCAACTAGAGATTCGCCTCGGGGTTTCCCAGGCCGCCCTTCACGCAGCTAAGGAGGAGGCCAGCGCCGTCCGAGCGTGGCTGGCCAAATCTGACGCCATGGTGGCGGGTAAGATGAATTCCATGAAGGCTTTTGTTTTGACTTCCATTATCTTCATCTTGACCATCTTCTTGATCTCATGATTGTCAGCCTTGAGAACACAGTTGGAATCTCTCCAACTGGCGGCGAACGCGGCCATAGACGATGTCAATGCCCGGGGTTCCTCTATCGACGCTCATCTTCAAGACGTCTTGGTCCGCGTTTGGGAGATCGCCCTCCATGGCGTTCATCATGGTGCGGCGGTGGCGCTAACCGTGGTGCAAGTCCAAACGGGGTATGAGCTTCATGCCATGGAAACAGGTTTCCCAGTGGGTGATGACCCTGAGGAGCACGAGGACCTGCTTGAAGAATTTACTATTGCAGCATAGGCCATAGTGGACATCACATCCGCGCAGGATGTGGTGAACAAGGTCTTTGATTAGCTTGTACTTAGGGTAATCCTAATGAACAAAGACTCCTGTTCTTTCCGTGAATGCACCTCGGTACAATGCTCTTGTGTATGACTTTTTCAATCTTTTGTTTTTGCTCTATAGGCGATACATATCGTATCGGCTTTTATTGTCTTTGAAGATTTTTTCATTTTTTTGAACTAGAGGCGATACCCTTACGGTACCGGCTATTAGAGCCGAGAATGAATCGGCTATCAAATGTTGCCCGGGTGTTAGGATAATGTACCATAGAAACTTTCACATCAAAAGTCGAACGAGTAATCAACCCAAGTCAAGCATCCTATTAAGCGAAATAGAACTTCTCTTAAGAAATCCATTAACTCTGAATCGCACTTACACTTTAACTCAGCCATCACATACATCGGCCTAAACCTATCTCCAAGACTTAATACTCATTTTCCTTTGATCCAACAGCCGATGTGAAGCTGTGACTTTTCTACTAAAACAAACTCTTGGAGCCGATCGGTTGCATCGGCTGTTGGCTTTCATTGCCGATTTTAATAAAGCCTCCTTCCTTTGTCTTGCTAGAGAAACATTCAAAATCTCCCAGTTCCCAAAAGACTGGATCGGCTATTGCAATGCTCTCAAATTCATCAGCACGAACCAATTCGACATCATCTCCATGCCATTGAATCAAATACTGATGCATGGTCGATGGTATGCAGCAATTTGTGTGGATCCAATCACGACCGAGGAGCAAACTGTACGACCCCTTTCCATCAATGACAAAGAATGTGGTGGGTAGAGTCTTGCTTTCAATTGTTAGTTCAACGTTTATTGCCCCCGGGTCTTAGACGTGTTACCTCCGAAGTCTCTGATCATCATGTTGGTTCCCAACATATCTTCTGGTCCTTTGCCAAGCTTATGAAAAGTAGTATAAGGCATAAGATTGACAGATGCACCTTCGTCCACCAACATCTTGCTCATCGGCTTTCCATCAACAAGACCTTTCATATACAACGCCTTCAAGTACCAATGTTTGTCTAGTCTGTCAAATATTGCTTGTTGTACAACCATTAACTTGGCAACCATCTCTTCATACTCTGATTCATCGAAGTCTGAATAAACTTCCTGATCTGCCGGAGCTCTAAATTCGGATGGCAACAGAAAAGCCATTTGGATGTTAGCCGATGGTTGCTTTCTATCGGCTGTATGCTTGGTACGCCACACTTGAGTTTTACCGGATGCCTGAGGCTATTCCATCTCTTTATTCCTTAGGCGCTGCACCCTTCTCTTCTGGCTTCTTGTCAATCCTCTGGGGCACCATTGGCCTTCCTGCCAAACATGCTCCCTTTGGTTGCTTCCTTCTTCATGATCAGCCTAGTCTTGGTCAACAACTCTTTTTTCTAGCCGATCATGAATACTTTTATTTTTTAAGCGCCGATCCATGTTATTATGATGATATGCATCTTGGGCATGGATAGACCGGCGATTGATCTAACATTGCCTAAACTCCCAGTATTGATTGCTGCATTCTAGACAGTCATGTCTGGTAGACAATTTCAAACCTTCGTTCCAGCAGTATCTGAAGAAAGGACAATTCCAGTGCGATTCAGCTTGTCTCCTTTCATACCTCTCTTCTTCTAGTTGACGTTGGTATTGTTGATCCTCTAACCATCGCTGATAATCCTTTTCTTTCTGCCGCTGCCACTTATTCAACAAGATTTGAGATGTAACTCGCAGCTTTGTCGCTCCATCCTTTGATGCTTCCCCCTGTTCATATCGGCTCTTTTGCTGATCATGACGTTTTCTAATCTTTCCGTATTCATCAGCCGATATTTGCATCTTGGGGTCAACTGTTCTAGCTTCTCTTGATTTGGCCGATGTCAGAACCTAAGTTTTTCCTTTGAATAGCCTGCCATCAACCATATTTTGATCTCCTGGGAAAGGATTATCATCAACTTTCATCTTTCGAGGCGTATCGAACTTGAGCCTCCCTTGCTGAATAGCTCTCTGTATGTGTTGCCGGAAAATTCTGTATTCATTGGTGGAATGAGAAGTAGCATTATGGAATTTGTAGAACTTCTTGTTCTTCAACTGGTTAGGGGGCAACATAACATGATTGTCTAGCAATTTGATCTGGCCATTCTCAAGTAAGAAGTCAAAGAGCTTGTCCGATTTTGTGACATCAAAGTCATAGATCTCCTCGACTCCTCTTACCCAAGGATTTGGCACCATCACTGTCTTTTTGCCCCAATTCCATTCAGCTGCAGCAACCTCTTCCTCTTCATCTTCATAGCCGTCGTCAATCGAATATGGATTATAAGCTTCGGCTACTGTGGTACTCTTCTAGAATCGGGTATCTCTGCATATACTCTAGAATTGGCTATTGAGCGCTGTTACTCATTGAGCCAATTGACCCAAGTTGTCAAATTCTTGTCCTAGCAGCTTTTCTTTCCACATTGGCAGCATTTCTGGATGGCTAAAGCAGCTAACTGATCATCTGCCAAGCTCAATGAGAAGCACAAGTTCCTAGTCTCTCAGAGTCTCTGAAGAAACTCAGTGCCCGATTCGTTAGTCCTTTGTCTCATGGTTGTCAAATCGGTTATCTTCTTTTCCCCAGTCCCAGTGTAGAAATATGTATGAAACTTCTTCTCTAGGTCAGGCCAATTAGCAATGGAGTTGACTGGCAGCGACGAAAACCAAGTGAAGGCTAGCCCTGACAGGGATAAGGAGAAGAAATGAACTCGATGGGCATCCTCAACTGATGCTTCGCCCAATTGTGTAAGATACCGACTGACATGTTCTATTGTGATCGTACTGTCTTGACTAGTGAACTTGGCGAACTCTGGGAGCCTGTAATTTGTAGGAAGAGCGACCAAATCATACCACTCTGGATATGGGCGTTTGTACGAAAAGGTCAGCCCTTTTGGCTTCAGACCAAACTGATTCTTCATCATCTCGGTCACCTTCAGCAGCAACTCGTCAGCTTGTAGATTTGGATTTCTTGGTACTTGCTGACCCATCTGTGGATTGAAATCCCGTGTGCCTTGATATCCTAGATTCGGTATCATGTGGAGAGTGTTATAATCTGTGCCATAGTGATACCCTTGCGGAATCTCAATCTGCTAGGTCCTCTGCTGGCTTGATGCTTGAAGTCTCTGATTGTAGACATAAGGATCTATATCTCTACGGATCCTTTGAACTGACGGTGCTATTTTTTGAGCCGACGATGGTATGTGGCCTGATGTGCCAAAATTGATCACCTAGTTCTGACTTTGCCCCGTCGGCTGTTGCACATGTTGTACTAGTGGCCTAGAATTGTACTGTGTCTGATTCGCAGCAGTTCCTTGAGTTTGTTTAGGTGATCCCTGAACTGTCTGGACATCACCACTACTAGCTGGTGCTACTTCTTGATGGCTGGTACTGACTTGATTAGTCCCTTGGGTCAACGGATTTGGAATGTTGTAACAAGTCGATCCAACCTGACTAACTGGAATCCCATGAATCGCCTCTTTCATGGCGTTGTGAAACACGTCAACAAAAGCTTCATTGCGGCTTGATAGAGCATCCTGAACAGATTTGTCTATGGTTTCCATAAAGAAACACCTTTTTTCAGCTTCAACTGTATCTGTCCGCCCGTGTAGTAGAACTCTTGGTAGTGGAAATTTCTGAATAATGGTGATGTCACATGTTTTGGTGTAGGACAACAAACACTTCTTCTGAAATTCTTCTATAGCCTCGTTGATGGTACCCTTATCTTCATCAGGTAGGTCTTCATAATGTACCATAAGGATATTGTCGTTGTTGTGAACCGCCATGACGATTGTGGTGTCCCACCGAGCGTGCCAGAAACGTGTTTCGATACAGAATTTTCTTCTTCGTGCCGAGGACACACGCAGCAAGCCGAAAGGGTCCGCTCGATGGAGCAAATCCGCCTAGCTTCAGCGCAAGGGTGATCGATCCTGTGCAAATCCTCCCGAGACGTGCCAGTCAATTTGACCCTGTAATTGCAAGGAGAGAAAGTTTATTAGTAATTAAGGGCGAAACGTGCCAGTGTTGCCAGACAGTCCCGAATATGCGGCTCTGAGAGCCGATATGAGAGGAGATCGACTAAATAGTCGATTCCAGCATATTCATAGGAATAAATCAGTTAAAGCTCATGGGGTTGTGTAAGAAAAATCGGTTATCATCTAGGATAAATATAAATTTGAGCAAAATTTAATCAATGGCAATAAGATATCCATGATGATCGGTTTAAACTGAGCCAATAATTACAAGTAACCGAACCCCTTTTTATATAAAAAAATAATTCAACACCACTTAACCATCTAATAAAGATAAATCTAATGAACATGTTATATCTCATCTATCGCCATGACCAATAGGGCATGAGGCAGAATCATGCAGGCTGTAGAAACAACAACAGACTCGACGACCCTAACTCATTACTAATATCAGTGGGGCATGAGGCAGAATCATGCAGGCTGTAATACAATAATAAAATCATGGGGCTAACATATCTTTCAACTTATCTCTACTTCAATGGTCTCGTGATGTGAACTGCTCGTGAAAGCACTCGATACCGGCTAAACAGCCGATTCAGGCATAGCGCATAGTTAAGGTCATGCCTTCTCCAGAACGGATCTACCAACTAACGATCCCCGCTCCATGGTGCTAACAGTGGGGTGAGAGGCAGAATCCCATAGGCCGTGATAACGGGCCATGGAACGGTTCTCGCTAATCAATAGATCTACTCAAGATCGAACATACCTTAACCGCACACTATGCATGATTAAGATTGATATAAAACAGCCGATAAAAGCATAACTCATCGTTTAAGACGTAGATTAGATCAATTTTAGATTAGCAAACGATGAGTTAAATAAGATATAAGGCCGATCCAAATCAATCTCAATCGGGCAGAGTGATATTGCTGTAATTAGATAGATAATGAAAGCAATAAGCAATATCGGTAACTTAATGAATCTACCAAAGACTGCCATTCAAAGGTAGAGCCAATAACTTGATCTTGATCTAGTTCAAGCAGTGGGGTGTGAGGCAGAATCACACAGGCCATACTTGAACTAGGCAAGAGTCGATAACTAGCTTATACCAGAGCCGCAGTGGGGGTCGGCCGGATCGATGCAGCCATACGAACAGAGGTATAAACCATGACGGTACTTACAACAAGCAGTGGAGGTCGATCGGATCGATGCAGCCGTACTTGCTGAAGAACTCGCCAAGATCTACTCTACTCCTACTCCTAAGGGGTGGCCGGAGCCAAAAAAATAAATTGACTTGTATTTGATTGATTGTGTGTTCCTTACAATAGCCGGGGTTTGATATTTATACCCGGAGTCTAGACATGAATCCTACTCGAGCATGATTTGTTACAATCTTTGGCATAAAAAAACAAAAATATTCCTAATTTAAGATAACTTGGACTCTAATCTTTCCCTTTTTATAGAGTCCAGCATGCCTCGTCCCAGTGCCGATCATAGCTTATGTCATTATCCACTGGTGCTATCTGAAGAAAGCCGATTCTAGTGCTGTATCCGAATCAGCTGTTTTCGATCTTCACGCAATTGATCCCTTGCTGACATGGTTTTTGGAGCTTTCGAGCCTCTGAAATTCTTCTTCCAAATTATGGTGTAAACAGCCGCCCATTGTCCGGCTCTCTGTTCTACGCCGCGCCCTCCTCCGACACACCTGCCCCGCCGCCCAATGGAGATCGCCGTCGCGGCAAGGGCGGTCGTGGCAAGCCCCGTGGACCGCCATCGGGTGGTGCGCCACCGCCAAACCTTGCCGGTGGGCCTACCCTTCCCCTGGACCGTGGTTCTACATGACCCCTTGGGGTCCTCTACCGGTGGTGGTCGCGCCTAGGTTCCCTATTGGCGGCGTCGCCTCTCCCCCTCCGGGGCATGCTGCTAGTCGCGGCAACTCCGCCCTCGGCGTCTTAGGCCCGCGCCCTGCTCCTGCCCCCACACAGGCCTACACGACATTCGCCCCCGTGCAGATGTCCACCACCGACTCCTCCGGCGCGCAGCAGTGGAACACCTCTATGCTGATTGTGGCCCTCAACGCCATGCAGAATCCCTCTGCAGATGACTGGATCATGGACTCAGGTGCTTCCTCCCACATGGCATCTGATGCAGGTATCCTACACTCCTCGTACCCTCCCTCTCCCACACTGTCCGTGACCGTGGGCAACGGTTCCTCATTGCCCGTCACACGTGTGGGATCCTCTTGTTTATCTATTCCTTCATCCAACTTCTCTTTTAATAATATACTTCTTGTTCCTTCCATTGTTAAAAATCTTGTTTCTGTTCGTCGTTTCAATGCCAACAACTCTGTTTCCATGGAATTTGGCCCGTTTGGTTTCTCTGTCAAGGACCTTTGTACTCGGTGCATGATTCTTCGTTGCAATAGTGTGATCTTCATGGTACCCAAGTTGACCTCTACACACAAGCAATTTTGGCGCCAATCAGCGGCACCTCCGCATCCGCAGCTGCCCTTCTCTCCACTGTCACATCCACCGACACTTCATGGCACCTCTGCACGTTGTTCTCGGTCATCAAGAATTTGGTCGCGATGTTCTTACAGCCTTGAATAAAATGGGGCTTATTTTGAGCACGAATTTTGTAATAAATGCCGTCCACTTGATCTTGTGGGATCAAAATATTAGGACGGTATTGATGTGGGCTGACTTATTCTCAAATTTCATATCCAAACAATATTTGGATGCAAGGGCTGGTAGTTCTCTCATCATGCGTGTCAACTTGGCAAACACGCATTTTGACGCACGTCTACCTTTGCTAGATCTACCTCAGTTAGCACTGCCCCCTTTCAGCTTGTTTTTTGTGATCTTTGGACTTTGCCCATTGTCAGACCATCTGGTTACAAATTTTACCTCATTATAGTGAATGATTACACTCATTATTTCTGGGCTTTTCCGCTGTGTTTCAAGTCTGAAGTTCATGATATGCTAATTGCTTTTGTCGCTTATGTGCAAAACCAATTTCAGTCCTCCGTTGGCTCTTTTCAGTCTGACAACAGGCGCGAATTTGTCAATCATATTAATGTTGATTTCTTTCATCAACATGGGATTTTCCTTCGGCTTTCTTGTCCTCATGCTTCCTAGCAAAATGGCAAGGTCGGCAGATCAGAATTTGGTAGGGAAAAGAGCCATTATGTATACTACTTGTGATTAATGGATGAGATTCACACCACTAATGACGTTGTTCGCACCTTGCTGTTTCAGGCCAACATGCCCCCTCCTTCTGGGTGGAGGCCCTTGCCACTGCCGTGTATCTCCTTAACCGACATCCCACGGCACCCATCGGGTTCGCGACACTGTTCGCTTGCCTCTTTGGTGCCCCCCCATCTTAGTAATTTTCGTGTTTTCGGCTGCCTTTGTTTCCCAATTTAGCATCCACTGCCGACCACAAGTTATTCCCGGAACGGATGGGGCAGGCTTTTTTGCAAAGCTGTGTTTTCCTTGGTTATCCACTCGAACACAAAGGCTACCAGTGCTACAATCCACTCACATGACGAGTCATTACTTCTCGGCACGTCATTTTCGACGAGTCTGTTTTTCCGTTCGCCGTGTCATCCCCTCCCACCAATATCACCTCCCTTGATTTCCTCCGTGATCTAACTGACATGTCCACCAGGATGAACTCCCTGTCTTCTACTACAGGTACACAGGAGGATATTTCCATCCCTGCTGCCGACGACCCGGTGCCTCTCCTCGCTCGTGTCCCGTTGACGCCACTCGGGCGGTGGTGAGTGAGCCGCATAAATCGACCCCACGCAGATCACCAGCATCCGCTCCCACCACGCGCGGCGGCCCGTTGCTACAAACCACGTCACGCGGCCCGTCTCTTGGACTTCGCCTCCTCAAAGGTGGTGCTATAATCGACCGTGTGCACACGGCGCCCTCTTGCAACGACCCCAGCACCTCCGCGCCTCCACTACCGACTGTGCATCGCATGACGACGCGCTCCCAGCACGTCATCATGAAGCCGGTTGATCGACTCAACCTCCACACGAGTCACTCTGGTGTCTCCCCTGTCCCTATGACCTACAAATCAACTCTTGCGGACCCTCATTGGCGTCAGGCTATGCAAGACAAGTATGATGCTCTCATCAGCAACTCCACCTGGACTCTCGTGCCCAAACCAGCGGGTGCCAACATTGTGACAGGTAAATGGATTTTTGAACACAAGTTTCATTTGAATGCTTCATTGGCTCGCTATAAGGCTCATTGGGTTGTCCGTGGTTATTTGCAGCATCCCGGTATTGATTTTGATGAGACCCTGAGTCCGGTTGTCAAGCTGGCCACCATCCGCACTGTTCTGAACATCGTAGTTTCTCAGTCTTGGCCTATTCAACAGCTGGATGTCAAAAATGCCTTTCTTCGTGGGAATATTTCTGAGATAGTTTATTGTCAACAACCATCCGGATTCATCGACTTTGCTCATCCCAATCATGTGTGTCGCCTGCAGAAATCGCTCTATGGTTTGAACCAAGCCCCTTGTGCCTGGTACCAGTGGTTCGCTACTTACATCTGCACCTTGGGTTTTGTTGCCTATCCATCATATGCATCCCTGTTTGTTCTTTAGCATGGCTCTGCACTTGCCTACATCTTGCTCTATGTCAATGATATCATTTTGACAGCTTCCTCCACAGAACTCCTTCAGGACATTATTGGTCGTTTACGTTCGGAGTTCTCTATGACTGATCTCGGTGATCTCCATTTTTTTCTTGGCATTAATGTCTGTCGCTCTGCTGATGGGTTCACTCTCTCCCAGCGCCATTATGTCAGTCGCTGATCCTACAGTGTATTGCAGTCTCGCTGGGGCGCTAGAGTATCTCACTCTGACTTGACTAGACCTTGCATATGCTGTTCAGCAAGTCTGCCTCTACATGCATGATCCTAGGGAACCACACCTCCACTTCATCAGACGCATTATTCGTTATGTTAAAGGTACTCTGGACATGGGCCTTAATATTTCAGCTCACTAGCCACTGATGTCTCTCACAGCATACTCAGATACGGATTGGGCTGGCTGTCCTGACTCTCGTCGCTCCACCTCTGGCTACTGCATTTACATTGGTGATAACCTTGTCTCCCGGTCTTCCAAGCGTCAGACTACGGTTTCCCGCTCTACTGCAGAGGCCGAATATCGAGCGGTAGCGCACGCTGTTGCCGAGTGTTGTTGGTTTTGTCAGTTGCTGCAGGATCTTCATCATCCTCTTCATAGTGCCACCATTGTCTACTGTGACAATGTGAGTGCGGTGTACATGACCTCTAACCCGGTCCACCATCGACGCACAAAACATGTTGAGATCGATATTCATTTTGTCAGTGAGAAGGTTTCTCTTGGCCAGATACGGGTTCTACATGTCCCCTCGAGACATCAGTTCACGGATATCATGACCAAAGGTCTCCCAATTAAGCTCTTCCAGGAGTTTCAGTCCAGCCTTTGCATTCGGGAACCTCATGCTACGACTGCGGGGGGTGTTAACGGAAATACATATGTAATTTGTATGCTTCCTTGTTTATTAGGATCGATTTTATCTTTCCTTGTTTATTGGGATTATTTCCCATTCTA
This sequence comes from Miscanthus lutarioriparius, assembly GCA_904845875.1. Taxonomy (NCBI): domain Eukaryota; kingdom Viridiplantae; phylum Streptophyta; class Magnoliopsida; order Poales; family Poaceae; genus Miscanthus; species Miscanthus lutarioriparius. The sequence continues at coordinate 18,325,670 of CAJGYO010000014.1, read as the reverse complement.
ACCTGTACACCATATATATATATAATGAAACTGAAGGCCGCCGGGATTGTGTGCGCTGTGCTTTCCCAATCTCTTCCATGTTTACACCGGGCACCTGGTTGTTGGCGATGAAGTCGGTGCCCATCTTGTCGTGCCGCGGCGGGTTCATGGAGCTGCGGGACGGCGGTGGCAACAAGCCGTAGAAGCCCTCCAGGCCAGCGTCCAGCAGGTGGTTGCTGTCGATGGACTTCACGTGTGTTGCCATCTCCGTGATCCACGACTGGAAAATGGTGGGGCAGGTCACGTCGGACTGGCAACGGGGCTCATTCATCAGCTCCCACGCCATGATCGTTGGGTCGTCCTTGTACGCCACGCCGGTGAATGTGTTCACCCTCGTCAGAACGGCCTTTTGATCGATTCATGAAAAAAAAATATGAGCAGATTTGTAAGAAGCGTGCTCGAACTAGCAGGAAAGATTGAGACAAGTGATTACTGTTAGTATTATACAGTGCTAATACTAGTAGGTAAAGAGCGCTAAAGTATACACTTCTAGTTCCAGAACAAAGCTTGTTTGACTAATTGTCTGATGCAGAGCAATAAGAGCCACAGTTTGTTGCCTTTCTCTGCTCGTCTTCGTGCTTCTCTTGCCTGTCTTCCATCAATGTAAAACTAGTAGGCAGTTTCTCTTTGAAGTGCAAACATTGTGCAGAGAGAATATTATATAAGTTGACTGTAACTTGTAGTATTCAGACCAAAATTGGGCATTTAGAGACATATAAATCTTCATATTATTTCTATAAACTTAGTTGTAGTAAAGAAACACTGACTTGGTTTTTTATGAAATGGTGCAAACTACTATGAGTTTTAATGAAACAAATTCACTATGCTTCACAGCACTCTCCCTCTCACTCTCTCTGTCTCTCTTTCTGACCTTTATATGGTTCTTGTAGAAGCCCTTGATAACAGGGTTAGTGAAGAATCCATCGTCAGATGGAATGTTCTGCCCCTGGTTCTTCGCCCAATCCACGTACTGCTTCCTCCCTCCATAGACATGATAATAGTTCACAAGGCTCAGAATCATCTTAATCCCCGCGGGTGCACGAAGCAGGTGCCCTGGACCCTAACGAACGCATCCCCGCGGGCCTCCGCTGCTTGCTGCTCCTGGCCTCCAGCATGGACGAACAGGAGCAAAAGCAGAGCAAGAGCTCCGCTGCGAAGCCTCATTTTTCTCTTGTTTCCAAGCTATGTGTGTCCGCTTTGTTCTTGGATGGCAACGGTGCTAAGGAGATGAAGCGAGGATGAAGAATGAAACTATGGAAGGAGCTAGGATGCCTGCAGGTCTCTAGTTGAGGTTTAAATAGGCCAAGGGTTTGGTTTCAGTGATTCTTCTTGAGGTAGTCTGCATCACTGGGAAAACAGTCTCTGAACCAGGTAGGCCAACTTGACAATGGCACCACTATTGTAGCGAGTTGAGCGGGAGAAGACAACGTCGACTTTAGTTTTTTTTTTTTTTGTAAAAAAAGCAAAAACATCGACTTTATTAGACGGTTCCGGTGGTTGAAGATAAAAAAAAACTTTTGAGAAATTTTACGGTGTTTGAAAATAATAAGAGTCATTCATTCGTCTAGATCTTAATGGTTACAAATTTAAAAGAATCTAATTGGAGGAACCTAAGTTATGGGTCAGGAACTCACTCTGAATATTCAAAGGGTATAGTAGTATTTGATAGGTACGATGGGGTCAATGTATTCAGTTCGACGGTTGCTGCGGTGCCGGCTCGACTTAGGTTCTATCTCACTCTGAATATCTTGCGCAGTGGAACAACTGCCGTTGCCACAAATCTCCTAGCTGCAGGTGTTGTCCGCCATTAGTAGGTATGAGATGATCTACTAATGTTACTAACCTTTTTAATGGGTGGTGGTATGGACAGAGTTAGATGGTCTTTTGTTGACAAGCTAGAGGTGTCGCCAATCGCTAGACTGTTGCTTGTAAGAAATGAAGTCTTTCTTTTTTTCATCTCTGCTGTGTTGCCTGTGTCTTCATCATTCCTAAATGCGTGTTGCTTGTACGTCGCTTTCCTTGCCTCTTTAATTACCATGCATGCATGCATGCGCTAGCTTTTAGATCGACGAATGGACGACAAGAGTGACAAATCGAGATTTCATTTGGAGCGTCATTTTTTTTGTGACTTGCTTATTTGGAGCGTCAGTTACGTGTTGCTTTCCCTGAACAACCGACTATGAGGAGCTCTGAGCTACAGGCGTCTGTCACGATGTTGCGGCCAGCAAATCCTCCAACATTTGTCACGAAAAATAATTCACGATGATCTACCACCGTGATCCTGATCATACCTTCTTGTAGTGGGGGCATGCAACTTCTATGAGATAATAATCCCTGTTTGGATCGCCAATATAGGATGTGTTTGGTTTGAGAAATGGGATGGTCTATCTTCTTCTTATTCTTCACTTTTTTTATTTGGTTTATAGAATGGAACGTGTTGATCCATCATAACTTCATTCCTTATAAGGTAATAATTAGTATATGCATGCCCCTCATTCAAGTTCGTCTGGCGTACATTTGCGTTGCCAAGGGTAAAATTTTTCGCTTGGCTCCTGACCAAGAACAGAATACACTACAGAATGGCCCTCGTGCGCAAGAACATACTACAAGAAGCCACCTGCGCCATATGCGGAGAAGAAGAAGAATCGGCCGACCACATCTTCTCGGGCTGCAGCTTCGTCTCTGCGTTCTGGAACATAATCGGCCGGGATCCGGAAGGAATTGCGCCGGTAACGGAATTGTGGGCGACACACACATTGCTGAGAATTCACAAGGATGTTGCTCATCCCATCATTATCTTATGCTGCTGGGAGATTTGGAAACACCGCAACGAGGTGGTATTCAGAGGGCTTGAGCCCAGCGTCACTCGTCTCGCCGTTGCTTGCAGGGAATCAGTGCGCTCTTGGGCCTGCAGAACACCAAGGCAGAATGCATCCTTGGCTACCAAATGGAGGAACACTTTTGATATGTAATGTTCCATTTCTTTGAATCCAGTTTTGTAAACTTTCATTGTACTTTGGAGGGCATACCCCCTTCACTACTGGATTCAGGTTCTTTGGCCAAATTGCACTTGGCAAAGCCTTTGCCGAGTGCGGCACTCGGCAAAGAACACACAGCAAAAAATTGATCGGCAAAGTCCTCTTTACCGAGTGTCTTTTATCGGGCACTTGGTAAAGGCTTTGCCGAGAGCCCTGGGGGCACTCGGCAAAGAAAAGCGACCTTCACGGCGCCGGCCCCGATGACGGTCGCTTTGCCGAGTGCCAACCCTGCAGGCACTCGGCATAGATTTTTTATTTTTTTTTAAAAAAAATTCTTTGCCGAGTGCCCTCTATCCGGCCCTCAGCAAAGATGTTTTATTTTTTTTTCTAAAAATTCATTGCCGAGTGCCCCCTTGCTCGGCGCTCGGCAAAGTTTGAATTTTTTTTTAAAAAAAAATCTTTGCCGAGTGCCCTCTGGCCGGCACTCGACAAAGTTTGAATATTTTTAAAAAAAAATTTTTTGCGAGTGCCATGGTCATGACACTCGGCAAAGCTGTAAAAATGGTTTTCCGAGTGCCCATTTTTCCAGCTTTGCGGAGTGCTGTGACCATGGCACTCGGCAACGGGGTCCTTTGTCGAGTGCAACACTCGGCAAAATGACCAAAACGACAATTTTTTTTTACATTCCATCATGACAAATAAATTCATACAAACATATATCACATATATATCTCATCCATCCACACATCCATCCGCACATATCACATCCATCACAATATATATCACATATATAATAATAAGTGCTCAAGTCCATCTAAATAAATCCACAAGTCAATCAAAGTCCACAAGTGCATCACAAGTATATCACAAGTCCATCACCAAGTGAACAACAAATGAAAAAAATACAACGTGCACTCATCTCGGCCACTGCGACTGTGGTGAAGGCTCAGCTCCATCATTCGGAGGTGCATGAGGTGAATTATTCGAACCACCGTCAGATGGAGACTGCACAAAGGAGAAAAGATTGCATGTGAGACAAGATTATTTGATAGCTAATCTAGGAAGGTAGAGGCCATACAAGCAAAGCACAAGCGAGAGTAAAAAACTTTCATACTCACAAGAGTAGCTGGAGCTGCAGGACGCGGAGGCAGAGGTGGAACCAACAGCCCAGCTGGCAGAGAGAAGCCCACACATTGCCCAAGCCCTTATAGGAACTCCGTAATGTCCGTCAGCCTCTGCGCCTGGGCCTGCCGCTCGGCCTCTAGCTGGGCCGCCATCCTCTGGTGCCCGGCCTCCAGCTCCTGACGTTGCCTCATTTCTTGTTCCAGCCGAGCCTGCAATATTTCACTCCAATGTTTCAGTAATGCAAAGCTAATTAAGGTGTGTAAAGATCAATGTATGACGAGTAAAATAGGAATAACCTCGAGTGAGTTGACCCGGTGTTGTGCAGCGGTCGGCCATGTGTGAATGGCTGGGCTCTCGCTCGTGCTCCGTGCTCGGATCTGGGAGAGAGAGGGAGTAGAGGCCATGTCTATGACGCCGTCGCCAAGCCAAAACCGTCCATGCTTCTTGCCTTGCCCCGCCCTCATGACGGCCACTGCATCGAAGTCCTGGGTGCTCGGATCGTGGTCTGACCCATGGAGCGACCTCGCCACCTTAGTGTACTCACTGATGTGGGAGTGGACGCTCGGGTTCGTGTATGCCTCGGGTGGGTCCTCTAGGTTGAAGGAGACGTCGGACATCGCCTTGCCCTTGTGGGCCATACACCATGCCTGGAAGTCCGAGCAAGCCTAGACACTATGTGATGCCGACTGCGAGAAAGACAGCACGACGATTAGAAATTAGGTAGAACTGAACGTCACAATAGATAAATGAATTCGCGTACCCATGCTTGTTTGAATCCGACGAGGCTGCGGCTGCCTTGATGGTGTGCTGGACCTTGCATCTGCAAACGATGGTCCCGGGCATCCTTGTGCATCTTGAGGTACTCCTCCGTGAACCACCTCTCCACCACCATCGCCCAGCACTCGAGATACGCTTGGCACCACTAGGGAATCATCTACACGTCATCAAGTATTAGACATATAAGAAGATCAAATTAAACCAACTTAATCTCAAAACGAATCAATATTGATGTTCTTCATTTACCTCAAGGTACTGCTCTCGGGTCAGCTGCATCTCTCTTGCGTCTTTCTTGGTTTTCCTCTCTCCAAGCTTTGACCCATAGTAGGTTACGATGGCCTGGATGTGCACCTCGTGATGCATGTCGGTGATGAGTTTTTTACAGGCTTTGGTAGTCACCTGCTCCGCCCTGGCCTCAAATCCCTCCTCGCATCTGTAATAAGTCTGCATACAAAAGTGATGTATCCATTCATTATTTCAAGAAAAGTCCAATGAATGCGACATATTGAGCAATGTTGTGCGAGGGAGACTTACCCAAAACTCTACCTTCACCCGCGCCGCCTTGTTGGGGTACTCCGCATCGATGGCGACGGCGTAGTGGTCAAACAAGTAGGCCAGCTCCGTCTTCGATGCGTACGTGACAATGCCGGGGAAGTGTTGTCTGCACAGAAGACCCAGGATGCCGTTGACTAGCCGTGCGCTACCACCCAACACAACCACCCAGTTCCTACACAAGTGATTAAGAAAAAATATTAGTTTTTTTCATCATATTATATGAAGTAGTGGTGATAACATATAAAGTTACTTACTTTTGCCCTTCGGGGCGAATCACTGAGCGTCGGTGAGGAAGTGGAACCTGTGGGAGGCTCGCGGGACCCACAAGTAGACACTCAAAGAGGAGTCGGAGGAAGCAGAACCCGTGCCTGCCACCTCCCCCTCGTCGTCCTCGTGCGGCCCCTCCTCCTCGTCCATCTGTCGAACCAGCTCCTCGTCCGACTCATCCACGGGCACCACCTCCTCCTCCAGCTCCTCCTCACGCGGCGTGGGAGGAGACGGCCCCCTCCTGCGGCTGGCGGTCCTCCTCCTCCTCCTGCAACCGGCGTAGTCTTTGGTAAATCGAGTTCATGGACCTATGACGGTCGCCCGCCATCTTTGTTCAATCATCTGCAATAAAAAAGAAAAACAAGATGTAATTAGAAATAGGTGCAAAAATGAACAAAACAAAATTACAAAAAATATAGTAATACATGTATTAGAAATATATGCAAAAATGAACAAAACATAATTACAAAAAACATAGTATTACATGTATTAGAAATAATCTTCATGATTGAGATTAGCTGGATCATAGGTCTCATCATCACTATCAACATTGTCCAACTCATCAACACTATCCGAAGGAGGAATGTTGTCTTCATTGTCATTGCCTAAACATAATCGCTCAAGCATTTGTATGTCCTTCAGATTTCGCACCTCGTCTCCAGCGTCCTCGGCATCATCCCTTTCATTGTCTACTTCCATTCCTATCTCTTTGGTTAAGTCTATGTCAAACCTCCCTTGTAGCCCCTCTTCTTGATAGAACTCTCCATCATATGTGTTTGGGTTGAAGTTGTAATCTTCATCATTTGGGATAGGTAGTTTACCGTGTAGCGATACCTTGTGCACAATAGACCAACCCTTAAGATGCTCGATGTCTTTGCACGCGTATGACGTATAAGAAACTTGGACGACCTGTTGAGCCACAATGTAGACATCTTTTCCTGGATAGACGGAATCCTATCGAATCTCGATTAGCACAAGCTTAGGGGTCCGTCTCGTTACTCCAGGATGAAACCAGTGGTATTTGAATATGACAGGAGCAAGAGGTTTGGAACCATAGAATGATAGTTCATAGATTTCTTCAATTCTTCCATAATAGTCGAGTCCATCAGTGCCGGGCGTAACAACTCCGTTGTTTGTGGTTTTTCGATTGGGCCGACTCTGCTCGTAGCTTGCTATGTGAAAACGATATCCATTCATGTCATAACCGGTAAATGACTTGACCCTAATGGCACAGTCGTTTGCAACCTGTCTCAGCTCATCACTTATAGGCGCATCAGTTTGGGCATTCTGTTTGAACCAACAAATGAAATCAGGGCTCTCTGGTCCCACACCCTGTGAAAGAAGGGTATCATTTTCTTGCGGGGTAGGTTGCCTTGATCCATGCCAGGATTGATGAAGAAATTCCCTGTACCAACGAGAAACAAGGGGGTTAGACGAAGAAACAAGGACATACGACGAAATGAAACAAGTTCGTTTAGAACTTACCCAATGAACGGCTGCACCTCGACAAGGTTGGTCAACACATATAGCATGATACTGCGCCACTCTTCATTTTTCAATTGCTTAGTGGTCGATGCACTTGCGCTTCCGAGTTGCCCTTGGAAAAGGCTGAGGTTCGATTCATTTTCGCCAGCATTGTAACAAGGGGGTGGATTATAAACGCTAGGAAGGTTCTCAGTGTAGTATTTCTCTGTGAAGTTCGACACCTCCTCTAGAATGTATGCCTCTGCAATGGAAGCCTTAATTTTGGCTTTATTTCTATATTTTTTGCGAAGAGTCTTCAGACATCTCTCGATTGGATAGAACCAACGGTCCTACACGGGCCCCCCATCCGTGCCTCATACAGGAGGTGCACAATCAAATGCTGCATCGGCAAGAAGAAGCCGGGTGGAAAGATCTTCTCCAACTTACAAAGCAACACGGGTGCCGCTTTTTCCAACTCATCAATGATGGTCCGAGAGAGCTCCTTGGCACAAAGCTGGCGGAATAAGTAGCTCAACTCTGCCAGCACTTGCCAGACATGCTCCGGGACATAGCCTCGAACCATCGTCGGAAGAAGCCACTCAATCCATATGTGGTAGTCATGACTCTTCATCCCGTTGACTCGCAGAGTGCCTAAGTTCACTCCCCTCTTTAGATTCACTGCATACCCATCAGGGAACATTAGCGTCCAGATCCATTCAAGTACTTCCCTCCTTTGGTCCTTTTTCATGACGAAATCGGCCTTAGGCCTTCTCTAGGTCTTGCCACGACTAGGAGGCTGCATCTCTTGATTTGGTCTATCGCACAACGTTGCCAGTCCACTCTAGCCTTAGGGTTGTCCTTAGACTTTTCAGTGTCCATGAGTGTTGCCCAAAGTGCCTCGGCGACATTCTTTTTAGTGTGCATTACATCAATGTTATGTGGCAGAAGAAGGTCATCGAAATAGGAGAGCCTCGTCATGCCCGAGATATGAGTCCACATATGTTGCTCACCGTATCCCACAAAACCACCTTCTTCATTGGGCACGAGAGCATCTATCTAAGCATGAACCTCGGCATCAGTCATCATCCGCGGTGCAGGGTTTGTCACTTTGGCACCTTTCGTAAAGTTCTTGATGTCTTGTCTGAATGGATGGTCAAGAGGTAGGAATTGATGATGTCTGTTGAACGACGAATACTTGCCACCCTTCTGCAACCAAATGAACCTCACACCTTCCTTGCATATTGGGCATGGGAACTTCCCGTGAACACACCAGGCGCAGAATATCCCATACGCCAGGAAATCATGCAGGGAGTAGTGGTACCAAACGTGCATTTTGAAGGTTGTCTTTGTAGCTCGATCGTATGTCCATACCCCTTCGTCCCAAGCACGGACCAATTCATCAAACACGAGCTCCATGAACACACCCATATTACTCCCTGGGTGTCCAGGAATTATCAACGACAAGAATACGTTATGTCATTGAAAGGAGACACTCGGGGGGGAGATTAAGGGGGATAATGAAGACGGGCCAACATATGTATGGGGCAACCATCATTCCATAAGGATTGAACCCATCTGTTGCCAGCGTGACACGTACATTACGAGCCTCATCTACTTTGTCATGATGTTTGTCATTAAAGCGAATCCAAGCATCACCATCGGATGGATGTACCATCTTGTCAGGATTGTACCGTTTGCCATTTTTGTGCCATGTCATATGTTTCATGGATTCCTTGGTCATGTATAGCCATTGGATCCTTAGTAGGAACGGAAGGTACCGTAGGATTTTCACGGGGATCATAAGTTGCCTCTTCTGGCCACCATCAGAGTCTACCTCTAGGTACCTGGAGGATTTACACTTTGGACAGAACTTTGCATGCTCGTGTTCTTTCCTAAATAGGACGCCATCAGCGTCCGATCAGTTGATTGCGTGCTCTAATGGTCGGGACGACCGGACGAGTCCGGTCAGGATGAAAGCAGCGTCTGGTCAGTAGCAGAAAAGCGGGATTTTGTCCCCAACGGCTACTTTATCAGTGGGGCTTATAAATAGACCCCCAACCGGCCATTTGAGATGCGTTGGGCTGAGGAAACATACCAAGGGTGTTGATACACCATTTTAGTGGTCTCCACTTGCATACTGCTTAGTGATTTATTAGGTGATTAGCGTAGGTACTTTGCGAAGTGCTTAGGTTGATTAAATCACCGCTTATGCGTTTGCTCTAGGTTTAGGCCTAGTGTTTAGTGAGGTTTGCATACCTCCTACCACTCGGTGCTTGCGCGCACCATTGTTGTACATCGGAGGGGCTTGTAGTCTTGCGAGATCATACCAACCGCGTTTGTGATGTGGGCGCCACTGTGTACCGAAGGGAACAAGGCCCACGGCGGTTCAGCCGGAAGCTTGATAGTGAAGATGACGGGGAGCGGTCCCACTTGCACGTGGGGAAGGCCTGGGGCTATCCACGGAGTTACCCCGACCGGGAGCTTGGCCCTTGCGAGGGGCTCCAACCAGGACTAGGGGAAGCTTGCGCCCTTCTCGATACCTCGGTAAAAATACCAGAGTCGTCGACGGGAGTTTGCATATCTCTACCTTACTCTTTAGCTTCCGCATTTATATTGTTTGCATAACTCCTTTTACGGTAGAGATTGCAACATGCTAACAAAACCGTAGTTGCATATTTCGATAGTTTATCTTTTGCATAGGTTTTGCTAAGAAAAGGAAAAGAGGGCATAGCTTAGAGTTGGAGTTTTAAGTTGCCTAATTCACCCCCCTCTTAGGCATCACGGTCCGCTTTCACATATGTCGTTTATAAATATAACATGGGAGATATAGATAGATGTGAAGAGAGATAATTTGCACATTCATGAAGTTAGTTAGGGGACGATGGACGAACAAAATGGCCGCAAATTTTTATCTCTTTATTATTAAGGTATATATATATATATATAGGTATAAATAAATATAAATATAATTCGGGCCTATGTACAACCGATTGAACTCAAGCTCGGTGAGTGACGTCGGCTGCTACGCTCTGGCCTGCCACGCACTGGGGAGCTCCGGCGGCTGCATCCAGTTCCACAACTCGTGCCAGTACATGGTCGAGTACGGCGACGCCTCTTCCACAGCGGGTGATTTTGGCATCGAGACGCTGACCTTCATGCTGCGCGTCCGCGTACCGGACGTGGCGTTCGGGTGCGGCTCCGACAACCAGGGTCTGTTCCCAGCGCTAGCGGAGGGGATCCTGGGCCTCGGCAGAGGGAGCTTGTGGTTCCCGAGCAAGATCGCCGGCTGCGCTACGGCTGGAGCTTCTCCTACTGCCTGGCCAGCGTAGGTCCCCGCTGCTCCTCAACCCTGACCTTCGGCTCGAGCGCTATGGTCAACACCCCGCCGGCATCCTTCACGCCCATGTTGACAAACCCGCACATGTACACGTTCTACTGCGCGCGTCTCATCGGCATCAGCGTGGGCGGCGTGCGTGTGCCGGGCGTCACCGAATCTGACCTCCGCCTTTGTTGGGACATGGATATATGGGCCGCGAAGGCTTAGCGTTACTCTAGCAAATAAAAGCTAACGATGTGGATCATATGGCAAGCAATTTTCAAGGACCATGCAGGGGACCTCCGCTAGCGCCAGTGGCGAATCTAGGATTTTAACTTTAGGTATGCCGCCAAAAAAAATTCATATATAATTTGGTAAATCCATTTTAGCAATTCAGTAACAATTGTAAATTTTACAACATGATTTGATATACATGCACTAAGTAACTTGATAAGGCTTAAATTCAAGGATTAAGTTGAAACCATCTACTAAATACAATATAAATAGTTCAAAAGCCATACTGATAGTTTAAATATAGGCATAAAAGAGTATCAGAGGCTTATAATGCTATTTTTTCAGACTGTTTTATTCGACGCTTTCCAAGGAATATGAATGTCTTATTATATCTTCTTCATCAACCAGATCAACCACTGGTCTTCCACCACTGGTTCAACCTGATAAGGTGGAGGATTAGAAGGTTCAACTGGCTATGAATGTTACCAAATAGCTATGAATGTAGAAAATAATTTTCTAAAAAACATGAAGAGCAAAGATCAAAATTTACCTAACCAAAATAGCGAATCAAGACGATAAGTCCTGACTGGCGCAACCGTATATTCTGCAAACAGGACGTGGGAATTAGACGGCGATCCTCCGATCCAAAGATTCAGAGCATGGCGGAGGCGGCGGCGAGGCACTGTGGGTCGCGCCCGGCCGAGGCGCCACAGACTCACATGTCAGCGGCGACGCACGTGATCCTCCGTGGCTCCCCGTCTGATCGAGATTAGATTAGGAAATTCAAGGGTCGATCTGGCGCACATACCGGACGTTTGGACTTTGGAGAATTGGAGTTCCCTTGCCACATGGGCGGCGTCGATTGCATCATATGGGCCTCCGTCATCACGTAATGGTGTCCACGATGTTTTTTTTTTTTTTAACAAATACAGCATATATACAATATAATAATATATATACTACTGCTGGCCAAAGTTTGTGGTATGCGGTGCATACCCGCATACCTCAGAAGCTACGCCATCAGCTAGCGCCGCCGCTTTGGTTGACAAAGGCCTGGCGCTTAAGAGTCATGGGAAGGCGGCCCCTGTGACGGCGAAGGCTTGGCGAATTGATGCGTGGCGAAGGCATTCGGGCAGTGGAGGCCTGGCGGCAGCAGAGCGCTTGGCACCTGGATCAAGTCGGTGGAGGCAGATAACATGGCCAGACCGGAAAGGTCGGCAGGAGCCTCCGTCGGTTGATGAGCCTCCCATGGGCGCCGGCTAAGGCCCATGCAGCAAGGCTGTTGGTAAAAGAGAATTCCCAAGTTACCCCCGGAAGTCTAGCTTGAGTGCAGGAATATCCCAAGTATGTGGCAGACGGTATTTTTGTAAAAGAGTTTCCTCTTGTACAATGACCTATAAAAGGGGAGGGTGAATCCCATGTAAGAGTTAGTTGAACCTTATTTATGAAACCCTAGATTTGGTGGGCCTTACTCTGTGTGTTCACCTCTGTTCTCCACGGGGCTTAGCCTTCGGCCTGTGCCGGAGGCCTCCGCCCCATATTTCGTTCTGTTAGGGATAGTTCCCCAACAGCCTTGACTCGTCCACAGGCCATGGTGGCGTCATCGTGGACTCCGGCACTACCGTGACCCACCTCGCTGGCCCCACGTACACCGCATTCCGCGACGCCGTCCTAACGGCCGCAATGATGAACCTCTGCTGGCCCTCCTCGGGCGGCCCCTTTGGCTTCTTCGACACCTGCTATAGCGTGCGCGGACTCGTGAGGTGCCTGCTGTGTCGATGCACTTCGCCGGCAGCATCGAGGTGAAGCTCCCTCCCTAGAACTACCTCATCCCCGTGTACTCCAAGGGCACCATGTGCTTCGCGTTTGCCGGCAGCGGTGACCGTGGTGTCTCCATCTTCGGCAACATCCAGCTGCAGGGGTTCCGAGTCGTGCACGACGTCGACGGCCAGCGTGTTGGGTTCGTGCCAAATAGCTGCTGAGAGAGGAAGAGCAGTGGTCGATTGATCGCATAATTGAGTACTCATATATTTACACCTCTGTCGGTTCGTCTCAAAAGGAATATAATTTTCATTTTTCAATGAGTCACATTTATTCTTGATTTACATAAGTTAATTCATCTCAAGTTTGACTAATTAAACATATGAAAAATAATAATATTTACTATGCATAATAATAATAATTAGGTGCACTAGATAGTCCATCAACCCGTGCTCACGCATAAGTTAGAATCTTATATAAGATATAATTGTGATAGACTTATCAATTACTTATACATATCTTTTTATCTCCATCCGGTTTTTTCCCTTTGCATGGCAACGCTTTTTCTTGAGGGGATTTGCATGGCAGCCCTGTGCATATTCAATATGCATTTCGTTAACATCATAGCTTAAACTATGGTAGCTGTGGTTGCAGCTCATATCTTATGATGTCACTAATCTAAATTTTGATATCATATTTTTAATCTTGTAAACTATAGATTTCGAGAATGCACACGATGAGTTGTTTTATATATAAGCGTTCAGATTAGGTGTTTACATGATGCTATCGGGTTCTTTCATAAAGAAACAACACCAGCTTGTATTATTCTATTAGCAATATAATATTATTTTGTTTCCGATCAAACTTCTCAACTTTTGACTATTTTTATAAAAAAACATATTAACATGTACAATATCTTTAAATGCACAACCCAAATATTTTTTTGCCATATCTAATGAACCTATTGAATGTTGTAGATGTTTGTATCTTTATCTATAATTAAATCTAGTTAATAAAGCTAACCAAGTTTGACTTTGAACAAAACTTAGGACTCGTTTGGTTCGGCTCTGCATGGCTCCTGCTTTACCTACCTGTATCATGTGCATCACTGTGCGGTCCTTTAGCGGCCTGTGCAACACCTCCGGCTCTGGCAGATTTACACTGAGAACGTTGAGGAGCGGGAGGAGCCACGGATTTGGTGCTCCGACACCTCCTCTACAGTACTGCTACAGCCGCCTAGTGTATACGTAGTCTATCTCTAATCTTTTGTTGTAGCTACAGCCGCCTGCTGTATCTGCTTGCTGCATGCTAACCATGGCGTCACTCTCGCCGGACGTGGCCTCATTAATCTCCCAGCAGCCATATAACCACCACCCCCTGCAGCCATGGAATCACTCACTCCAGATCACTTCTACATACTGATCCAGCAAGTGACTGCTGCTCGCATGCTAACAACCATGGTGCGTGAACGCCACCGCAGCTGAGTTCCTCGCGCGTCGCGTCCAGCGCGACAAGCGGAGGGCAGCATGGATCATCTCGAAGGCGGCGGCCGCGGCGGGGGGCAACGCAACGTGGGTCCTACTACTCTCTGGCGGCGACAGGTTTGTGGCGCCGGTGGTTTCGGGGGCGTGCAGGATATCGTGAAGGTCAGGGCACCAGTCCGCATTCCACGAGCCGACAGGTCAGGGCACCAGTCCGCATTCCACGGGCCGATAGGTGAGGGAACCAGTCGGCATTCCACGGGCCGATAGTTTTAGAAAGACTTTTTGAGATACTCTTAATCTACTAATCAAAGCAACTTTCTCGCTAGCTCCTTTTCCCTTCTCATATATAACCACCAACCCCTGCGGCCTTGGCAAAACTCAAGGTCACTTCTGATCGAAGCAAGCGACTCGTAACTGACATTTTATCATTTATACAATATAGGGTTATTTTGTTGCCGGTCAAACTTCTCAACTTTTGACTAAGTTTATATAAAAACATATTAACATCTACGATATCATTAAATGCCCTACCCAAATATTTTTTTCTTGGCTTGTCTAATTAATATATTTAATTTTGTAAATGTTTATTTGTATTGTTATCTATAAATGTTGTTAGTAAAGATAAGCAAGTTTGACTTTGAACAAAACTAAGTGCATGTTTGCCATGGCTCGTGCTCCAACAGCTCCTCCACAGGAACCTTTGTTGGAGCCAGAGCAGAAGGATCAAAAGTAGCTTCTACTCTACATGTAAAAACAGTTTTGACTCCTCATATCTATAAAAAATAGCTCCTCCTCACGGGTGCTTCTTCTACCCTCTCGCCAAGAGCGTTGGCGTGTGTGTGTTTGAGTGGTTCCTTGGCGAAGCCAACATACATCGCCAAGATCACGGTGGGCACAATGGCGTCGAGGCGTCATTGGCGCGCCGACACGGGTAACCACGTCACATGGCTGCCGTGCCAACCATGCCGACAGTGATACCCGCAGTCCGGGCCCGTGTTCGATCCACGGCACTCGACGTCATACTGCGAAATGGGGTATGACGCGCCAGATTACCAGCTGTTGGGACGATCCGGCAGCGGCGACGCAAGCGCATGACGCGCGCGTCCATGCCATGGGATACGGGGACGACTCTCACGACGGTGGGAGACTTCATCAAGGAGATGATGACCTTCGCGGGCGGCGCCCGTGTTCACTTTTGTCGATCGGCTATGGCGATGACAACAAGGGCCTGTTCGGGCGCCGGCGGGGGATCTGGGCCTCGGCCGTGGCTAAATATCGTGCCGAGCAGATTGCTACTCTCGGCTACAACGCCACGAGCTTCTCCTCATCGTCTCCTTGACTTCTTGTCAAGCCCGGCTCCCACTCCTCCACCCTCACCTTGGTGCCGGGCGCCGTGGAGAGATCCCCCCCGCCGTCCTTCTTCAACCCCATGGTATGGAACCCGAACATGGGCACATTCTACTACGTGCGGCTTATCGGCGTCGGTGCAGGGCGTGCACGCGCATGCCGGGTGTGATCGGCGTGACCTCCAGCTAGACCCATACACGGGTCATCGCAAGGCGTCATCTCGGACTCGCATCACCGTGACGCTGCTTGCCCTCCCAGTGTACATCGCAATCCGTGACGCCTTCCGCACCGCGGCAGCCGATCTCGGCCAGGTCTCCATCGGCGGCCCCTCCGGCTTCTTCGATACGTGCTACATCGTTGGCAAAGGGGGCGTGATGGTGCCCACTGTGGGGGTAGGGGGGTAGGGCGGGCGGGCGCGTGGTCAGGAGAGAGGGGAGGGGCCAGGGAAGGGGAAGTGGTATTAGATTACTTGCTTCCTTAAGATTGAATGGTTACAATCCCCTCCTATTTATAGTCCTTGGAGACTTGGTTCTTAAGCAATCCTACTTTTCTAAAAGAACCTTTATAGATTCGGGTCTCTTCCGTAACAAACCTTAATCTAATCTTACTGAGCACACCCTTACTACTTTTCCTATTCTATTCTTACTCCCCTTGATTGGCGGAGCCCTGCTCAGGCGGTGGCGGCCCTCCATGGCCGCACCCCCCTCCCAGTCGCGCCGCGCCCTCCTCGGGCTATGCGCAGGAGGCGCCGAAGGCCCACGCGTGGCTCTGCGCTGTGCCTAGCTTGGTCAGCTTGGTCTATAGTCAGGGGCCCACATTGAGTGTATGACAAAATGTATGTTGAATATAGGGACGGTGATAGGGCTAAGATGAAAACGTGCATAGAGGTGCTCAAGTTGAGTTCGGATAGGGATTGATTCATGAAGGCTTTCTTGCTTCTAGCTTTGGGGTCTGTTCATTGTACGAGCACAACAAATGCAGTGACCTTGAAGTATCTTCATAGCCTACGTGATGTATCAAAGATCAATGAATTCGATTGGGTTGGCCATATCCTAGAGGTGGTGATGGAAGAGGTGAAGAAATACAAGAGATTATCTCCTGAGCATGCCCATTACGTTGGATCTTCTCTTGCAATTTTAGCTGTATTTCGACTTTCTTCGTTACATTGCTTATTATCCATGTACTGTACTATCTTCAAATCATCGTATTGTTTTGTACTATCTTCAACTTTCCTTTGTTACATGGCTCAGCGCCGAGGTGACAGTGGCGGAGCTAGGGGGGCCATAACCCCCCGACTTAACATGTCACAACAAAATATTTGTAGTAGTATATAATTTTATAATTTTTAGGCTTGTGAAAAGAGAGAGTATAAACAAAATAATATAATTGTTATATATACCTATTAATATCTTTTACACCCTCCGTCCAATAAAAAGTGTCATTGTCGCTTTTTGAGAATTCAAACATCTTCGCCCTGGGCCGTCCTTACGCTCGGTTGATGAAGCTTTTCACCAAAGCAGCAAGCTCGAGAGCACAAGTAACCTTGTTTATTGGGATTATTTCCCATTGTAACCTGTACACCATATATATATATATATAATGAAACTGAAGGCCGCCGTGATTGTGTGCACTGTGCTTTCCCAATCTCTTCCACGTTTACATGGTATCATTCGCTGGTTTCCAATCCTAGGCCTCCTTCTCCCACCTCCTCCCAGCGCCACCACTGTTCATCGCCATGACGACCGAGCCGGCTGCTATGTCCAGCTCCTGCTCGTCCTCCATGAGCGCCATGTCTGGCCACACCAGCAGTCAGAACTCGTCCTCAACACTCTCTATGGCTTGAACGATGACTTCTGCACTGCCTCCTACATCATCGCCTTCACCGAGCCCCTGCCGTCCTTTGCCAGGACTCACAACTTGCTCCTCACCAGCGAGCAGTCGCACAACAAGGGCCGCTGTCGACACAGAATTTTTGTCTCCGTGCCGAGGACACACGCAGCAAGCCGGAAGGGTCCGCTCGATAGAGCAGATCCGCCTAGCTTCAGCGCAAGGGTGATCGATCCTGCGCAAATCCTCCCGAGACGTGCCAGTCAATTTGACCCTGCAATTGATAAGGAGAGAAAGTTTATCAGTAATTAAGGGCGGAACATGCTGGTGTTGCCAAACAGTCCCGAATGTGCAGCTTTGAGAGCCGATATGATAGGAGATCGACTAAATAGTCGATTCCAGCATATTCAGGGTTGTGTAAGAAGAATCGGTTATCATCCAGGATAAATATAAATTCGAGCAAAATTTAATCAATGGCAATAAGATATCCATAATGATCGATTTAAACTGAGCCAATGATTACAAGTAACCAAAACCCTTTTTATATAAAGAAACAATTCAACACGACTTAACCATCTAACAAAGATAAATCTAATGAATATGTTAGATCTCATCTATCGCCATGACCAGGGGGCATGAGGCAGAATCATGCAGGCCGTAATACAATAACAAGATTATGGGGCTAACATATCTTTCAACTTATCTCTACTTCAATGGTCTCATAATGTGAATTGCTCGTGAAAGCACTCGATACCGGCTAAACAGCCGATTCAGGCATAGCGCACAGTTAAGGTCATGCCTTCTCCAGAACGGATCTACCAACTAACGATCCCCGCTCCACGGTGCTAACAGTGGGGTGAGAGGCAGAATCTCATAGGCCATGATAACGGGCCATGGAACGGTTCTCGCTAACCAATAGATCTACTCAAGATCGAACATGCCTTAACTGCACACTATGTACGATTAAGATTGATATAAAACAGCCGATAAAAGCATAACTCATCATTTAAGACGTAGATTAGATCAGTTTTAGATTAGCAAACGATGGGTTAAATAAGATATAAGGCCAATCCAGATCAATCTCAATCGGGCAGAGTGATATTGCTGTAATTAGATAGATAATGAAAGAAATAAGCAATATCGGTAACTTAATGAATCTACCAAAGACTGTCATTCAAAGGTAGAGCCGATAACTTGACCTTGGTCTAGTTCAAGCAGTGGGGTGTGAGGCAGAATCACACAGGCCATACTTGAACTAGGCAAGAGTCGATAACTAGCTTATACCAGAGCCACAGTGGGGGTCGACTGGATCGATGCAGCCATACGAACAGAGGTATAAACCATGATGGTACTTACAACAAGCAGTGGAGGTCGACTAGATCGATGCAGCCGTACTTGCTGAAGAACTCGCCGAGATCTACTCTACTCCTACTCCTAAGGGGTGGCCGGAGCTGAAAAAGTAAATTGACTTGTATTTGATTGATTGTGTGTTCCTTACAATAGCCGGGGTTTGATATTTATACCCGGAGTCTAGACATGAATCCTACTCGAGCACGATTTGTTACAATCTTTGGCATAAAAAACGAAAACATTCCTAATTTAAGATAACTTGGACTCTAATCTTTCCCTTTTTGTAGAGTCCAGCATGCCTCGTCCCAGCGCCTATCATAGCTTCTGTCGTTATCCACTGGCACTATCTGAGGAAAGCCGATTCTAGTGCTATATCCGAATCAGCTATTTTCGATCTTCACGCAATTGATCCCTTGCTGGCATGGTTTTTGGGAGCTTTCGAGCCTCTAAAATTCTTCTTTCAAATTCTGGTGTAAACACATGCCCCCCCTAATTTTGGGATAAAAGTAATTTTATTCTAAAATTATCCTGTCTGTATCCCTGATTGGTCCATAGTCACGGGTAGAGAACCTTGATCTGGGGTCCACCGTCCGTCCCCGCTTGTGTCCATTCACGAGCCTATGCTCCAAAACTTTTGCAAGAGCACCACTATTTCACGGGCATTTGGATTCATCTTCCCGGGCCGGCTATAAAATGCTCATCCGACCCTGGCGAGAGCTACTCACTACTTTAGCCATGTTTCTCTTCCATCCGTCTTTTCGAGTGCTCCCAACTCCGCTGGACCCTCCATGGTCTATCCTTTTGTTATGATGATCTTGAGCGGTTAGAAGAATTCTTGTGCATGGGGTGATTGTGTCACTCATTCTAGTGCTTCGTTGAGCAAGAAGACCAGCCATTGCGGTTAGAAGGATTCTTGTGATATCACCTGAGTCTTCTCGCCATGCTCGCAAAGCTGTTTTAGCGTCTTGTGAAGGCTAGAATATGTGGACACCTTCCCTTGTTTGTTCCATCAAATGCCTATCGGGAAAGCCACAAGCTTTTTACAGCAGTCTCCCAGTCACCGAGAAATTAGTTGGATACTTGTTAGGCAAGCGACTTTTCCCTTTCTCTTGCACAATCTTATCAATGGGCCGATGTGACTTGATTTATGATGACCCTCGGCCTTATGGGGATCTGGACTCCCTTCAATCCAAATAACCTAGATAGGCTGATCTTTGGTAAAATCTTCGAATCTGTTTCAGATCTTTTGTAATTTGAGGAAGCAATAAGTCCAAATCTGTTATCTCTTCGTTATCCGTCTCCTGAACTTCCGGAGTGCCGTTCCATTTCCGTTTCTGATTCCAAACTCATACCCCTGGCGAAATCTATCTTCTCGCCTTCCTGGGCTATATAAACAGGCCCCGGCAGTGGATCTAAGGGTAACTTACTTTGCCTCAAACCTTCTGCACCCTTAGCACAGTTCCTGCTTTTTCGTAGGTCAGAGTTCATGGAGAACAACAAGAAGTCTCCTGAGAAGGTCTTCATCGGATCTGCATCATCACGTCGGCGCCTTCATCGTCAGGAAGGTATATCCTGTGATGCCTCCGCTACCTCGGGGAACAGGGCCGACTCCGTTCGGCCTTCAAGGCCTTCCTTGTCGATGGCTTGCCACCAACCCCCTTGCACGGCGACTCGGCTCCGACGGGCTCTTCTCTACAAAAAATGGAACAAAATATTGTCATTTAAAAAAATTCGGTAGAACCTCCCCTGCACGGTGAGGTTTCCAAAACCTACAAAAAACAACGGCACGATGGCCAACAAGCACATATGTCTCAAGAGAAGCTATGTAGTTTGGATATCAATCCATGCAGAAGAATATATCCAAGTAGTACCACTACTTCTACTACTACTTCCACTGTTGCTACTACTACTACCACTAGTTCTACTACTACTACTACCACTATTGCTACTACTACTACCACTAGTTCTACTACTACTACTACCACTACTTCTACTACTACTACTACCACTAGTTTTACTACTACTACTACCACTAGTTCTACTACTACTACCACTACTTCTAATACTACTACTACCACTAGCACTACTACTACAACTAATACTACTACAACTATCACTACCACGACAACAACAAGAGAGAAGGCATACCGACGGAAAGGGGGTAGGGGGGCGGCGTCGTGGTCGGGTCACGTGAGTCGAACGGGCCGGGCACGTCAGGGCGTCAGGGGCGGTCCACTCACGGGCATGGCCGAGGGGGCGTGGCCACAAAGGGGCGGGCGTTGAGGGCCAGGTGGGCGAGGCGGGCCACGCCGCCACACGTAGGCATCGGGAAGCGCGCCGCTGTGCGTGGCGTAGGGAGAGGCTGACGGAAGCAGCTCATGGGCGGGAAGGGCATGTATGCGGCGACGGCGACGTTGGCGGCGCCCATCATGGCGGGCGCGGGGGCGTGCGTGGGGCCGTTTGTCTAAGTGGCTGGCTAGCTGGCTGGCGGTTTGTCTAAGTGAAAGGGTCGTATGCTGAGTGCCCCGATCTGGCACTCGGCAAAGGAGGCCGGTTTGCCGAGTGCCAGATCGGGGCACTCAGCAAACGTGTTTTCCTTTTTTTAAAATCTAAACCCTAAACCGCACTGCATCGTTTTTTAAAAAACTACCACTTTGCCGAGTGCCGGGAGGAGAGGCACTCGGCAAACATTTTTTAAAAAAAATTGGCATGCTCTTTGCCGAGTGTCCCCACGGACACTCGGCAAAGGGAACACTTTGCCGAGTGTCTGGCAGCTGGCACTCGACAAAGACCATGTTTGCTAAGTGTCAAAATATGACACTCGGCAAACCAAATTTTTTTGTATTTTGACCTCCAAACTTTTCCTGTAGTCCTCTTATTGTACTTGGTACTCCATGTCGAAATTTGGTACATTTTTATGACTTTTTGCTATATTTAGTTAATTTATTTCATTTAATTGAATTTTTTTGGAAAATGCAAATTTAAACTGCACGTGCATCGAATAATTGAATTTAACGATTCAAAAAATGATATTCATGGTATTGAGTGTAGTGTGAGGCCGTATCCAGGAACGGACCCGAAATTTCGAATATCTTGTTCACGAAACATGACCACGAACTTGCGGACGAATTGTTTTTAAATTCTATAAAATACAAACGAAGTCCGAAAATCATGAAACTTGTCGAGATGTCATGATATATCACATGTGGAGATGACCTGGTTTGTAAGCATCGTACATGATAACGTGCACCAAACCTTCTCAAATTTTTATCACATCCTCCACATACGATATTATGACATCTCAACAAGTTTCATGATTTTCGGACTTCGTTTGCATTTTATAGAATTTAAAAACAATTCGTCCGCAAGTTCGTGGTCATGTTTCGTGAACAAGATGTTCGAAATTTTGGGTCCGTTCCTGGATACGGCCTCACACTACACTCAATACCATGAATATCATTTTTTGAATCATTAAATTCCATTATTCGATGCACGTGCAGTTCAAATTTGCATTTTCCAAAAAATTCAATTAAACAAAATAAAGTAACTAAATATATCAAAAAGCCACAAAAAATCCCCAAATTCTAACGAGGAGTTCTTGGTACTTAAAAAGGGCTGCACAAAAAATTTGGAGGCCAAAAACAAAAAAAAACCTTTGCCGAGCGTCGGGGCATGGCACTCGGCAAAAGGGGTCTTTGCCGAGTGCCAAGAATAAGGCGCTTGGCAAAGGGGTTTTTGATTTTTTAGAAATTTCCTCTTTGCCGAGTGCCTCCACGGGGCACTCGGCAAAGGTAATTCAAAAAAAAAGTAAATTTTTAATTCCTCTCTTTGCCGAGTGCCGAATCAATGGGCACTCGGCAAAGACATTTCAAAAAAATATTGAATCTTTGCCGAGCGTCGTGTCAGGGGCACTCAGCAAAGTATTTTCCAAAAAAAAAATCTTTGCCGGAAGTGCCTAACAGCAGGCACTCGACAAAGAAGGATGTGGCCGAACACCGTTACGCGGGGCAGCCTATGCCAAGTGCCGAGCTTTTGCCGAGAGCCTGGCACTCGGCAAAGAAGTCCTTTGCCGAGTGCCCTTTTTTGTCGAGTGCCCGGCACTCGGCAAAGAATTCTTTGCCGAGTGCGGCACTCGGCAAAGAAGGTCTTTGCTGAGTGCCCGATTTTTGACACTCGGCAAAGCAGTTTGCACTCGACAAAGGCTTTGTTTCCCATAGTGCTTCCACCAACCGGTTACACCGGCATCTGTGGAATAAAATCAGGTGGGAATCGGTTAGATCCCCCGTAGTTTACTTTAAAAAGAAATTGGTTGATTTCACCAAAATTCATAGGATGAACTCATGATGGATCATCTCAAGAAGCATTGGGTGACTTCACAAAGCAAACACACACATAATCGCGCTGTGCCATCGACGTGATCGGATTTCAGAAGAAAGAATAATGTGTGTTTGGTTTGTGGAGTCACCCCATGGTTTATGAGGCCATGCATCATGAGTTAATCCCATGAATTTCGGTGGAATCAACCAATTAGCTTATGAGGAATGAAATCAACTCATTTCATTCCATAAACCAAATACAAAAGGTGAGGAGTGAGAAGATGGTGGATCACGTCGTTCCTCAAACCAAACATACCAAAGAACTTGTCGTTCGTTTTCGGCGTCTTACGACTTATATATACTTCCCCGTAGCAGCAACAGCAAGAGCCAACAGCAAGCGAGATCCCGGCGAAGTGCCTTGCCCGCCGCGAGGTCCTTATGCCCGTTTTAGGCAAGCCACTGAGTCGGTAGGTACGCCATGGTCGGCAATATAATTGCCCCGCGAGTCGGTCCGCAATGCATGATTTTGCATATATATATATATGCCACAAACATAAATAGACATGTGCTGTCAGTGCGCAGCAGTCAATGTCAGCAGGTGGACTGGAGCACGCATGACTTGTGTGGAAAGCATGCAGCGTCACCACCAATCACCACCCAACATGTGTGCTCTACCTACCGATATGCATGGACGCGTGGGATGCGGAGGGGAGGGCTGCCTGTCCGGCTGTGCGTGGCTTGAGGTTGTAGAGTTCAAGTGCATCATGGAAAGCACCTTTGTTGGCGCAGAGTTTATGAGGACGTAAGTCCTTTTTTTAAGATTACGCTGCGTTCGTTTGACAGGGATTGGTGCCCTGGAAACATTCCAGCCAGGATTGACAGGATTGATTACCACCCAGAACCAGCCCTAACCGAACAAGCCCTTAAGGAAAATGTTTCCCGCCTACCCCAATTCACGAGTGAATGAGTCTAGCCCTGCAATACAAACTCGAGGATATGTAAGACCCAAATCCGATGACCCGGACTGAAAACAATAGAATACCTAACACAGACGGAGAAACACAGCATAGTTCACACAAAGCCACAAGAAATTAGTTCTCAATTCTTCTCCTATATTCCGTCCTCCCGAAAAATCGAGCACCAAGACTTCAATTCATGTATAGCCTTCCTTCAAAACCCTCCTCTCTTCCTCTTTAAACAACTGAGACCAGTGTCTGATCCAATAGGTCTCCCTAAAAATAACCTGCAGGAAAGAGTTAGTATTATATTCGAAACTATTATTACTTGTGCAATAGGTCCCTCTAAAAATGATCCAATAGGTCCCTCTATTATTCGAAACTATTATTCACAACCATAGAGCCAAGCACAATGCTGCTATACCCACTATTAATACTTGGTTCCTAATCAACGCATTGAAACTCAATAGCCAATCGCCAAACAAATTGGTCATATCTCTAGGTGGCTGAAACCCGAAGGTGATGTGCAACACATTCCAAAGAATTCTGGCTATATGGCAGTCAAAGAAAAGATGTTGGATCGACTCCTCCAATCCATAAAAAACACATTTTTGCTGATAACCTTGTATGTCTTTTATGAACCATTTTTTTCTGTTTCGGTTGAATTATTAGTCCTTATAAAATATTATGGAACATAAGATATCATTAATTTTGAAAATACTACGTCTATACCTATATGGATGTCAAACCATCCCCCGTCCTTTTCGTCTCCCACAAACCCGCTATCCCGAAAGAGAAAAAAAGCCCATTGACCACTACTACAGAAATGATTTTGCAAGACGGTGACCTTTTATTAACCCAGGCGGTCAAAAAATCCAACCACCTCGGCTAATCCTGCGATTAACGGAGGCGGTCATTTTTAGTTATCGAGGTGGGCAAAAAGTGCCGGCCTCGGAAAATGGATTGACGCCTCGTGTTGCGGGGTCGAAACCGCAGCATGCATTGTTGTTCCAGTCGGTGTCAGAGTATAGGTCTCCAGTGGCTTGGGTGGACTGAGGAACACAAGAATAACCTAATCAAAACAAATAGTCAATCATATCAGGTAAGCACTAGGTTCTCATAACAAAAAAGATTTATATAGCTCTCTAAATTGCAACATACATAGTAGAACACGCTTGCCACAAATGCTCTAGAATATATATACACATATGAGCCTAAGACAGATATCACAAAGTATTGTTCAATTGGGTAAAGGGACTAGATTTCAGCACTAGTATATATATGCTTGTGGTTTTCACATCTAATTTAAGCCCGTGTTTAGTCGGCTGAATTTTGGAATTTGGGCTACTGCAGCACTTTCGTTTTTATTTAGCAATTAGTGTTCAATCATGGACTAATTAAGCTCAAACTGTTCGTCTCGCGATTTCCAACCAAACTGTGCAATTAGTTTTTTTTCGTCTACATTTAATGCTCTATGCACGTATCGAAAGATTCGATGTGATGGCTACTGTAGCACTTTTTGGGATTTTGGGTTTGGAACTAAACGCGGCCTAAAAAGTTCAACGACAGAGGCAATTGAACAGAGGCTATAAGCATCTTTCGGAGTTTTGAAAAAGTCAGCATCAGCTCTCATAGGCCATCCTAGCCGGAAACAATCAACTGACCTGACAAGCCCTTTCAATTGTAGTAGCTCTAAGGCAGAAATGCCATGATACAGTTGTTTTCTTTTCAATATAGCTACCTGTACAAGTATACAGTTGTTTGCTCTGCCTAACAACTTCATCTATCACATACATTTCTATGTATTACTTAATGTGTGTGCAATTAGCTGCTTAAACTATATAATAATAACATATTAAATGCCTATGAACCGATTTCATATGTCCTGGCTTCTATACTATCATCTTTACTACTGCTGCTGCTTTTACTAATATTATTATGCTTCTATAATTTGTCAGCCTAAAATGAAAAGACCACACATAGCCCGGTGTCATGCCAATATGCCATTCTGTGATTCTACAGGTTCTCTATTTGCATCAATATATATCTAGCTTATGCAGATAACAATTCTTAGTACTGATGAATTTTTAGTTCATAGACAGCAGGAGCAGGTATCTGCCAATATTTTCTAGTTCAAGCGACCCCCAGAGCGACCCAACTTACTGAAACATTATGTACATTGGTAAACTAGACAAACTGAGTTCACCAATACTAGTATTCCTCCGTATCATAACAATTTACCGTTCCAGCTACTAATTTTCTTTTGGAACCTTTCCTCCATTCGACTCCAATCCTTATTTGACAATTTTCGTTAGTGCATTGGAATTCCAAGGTACCGGAACGGAAGAGTAGCTTCTTTACACCCAAAGAGTTCTACAAACTCCTTACTCCGGTCCCTAGCTAGCTGAACCAAAACAAAATAATTCACTTTTGTGAAAATTGATCTTCAAACCTAACAATTTTTCGAAAGCACCTAGTACCAACTTTAAGTTTTTGGCTCCCACTAGATCGTTCCACTACTACTGTAATTTTAACCGTGGCGGACGTTTTCCATTTACCGTGGCAGTTTTTCCAACCGCCTCCGCCGAAAGGTCACAGTTAATCATGCCTTAATGTAGGTGTCGGTGTTTCGAACAAACATCAGCTAGTAAATTTATAATTGATGCGCGTTAGGCCTGGATGGTGCACTAAAGGACACAACATTTATACTGGATCGGGTCGAATGTTCCTACGTCCAGTCTGCTGTTGCTCGTGTTATTAGTACCGAAAATGGTTCGTAGTAGGGGGTACAAACGGTCGAGAGAGGAAAGGATCCCAAGTCTCTGATGGAACAGTCGAAAGGACGCCAAGAGCTAGGCTGCTACTTGGCTGTATCGTGTGTGTTTAACTGGTCCGTCAAAAGTCGGTCCCTTCAGTGGGGAGCCCTGCCCTCCCTTTTATAGACCAAGGGGGGAGCAGGGGTTACAGATGGGAGAAAGAGGAAAATACCAAGGGTATAGAAGGTCCTTCGAAGGATCCAGGTCTTCCTTTTTTCCCGCGCCTGCCCTGCTTAACATGGCAGACCGTGTCAGAAGTGGCGTGTTTGTTGATCTTCGTAGGCCATGCCCTGGCCCCATTTAGCAAGTGGGTGCATCCCATCCCATGCCGGCGGACGGTGCGGCGTGCCGGAGAGCCGAGCGGCGACCCCTCGGGGAGTAATCGGGGAAGTGACCACACGTCCGTCACTGTAGATGATGTGAGTTCTGTCTTGGACCGTAGCGGTCGTCGTATGCCGGTGTTAGTATCCGCGCCCGAGGACTGAAGGCGGCACCTACTACACTGTGGGACAAAAGTCGGCGCCCTCAACACTATTCGGGCACTGTTATGATGGAAAGGGCTTTAAAGCGCCCGTCCCATCGTGTTTTGATGGTGCCTTCCTGCAGTCGCACAGGGCATGGCCCTCGACATCGTGGTTGACTCATACGTCCTGTCGTACCCCGTGTTTCGTCTTTAGGAAGGATCAGAGTGCAGTCGCGGGGCAAGGCGGAGCTAGCCCTTAGTCATCGAGTGAGGTCGAGCTTGCCCTCGGGCATCGGGCGAGGCGGAGTCTTGCTTTTAGCCGTCGGGCGAGGCAAAGCCTGGCGCCGGACGTCGGGTGATGCGGGGCCCGCCCTCAGCCCTCGGGCGAAGCGGAGCCGGCCCTCAGCCGTCGGGTGAGGTGGAGCTGGCCCACGGGCGTCGAGCGAGGCGGAGCCAGCCCTCAGCCGTCGGGTGAGGCGGAGCTGGCCCACAGGCGTCGGGCGAGGCAGAACCAAACTCCCGTCGTTCGGGCAAGAAGCGTAGTAGTGCTCTTGTCCATCCGGGAGTGTTTAACGTTCGATGGTTATTAGTTTCATCTCCTTGGGTACCCCGGTATTAGGTCCCCGACAGTAGCCCCTGAGCCCCCGGGTGATTCAGACAGAATCGCCCAGGGGGTGTTTTGATTTCGTCGGAGTTAATTCGCCAGAGGGTGCGCGTGAGCGCACCTGGTGGGTGTAGCCCCCGAGCCCCTAGGTAACTCGAGTAGAATCGCCAGGGGGTAGTATCGGACCCTTCGCGGGTAAGGCCGTAAGACTTGGTTTTTCGTCAACTGGATATTTTTAAGGGAATCGTGGTATCCCATTCACGGGGATTTCATTCAGGGCCGGCCTGGCTGGGGCTCGACTGCGGATTGAGGCCCCGGTGATGCTTGCGTCCTTGAGTCCTGGTCGTTTGCGGGCCCATCCTTCGTCGGGACAACCCTTGGGCTCCAGGGCCCTAGGCGGGCCGGAGAGAAAGGCTTTGTGACCCATGTTCCCTCGGTGGGAAGAGAGTCCTAGTCCGCCTGGGGAAGGCAACCCGCCCGGCGTGACTTTCGCGGGAAGGGATAGGGATCGTGTGCGCGTGTCCCATGACGTGATGTGGCGGTGTGTCGTGGTGGGCTCGGAGATCGAGGTGTGCGGTTTCCCTTCTCGCATCCGTCGCCCCTATAAAACCACGGGGTTCGCCCCTAGGGTTCCATACTTTGCCTCCTTGCCCTCGCATTCTCAGCCTCCACCGCCAATCACCTAAGCTTCTCGCACCTGTATTGCTCCCGCCATTAAACTTGCCGCTGCCTTCTTCCCCGTGCTGCTCCCGCTGTCTTAATGGACCCGGGGTACAGATCCAACATCTCCCCTCAGCGCCTAGAGGGCCTCGTCCGCCGACGCCTCCTTCGCCTGTTGACCACCGCCGAGGAGTGGCGGCTGCCCGGTGAAGAGGACGAGCCGTAGCCACCCGAAGGGTACGTCGTGTCCTTCGCTCACTTCCACGAGCTGGGATTCGCCATGCCCGCCCATCAGTTCCTTCGAGGACTGTTGGACTACTATCAGGTGGAGCTACAGCACCTTAGCCCCAACGGGATCCAACACATTGCGGCGTTCATTGCCCTATGCGAGGGGTTCTTGGGGATCAGTCCCCACTTTGACCTATGGCGGTATCTCTTTGCCGTCAATTTTCTAAAGAGGCGGGCTAGGAAGCAAGAGCTGCTCGCACCGATGGGGTGCGCCGGCATCCACCTCCGCAACAACCGGGTAGAAGAGTACCTGCTAATGCGTCTATCCACCTCCAACAAGGGGTGGTATTCGCAATGGTTCTATGTCAAGAATGACGCCGCCGCCCCCTTGCCAGTTTTCACCGGGCGCTACATCGTGGAGACCCCGAGGCCATGGAGGTGGGGTGTCACGGCCATGGGAAAGAAGCACCTCAATGGCCTTCTCGCCGCCCTCCGAACTCTGAAGGACATGGGCATGGAGGGATCGGGGATTATCAACGCCTACCATGCGAGGAGGGTTGCGCCGCTGATGGCGCGCGTGCTTTCCCTGTATCAAATGGTGCCCGGAGCATCGTTCGAAGGGACAGCGCTTGCCGACGAAGCGCTCCCTCCCTCTAAAGTGGCACAACACATCAAGGAGGCGATGGAGCCTACGAAGGACTCCATTAGCGCCGTCCTTGACTTCATGTATCTGATGCCGGGGCATCCCCCAATGTGGCCGGAACCGGGGTTTGTTGACTTTGTAAGTTTTCTTTCCCCTTGCTCCTCTTTTCACTTGAATTTCTGACGCCCTGATGCTAACCTCGGGATAGCGGGACCAGCCGGAGGGACTGTTCTTCAAGGACAGCCCGGCTCCGCTGTCGAAGGACCCAACCCAGACGGCAGCGAACCACACCGCAGCCGGTTGGGACAAGAAGATGAGGGAGCTCGAGAAGAAAAAGATGATACAGAAGTAGCAAGCTCGAGATCGAGCAGAGGAGATAGGCAGTGAAGATGATGACGATGACGACGAGTCTGACGAGGCAGCAGCCGACGTGGATTGGGGTGACCTAGAGGACGAGGACTTGCTGTCCACGCAGGGACCCTTCCCGTTCCACGGAAGGGAAGTGAGTCTGAGAGGACGGTGGAGCCGGGCCTGCCCTGGGTCCGGTGGGAGCCAGTGGATCCACCATCACCCTCGGGGTGCCAGCGGGGGATCAGTGGATGGGGGGGCTCTGTCGTCGTGCCCCATGAGCCGATGGAGGGGGGCGGCTCTGTCGCCGAGCCCCATGAGCCGATGGAGGAGAGCGGCCCTGTCGCCGCACCCTCGGAGACAAGGGAGATGAGCCCCCCTGCCTCGGAGCAGGGGGCAGGCTCAAAATGGTCCCGCCCACATGAGTTGGAGCAGGGGTCCGGGGGTTCGTCCCCAAAACATACTGGCCGCCCAAAAGCGCCAGAGTATGTCACTGATTCCCCTCGTTTTTCCCTTTTTATTTTTCTATTCTGACCTTATGCCTTTTCCCTTTTGCAGATTCTTGCGATGGGGCCACCCTCTGGGGCCGGCGCCCAAGAAGAGCCTTGCCCTTTAGGCGGGACGGATGGCGCTGACGTCGCCCCAGTTTCGGGCAGGAGCGACGCTGACGTTGCGGCCTTGTTGGCCGATCCGACGGCGCCCGCGGTGGCGCTCGTGCCCTTGGTGGTTGCCGAGCAGGCGGCTGCGACTGTGCCAAGCCAGGAGTAGCCGGACGCAGCCTTGGTGGTGTCTGACGGGGTGGCGCAATCTGTGCCTCCAGCGGACCAAGTGACGGCGCCTGACGTGGGCCGGGCGGAGTCGGATGTAGCCGCGGTGGCGTTCGAGGGAGCAGCGCAGTCCGTGCCGCTGGAGGCCTAGACGGAGGTGGCCGCGACCGCGACAAGCCCGGCGCGGTCGGATGTCGCCATGGTGGCATCCGAGGGGGTGGCACAATCTGCACCACCGGCGGCCCAGGCCGTGGCGCCCGAGGCAGGCCGGAGGGTCTCCGGGCGTCATGGCGGTGGTGGAGAGGACCCACAGAAGGTTGTCCCTAGCCCTGTTGTCGGGGGGCAGCCACTCCCCCGCGCGGGGCGAGCCACCGCTCCAGTGGATGGTCGCTCAGGACCCAACGTCGGTTCTTTTCTCGCTCGATGATGCTTCCGAGAGCATGGAGCGGGAGAATCTTGACATTGGGTTCTCGGCTGTGATGGATGCCTTGAGCCAGGCCAGTGGTGCCCTGCATGATATCCTCGTTCCTACTGGCCAAGTACCCGCTTAATCTTCTCCCTTGTTTTCTTCTCTCTTCATGTATTTTTGTGTTTTCATATTTTTTATACCGATCTTCTTTTCAGTGTATTGTTGCTCGTAGCCAGAACAAATCTCGGTTCCTCCATGAGCAAAAGGCAGAGTGGGACTGCCTTACCGAGGAGGCCTGGCTGCAAGGAGACGTGGGCGCATAGCTTGATGCCGCCCAGCAACGGGAGGCCGAGGCGCGTCGGGACGCGGAGGAGATCCATGGGATGTTCGAGGACTTGTCGGCGAGGGTGAAGCTAGACGAGGAGGCGGCCGCCAGGCTTCAAAAGGAGTGGGACGAGCTGCTATAGAAGGATGCCGCAGCCAGTGAGTAGGGCGTCGAGCTCCTGCCAGAGCTGGAGACTGAGCGGGACCTCAAGCTGAAGGCTGAGGAGAGGTCCACGGCGTTGCAGCAGAGGGTGGATCGGGACGCCGAGGTGATCACCCAGTTGCACGTGGAGCAGGACGAGCTACACTGGACCGAGGAAAGACTTCGCTCGGAGCGCAGCACATCCCATGAGGATCGCGACTGGGCCATTCGGGAGCACGACGAGGCATGTCGGGTGGTTGACTCCCTCTGGGCGGATCTTGGGGCCGCGGTGAACCGAAGGTTGGACGCCGAGAGCATCGCTGCAAGGCTGGACAAGGAGCTCGCTGAAGTGCGGGGGATCCTTCAGACCGAGAGTGATGAGCACAACCTTCTACAAGCCGCTGTCGGGGTGGTCATCGATGCCCTGAGGGTGGTGTAGCCGGTGGAAACCAGCTCGCTCGCGGCTCGTGTCGTGAGTATCACAACGCGGGTGGGCCAACTTGAGGAGGACGCCTTTCATGCCAGGATCACCCAAGCCTTCACTGTCGCCCGTTCCCATTATGATCGGGATATCAATTTGGAGGTAATGAGCCAAGGCTTCACGCCTATCTATGAAGACCTTGAGCTGGACGAGCTTGAGAAGGCGTTGACTCCCCTTGCGCAGAACCTGGCGAATAGGCTGAAAGAAACGGTTCTCCCTCCGTGGAAGTAGTTAGTAGAATCAGTTTGATAAACATTTAATTGTAATATGTGAACAAGTGTTGATACTTTCGTGTCCTGGAAACAGTTTCGTGGATTCATTTCGTAATTTTCGTTTCGTTTGTTCGGTCTTATCTTCTTCCCTTTTTGCGACGAAAAGAAGTTTATGTTATCCGACTCTTCCGCATGTTTAGATCGTAAGGCCTGAGGTGTGTAGGGGAAGTTTCGATTGTGCTGGTGAGCAAAAATTACCGTAGCTGTCTGGGCATGTGTTTTTTGCAGTCTTACCTATCTGTTCCCCCGAACCTTGCCATCAGTCTTGATGCGAGGAAAGGTCTGTTGTAATGACCGTTACGAAAAAAGAAAGGAGGTATTCATACCTTTATCAGCCCCCGAGTGGGATCCGACCCCCTATGGTTGCTGGGGCCAGATATTACTGGAGACGGGCTTACTCTTACTTAAGATTATGGTGATCGCTGCGTGACCGTGCGTTTGGTCTTTACTGCTGGCTCGGCCTTCCCCAAGCCCCCACGCGTGGTGGGGATTTGGTCGAGGGCCGACTTGTTTCGTAACGTTCGTCTCGTCTGCAATTCTTCACAATTGGAGGGATTGGGGCGGTGTCACTTGCCTCAGTGGCTCAAATGACGTGCCTGATGAGCTCGCTAACGGAGGTGTTCAGACGAAACCTGATCCCGCTGCTTTGCGATAGGGTCGGCAAAAGCCCTCGGGTGGGGTTTCGTTACTCCTTGACCTGCCTTCCAACAGATTCCCCCTCAATGGGGATTCTATGGGCTCGGCAGGAGGTCGGATTGAACTTAGAAGGTTGAGATGATCCTATTCGCCTTAATGCGGGATGGGCAAAGGCCGCTGAGGCTCATCTGCGTTTTCTCCCCTGGCTCTTGTTTGATGCGAGGCGGCCTCGGACCCTTTGCGGGCCAGCCTTCGAACCTCGGTCTCTTGATCTCGGATCAAGTGGCTCGAGCCCCCGAACCCTGTTAGGGTCTGATAGGGGTTGGCCGTGTTTCGCGCGTTACCCCGTCCTCGGTTTTCGCAACCGGAGGGGCTGAGTTGACGACACTTGCCTCGACGGCTCTAGTGTCGCGCTCAATGAGCTCGCTAACGGGTACGTTCGTGTGGAATCCGGGTCCATCATTTGCTGACGGGGTCGGCAGAGCCCTCATGTGGCACTCCACTACTTCTTAACCCACCTCCCGACAGGTGCCCGAGCCGTTCGATAGGCTTAGGTGGCCCGCTGGCCTCTCCTCGATGGAGACTCTGTGGGTTTGGCTCGGGGTTAGAATCGAACGATAAAAGGTCGAGATGTCCCTGTCCACTTCTGAGCGGGGTCGGGCAGGGCCGCTGTAGCTCGTCTCAGTTATTTCTCCCTAGCTCTGTTTGACGCGAGGCGGCCTCGAGCCCTTCGCGGGCCGACCTCCGAACCTCGGTCATTTGCCGTTTTGTATCAAATGAGGCGACTGCCACTTCGTGACGCGACACAAAGCATTTGGGATGCATCAACTGCATAAGTTTAATGTATGATTTAATTGAAACGAAAGCAGGGGTCGGTTATGTTACCTCGGTGGTAGTCTGTGCGGGGTTCGAGTCCGACGATTACGACGGGGCCAGCGTGACCTGCATGAGCATCGCGATTTTTTGTTTCCGTCTCTCGGTGGCGATTCGAGCCGTACGATTGAATTTTAGGCGATCTAGCAGCTTCCCCCCAAAGGGGGTTTTGCAGGCGGACCCCTCCAAACCCCTCTCGGGAAGGCGGGAGCTAAGGCTTGTGATGTGGGGAAATGTGAATGTGATTATGCTGGTGAACAAAAACACTGTAGCTGTCGGGGCGTAGGGTCTGGTGGTTCGTCCAGTTGTATTCAACGTTTTATACCCACACGCCATGCTTTCGGCTTTTTAAGCATAAGGAGGGGTCGGGCGAAGAGGATGTCTAAACAGGTAGACACACTCGGTAGCCCCCGAGGGATGTCCGTGCCCCTGCCGTTGCTGGGGTCGGAAACAAGGTAATGAAATTAACACGCAAAGTAAGAAGGCAGAGGTGCTTATCTTTTAGTAGTTTGTTCGTTCGTCGTTCTACCTGGGCCATCCGCTCGACCCAAGAGGCCCGTTGGGCTCCCCCAGACGGGGGTTTGATTGTCGGGTCATTCTGCGGTCTTGCTTGGGGAAGCGGAGAGTCGCCTATGTGCGGGTGCGCCCCGGTTCTCGCACTCGGTGTGTGGTGGTGGGCCATGCCTAGGCAACGTTCTGCTTGACCAGGCGGCATCTCATCAACCAGGGTGCATCCCGTCTGTCTAGGTGCGTCCCCTCAAGTTTCTATCAGCATTGATTTCCCATCTGCATTGAATAGGGGAAGGCAAAGAGTTTTTCGTCCCCACCTTTCCTTAGCCGCTGCGCCTCTTCCTTAAATAGGGAGGGGGAGGGGAGTTCTCATCCCACTTCTTAGCCTGCCTCTGAGCCGCTACCTCTTCATCTTCTCCCTTTCCACCGAATACGTTCATGCGTCACGGCGGTTCCCGAGTGAGGGAGGGTAATGCTAGAGAGAGAAACTCACTGATCCGCTCGTGAATTCGGAGCGTGATGTCGAGTTGGAGGTCATCCAATGTAGATGAGATGGTGCGGGTCACCTTTGCCAAGAAGGGGTCGCTGCCGTCGAAGGAGGAGGGGCACTGGAGGGTGCCAAGCGTCGTTGGCCTCACCGTCGTTCATTGTGGCCTTCCTTTGGCTGCAGGCACCCCCCGTTCAGATGCCGTTGTCGGGGTTGCGGCTCATGTCGATGGCGTAGTCCCCGGATGCCCCAGTGGAGGTGCCATTGTCAGGGTTGCGGCTGATGACGATGGCATAGTCCCCGGATGCCCCGGTGGAGGTGCCATTGTCAGGGTTGTGGCTGATGATGATGGCATAGTCCTCGGATGCCTTGGCGGAGGGGCACCACAGTCGCCGGCGTGGTGCTCGACATTGCAGATGACGGTGCCTTCGAGGATCCTACAGAGCGGTGGGACGTTGCTGATGGAGAGCGTGGCGTGGCGGCCGCAGTAGACGAACTGGCCCGTGTACATGCCCGGTCGTTGCCGATGGAGAGCGTGGCGCGGCGACCGTAGCAGTACTCGTAGTAAAGCTAGGTAGAAACTATAATCGATTAAGTTTGTGGGGGAGCCCCTGAGTGAACAGTCCTTTGAATTTAAGAGTACATTATCCCTTTTCGTGATGAAATCACTTTGTAAGTGGTGAATTTGTGCAAAAATGAACAAATTTTCATCTTTTGTTACGGCAAACAGCTTTTCAGCTTCCTCTCTTTGTAGAAGAGGTTTCGGTGAACTCCGACCCTTCCCATGGTTCAAGTTGCAAGAAACTAGGAATGCGGGTGAATTAATTCTGATCACGCTGGTGAGCAAAGAGGTCTTAGCCACTGGGGCGTGGGTCTCCCGCAGTCCTACCAGTTGTACTCAGAATTTGTTCTCGAAATCCTAGCCCTTAGGACTTGTTATGAGAAGAATGGAAAACTTTAGAGAATGTTTGCAAAGGTAACATAGGATGTGTTTGTAAGAAAAACGTACTTGTATCATTTGTATCAGTCCCCGAGTGAGGTCTAACCCCTCATAATTTGCGGGGATCGGACGTCACTAAAGATCGGGGATTTGTAAAGACAAAGACTAATAAGAAAAAGTATGCGTTTATTAAGGGTAAAAACGACGTAGCTGTTCAATGTTCCAGGCGCTGGTGAAGACCTCGCCATTGATGGTTTTCAGCTTGTAGGCACCTGGTCGGAGTACTTCCACGACGACGTACGACCCCCTCCCAGGGTGGGGAGAGCTTGTGGCGGTCCTTATTGCTCTGCATGAGGCGGAGAACGAGGTCCCCAACATTGAAGGCTCGGTCCCGCACCCGTCAGCCGTGGTACCATCGTAACGCCTGCTGGTACATGGCCGAATGGAGGAGGGCGATGTCGTGGGCTTCGTTTAGTTGGTCCATGGCATCTTGGTGGGATGCCTTGGCTCCCTATTCATCGTATGCTCTAATTCTTGACGCTCCATAGTCGAGGTCCGTTGGGAGGACGGCCTCGGAACCATAGACCATGAAGAAAGGTGTGTAGCCGATGGCCCGACTGGGAGTTGTTCTCAGGCTCTAGAGTACTACGGGAAGCTCGGCGACCCAGCGTGCGCCGAATTTGTTCAACCGGTTGAAGATCCTGGGCTTGAGGCCCTGTAGGAGCATGCTGTTTACGCGCTCTTCCTGCCCATTCGTTCAGGTGTGCGCGACGGTGGCCTAATCGACCCGGATGTGTTGTTCATTGCAAAATCGAATGAACTTCCTGCCGGTGAACTGTGTGTCGTTGTCTGTGATGATGGAATTTGGTACTCCAAAGTCATGGATGATGTCGAGGAAGAACAGCACGGCTTGCTCGGATTTGATCATGGAGATCGGTCGAGCTTCGATCTATTTCGTAAACTTGTCTATGGTGACGAGCAGGTGGGTGTAGCCCCCAGGTGCCTTTTTGAGAGGCCCAACTAGGTCGAGCCCCCAGACAGCGAAGGGCCACGTGATGGGGATCATCTGAAGTGCCTGGGCCAGGAGATGAGTTTGTCGAGCGTAGTACTGGCACCCTTCGCAGGTGTGTACGATTTGCTCGGCGTCGGCTACTACAGTGGGCCAGTAGAAACCCTGTCGGAATGTGTTTCCAACCAAGGGCCTCGGTGCGGTATGGTGACCGCAGACCCCACCGTCGATGTCGCTTAGTAGAAGCTTGCCCTGTTCGGCGGGAATGCAGAGTTGTAAGATCTCGGTGTGGCCCCATTTGTAGAGTTCGCCTTCTACAAGAATGAAGGGCTTGGCGCGACGTGTGAGCTGTCGAGCCTCTGTCTTATCCGTCGGGAGTGTGTCGCGGAGGAGGTAGTCGAGGTAGAGCATTCTCCAGTCGTCTAGAGGGTCGGGCTCTATCGCTGGATCCTCTTCAAGCTCCATGACATCAGGGACAGGCGGGGCTGTTGGTTGGTCAGCCCCTAGGGCTGGATCCGGTGGGCCATCGTCGGCCCGT
Source organism: Miscanthus lutarioriparius (assembly GCA_904845875.1). Classification (NCBI taxonomy): domain Eukaryota; kingdom Viridiplantae; phylum Streptophyta; class Magnoliopsida; order Poales; family Poaceae; genus Miscanthus; species Miscanthus lutarioriparius. The sequence goes on along the minus strand of CAJGYO010000014.1, from coordinate 18,288,724 downwards.
TCTGACCCTTCATAGCGCAACGAGGGTCTCGGCCAGACGCTGCTTTCGCAAGTGCGTCGGCCGCCTCGTTGAGACGCCTAGGGATGTGATTGAGTTCGAGGCCATCGAATCTGTCCTTTAGCCGTCGGACCTCTTGGCAGTATGCGGCCATCTTGGTGTCATGGCAACTTGACTCCTTCATGACTTGGTTCACGACCAGCTGAGAGTCACCTCGAATGTCGAGGCGTCGGATGCCCAGCTCGGTGGCGATGCGTAGTCCGTTGACGAGCGCTTCATATTCGGCCACATTATTTGATGAGGGGAAATGGAGAAGAACCATGTACCTCATGCAGACCCCGAGGGGTGATACGAAGACCAGCACTACGCCGGTGCCCTTCTTCATCAGCGCCCTGTTGAAGTACATCGTCCAGTACTCTTGATCAATGACCGCCGGTGGCGTCTGGACCTCGGTCCATTCTGCGATGAAGTCAGCCAACACCTGGGACTTGATCACCGCTCTGGAGGCGTATGTGATGCCCTGATCCATCAGCTCGAGTGCCCATTTCACGTTTCTTCCTGTGGCGTCCTGGCTGCGGATGACCTCATCGAGGGGGAACGATGTCACGACCGTCACGGGATGTGACTCGAAGTAGTGACGTAGCTTCCTTTTGGTGATGAGGATGGCGTATAGGAGCTTCTGGATCTGGGGGTAGTGGGTCTTGGGGTTAGATAGTACCTCGCTGATGAAGTACACGGGGAGTTGTACCTTGAGGGCGTGCCCCTCCTCCTCCTGCTCCACTACCAGGGCGGCGCTAACTACTTGCGTAGTGGCCGCTATGTATAGCAGGAGGGGTTCTCCATCGCTTGGAGGAACTAGGATCGGAGGCCTCGTCAGAAGTAGTTTGACCATGTCAAGTGCCTCCTGGGCCTCGGATGTCCACTCGAAGCGGTCGGCTTTCTTTAGGAGCTAATAAAGGGGGAGTCCTCATTCGCCGAGGCATGAGATGAATCGGCTGAGAGCGGCGAGGCACCCTATGATTCGATGAACCCCCTTTATGTTCTGAATCAGGCCCATCTTGGTGATGGCCGAGATTTTCACCGAGTTGGCCTCGATGCCATGTTCGGAGACAATGAAGCCGAGCAGCATACCCCTCGGGACCCTGAAAACACATTTCTCGGGATTGAGTTTGATGTTGTTTGCCCGGAGTTTCACAAAGGTTTGCTCAAGATCGACAACAAGGTGGTCAGCCCGTTTGGACTTAACTACGATGTTGTCAACGTAGGCCTCAACGGTCCGCCCGATGAGGTCCCCGAAGCATCTGAGCATACACCGCTGGTATGTCGCCCTGGCGTTTTTCAGACCGAACGGCATTGAAACATAGCAGAACGATCTGAAGAGGGTGATGAAAGACGTCGCGAGTTGGTCGGACTCCTTCATCGCAATTTCATGGTAGCCGGAGACACATCAAGGAAGCAGAGGGTTTCGCACCCTGAGGTAGAGTTGACTATTTGGTCTATACGTGGCAAAGGAAATGGGTCCTTCGGACACGCCTTGTTGAGACCGGTATAGTCAACGCACATCCTCCATTTCCCGCACTTCTTTCGTACAAGAATGGGGTTAGCTAACCACTCTGGGTGGTGTACCTCCCTGATGAACCCGGTGGCCAACAGTTTTGCTATCTCCTTGCCGATGGCCCTGCGTTTCTCCTCGTTGAAGCAACGCAAGCATTGCTTCACCGGTTTGGAGTCTGGATGGATTTTCAAGGTATGCTCGGCAACCTCCCTCGGAATGCCTGGCATATCCGAGGGTTTCCATGCGAAAACATCTCTGTTGTCGTGGAGGAAGTCAACGAGCACGCTTTCCTATTCAGAGGAGAGCATGGTACCAATGCGTACCATTTTGCCCTCGGAGCTGCTGGGATCTATGAGGACCCCCTTGGAGCCCTCGGCTGACTCGAACGACCCGGCAGATTTCTTTGTGTCGGGTGCTTTTTCGGCGACATCCTCTTTGAGGGAGGCGAGTTCCCTGGAGGCGACGATTGCTGTGGCGTGGCCGCAGCACTCGACCTCGCACTCGTAGGCCCGCTGGAAGGAGGTGCCAACGGTGATGACCCCATGGGGGCCTAGCATCTTTAGCTTGAGGTATGTGTAGTTAGGAACGGCCATGAACTTCGCGTAGCATGGCCGTCCTAGGATGGCGTGGAAAGTTCTGGGGAACCCAACCACCTCGAAGGTGAGGGTCTCAGTCCTATAATTGGACTGATCCCCAAAGGTACGTCAAGCATCTTTGCGTACATGATGTTGAGGCCGTTGCCTCCGTCCATCAACACTTTGGTGAGTCGCTTTGGGCCGACGATCGGGTCGACGACCAGCGGGTACCTCCCTGGGTGCGGGATGGTATCTGGGTGGTCAGCTCGGTCGAAGGTGATGGCGGGCTCTGACCACCGGAGGAAGAGAGGTGTGGTCGGTTGGGACGTGTAGACCTCGCGGCACGCGACCTTCTAATGGTGTTTGGAGTCATAGGCCGCCGATCCTCTGAAGATCATAAGGCAGCCGTCCGGCGTTGGAAAGCTGTCGTCCTTTTCCTCGGCGTCATCCATGGTGGGGGCCTGTTCCTTCCCCTGCTCTCCCTTGTTGGAGTTTTTGGATAAGAACTTTTGCATGAGGTCGCAGTCCTTGAGTAGATGCTTTATAAGAAAGGCATGGTTCGGGCATGGCCCCTCAAGCATTTTCTTGAAGTGGTTCAGAGCGCCCTCCGCGGGCTTTCGGCCACCCTTGCGGTCAGCAGCAGCTATGAGCAAGTCCTCACACCGTTGTTTTTTATTCTTTCTTTTGGTGGAACGATTGGAGTCGCCTTCGCCGGCACCCTCGTCCCGCCTTGCCTTGCTTTCGAGGCAATCAAAGATCACCCCGACCGCCTCCTCCCCTAAGGCGTGGCTAGTGGTGATGTCCAGGAGTTCCTTGGTGGTTCGCTGGCCCTTGCGTCCTAGCTTATGAACCAAAGACTCGTAGGTCGTCCCGGACAGGAAGGCTCCTATCATGTCAGCGTTGGCGACGTTAGGGAGCTCGTTGCACAACCGGGAGAAGTGCCGGATGTACCCGCGGAGGGTCTCATCAGCCTTCTAACGGCAGTTCTTGAGGTCCCATGGGTTCTCAGGGCGTTTGTACGTGCCCTGGAAGTTTCCCACGAAGATCTCCTTCAGATCCGCCCAACTCTGAATTGCGTTGGACGGTAGGTGTTCCAACCATGCCTAGGCCGAATCGGCCAAGAACAGTGGAAGGTTGCGGATAATGAAGTCGTCATTATCCGCACCACTGGCTTGACAGGCAAGCCGATAGTCTTCAAGCCAAAGACCGGGGTTTGTTTCTCCAAAGTATTTAGGGATGTTGGTAGGTGGCCGATACCTTGGTGGGAACGCAGCGTTGAGGATGTGCCGGCTGAAGGCCTGAGGCCCTAGGAGGCCGGGGCTCGGGCTCCGATCCTCGCTGCTGTCGTAGAGTCCACGCGTCAAGGATGATAGCCGCGGCGGGTTCCTTCCCTCGGGTCATTGTAGGTGCATCTACGGGCATCGATGGTGTTGTGGGCGTCACGGTTGTGTCTGAGGCATTGATGAACTAGGATTGCAGCGCGCTGTCTGCTACCTTGTGGTGCTTGGTGGAAAGATGCGTCCTTGGCGGGGCAAACCGAGGGTGTACGATGGCTGGCATCGAGCTTGCGTCATCGAGACAACGAGCTTTCCGCCTGTTGCACCGCCGCACGCTCGAGTAGCGTGCGTATTTCGTGGTGGGCCCACCGATCCTCGGGCATCGTGGCTTCTGGAAGGCCGTGAAGCAAGGCCGCTGCGGCGGCGATGTTCTGGCTTGCCTGAGCGAAGCGAGAAAGGGTTTCACCATCAGCGATGATCCTTTGGTTCACGTCACGGGCCACGGCACATGCGTGCCCCCCATCTCCGCGGCGTCTGATCTCCTCGTCGACCTTCTCGTACTCCCGAACAAGCTGTTGTCTGGCTTCGTCGATCTCGACATTCGGGCTCTCAGCTGCTCCACCCCTACGAGAGGCGGGGCCGCTGTTCCCCTTTTGGTTGCACCGCCGAGGTTGCCTGCCAGGGTAGTCTCCTCCCCGGAGACACTTTCGACGTGTCCCTCGGAGGTTTCCGCCATGAAACATTCTCAGGAGGGATGATGGCTCCCCCTGCCAGAGTCAGAGCCAGAGTCCAATCCTGGGCCCTCCGCGAGGAGGCCGTGGAGTGATTCTGCGACGCTTTCGATCATCCCCACGAACTCGTTGTTCGTGGGGGATGAAATCGCGCGCTATGCCACCAGGTGGCTAGCGGTTGCCGCGGCGTTGTGGAGGCCGAACAGAAACGCCGCCGGGGCGCTCCGTGCGGGATGCTCTAGGGAGAGGGTGAGAAGGCATGGGTCCTCCCTAGACGGCTGGGGTCCGAGGGAGAAACCAGGCTGGCACTCAAGCTTCCCGAAGCTGGAGCCGATGGAGGGGAGAAACTGGGTGGCGAGCTGGGCCAACGCCAACTCTCCTCCCACCGTGACGATGAAATCCAAGTCACCAAAACGCACGTGTGCGCCCGGGACCCAGCTGATTGCGTGGCTAGCCATCCGAGGCTTGATTTTTGGAACGCGCAAAGGCCCCTACCTGGCGCGCCAACTGTCGGTGTTTCAAACAAACAATGGCTAGTGAATTTATAATTGATGCGCGTTAGGCCCGGATGGTGCACTAAAGGACATAAGATTTATACTGGTTCGGGCCAAATGTCCCTACGTCCAGTCTGCTGCTGCTCGTGTTATTAGTACCAAAAATGGTTCGTAGTAGGGGGTACAAACGGTCAAGAGAGGGAAGGATCCCAAGTCTCTGATGGAACGGTCGAAAGGACGCGAAGAGCTAGGCTGCTACTTGGCTGTATCGTGTGTGTTTAACTGGTCTGTCAAAAGTCGGTCCACTCGGTGGGGAGCCCTGCCCTCCCTTTTATGGACCAAGGGGGGAGTAGGGGTTACAGATGGGAGAAAGAGAAAAATACCAAGGGTATAGAAGGTCCTTCGAAGGATCCGGGTCTTCCTTTTTTCCCATGCCTGCCCTACTTAACATGGCAGACCGTTTCAGAAGTGGCGTGTTTGTTGATCTTCGTAGGCCATGCCCTGCCCCATTTAGCAAGTGGGTGCGTCCCATCCCATGCCGGCGGACGGTGCGGCGTGCCGGACAGCCGAGCGGCGCCCGTCGGGGAGTAATCGGGGAAGTGACCACACGTCCATCACTATAGATGATGTGAGTTCTGTCTTGGACCATAGCGGTCGTCGTATGCCGGTGTTAGTATCTGCGCCCGAGGACTGAAGGCGGCGCCTACTACACTGTGGGACAAAAGCCGGCGCCCTCAACACTATTCGGGCACTGTTATGATGGAAAGGGCTTTAAAGCGCCCGTCCCATCGTGTTCTGATGGTGCCTTCCTGCAGTCGCACAGGGCATGGCCCTCGACATCGTGGTTGACTCGTACGTCCTGTCGTACCCTGTGTTTCATCTTTAGGAAGGATCAGAGTGCAGTCGCGGGGCAAGGCGGACCTAGCCCTTAGTCGTCGAGTGAGGTCGAGCCCGCCCTCAGGCATCGGGCGAGGCGGTGTCTTGCTTTTAGCCGTCGGACGAGGCAAAGCCTGGCCCCGGACGTCGGGTGAGGCGGGCCCGCCCTCAGCCCTCGGGTGAGGCGGACTCCGCCCTCACCCCTCAGGCGAGGCCTAGCTCTCAGCCCTCGGGCGAGGCAGAGCCGGCCCTCAGCCGTCGGGTGAGGCGGAGCTGGCCCACGGGCATCGGGCGAGGCGGAGCCGGCCCTCAGCCGTCGGGTGAGGCAGAGCTGGCCCACGGGCGTCGGGCGAGGCGGAACCAAACTCCCGTCGTTCAGGCAAGAAGCGTAGTAGTGTTCTTATCCGTCCGGGAGTGTTTAACGTTCGATGGTTATTAGTTCTACCTCCTTGGGTACCCCGGTATTAGGTCCCCGATAGTAGGCGGTTGGAAGAATCACCTCGGTTAATCAATTAACCGAGGCGGTTGCCCTAATGGAGGCGGTTGCGTTACGGCAACTGCCTTGGTTAACAGGCGTTAACCGAGGTGGGTTTCTTACGTTGCCCGCCTCGGTTAACATATTAACCGAGGCGGTTGCTGGCCTGGCTGTCCTGCCTGGAATAACCAAGGCGGGCAACCAGGCCGCCCACCTCGGAGCCCCAAACCCAAACATTATGCAAAAGATTCTGTGTAGCAGTGTTCTCCATGAAAATTATAGTATCATCCGCGTACCGGAGAATGGAAAGACCATCCTCCACTAGATTAGGCACTAGGCCCTTGAAATGGTCGTTGGTCTTAGCTCGAGAGGCTAAGATGGCCAACATATCAGCAACTAAATTAAACAAGATGGGGATAAGGGATCTCCTGCCTGAGACCATTCGTGGTCTGAAAGTAATGGCCAATTTCCTCATTCACTTCAACGCCTACACTGCCTTGACTAACCACTGACACAATCCACTTACACCAACGCGGTGAGAACCCTTTCATTCCTAAGGTGTGGTGCAAAAAAAGCCCAATTAACTTTGTCGTAAGCCTTCTCCAAATCTAGATTAAGAATGACTCCATCTTTTTTCATCCTATGCATTCCTCGCATTGCTCTCGTGAAGGGAGCCGTTCATGGAGCCAGTTAGTTGAGAGGGGTGGCGGCTCTTTGCCTCCCCTTCGGATCTGGCCGGTGCGGCTGCCCTTCCTCCCTCGGCCACCCACAAGATCTTCTAGTCTCAGCTAGTCACGGCTCTGCCCCTGGCCATAGGCAGCTCGTCCGGTGATCTGATGATGAGACAGAGCGACTGGATGAAATCCGCAACAGCATCAGCCTCCACTATGGCATGGTGGCATTTGTGTTAGTTTTTTTATTGATGATTGACTGGTCTTTGCCCTCATGGTTTTTTTTGGAGTTCTATGTATTGTTTCACCGATTGCCGCTAGGAGCCTAGGGCTGTGCATCCTAGTATATGCTTTGGGAGCTGATGTGTTTAGCTTAGGATTCAGATATTTTTCTTTCCGTCGTCAAAGATATTTGATCGATGACACGTAGGGTCCATATATCAGAGGTAAACAGAGGTTAGTGACACCATGAATCTATTCCAGAGACGGCTAGAGGCCTCTATAGGATTAGTATAAGGAGAGGCAGAAAAAAAAAAGCAAAAAATTTGGCTTTTAAATATTACTAGCAAAATTGGCCGTGCGTTGCACAGGGATACTTGTTGCATGGTGCTCGTGCAGTTGTGCCAATAAAAATGAGGTAACTATTTTTGTTGAACTTAATTGGACTACCATATATCAAATAGATTCCAAGGCAATAAATGCTAGTGCATGCAGTAAAGTATTGATTATGTGTGCAAATTAATAGAAGATTGATTTAATTTGAAAAATATAATTATTTGTATGTATCTGTTGTGAGTTTAGAAAGGTAGAAGGCAAGGCACACACATGCACGCGTGCCATGATGCGAACAGGCTCTGACAGCTTGGCCATGACATTAGTGGTGCGCCGTCAACAAACACATATATCCATGTGTTACAACAAAACGTATCGAGCGTTTACTTAGATAACTTATGACTTGAAAATTTGAAGAGCGTAGTTGACTCTCTGGAGTGCGCAAAAGATAAAAAAAAAACAGTTCAAGGGTAGTGTCGCGGGGTCAAAACCACAGCAAGCATTGTTGTTCGAGTTGGTGTCAGAGTACGTGTCTCCGGTGGCTCGGGTGGACTCATGAACATAACAATCACAGAGAGGACGCAACGGTTCACTACGGGAGAGACAAAATTCCCCGAGTGTCTCTGGCTTCCCCGAGTGTTGCACTCGGGGAAGAATTGCACTCGGGGAAGAGAGGCTTTCCCGAGTGCCGCAGAGATCCTGGCACTCGGTAAAGAGCAGCACTCGGGAAAGGCCCTCTTCCCCGAGTGCAACACTCGGGGAAGATCGGCACTCGACAAAGAAACATGCTACTTGACGGTTCAACCCGCCAACGTTGTTAAAACTTTAAAAAAAAATACTTCCCTGAGAGCCTTCCCTAGCACTAGAGGAAGAGGCCATTTCCCGAGTGCCAGGACAGTGCACTCGGGGAAGAGGCTGCCTTCCCCGAGTGTCCTGTTCTGGCACTCGGGAAAGGGCCTCTTCCCCGAGTGCCAGGGAAGGGACTCGGGGAAGATTTTTTTTTTGTTTTTTTTGCCTCATTTTTTTTGTGAGGCCTTCTCACATTATTTAAAACTCCATGTTCAAATTTGGGATAATTTTGACTTTTTTTGTTATATTTCGTTAGTTTTTTCGTTTCGTTGAATTTTTTGCATACTTCGAATTTGAGCTGCAGGTGCATGAAATAATGGAATTTGGTGATTCAAAAATTATATTAATGATATTTGGTTATGTTGAGGCCTTATCCGGGAACTGCATGAAATGTCGATGCATCTTATAAGCGTAACAGGATGCCCGAACAACTTTTGGGAAAAGTGATTTTATATAATTTAAAACACTTTTCGAGCAAGTTGTTTGTCATGTTACGTCAACAAGATGCTTGGGATATTTCATGCAGTTCCTCGGATAAGGCCTCAACATACACCAAATATCATTAATATAATTTTTGAATCACCAAATTTCATTATTTCATGCACCATCAGCTCAAATTCAAGCATGCAAAAAAAATTCAACGTAAACAAAAAACTAACATTAAATATACAAAAAAAGTGAAAATTGTCCCAAATTTGAACATGGAGTTTTAAATATTGGGAAGGCCTCACAAAAAATGAGGCAAAAAACAAAAACCAAAATACTTCCCCGAGTGCCTTCCTTGGCACTCTGGGGAAGAGGTTTTTCCCAAGTGCGAGCAGGCACTCGGGAAGACTAAAAAAGCCCACCAGCCTTATCTAAACCTAACCGGCCACCCACCCGCCTCCCCCCCCGCACGCCAGACGCCAAGCAATCACCCCCAGACGCGCGCCGCCTCTCGCCCCCGCTCCAGACGCCGCCAGACGCCTGCTTGCGGCCTGCCTTCGCGCTCCCGCTTCGCCTCTCCACCCCGCTTCGGCGGCCAGGCCCAGAGACGCCCCGCCCGACCTCCTCCGACGCCGCCCTGCCCCTCCCCGGCTGGCCAAGCCCAGGACGCCGCCACCCGGCCCCTCCGGCTGGCCAGCCCCGGACGCCGCCCGCCCGGCCTCCGACGGCCAGGCCCCAGGCGCCGCCCGCCCACCAACACCCGGCCAGGATCTGCCGCCCGCCCGCCCCAGGAGCTGCTAGGCCCCAGACGGCTCACCCCAAATCGACGTGCGACTCCAGCCTGTGTTCTCATCTTCCTCACCCTCGCCGACGATCTTCTCCGATTCGTTGCAAAATTCCGAGCACTTTATAGGATTTGTAGGGTGGATGCTGTTATTTGCCTTCTCTGTCAGTGCAAAGCATTTGTAGGATGGATGCTATAAGTCATCTAGGAGTACTGCGTGCTAGCCAGCCAGCCATTGTCATTTAGCATGAATGCAGTGATGAGTTACACGTTGGATTCATTAAGATATGATGCTTATGGTGGCATAGTTAATGTACTGTCGCTGTTCTTCAGTACAATGTTGGAAAAAATGTAATAATGAGGTGTTTCATTTGAGGCGTGGATGCTCATGGTGTTTACTGGTTTCACTAGTGAAATGGTTAAGACAGTGATAGATCATGATAGATCGTACCCTCTCTCTATACAGTGAAATGGTTTCACTAGTGAAATAGTAGAGAGAGCGAGAGAGAGGGTACCCTCCCTATATATAGTAGACAATGATAGATCAATTTACCTTAACTGTTTTTTCTATATTTTACCAAATGTAGAAGTATATATATGTGTAGAGAGAGGGTACTTTGGATTTTTTTCCATAATATGGCAGGTTCAGGGATTACTTGGGTTATTCTAAACAAAGGCATAGGTTAGATTTATATGTTACTTTTGTTTATTGTCATAGTTACTACTGTTGTTATAGATCAAGCAATTGTTCCATTTACAGTCCTCTTGTTTCTTGCAGTAGCCCCTGTGATCCACCTGGACTAAACGATGCATCTTGTTGTTTGGCCCGTTGGGCATTGCAAGTTCATCAGGTACTGATTCCTATCTTTATCTGTATGCATCACTTCATGCATTTTTTTGATCCACCTGACATGGTAATGGAATTTGAACTTTATTTTGGGCTGCTTCCTACGTCTCACAAGTAGTCTCACATGAATGAGTAAAATGTTCCTTGAAAGCTGGCCAAGTTGTGCAGGCCTATGCAGCATTTATATTTTCTTAAAATAAGGATGGTCATCTAATAATAATAAACATGTGATTGGAACTTGTGATCTTTTGGATGGCAAGCATGACTGTATTCTCTGCATAGCTGCTCTAGAAATAAGTTGCTGTAAAATACATACAGTAGAGATGCACTATGAAAATTTCTTTTCTTCATGTGAAACTCTATTTAAAATTTCTATCCATGGAAAACAATAACTAATTAAGTACAGCATATTTTTATCTTAAAAAAGATTTTGTGAAACACTATATTGCAAATTTCAATTTCTGAATATGTGTTGCTTACTCATCTCATGCAGTGGATCTGCTTGAGCTCGCTGCCCACTGACGTCGGACCTACTCAAACTCACCGCCCAGCTGCCCCCACACCGGACCTGCGAGCTCGAGCTCGCTTTCAGGTATGTCTTCTTCCTGCAACCAACTGAATCAGCACAGGGTGCGTGCTCGTAACTATGCTAACTTTCATTTCTTAACTCTGTAGTTAATCAGCCCGAGACGGCGTCTTCTTCTCCGCGTCCCGTCCTGTTGTCGGCGTCTTCTTCTCCACGTGCACGTCCCGCCAACGCCCAAGGTATACGAACCGTCCCGTTCTGGTTGTCGGCCATCGCGCCGTTTATGTGTTGATGGCCTTCGTGCCGGAATTGTGGATGTGTGGGCCATCGTGCCCCAAATGTGAACGTCGGCCATCGTGCCGACGGTTTTTCTTGCAGGTTATCAAAACCTCCCCGTCCAGGGGAGGTTCTGCCGAAATTTTGTACTTATAGTGCTGTTTTTCTTCTTTTGCACAGCAGGACCTGTCGCAGGGGAATCGGAGCACCTAGGCGACCCCGATCGTCTTCGTCAGCGCTGCGGTCCTGCCTGCACAGCGCCGACTCGCCACTGCACCGACTCGCCACTGCGTTGCTAGCCTTTCTCCACCGCCACCCTAGGTATAATTAAGCTCTTTTCCTTACCGTTGTCGTACGTAGATCGGTGTAGCCCAGTTAGGCGTCTCCCGTCCGAAACAGATACGGTTGGAGGTATGCGGATCTCCGCATATCTATGACCGTATCTGTTTCGGATTGTCCAGGTGTAATTGGACAGCCCGCGGATGCGTAGATGGGTTAGTTTCCATGTTCTGCTCGGATCTGAGACGGAGTTTCGGCACCACCTCCCTGTTGTTCTCTGGATACACACTCTCCCTTCCAGGACGTGTATCGGGAGAGCAGCGGGTAGGTGCTGCTGAAATTCTGTCTAGGATCGGAGTAGAGCATGGAAACTAACCTCATCTACGCATCAGCGGGTGGGATTAGGACCTATCCTCACCTATTAGACAGTAGGCACGCCGTGCAGATGCGATTGATGGTTACTTTACTCTGTTATGTGTATATGCTAGAGGATGGATAACCGTGAGTGGATGTACATGGGACGCCCAAGTCAGTCTCAAATCACCCGTGAATGGATGGATAAGACCGAGAAATTCTTGGACCATGCATTTAAGGCAGCTAAGGGAGCGAGAGACACGTTCTGTCCCTGCAGCGAATGTGAAAACAAGAAAAGAAGAACAAGGGAAGTCATGATGAAGCATCTTTGCAAGTATGGATTTATGCCAAACTATACCCGGTGGGTGCACCATGGTGAACCCTACCATCCTAGAGAGGAGGTCGTGAGACGAGGCTTGGAGGCATTTGATGGTGATGGCGGGGTAGCAGGATGGTTAGGTGACTATGTGGATGCGATGTTCGCTGAAGGACGTACGGAGGACGAGCAGGAGGATGGGGAGGAGGAGCCAGAGCATTCTTGGAGATGTTGGAATCAGCACAGAAGTTCCTACATGAGAAGACAATGATTTCTCAACTGGATGCCATTGGGCGCCTATTGGGGTTGAAGTCACAACACAACATGACTCGAAAATGCTTCGATGATATGGTGGCAACTATTGGGGATCTGCTTCCGGCGGGTCATCGGCTGCCTCCAAACTTGTACGAGTCAACGAAACTCCTTCGGGCACTGAAGATGCCGTATGACCAGATACATTGTTGTCCGAAGGGGTGCGTCCTATTTAGGAAAGAACACAAGGATGCAAAGTACTGTCCAAAGTGTAAATCCTCTAGATATGTGGAGGTAGACAAAGGTGATGGCAAGAAGGAGCAGAATGAGAGGATCCCCATGAAAGTCCTACGACACCTTCCAATCATACCGAGGCTCCAACAGCTATTCATGAAAGAGGAGTCCGCAAAATAGATGAAATGGCACAAGAATGGTGTTCGATACAATAAAGACAAGATGATACATCCAGCAGATGGTGAAGCATAGAAAAGCTTTAATGCCAAGCATCGTGGCAAAGATGAAGAGGCCCGTAATGTACGTGTTGCGCTGGCAACGGATGGGTTCAATCCTTATGGAATGATGTCGGCCCCATACACTTGTTGGCCCGTGTTCGCTATCCCCCTCATTCTCCCCCGGGCCCTACTACAAAGGCAAAACATATTCTTGACGTTGATAATTCCTGGACACCCGGGAGACAAAATGGGTGTGTACATGGAGCCTGTTTATGATGAATTGATCGAGTCTTGGAATGAAGGCGTATTGACTTACGACCGAGCTACAAGGAGGAACTTCAAAATGTATGTTTAGTACCAGTACTCCATGCATGACTTCCTAGCGTATGGGATATTCGCCGGCTGGTGTGTCCACGGGAAGTATCCATGCCCGGTATGCAAGGCAGCTCTATAGTTCATTTGGTTGAAGAAGGGTGGCAAGTTCTCGTCATTCGACAAGCATCGACAGTTCCTCCCTCTTGACCATGCATTCAAAAGAGACACCAAGAACTTCACGAAAGGTGCCACGGTGATGACTAGTGCACCTCAGAAGATGACTAGTGCCCAGGTTCATGCTCAGATAGATGCTCTCGTGGTCCCAGCACAGGAAGATAATCCAAAGAAGGGTAAAAGAAAAAAAGGTAATCCAAAGAAACATAAGCCAAAGAAAGATCGCTTTGTGGGCTATGGCGTGGAACATATGTGGACTCATAAGCCAGGATTGGAGAGGCTTCCCTATTTTGATGACCTTCTCCTTCCACATAACATAGATGTAATGCACACTGAGAAGAATGTCGCCGAAGCACTTTGGGCAACACTCATGGACATTCCTGACAAGACAAAGGACAACCCTAAGGCCAGAGTAGACATGGCAACACTATGCGACAGACCTAAGCTACAGATGCTGCCTCCAAGAGACAACAAACCATGGAAAAGGCCTAAGGCTGATTACGTCTTGGAAAAGAAGCACAGGACGGAAGTGATAGAATGGATGCAGACGTTAAGTTTCCCTGATGGGTTTGCAGCGAATCTGAGGAGGGAAGTGAACCCAGAAACTAGCAAAGTCTTAGGGATGAAGAGTCATGACTTTCACATATGGATTGAGCGGCTTCTTCCATCGATGGTTCGAGGCTACGTCCCTGAGCATGTCTAGAAGGTGCTGGCAGAGTTGAGCTTTTTCTTCCGCCAGCTTTGTGCCAAGGAGATATCTCTAAGAGTGGTTGAGGAGTTGGAAAAAATGGCACCCGAGTTGCTCTGTAAGTTGGAGAAGATTTTTCCACCTGGCTTTTTCTTGTCGATGCAGCATTTGATTTTGCACCTCCCAAATGAGGTACGAATGGGGGGCCCGTGCAGAACCGTTGGTGCTATCCAATAGAGAGATGTCTAAAGACTGTTCGCCAGAAATGTGGAAACAAAGGCAGGATTGAGGCTTCCATAGCAGAGGCATTCATTCATGAGGAGGTGTCAAACTTCACAACATCATACTATAGTAAGAACCTTCCAAGCGTTCATAATCCACCCCCTCGTTACAACGAGGACGAAAATGAATCGACCCTCAGCCTATTCAAAGGGCAACGCGGGAGATCAAGTGGAGCGTCCAAAAAGATATTGACCAATGAAGAGTGGCGCAAGATCATGCTCTACGTGTTGACGAACCTTGAGGAAGTCGACAAGTATCAGGGGTAAGTTCTCAACAAACTTGTTACATACTCCATAAATATTCTGCATCCAACAACCTTGTTGCTTGTCGGTGCAGGTAATTTTTTAATCAATACTGGCATCATCCAAGTCCACCTTCTGACCATGAACGAGATACCCTTCTTCAACATGGTTCGCCTGATTTCAAGGTTGATTTCATTACATGGTTCCAAAGAAAGGTACCTTCTGACCAACTTAGCTCGTTCCAAGTTTGGCGTTCCTAGTTTTGCCTAATTTCATTTCTCTCCTGCTTGATCTTGTAGTGCCAAAGTGATTTGTCTATAAGTGCTGAATTACGACAAGTGGCCAAAGGCTTTTACTGTAAGGTCTCGTCATTTAACGCTTATGACGTGAATGGATATCGCTTTCACACAACAGGCTATGAGAAGAATCGGGCCAATGCAAGGACCACGAATACCGGAGTATTTACGCCCAGAGTAGTTACGCCCGACGCTGATTAGGAGGACTATTATGGCACAGTTGAAGAAATATATGAGCTCGAATACCATGGTGAAAATGCACCTAAGCTTGTCGTATTCAAATGCCAGTGGTTTAAACCTGCAGTACAGAGAAAGTGCCCTAAACTTGGAATAGTCAAAACTAGACAGGATTCCTTCTATGAAGGAGATGATGTCTATATTGTGGCTCAACAAGCCAGGCAAGTTTATTATTGTCCATATGCGTGCAAAACCGACCCACATCTTCAGGGTTGGTATATTGTGCACAAGGTATCACCACATGGTAAATTACCTCGCCCAAACGATGATGATTACAACTTGAACCCACCCACGCATGACGGGGAGTTCTATCAACAAGACGAGGCACTACCAGGGATGCTTGAGATAGACTTAACCGGGAGATTGAAATGGAAGTAGATGAGGAATGGGTTGTTGACGAGCAAAAGTCGCAGATGAGGTGCATGATCCGAGAGACTTGAAAATGCTTGACGGACTACAACTAGACGGCCCGATGAGGATGAGGTCGTTTGACGATTTGGAGGCTCTTGATAGTGATGATGATACCTATCGTCCAGATAATCCCGATCATGAAGAATATTAGAAATACAAGTAATACTATGTTATTTTGTAATTACATTTTCTTTATTTTGCATCCCTTGCTAAGTACTTCTCGTTTATCATGACTAATAATGGTTTATTCTTTTTAATTGCGGTGATGGGACCCACTAGGAGGAGCTATCCTCGACTTACTCGAGACCGAGGGACACGCGTCGGTGGTGAGGAGACGGAGACGGAGCCGCTGGGAGAGGCGGGAGGGCGTCAAGGGGCAGGCCGGGTGGGGGCCCCGCCGCCGACTAACCACGACCTCGGCTCCTCACGCTCTGCTAGGGCTGACGACGTACCTCTGCCCATGGTGGGCGAGGACGCCATTCCGTAGATGTCTGACGACGCCTGTTCCGCACGCGTCCGAGGAGGGGTTCCTTTACGTCGAGGAGGAGGCAGGGGTTCGACTTTCTCTGCAGCCTCGAAACCCTATAAGGGAGGTCCCGGCCAGCTCTCAGGCGACCGATTCTTGTTGACCGCCGCCATTGATTGCACCCGAGGGGATAGGTAAGTAACTTCATATGTTCTTCATTTGATATGTTGAAAAATCATAATAAGAGCTAATAATAACTATTGTTAACCACTTGTGCAGAACTGGATGCTTGTGGAGGAGGGGTCCCGACTCGCAATGTCAATGGGATCCAGGACTTCGTGCGAGGAACACTTCCACGGCCCGGTGTGGACGTCGGAGGTGAGGACCCGGAGATACCCTCGTTAAACCACTATGCCCTCTTTCCCGCCACTGGGCACCTAAACTTGGCGGATCAGGTGCTTACGGAGTTGTGGGTAAGCCTTTCTCACTCTACGACCCTCAATTCATTGCATTCATTAGACATTCTTGCAATAAATAATGGATACCTCGTGTCTTTATGCAGGACTTCTTGAGATGCCGGTAGGGGACAGGAGTTAAGGGCACGTGAGGTGGGCTGCCGCTTCTGTAGAAGGCGTGTCTCGGACTTGTATCACGAGTCCCGCCTCCGGCGCACATTGACTACTAACGCCACCTACCGTAATAGAAGAATGAACAGAACTCAGGCAAGAAGAGAGATAGAGATTCTGACAAGGGAGCAGTACCTACAGGTAAATAGAAAACATCTCCTATTGATCTCTTTTTAGATTAACTATGCCTAATTTGATCTTCTGATGGCTTGTAGGTGATTCTGAGCTGGTGCGCCACCTTTCCCGATTGCTGGGCTGCTATAGTGGACAAATGGTTGGACGCGGACTGGCAGAAGGCGCACCAAGAGAAAAGCGAGCACCGTATGCTGATGCCAGGTGTACCTCACCATCAGGGCAGCGCCAGCCTCAGCAAATACAAAAAGACATATGTAAGTCTCCACCACTTGTCTAATCTAGCCGCGCTCAATTCTACATGATTCCTAACCACATGTTGTCTTTCTCGCAGGAGGCGGCGCACGGTGGCCAGCCAATTGGCCAACTCACGGCGTATGCTCTAGCCCACATGGGCCCGGCAAAGTCCAACATCGAGTACAACCCGGATGCGGGCCCAGAGGCGTACACCAACTCCAGCGTCCACACCCGCCTCAGTTCGTACACGGAGGCATCAAGGTTAGTCCACGGGTCGGACTACGATCCGAGGACCGAGGAGCGCCTTGATCCTGAGCTAGTGATGAGGATTGGGCAAGGCAAGAAGCATGGGCGGTTCTACATGGGCGACGGCATCCTCGAGACGGGCTGTACTCCTCCTCTCAACCATCTACGAGCAGCGAGCACGAGCTCTAGCGTGCCCATAAGCCAACGGCCGACAGCGGTGGCTTCAATCTAGGTAAGTATTCCAGTTTCATTCGTTGTTCTTTTACTTTTACGTTCCTTAGCACTGCATTATTGAAACATTGGGGTCAAATGTTGTAGGCCGAGCTGCAGCAACTTCGGGCTCAGCAGACAAGTTTGCTGGTTGAGAGGGAGGCTGAGCGGGCCGAGCGGGAGTCCGAGCGTCAGAGGGTACAAGCTTTGGAGGCCCAGCAAGATGGTTTGCTCAAGTTCGTGCAACAACTTGGGCAGCAACAAGGTTGGGAGATCCCAGCAGAGCTGCTTGCACCACCACCACCATATCGTCGAGAGTCTACTCTGGTGAGTATGAGTACGCATGTTTTACTTTCTTTGCTCATGCTTAGTGTCAAACCTAGTGATGGCCTTCGTGCCGGATTTGTTGATGTGTCGGCATTCGTGCCGGATTTGTTGATGTGTTGGCCTTCGTGCCGGAAATGTGGTTGTCGGCCTTCGTGCCGACGTTTTTCTTGCAGGTTTTGGAAACCTCCCCGTGCACGGGAGGTGCTGTCGAAATTTTCAACTTTTCTTTACACTCCTTACATTTTTATCTTGTCACTCACGTGCAATCTCCACACTTTTTTGCAGCATCAATCGGGGGCGGCGTCGAACCATGTCGAAGGGTTGCGGCGATCGCACGTCGGGCCATCCCACGGACCGTCATGGGATCGCGACGTTGGGGCCCCACCCCTCACAATCGCCGTGAGCCACCTTTCGAGACGTGAAGGAAGGCAGATCATATTGCACTGACTAGGGAAGGAGGTAATCAGAACACTTTTCCCTGGTGCTAATTAAATTCCATCCTCAAATATTGTAGTATTCCATAGTAGTTCTGTAGTGATCCTTTGAATCAAGTAATATGATTTCTTTCACTAAATTTAGAAATGAATCAAGTAATATGAGTGCTCTTCTAAATTCGATCCCATGAATTCTCATGGTTTCAACATGGTGTATTATATATATCCGGTTCTTTACAGTTTGCTAAATGTTTTGGTGCACGACATTGGCTTTACCGAAGTGTGGTGGTGTGCTGGACTTCTAGATTCTATTGCTTACCATGATTTCTTTCATGTGATACATAAAACACATGGTAGCTATCTTACTGGTGAATCATGTTTTAGGACCCCATTGAGATCATGTTTGTAATATATTGTGGATTTCGGATAAATTTGGTCGTTTGTGATATATAAATGTGGTTTGTGATTTGTGATATATATATATATATATATATATATATATATATATATATATATATATATGTTGTTGTTTACATGGAAAAGCAAAAAACAAAAAAAAGAATTTTAGAGGTGGCTTCCCCGAGTGCTCATCTTTGTGGCACTTTCGGGAAAGAGGGATTTTTTAAAAAACAAATTTCTTTGCCGAAAGTGCCTAAGTTGTGGCTTTTCGGCAAAGAGTATTTAAAAAATTCAAAAATCTTCCCGAGTGCTGTCTCGTTGTGGCTTTTCGGGAAAGAAGATTTTTAAAAAAACAAATTTCTTTGCGAGTGCACGAATTTGCGGCACTTTCGGCAAAGAGTATTTAAAAAAATTAAAAATCTTTCCCGAGTGTTGCACTCGGGGAAGAAAATAAAAAAAAAGCAAACGGCGTCGGCCGTCGGCCAACGGCGTCTAAGTCTTCCCTGAGTGTCAGCACGGCAATCGGCAAAGCCTTCCCCGAGTGCACGATTTTTGACACTCGGGGAAGGCGCCTTTCCCGTGAGAGGATTAGCCGGAGGCTCTTCCCCGAGTGTTGCACTCAGGGAAGGCTTCCCCGAGTGCAACTGGGCCTTCCCCGAGTGCAACTGGCACTCGGGGAAGCCAGCAGTTCCTGTAGTGGTTTATCCTGGTTTGGGACGATGATGCCCTACGTCCAGCAGCTGATGATCCATATACTCAAAAGCACCCAAAATCGGGGGTTAGCTCGGTGCTAATCCTGAGGTTGCCTCACCGCCGGTGGAGTCTTCCCCTCGTCGGAGAGGAGGAAGACAACGGGAGTGGAGGAGCTCTCGGTGCCCCTCTATGGGTTGCTCTGCCCTCGGTGCTGGGCGAGAGCGGATCGGTGGAGAGCGGTGCGATCGTATGGGATCGCCCCTCCGGTGGAACGATCGACCGATGTTCAAATGATCGTCCTTCGATCGTCCTCCCCCCTTTAGGATCCGACCTCCCCTTATATTCTGAGGTAGGTCGGGTACATGGCGGTTTGGGGGATTAGTCTATGGTCTACATGCGCCGGAGTCCTAGAGGGTGTTGTAGCGGCGTCTTGTGGACCGTGGAGATGGCGTGGAGCTGAAGAAGCTCTGGGCGTCATCCGGCTGCTCTGCTCTGACACCCTGCGTGTCAGGTTCTGTCGGCTTGGACTGGCCTCCCCTGGGCGCACCTTCTCGAGTCTTCTCGGTGGCATGGGAGGCCGGCTCGAGGGGCTGACGCGTGGGCCTAGGAGCCGATGAGCCCCTGGAGGCCACGGAGGAGGAGTTTGTCTTCTTGTGTCACGCCCCGTGCATGACCCTGTCGGGGAACGGCCAGCAAGGCCGTGCCCAAGGGGCAGCGCCTAGGAGCCCTCGAGCCTTGGTGGCTCGAGGCGTCGTCTTCTTGCGCCCGGGCCTTTGTCACACCCCAAAATTACGATTTTGGGTTGTGAATAGAAAACACTAAATAAAATAAAAGGTTTCATGAATTTCTAAAATTTTCCAAGATTTAATTATGTTGTTTATAATTTAAACAAGAAAAAGGTGATTTTCTCAAACTTTTGTAATCTAATTTAATATGTTTGTCGCATTCTTGCTGAGAGCATTAATTTTATTGTGTGAAAAATGATTTATTAAAAATCCCGGTTAAGCTACGGAAATGTTTTATTCTATTTCCAAAAAAAATATAAATTTTGTTTGAAAAATGAAATCTAAACATAATTTTAATAGTCATATTCTTTAATTCTTGTTTGACAAAAATAATTCCAGTATCCAACCTAATCTCTCTCCTTCATCTAACGTGATCACATAGTTTTTATTCTTCTCTCTAGACGTTTCGGCCATTTCTCCTTTATATTTCTTTGAAATCCTGATGGCCATTTTCTCTTGCATGTGTTTTCTTTCCAAGCATTTATGAACCACCAGGCCACTAGCAGAGTCTTCACATACCCAGCCTTGCCGCCCACTCAAGCATGCATGTAACAATGCACCAACGCCAGTGCAACCAGTTGCCACTATCTCCTTGCTATCAATATCCATCATTAGTTAACCAACGTCATCTTCAGTGGTCATATCTCGAAGCCGCATTTTCTATTCCACCATCAGCGATCGCTAACTGCAGTGGCAATAATTTGAAGCTCTACCAGCGATGGCCTTCAATTCCACCGCCTGATCATCCTCTCAGCTCCCTTGCCACATCTATAAATAGTGCCCTGTCCCTCCTCCATCTCACGCTAGCTGCTGCTTCCTAGAGCCTTCACTCCGTTGCCAAGCGCACCGTCGTTCTCTGAATTCCAGTGCAGACGCTGCCGTTGTCGTTCATCAGAGCCCCCTTGAGTTGCCGTTCACGAGCTCACCGCGCAGCAGTGAAACGCCCGGAGACTCGCTCACCTCGGGTGCAAGGAGAGGGGGATGGACGACCCTGACCTTGACCCGCTCCCACCCGAACACCAGAACCTTGCCTCCCCCAGCCGCGAAATCCCCAGATCCGCTACATCCTCGCCCAAATCGCCCAAGCCAAGATCGGATCCGTCATCCTCTGAGCCGGATCTACCTGCTGGTGGTTCGCTTGCTGCCTCCAGTGCAGCGGTTGTTGAGATCCAGCACCCGGCGGAGCTATGCTAGAATGGTCGATGCAGCGCTGCAGCTTCGACGGTTGTGGAGGCGACGACCTGCATGGTGGCTGAGCCTGTCGCTGCGCTCGATGCTGCTCTGCCTTCACCCACCTGCATGTCCGACGGCTGCGGCGGCGCGGGCTACGACATGCCGGTGTCTGAAGAGGCGGACCACCGGCGGTGTGCTCACACGCAGTCGAGCTCCCCCACCCAACCCTGCCTGCCAGAAGGCTCTCCAGCGACGGCAGCCACTTCGTCTTTTGAGCCGTTAGACCCCCTCTCCACCATCACTCCCCGCGCTGCCCCCACGGCGGCCGAGCCCAAATCCTTCGTTGTTGTGCACCCAGACACCACAGCTGCCGACACCCTCCCGCCCCGTCCCAGTTCTCCTCCTGGTGCGTCCCACGGCCGAGGACCCCGAACCCAGGTTGCCGTATCTCCTCTACCGGATGGAAGGACGGAGGAGGAGACGATGGTCGCCATCGGGTACGTCATGGAAAACGAGGACGAAGAGGAGGATGCTGCACGCTCGGGCAGGTCCTCGTCGTCTTCCCTCTCTCCGCATGCCGCCCCCTTATTCCCCGCCTGTCGGTCGGCTGGCAGGAGTAAGTTCCGGCGTTGGGAGGAAGACCACTATGTGGGCAGCTCCGACACGAACTCACTCCTTCTGCCACGCGCTCGACGTACCTGGACGCCGCTCGCAAGGCTCTCTGGGCCACACCTCCACTGCCGGTGGGGGCTTCGGTCGCG
Source organism: Miscanthus lutarioriparius (assembly GCA_904845875.1). Lineage (NCBI taxonomy): Eukaryota > Viridiplantae > Streptophyta > Magnoliopsida > Poales > Poaceae > Miscanthus > Miscanthus lutarioriparius. Next base: position 18,267,026 of record CAJGYO010000014.1, on the reverse strand, counting down.
GCACAGAATGCAGCCACCGTGAAAGGTAACCACCTGGCGGCTGCCAAGGGGAGGCGGCGTCATCGCGTAGGACCTGCGCGTCCGATGGCCGTGGGACACCAGCGCTGTGAGCCGCGTGAGTGCCCGTGCAGCGTCGCCTTGGTGCACTGCCGCCGGCAAGGGACCCGGTGCACCATCGCCTCGGCCCGTGGTATAGGGCGTTGGTGCCTGACACATCTTGGCAGTGTTCACGGGCAGCGCATGGGTCCCAACAGGGGCCCAACGTCGACGTCGATGGGTGCCAAATCATCAAGAGCCGTCGTCGCCGGTGCTGCCTGGGCAGAACGGCCCCGAAACGTCACTGCCCCGTCCCGCCGGCGCTTGTGGGTCTCTGCTTCAACTGCCTTGCGCACGACCGCTCAGTGTCGCTCCCCATCCCCGCTGCTTCCACTGTCGACCGGCGTGCTTGCGAGGTTACTCGCAGCCACGCTCGTCCTCGTCCTTGGAGGCTGGGGACGGTCGGGGTGCCCCAAGGACACGTCGCCTCGCCGAACATAGGCGACCCAACATGTCCCTGGAAACTCGCGTTGTGCCAAACCAAGATCCAGCTCCGTCGTCGCCTCCTCGTGGGCAGCACTTACCCTCGCCGCCATCGTCGTCGCCGCAACACCACAGTACCACGATGCCAGCATCATCACCTTTGGGTGTCACTGATAGCCGTCCCAAGGTCGAATTCTTCGTCATCTCGAGGAACGCGGAGCTCGCTCCGGCTGAAGAGCACCTCTCCATCGTTCTCGTCGCAATCGTTGGTGGGAACCGGCCGGCTGTCTCACCGGTGGAGGTTCGGGGGCACCTTTCCTCGGTGTACCACATTTCGGAGGGCACGGCTAGCGTCAACGCCTGGATCCATCACGCCTACCAAGGTCGATCCACATCTCCCCGTTCCGGTTTAGACAACGCTGCCGGAGACGGGCACGATCCCGGCGGTGCCAACGAGATCGAGCTCGACCGCACCAACTGCGTTGAGTCCGCGCCGGACCCAATGGCGTTGGAGTCAGAGCTTGCTGCTCGGTCGTCGGTTGTGCCTCCAGTCTCGCGGGCCATCGGCCCGGCCACCTGTTCATCGTCTGGCAATGATGAAGACAGCGCACTGCCACCGATCGTGCAACCACAACCGATGTCGCCCAGGCTGGGCCAGACGACCACGGAGCTCTCTAGGCCGGATGTTTGTAGCTCCGGCCAGAGTTCACCCAGGATGTCCACTCTTCTCCTGGACCAGGCCGGGACTTCCTTCCCGTCCCCGGTGGATGCTGCCGAGGATTCTGAGCTCGACGATGCAGCATGCCTCGACACTCTAGTGCCAACAGTGGCGACGATGCTGATCGACGACTTCATCAACACCTTCAGAACGCGCACCGATGAGGAGCTCATCCCCGCCACGGCTCCGGATCATCCGGTCGGCGTGGGAGCGCACCGATGAGGAGCTCATCCCCAAGCGGAGTGCTCGGCTTGCTGCGAAGAGTAGGTTTAGGGAGCCAAAGCCGGAAGCGCATGCAAGGAAGGTCATGATGAAGCGCCTGGGCGTTGAGGTAGAGACAACTACCTGATGAAGCATCGTTTCAGGAATTCCAGGAGGCCTTCACTCTACCACTCACGCCATCGACGCGGGAGGCAATGGAGGTGCTTTTCCCAGGCAGGAAGCCGCGGGACGCTAGGGCCGTTCGCGCCTCCTAGAACGACGACAGCTTTACTGTGTGAGGTCTGGTCGCAAAATTCGGATCATATGTAATAGGCAGGCGTGACTTCAGTAGCTAGGGCCCGGCATATCGCTTCAATGGCCCCTCGCCACGGTCGTAGATCGTCTTTGTTTTATTTTCAAAAACTTCTGTCCTCTTAATGAAAAACAGGCTAAACCCCCCATAGCGAAAAAAAACCCCGGCCTTCTAGCTGCTACTCTGGTGAGAGTTTTTCTTTAATATCTCTTCATCATCTTCGATCACAGCAAAGTAATGATCTTTTCCTTTTGATTATATTTTTGATCCCTGCCACCATGCCCTGGTGTTAACACAGATCGACGCTTTGCAGCAGTGTTCATCTCTCCAGGCTACTTATCTTGTTTCACTGCAATTTCACGGCTCAAGGTGAGAAGCTTATCTGCGTCGCAACCTTTCCGTTTGGCATCCTATTTCACACCTCATGTGTGCGTCACTTCCTGCTACACTACAGGAAAACGCCTCTTTGCCGACTGCTTGCCCCGGTCGGCAAAGGCATAAACCCAGTCGGCAAAGGCTTTGCCGACCGCAAAGCCACGTGGCAGTCGGCAAAGCCTGGGTCGGTAAAGGCGGATTTGCCGATCGCCACATGGCACTGATCAACAAAGCCTTTTGCCAAGCCCGCCACGCCAGTAATCGGCATAGCCATATGGTATGGCGTCGACTGACGACGGCAGTTTTGCCGATCTTTGGTTCCTCGGCGATCGGCAAAGAATTTTTTTTTCAAAATTGTTTAGCCGATCGCCGCCAAATTTCAATCGGCAAAGAAAGAAAATATTTTTTTGAAATGTTCTTTTTGCCGATCGCTGAGTTGCATCGGCAAAGGTTTGACCTCTCTTGCCGATCGCCTCCCATTGCTGATCAGCAAAGACTCGTCTGGGGTTTTTGCCCGACTTTGCCGATAAAGTTGGAAAATTTTTTTTTGCTTTTGTTTTTCTGTTTTCTCGCATCAAAACCCCGCAAAATCACAAATTATAATCCAATTTCACCGTAAGCACCCTAGTAGCACCATTTATATCACAATTTTATCACATTTGTCGCCAACATCACCACATATATCACAATAACGCACAACATCACATATATCTCACATATATGTCACAATAACAACCACACAAGTGCATTACAACCATCACATGAAGTCCAACACGTCGAACACCACAAGTCGACGTCCATCACACGAAGTTCAACATAACAAGTCTAGGTCCATAACGAAGAAAAGAAATACATGACAACAACTTCGACGATACGGTGGATACATGATAACAGAATCGACAAATACCTAGCTCGTCGCGCCGTCCCTTGCCCTCTCGTCGTCGCCCCGCCCCTAGAGCCCCTGTGGTTTGCCCACGGAAAACCCCTTGGATAAATCGAGGCGTCATACAGATCGCCACCCTCCGCAAGACCGGGCATGCCACGAGTAATGTCGTCGGAGGAGGGCCACGCGAGGTGGATACGGTGGATAAGGTGCGGTGGTGGATACGACATCATCGATGGCCGGGACCTCCAGAGACGGGTTCGAACCGTCGATCGCACTCGCAAGTTAAACGCCAAGTGATGTCATTAGTATCTGCGCAGCATGGACGCACAAGTTAAAGCAAGAGTCAATATACTCACCGGGGTCCCTCCAGAGCGGCAGCGAGTGCATGTGAAAAACTCGGAGGAGGAGGCGGTGGAGCGAACATTGGAAGAAGAGGCGGTGTAGACGCCCGGCGTCTGCATGGACCGGAAGAAGCCGCCATGTTCTCATGATCCGAGTGTTGTAGTGTCGCCTTTGCAGCTTTGGCCGGTAAGCCATTTGTTGCGCCATCATCTGCGCGTGCAACGTGACGATCCTCTCCTCCATCTTGGCCTCCATCGGGCTCGCAATATTACATCCGCAGTGTTGATTGTATGTACAAAAGTGCGAAACGAGTGAACGATTTAACTAAACGGCACTTACTACCGTGACGCCGATCGCCGCCGGGCGCTTACGGGATGTCATTTGGAGCTCGTGGGCGTGGATCGAACTGGGTCGCCCAGAGGAACCTTGGGACGGGTCGAGGGCGCTGTGGGCCATGTAGTAGCGGCCGTGCTGCTTCCCTGGTCCCAACCTCTGCAGGAGGTCTGTGTCCAGGGGCTCGGCGGTGGGGTCGAACGTCTCCCCGTAGCGCATGGATCCCCTCATACGGCATCTTAAGTGCACGAAGGAGCTTCTGTGTAGCATAGGTGTTCGTCGGCAGGACATGATCTGCCGGAAGCAGTCCCCCAACAATGCTCAACACGAGATCGAAGCCGTCTCGACTAATGCCCAGCTGCGACTTCAACCCTATCAGGCGTGAGACGGCATCCAGTTGTGTAAGCTTTGTCTTCTCATGAAGGGGCTTCTGTGCCGACTCCATCATGTCGTAGAAGGCCTTCGCGGTTTGCTCCGGATCTTCCTCCACATCCATTCCTTCGCCAAACCGTGCTTCGTGGAAGTCTGCCATCATGTCTGCCATCCCGGCATCGCCATCATACTCCTCGAGGACGGGTCGCACCACCTCGTCCCTAATAGGATGGTATTCACCATGGTGGCGCCAACGGGTATAGTTTGGAACGAAACCGTGCTTGAACAGAGTGTGTATCCAGAGAACAACGGGGAGGTCCTGCCGAAACTCCGACTCGGATGGGAGCAGAACATGGGAGCTAACCTCGTCTGCGCATCCTCGGGCTGTCCAAATAACGTGGACAATCCGAAACGGATACGGTTATACATATGCGAAGAACGCATACTTCCAACCGTATCCGTTTCGGACGGGAGACGCCTAACTGGGTAACGCGACCTATGACTACATGTGGCGGAAAGAGGGGTCATACCGCAGGTGCCGGTGAAGAAAGGCTAGCGGGGCAGTGCCGAGTCGTGCTCTTCCGGCTAGCCTCCAATGGGAGCCCTCCTGAAAAAGAAAAACAATTAGTGAGAACGAAAATTTTGGCAAGACCTCCATGTGACGGGAAGGTTACCAAAACGCAGAAGAAAAGACGCACGATGGCCGACAAACACATATACATGTCACGCACGATGGCCGACAACCACAAATGTATTTCCAATCCATGCAGAAGAATATAAGCAGGTATTAACAAAGTAAACTACTACTACTAGTAGTACTACTACCTCGTCGTCACGACGGCCACCGGGCGCGGTGGAGCAGAGGAGCGCGAGGACGGCGAGGGGGGACGGGCGCAGGCGAGGCGAGGACGGCGGCGGCGAGGTGAGGACGACGAGGCGAGGACGGCGCTGGCGAGGACGGCGCGACGCAGGTCGGGACGGCGAACGGTGGCGGACGGCGGACGGCAGTGACGGAGCGGGCACGCCGGATCGGGCGGGAAAGCGACGGCGCCGGGCGGGGTCAGGCGAGGGAGCGGCCTTGGCTGTGGCTGGGGCCGACGCCGGAGTCGACGCTGGCGCGGCCGCCGGCCTGGGGGTCGGATCGGGCAAGGGGCCGGTGAGGGGTCTGGGCGGGCGGCCGGGCCGGAGGGGCCCACAAGGGGCAGTGGGGCAAGGGGGGGGGGACGACGCCGTGGGGAGGGACCAACATGGGGGGCCCCGGGGAGGGCAGGGCCACATGGGAGGGCCAGATCGCCGGGGAGGGACCACATGGGGGCCTGGGCGGGGGAGGCACACATGGGAGGGCGCGCTGCCGGGAGGGCCACGCCCATGGGAGGGCGCCATGCACGGGAGGAGGAGGAGGGATCACGGCCATGGAGAGGGAGAGGGAGGGGGGGAGGGGGGGGGGGGGGGGATCTGGCCGGCCGGGTGACGGCGTCGACGGCGGGGGCGGCCTGGGTGGCGGCGGCAAGGGATTTTGGGAGGGAGGGCGGCCGAGCGGATAAGAGGCGACGTTTTTTTTTTTTTTTTTTCCCTTTGCCGATCTTGCCAGCATGTGACGCAATCAGCAAAGGTCTATTATTTTTTTTCAAAAATTATTTTTTAATTTTTTAAAATACTTTGCCGATCGCTTCCGCTCCCCGGCAATCGGCAAAGGTTATTTTTGATTTTTCTCAGAAATTCTTTTTTTGATCGCCATCCTCCTGGCGTTGGCAAGTTCTCTTTGCCAATCGCCATTGATGGCGCTCGGCAGATTTTTTTTTTTTGATTTTCGATCCTAGTTTTTTGTGTTGCCTTTTTTTTGGTAAGTACATGATATGTCAAGTTTGGGGTCATTTTGATTTATTTTGCTATATTCCATTGAATTTTTCTCATTTCTTTACCACAGTTGAAGCCTCAGGTACATGAAATAATGGAATCCGTGATTGAAAATGATATTCATTGATGTTTGGAGTATGTTTCGACGTGTCTTGCTTCGATTTTATGAAATTTAAAAAGTTTTCATTCGCTTCGATTTTATAAAATTTAAAACCTTTTTCACCGGCTTGTAGCGTGTTCACACACAACATTTCGAATTTCACGCGAAAATCGACACGGCCTCAACATGCTCCAAACATCATGAATATCATTTTCAATCGCCGATTCCATTATTTCATGTACCGCATCAAATCGAGTCTGTGGTAAAAATCAAAGAAAGAAAAAAAATCTACTAATATATAGCAAAATAAATCAAATGATCCCAAACTTGGAATATATCATGTATGGATCAGATCAAGGCAACACAAAAAACTGGATCGAAAATCAAAAATAAAATTTTTTGCCGAACGCCTGTGGAGGATGGCAGCTATAAAGCTCGCGCTTTTGCCGATCGGCCGACGGAGTGGCAAATCGGCAAAGGTGACGGTGTGGATGGCGTCAACCATGGGCTCGCTTTTGCCGATCGCAATTCTTTGCCAAGCGCTGGCAATCGGCAAAGCCGAACGATCGGCAAAACTCGCTTGCCGATCGCAGAAATTCCAGTTGGCAAGGGACCTCTTTGCCGAGTGTCGAAAAAAAACAGTTGGCAAAGAAAATTGCAGTCGGCAAAGAGCCAGTTTCCTGTAGTGCTAGCATGCTTAAATTCTTTGCTAGTTTCCTTCGATGCCGTAATCACCAATTACATTATCAATTCATATGGATGCTGACGGAACTCATGTGCATGCATATGCAACCCTGTACGCACATGGACATGATCCGTACAGTACAACATGCTAATATCATATACACTCCTTGCCGTTTCTGAATCCCAATCCATCAATTCCACAAATATCCAGAGCAATCCATATCGCACTATTTGTTGTGTCTTTCCTAGTTCCCTTATGATTTTATAAAAAAAATGTCTAATTTGCATTTCTTTTTCTTAAAATCAAAAGCTTACATCTTTTAATCGCAGGTCGGCTTTAGGTTGTTTTTGCGCTCACACGATCATAGCGGCGAGACCTAGATATTAGTGACACTTATAGTTTGTTTTTGTAATATTTGATGTATTGTTCTAGGTAACTCGTGATGCTTGGTTCCCATGATTGCTATCTCTCGAAGAAAAGATGTCCGAGGTTGATCGAAAAGAAACATTCTACTGTCTGAACAACTTTTTGGAGGCATGCAAGTGTCCTTGACCATCTTGCACCTACTTTATTTTATTTTGAGTTAGTATATTTAGACCATTAGTCATAATCTTCAATCCAATGATAGGGTTTACTAGACTTTGTGTTGTCATCCTTGAAACCTAGGTTGGATGGGTAGATTCATGCTTAGCCTTGCAGTCTTGGGTTGGGCTAGGCTAAATATTAATCTTGATTAATTATAAATGCAACCTTGGGTTGATAATGTTTTTAGCAACATGGAGAATAGGAATCCGGCAAGATGGATTGTTTGGCTGAGGATGGTTTGTGAAATGACATAGTGGATTCCATGTGTATGATGGTGGTTGAATGTTGGGTTTGTGCTCGTTCCTGCCCGGATTCTAAGGACTAGTTCTCGAAGCCTATAACCCGGCTTAACAGCGCAACCATGAGACCTACATGGGCTATGGGCCTGGCCAACTAATTAGTTTCCTCCAAGTTTTGTTGGCGTCGGGGTGGTTTGTGTGGCATAAGAGGGGTCCCCTGGGGTCGCTGACTTATGTACGGGGGAGAAACCTTAGTGAAGGTGTCAAACAAGCTTGGAGGAGCTTTGTAAAGGCTTCGTAGTGAAACCCTGCCGGCCTACCTTGGAAGTGGGTCAAGAGGCTGATCACCTCGGGCAATTGGGAATCACGACTCGTGGTGAAAGTGTGCAACATCTGCAGAGTGTAAAACTGATATATCAGCCGTGCTCACGGTCAAGAGCAGCTTGGACTTCTTTGAGATTAGTGGATCTTGGTGGTTGGCTGGCTGGCTTCCCTTGGTAAGGGAATGGATGTTTCAGATGGAGCTTGGATGGTATCCAAGTGTGGTGGTTGGTTTGGTTCTCTAAGGAGACGATGGTTTCACCTAGTAAATAGGTGCTAGGGATATAAGGCAATAGGATGAGTCGCTTAAGTGCTGGTGTCAAACCCCATAAGCCTTTCCTTGTTATAAGCCTCATCTCATACTTTCCTATATTTGCGGAGTACATTTCGATGTACTCACCCTTCCTCTTTGTCCCCTGCTACCCCCACCCAGCTGTTCGGACTTCAAGATGGAGTTTCACATAGACAATGTTTGAGCTAGGCTGATGTACCCCCGGTCGGCTGCCTGTGGATGATGGAAGACCCTGTTCCGCTAAAGACATCTGTGTAATTTTTGTTCTAGACCCTTTGGTCATTTTTGTAAATAGTTATCGCTTTTGTAATAAACACTGCTATGTATCACTATAATTGTCGTCGCATATATGAATAAATAGATCCTAGCATACATGTGATATGCATTCGGTTTTGTTCCTAAAACCGGGTGTGACAGCCTTGGCTGGTGTTGAAGGCCGGGAAGGAGCCAAGGGTCCGGTCAAGCCTTCAAGCCTGCCTTGCTTGCCAGTGCCAAGTGCTAACTGAATGTCTTCTCATTTTATTCCCCAAATCCAAACTCCTATGCGTTCACATTGCCTTCTGTTGCGGTTTCGAGGCGTAGTTTAAAACCATGATTCCCGCTGTCCCTGCAGGATTCGTGACTTGTAGGAGTTATGCTACAAGAAGCAAACTGGTGAGGGCGATGCCTCCGGTCCTTGGTAGCTTCCGGCCTGCATCTCCTCACTACCCAAGTTTTCAAGACACAAACAGCAAAAAAACGAAATGTAAGCAGCTTTTCCCCCTTTTACCACCATGCTGAGCATGTGTTTAATATGTTTTGACTCTAGCATTGTTCCTTTTTTTTCCTCCAGGTTCCTTGATATCAGAGACAACAAACCCCGCAGATAGAAGCCAAGTAAGCCACTCACTTCTTATTCTGTAACGGAACCATCGCTACTTCATTATTAACGTACTTGATTACTATTTTTTTTTACTATCATACAATTTTGACCCTGGCCTTGCACTTTTCTCGGTGCTCTGAGGCCTGGGGTTTTGCTCGATGTTTTATGAAATCATTATCTCATTAGTCACTACTAATTCAGTTATGACATGCCCTAAAAAAATTCAGTTATGACACTAGTCATTTACGACAAAATATTGGACCCAGCTAAGAATCAATGGCCTTTGCACGGGCAGGTCAGCTGGGAAATGGGTTGCTCCATGAAATAAAATTTAGGACTGTTTGTGGCGATGTTCTAGCTAGCGAATTTGATCATCTTTCCCTGATGTACAAATTCCCAGAAGAACCTACTGAACATCTGGCTTTTCAGAAGAGATATTTATGAAATGATAGAAAATTAGCTGATGCCATCACCTATGAAAAATAAGTAAAGGGCGTACCCAGTGCAGAGAGCTCCCGATCTGTGCGAGGTCTGGGGAAGGGTGTCAGTGGCAAGCCTTACCGTCGCCTGTGCAATGCGAGGAGACCGCGACTCGAACCCGGGACCTTCCGGTCATAGGCGGTAAGACTGTACCACTTGCAAGTTTTTTTTCATTTTTTGCATGAGCTGGTGCAAAATTATTGTTTTTAAGAAGAGGACATTGCTACCCCGTTTCTTTTTGGACCAGTGATTCAACTGGATCATTTGTAGCAATGCTTTGGACATGACTCCTTGCAACTTGTTCCTTTGTCATGTCTTTTTTGCTTAGGCCTGTTTTGGGCCAAGCAGTCTGAAAACAGAAGGGTTATACTGTAATTGGTTGATCTTCTCAACTTTGATCATTATTCATAGATGTTTATACTATTGGATAATTGTCATACTGATAAAAATTGATGTTACATTTGAAGGTCAATGGAAGAGGTATATGACGCTTTGGCTGAACACCTTCTTTCTGTCTTGAAGAATATTGAGCATCTTGATTCAAAGTAAACCTTTCCTGTTGGTGCTGTTTAGGACATTGATTATTGCGTGATGTTCTATTGCAAATTTGCAGTGATCAAAGCTGGTTTGGTTTTGAATGTCTTGCGCTAGGACATGTTAGTTCTTGAACATCGCCAGTCACATTTGTAGTCTTTTTGCTTTCACACTTTTTTTGTTTGGGATTTTTTTTATAAAAAGCAGAATTGGCTTCTATTGTCCAACTTTTTTTTGGTCAGGAATTCTAAACTACTAATTTGCTTCCAAGAGAATTTATAGTGATTGTTCAGTTACCTAGCTTGGGAACGGATAGATCTGTTCAACATGAGAAGAAATTTCAAATAACAGATGTATTTAATTGCTATTCAAAGCATAGCAAGGATCCTTTCCATTCTAGATCATTTTTGGGTGTTTGTTTTCTTGATTTTTTCTGATCTGTTTGCCCAGTGCTAAATTTGAAAATTGGCATATTAACAATTTTTCAGCTGGAACATTTAGTAAGAAAAGTTCTTGAGTAATATTCTGCTAAACCAATTGATTGCTCTTGGCAGATACATTGTTGGCCTAGCTGGCCCACCTGGTGCAGGCAAGTCCACAGTTGCCTCTGAAGTTGTTCGACGTGTTAATATGCTTTGGTCCCAGAAGCACGCAAAGGGTAGTGGAGCACTGCTTCCTACCGAGGAAATTGCTGCAATGCTTCCAATGGATGGTTTCCACCTTTATCGTGCTCAGCTCGATGCAATGGAGGTTTGTTATCTTTCGAGTGACCCATATCTAATTTCAGCTCTTCCTGAAATTGTTAACACACTTGTGCCTGTAGGATCCAAAAGAAGCACATGCAAGAAGAGGAGGTGTGTGATGTTCTCTGTTTAATCTGTTTCCTTTAAACTGTATTTAGGTAAATACTAACATCATAGTTATTGATTTTAGCACCTTGGACATTCGATCCAGCACTGTTTCTGAAATGTCTGCAGACCCTAAGAACAGAGGTATCTACCAACGTCCTGCAGTACGAGTTCTTGAGTACTGCATGCTATTTAATCTGATCCTATAAACATCTTGGTTCGTAGGGTTCAGTTTATGCTCCATCGTTTGATCATGGTGTTGGTGACCCAGTTGAGAACGACATATTTGTTAAGCCACAGTAAGTTAGCTTGGATTTGAATGCGTTGCTTTAGTCATAAAATCTTTTGGATCAACTTAATATTAGCATCCCCTAACATTGGATGTTAGGCAATAGCCATTGTTTATCACATGACCATATCAACTACTGCTAAGTTCCCAGTTCTTTTTATGAATTGTTATGTTAAGCTCCAATTTTCTTCCCCTGTTCCTGTGTATGCAAGTTGCAGCACAAAGACTTTTTCATGAGAACTTAATCTTGTTGCTGTTTTTTTTAAGAGAGAAGGTTACCCCCTCTTTATTCCAGAGAAACAAAGCACACAAAACGTCACAGTTCAGCACAACGTATTCTAGGCGCATCCGCCCACATTGTCTAAGTCCAAACTCTGGAAAACTCGAATCGCTACGTGATCTGAAAGTGAAGTTTCTATCGAAATGAGCCTCTCAGACACTGCTGCATCTTCCCAGTTGGAGTTCTGTACTGTTCCAGTTACATTTGAGCTTCCTATAACCTCTGCCTCCATCCTCCACATGATCCTCGCCGGTTCTTTTGCAATTTCTTCCATTTGCCTTACCACCAGTTCCAGCTTCTCCCATTCTTGCTATTTGTACAGAGGGCGCCACCCTATCAGCCTTGTTGGTTTTCGCCATCTTCATTATCTTCCTCACATCTTGCTATATGTACTCCCCTGAAAACAAAGTGCATTCCACATTTTCCAGATACTCCATAAGAGATCTGAAGAACAAACATTCTTAACAAAATCATTTTTACCACAAAGCCAGAGTTTATCTACTGATTCAAAACACTACTCCAGATTTGCACATCACCGCCAGCATCATCACTACCGGATTTGTGAGAACCGGCAGTGATGTACCTTCACTGCCGGTTATGAGCTTGAAAATGAAAAAAATGATTGGGGCTGGGCTAAAACCGGCAGTGAAGGACCACATCACTGCCGGTTTGTGGCTTGAACCGGCAGTGTTTTGGTGGGCACTCATCACTGCCGGTTTAAGCCAAGAGCCGACTGTGATTGGGCTCTATCACTGTCGGTTCTAGCCAAGAACCGACAGTGATAAGCCTACAGCATAAAAAGGCCGCAGTCGTCCTCTCCTTCCTTCTCTCTTCCATCCCGAGAACAGAGGTGCGCGTTTGGACCCTTCCATCCATTGTTGCGGCTGCTCTTCACCATGAAGCTAGTGCTTGGATTTTAAAGAATGGCTTGATCTTTTTGCTTTAAGGTTAGTAACAAACATCCACTCCTTTGATTTTGTTGCTTAATTAGTTTCGTTTTAATGGCTACATTGCTTAATTCTCATTCTAGTTCTTTCTCCACTCTAGAGAGCACTTTTCCAATTGGACATTTGTGCAAGGCTCAAATTATGGTGAATCCATCATTCAAAAGGTTGGTGTCTACGAACACATTTAAATTCCTAACTAATTATTCCATGGTGGTCAAGATCATCATTATTAGTATGTGATGCAATAATTAGTTCTTAGAAGTAGAGTAGAATAGTTGTTCTTCAATATTGTGTAATAATTGTTTTTTACTACGATTTTCAATTTACATGGCCAGGCCTACCAATTTCAATTTTCCAATAATTAGTGTACAATAATGTTTTCCAAAAATTGTACTTTCGAGCTACAATTGTTGTTCATGAAGCTCGATTTCTTATTAATTCTTTGTAATTACTGTCTCAATATTTTTTTGTGCAGAGATGGATCGAGAGTGGATGCATCTGTCCCGAACGGACAAGCGGTACATACATGGCGTCAGCCAGTTTATCACCGATGCCAAAGCCCATGCTGGGAATGCGAACCCTGTCTTCTGCCCATGCAAAGATTGCAAGAATCATAGGAACTTTTGTCAAATTGAGTCTATACGATCGCACTTGATTACCAGGAGTTCATGCCAAACTATACGATATGGACTATGCATGGTGAGATTGGTGTGAATGTTCTGCAGGAAAACGATGATGATGTGGACATGCCTAACGTAGCCATCCACGATGCTGACGAGGAACCCGGTGTCAACACAGAACCTATGGCCATAGTTAATAATGTGTTTAGGAACACACTAGCTGACGACACCGAGGATAACGATGGTATTTCTCAGCTGCTACGTAATATAGAGACCGGATGTCTTAGTGAAAGACAGCTAAGAAAGCTAGAGAAAATGAGACAAGATGGCAAAACACCATTGTATAGGAATTGTCCAATGAGCAAACTGGAAGCCGACATCATGCTGTTAGAGTTCAAATCGACAAACGGATTGAGCGATAAAGGCTTCGATTAGTTGTTAGGTATAATAAAGAAAATGCTCCCAAAAAAATGAGTTGCCAGAAAAGACATACTTGGCCAAGCAAATGATTTACCCCATCGGCCTCGAGGTTGAAAAAATCCACGCGTATTCCAATGATTGCATATTGTACCATGGAGAAAAATACAAAGACTTGGACAAGTGCTCCAAGTGTGAAGCTCCACGGTACAAGGAAGGGCCGTCAGATGAGGGTACCAAGACCAGAGGAAGTCCCGTAAAGGTCGTTTGGTATTTCCCTATAGCTCCCAGGGTGCATAGGCTGTTTGCATGTGCAAAGTCAGCCAAGCTGTTGCGCTGGCATGACGAAGAGCGTAAGAAAGATACAATGATGAGGCACCCCGCCGATGGGCATGACTGGAGGACTGTCAATACTATGTTCTATAAGGACATCGATAGAGAGATAAGGCACCTTTGGTTTGCTTTGAGCACAGATGGGATGAATCCTTTCGACCAGGTTAGAAGCAATCATAGTACCTGGCCAATGACGCTCTGTATATACAACCTTCCACCTTAGGTCTGTATGAAGCGGTCATACATCTAGATGCCACTACTGATCCATGGGCCAAGACAACCTGGGAATGACATCGATGTGTTTCTGGAACCAGTGATCGATGAACTAGTGGAGATGTTTGAAAAGGGTGTGCCAGATGTTTGGGACGAGTACAAAAAGGAACATGTCACGATCAAGGGAGTACTTATCGCTACAATCACCGACCTGCCAGGTCGAGGTTCGTTGTCCGGAGAGAAGACAAAAGGCTATACTGGATGTGTCGAGTGCTTGGACGACACCGATGCGGTAAATCTGCCAAATAACTCAAAGATAGTTTATATGGGACACCGTAGGTTCCTACCTAAGGATCACCCTTACCGCAAGAACAGAAAAGATTTCAACGGTACTATTGAGAAACGCTTAGCTCTAAAATATCGAGACGGGCCTGCGATACTTCGAGAACTCAACAAACTGGAGGTTGTCCTTGGGAAGGGGGACAATGCAGTAGCAGCGCCTAATGGGAGCGTTTGGCAGAAAAAATCAGTTTTCTGAAAACTACCTTACTGGCCATTTCTGAGTGTACGTCACTATCTTGATCCCATGCACATCACTAAAAACATATGCGCTAACACTCTTAACACCTTGATGGATACCGGGGGGACATTGAAGGATTCACTCGCCACACGCCTGGACATGCAACACATGGGAATTAGGAAGGAGCTGCATCCCGTGGAGCTAGAGAATGGCCAATTCAAACTTCCGGTTGCGTCCTGGACATTGAAGAAGGAAGAAAAGCGTGCACTTATTTTTTTCTTCAATGAATTCAAAGTCCCGACGGGCTACTGTGCGAACCCGAAGAGACTAGTGAACATGAGAGAACTCAAGTTCAACTATGGCCCTATGAAGGCCCATGACTGTCATGTCATTATGACTCAGCTGCTCCCTGTTGCCCTGCATGGTATCCTCCCCCCAAAGGTCCGCGCCCCAATCATAAAGCTTTGCTCGTTCTTCAACGCGATCTCAAAAAGGTCATTGATGTGTCCACTCTAGAGCAGCTGCAGCGGGACATAGCCGAAACTCTCGTTAGGCTTGAGATGCATTTCCCGCCAACTTACTTTGATATCTCATTGCATCTGCTCATTCATATTGTTGACCAAATTAGAGCCCTTGGCCCAATGTACCTGCATCAGATGTTCCTTTTCGAAAGATTGGTGAAAATTTTCAGGAGGTATGTTAGAAACAGATTCAGGCCAGAAGGGAGCATGGTTGAAAGATGGTCAACGGAGGAGGCCATTGAGTTCTGCACATATTATCTGGACATCAAAAGGGTCGGAGTTCTAGAATCTCTTCACGAGGGAAGACTACGTGGCAAAGGAACGATCGGGGAGAAATCTGTTACAATAGACAACCCTGTTTATTTTAGATAGGCATAGTTCGCTGTTCTCCAGCAAGCCGAGGGTGTGATGCCATACATTGACGAGCACAGGCAATCGCTGCAAACTCTGTATCCGAGCAGGTCACAGGCTTGGCTAGATAAAAAACATAAGGAGGAATTTGTCAGCTGGTTGCGACGTCGCTTGCTTGGAATAAAGTTGGGTAATCAACTAGATGCCTTAGCCAAGGGGCCTTCGAGTACATATCTTAAGTACCAAGGGTATGAGATCAATGGATTCACATTTTACATAAAAAAAGCAAGATGAAAAGAGCACATACCAAAATTGTGGTGTTCGTTTTGATGCTCACGACAAAAACGGCAACGTGCAGGCGACATACTATGGTTTCATAGAGGATATATGGGAGCTAGCCTATAGTCCGTTGAAGGCAGCTCTTTTTTGCTGTAGTGGGTCCGGCTCGAGGAAATCAACACTGACAGCGAAGGGTTCACTACCGTTGATCTCACTAAGACCGCATACAGAGACGACCCCTTCGTCCTTGCAAGATGTTATGCAAGTCTTCTATGCAAGGGACAACAAGACAAAAGAAGGCTAAAAGTAGTCCTAGAAGGGAAAAGGAAGATTGTCGGTGTCGATGGAGTGACGGATGAAGAAGACTACAGGGGCTATCAGGAAATGCATCCATTCGGGACGAACGTACCCCTACCTATCCTTCAAGAGGATGATGAACATGTTTACATACGAATTGATCACAATGAGGCCCTCATTGTTGATACACCTAAAGATAGTTAGATTATTGTTAACTATGTAATCATTATGCAAACGTTGTATCAATAATTCACACTGAATATTTAATTCATATGTTGTGCGCATCTCTACAATTTAATTATTGACTATGTAATCAAATATTAAGATGATGTTCACAAACACTATTATTTGATAATTATAGACCATTAATTAATTATCATAGAATTAAATAATCAAGACATAAATTTTTGTGTTATTTTAGAATATAAACTAACTGCATTATTTCTATTAATAAATAAATAAAGAAAAGCAAACTAACCGAACTCCCTATCCTAGCTCAACGGTTAAGGCCATGCACTCTGTACTTTGAGACCCGCGCTCGAATCCTAGGTGGGCCAAACTCTTTTGATTTTGCATTTATTATTTAGTAGTACATTACGATGGGATAAAAGAAAAAAATAAAACCATTCTAACCGAACACCCTATCCTAACTCAGTGGTTAAGGCCGTGCACTCTCGACCCCGCGACCCGCGCTCGAATCTCCGGTGGGCCAAACTTTTTTATATTTTTTACAAAAAGGCTGCGATGGCAGGATCCAAACCGACAATGTTTTTTTATATTTTTTTACTAAAAGATGGCGGCAGGGCCCTTTACTGCCGGTTTTGATTTTAAAACCGGCAGTGATAGCTTCTATCACAGTCGATTGCTCAAACTGACACAGAAGGCCCAATTCACTGTCGGTTTTTAAACTAAAACCGACAATGATGTGTAGATGCTCCTCACATGCCAACAATGCTCCCATGACCACAACAGTTGAAACACTGCTCCCACCTACCCCGACAACTTTAGTTCAGAAATAAAAATGTACCACGACTACTAGCCCCTATAAAATGGCCCTCGGCCAGGAGCTAGCCTCTCCATGCATGTTGGTTTCAGCCAAGCCTTATCAGCCATGATACAATATTTTCCTCTCACAATAAACCACATATATCGTTATGCATCGTAGTCCACCAAAATGGTGCCCACATGAGGTACTAGAAGAATGTTACTGAAGATAGAGCAACACCGAAGATTAGAGATGCCACTAGGTTCACAGAGTCATCCGCTGTGGTGTGCTCTGAACTATATGTCCAGAGAGACCTGGTGTGCTCTCGGCAATTTCCTGTCCTGGAGCAGCATTGGTTCATCGGTGCGGTGCTGAGCTGAATCCGATGTGCTCTGGACTGTACCGAGAAAAAGGCCATGTACAGCAGAGGCATGGATTCATCGATGTCACCTTATCATCTCCAACCGGTATAGCTCGTAGACCACCTCGGTGTTGTTGTTTGACCCTAGTTGGTGCTAGAAGAATGCTACTGAGGTGGTTAAATTATAATGTGTTGATACACATTGATGGTAACATTGACTAGTATGCAAATAGGTCTTTGTTATCGCATATGTAACTTATTTCTAATTTTTTTGTAATTTTTTGATGTATTTTATTACTATTTAAATAAATATATCGTTGTTATTAAAACTTTCCCACTATAGTATCTAAATAAATATATCCTTTACATATATGCACCTTCACTGTTGGTTCTATTTAGAAACCGGTAGTGGTTGTAACTTTCACTGTCGGTTGTATTTAAAAACCGACAGTGATGTCCATGCCCCCCTATATAAAACAAACTGCCGGCCACATACATCTATCCCACCCACCCACGAACTCTCTCAGTCTCATTTCTCACGTTTCACTCACTTCTCAAGACATCCACTCTCTCTCTCTACGTGATTTGGTCATGGCTCCTCCATTTTTCAATGGTATTGATATGTTGTCTTCTCCAATATTCTATCTATATTCATTTGATCTATATTTATATTCATGTTTCTTTGCATTCTACATTTATATATATTCTTATTCCTTGCATTCGATCTATATTTAATTATGTTGCCACATTTTACTTGGAAGAATTTTTTGTGCATATATTTTATGTTTATATTTTTTTGTATTTTATCGATCAGGTGGTATGAACAACGGACCTCCCCCACCACAAGAACCAGGTTTCCACCCTGGCGATGAGCCATTCGCTCCTAATGTGGCCATTCCATGGTTCCCTGTTCCAGCTATTGTATGAAATATTTTCCAACATCTTTTGTTTTTTGATGCTAACAAATAAGTGTAATTAGTTTAATATCATTGTTGCATGCATATATGTCGCAGACTATATCCCCAATAGAATGGCTACGAACAGCACTTAGCTGGTTCTTTATCTCGGACATCGTCGAGAACACTGCATCTAATGCAAGTGGTCGGCTATGGACGTGTGAACTCAGTTTTTCCATCCCTGTGAGGGGTTCAAATCATCGGAACCATATCCATGGGACGGGAATACAAAGCCCGGACGTTATAAGCGCCCAATTAAGTGCCGTGCGCATCTGTTTAGAGGCACTTCGACGTATTTGCTATGATATGCCTGATTTCTCGCACTTCAAGGCACTTGCTTTGAATGCTGGTGATATTCCTCTCCCGCAAGCAAGCGAATGGTTTGCGAGCTACAACCATGCGGATGTGGTAAAATGGTCACTTATACCTGAGTTGTGGTTATTTGTTGTTTATTATTGTAATAACATTCTCTAATTTTTTTTCTTTTTCTCTGTATGCAGATTGCGCTCTAGGACCTTACCTATGCTGCATGTGGCTTGTGGGCCATTCTAGACCAAGCTACGGAGTAACTCGGGTACGATTGGGACTTCTGCAATGGAAACCTCGGCCAGCTCACTATAGAAGGATGCCAGTACTGCATAAGGATTACTAATAGGGGCAATGGTCGTTCAGTAGATTACATCTATGGCCGATCATTCTTTCGGTATTATGAGGCACGAGAGAGTGCACTCATACGGGCATTGGACTTCATCGATACAAGCGGATACATAATCCGTGACATCAATTACCATATATGGCTACAGAGGCATGTTAGTGTGCGTGGCCCAATCGATCCCGGCAGTGATTCTGATAGTAATTAATGTTTATTTAGCTACGTTTTCAAGGTCATAGTTTAATTGGGTTCTAATTTTAATATGTACGGCTTTGTGTGTTTAATTATTGTCATGCATGTAATTCGTGTAACATTTGTTGGGCAACTAGAAATATACATTCCGATGTCATATTGGTCTTAAAATTATTCTCAGGCTTGCACGTGCCACGTGTGAAGGAAACACTAAGTTTGGGATTTTCCAGAGATGGTTTGCTACTTTCTGAGGTTTAATTGAATTTCCGCGCAACGACACCGTTTAAGTATAGGTTGAACTGAGTCTACCCACGAAAAGATCCGAAATGGTGCCAAACTTTTACATAGGCTCTAATGTGCCCTAGAGATAAGAATTTTGTGGAGGTGGATGAAAAAATCTATTGGGTCCAAGATGAAATTCATCCTCGTTTGTCTCATTCGGCACAGAGAAAAATATATTAAATAAAAAAAAGATAAGAAAAACCTCAGATCCTGTGTGGGGTCTTAATTTGGGTGTACATGCTTGTCAAAAAAAATTCAAGTCATTTCGACATAGGAGGAGTATACATGCTTCACAGAGGTATACGTGCCCTTTCATCGAACCATGACTATACACATAGGTTATCAAGGTTTCTGTTGTTCATAGGCATTCCGGTGTCGTATTGGTCTCAAACTTTTTCTTAGGCTTGCACGTACCACGTGTGAAGAAAACACCAAGTTTGGAATTTTCCGGAGATGGTTTGCTACTTTCTGAGGTTTAATTGAATTTTCGCGCGACGACGCTGATTATTTATAGGTTGAACCGAGTCTACCCATGAAAAATCCAGAATGGTGCCAAACTTTTACACAGGCTCTAATGTACCCTAGGGATAAGAATTTTGTGGAGGTGGATGAAAAAATCTATTGGGTCCAAGATGAAATTCACCCTCTTTTGTCTCATTCAACACACAGAAAAATATAATAAATAAAAAAACTGATCAGAAAAACCTAAGATCCTGTGTGGGGTCTACATTTCGGTGTACAAGCTTGCCAAAAAAAATTCAAGTCATTTCGACATAAGAATACATATGCTTCTATTTATTCAGTATATAAAAGAAAATTTTTAATATATATTAACATCACTGTCGGTTTCAAAAAACCGGCATTGATGAGAATAAACCGACAGTGATACTAGTTATCACTGTCGGTTTATTTTTGAAAACCGGCAGTGATATATAAAAAATTAAAAAAAATTATGCCAGCTCTCAGGTTCGAGCGCGGGTCTCGGGCTGCAGAGTTCAGAGACTTAACTGCTGCGCTAGTATTGGATGTGTGCCAAGGGTTATTTACTTTTTCCTTTTGACCTTTAGGCCGCTTAAAAAATTATAAAATAGAACAAAAAAATTTGGGCCGCCTGGGACTCGAACACGGGTCTCGGCAACAAGAAGCGGCTGATATCGCTGGGACGGGAGAGCCACATGATCCGACAAACGGTGACGGTATCAATCAGGTCGGTGAGAACGAGCAGCCATGGACCCCGTCCGGCCTGCTCGATCTAGGTAAAAATGACCAAGATAGCCAGGTAACTTTGGTATCATGTGACTATGTAGCCACACACGCTAATCAATTGAGAGGGTCATAGCTTACTTGGTGTATCTAGCAGGAGCCTCCGCCGGCCGAGGAGCCATAGGGTTCGGGTAGTAGGAAGGCCAGATCCAAGCGAGGCGTGTCAAAGATTCCTGTTGGTAGGAATGCACACTAGCGCATTACTGAGTTCGATGAATTCGGAGATCCACTCTCACCGCCTATAGCTTTGACCAAATACAAGACTATCCTCGGGTTACTTGTTAGGGACTTCATCCTGATTAGGTACAGGAAGTGGATTGGGAAAGATGATGACCCATGGAGGGTTTCTGAAAGTGAGAAGGATTACATATGGGATGTCAAGATCCCAGAGTATTTCACTTTCCCAACCGAGTATGACAGGGAGTTAGTCAAGAAAAAAGCAAAAGAAATCATGGGGACATGCTTCAAGAATTTCAAGGGGACATTGTACAAGAATTTTGTTCTCCAAAATAAAGAGCCAGATTTCGATGGTGGACAGTTTAGCAAATAGAAGGACTTCTGGCAGGATTTCAAGGAATACAGGTTATCTGAGGAGTACTTAGCACTGAGCAGGAAGAATAAGGAGAACTCACAGAAAATGACAAATCCTCATCATCTCGGCTCTCGTGGCTACGTCAAAAAGATGCTAGAATTTGAAGCAGAACTTCAAAAGATGGATCGCCTTGCTGAGGAAGGCGTTTAGGTTGAGACAGCCGATTGAGAGCCCAGATCGATATTATACTATATGGGGAGGAATGTATGGCACGCCGAGGATGGAAGCAAGGGACTCCCAGGTAACTGAGGAGGTGAGTCAAGGGACTCGCACTTCTAATAGGGAGAAAGACGTGCTCACCCAAGCACTCGGAACCAAGGAGCACCCTGGTCGCACTAGAGGAACCGGTGTTATTCCTTGGAAACTAGCATTCCCCCAAGAATCTAACACTTACCAGAGCCACTCGAGGGGTAGAGCGGAACAGGAGGCAGAGTATTTGAGGCAACTAAAAGAGATGGAAGATAGAATGGAAGCATGGATTGAGGCGACTGTTGAAGCGTGAGTCGAGCAAATTTTACTTTCTAAGGGGTCATGAGTACCACAAAACCCTACTCCTACTGCCTTTAGCCCACAGTTTAGGGGTCGCAGCAGCTGCGGATCGACCCCTCTCGACGAAGAAGAGGCGAATGTGCCTCATCCGGTGGACGGCATCACTAAACCCATCAATCTCAAGTTGTACATCCATCAGGAATAGACAAAGGACAAAGTGGCGCTTGGCCAGGCCTGGCCTACGGGAGACGGGACAATTAATGGCCGCCCAATTCCACAGGGGTACGCTCGCGTCACCATTGATAGAATACTTGATAAGAAGTTTAACAAGAAACCCATTGAGTACCCCGTAGCGGAAGACAGGCTGAAACTTGGTCAAAACAAGGGCTCTCAAGTGGCCTGGTGCAAGCGCTTTATTAAGCTTGACCATCAATTGTCCTCTAATGATGAGGACGACTGTGAGTCTTCGCCCACCCACGATGATCACTCACCATCTCCCAACAGAGATCACTCCCCTCCTCATCCAGAGCCATCACCCCCGAGAAGACAAAGGTCTCCTTCTATTCCTCCTCGTCCGACTCCATCTTCATCAGCCCCGAGAAAAGAGACTCCTCCTCCTCCTCCCCCTCCTCCTCCATCTTCATCAGTGCCGGGAAAATAGAATTCTCGTCGTCATCCTCCTCAGCCCAAAACAAGATCAAGGACATCCTCGTAGTCGCAGAAAAGGTCCTTGGATTCGGTCGCTAATGCTCCCAAAGTGGACCAGTAGAAAAGAAAAAGGCCGTTTAGTGGCAGCGTTACCACCTTGATGAAAGAAAAATCTACAGCACATATCTCGAAGGAAGATTGTGTTAGTTTCTTCAATCTTTGTGCCTCACTGCCTTCGTATTTGTTGAAGTCCGAATTCGAAAGGCAAACACATAATAAATACTCTACAACAAGAGACGAAGAAATACACAATAAAGATTTAAAGAACATACAGAAGTGCGTCAAAGACAACCTAGGATTAACTATGGAAGAGGCCACGAACATCTATTATGATGTACAAGGGACGGGAACACCGACAATGAAGTATGAAAGGGGCAATCTTTTGGTTCCCAATCATGAGTATAAAAATTTGACAACATATATGCGCCAGTTGCATGAATATTACATGGCTCAAGCAACAGAGACGGACGACTTTGGTTTTGAGGTTATTATCCGTTCGCCACATGTTTTTCATTATCCTAAAGAAGAGAAGTTCGATGTTGAGTGCGAGTGCTTGTTTCAGCTATACCAGAAACGCTCTCTCGATGTTCAAATGTTAACGCTGTGGACTATGTAAGTACCCTACACGCACGATATTACAATTAACTACTCTCTCGAGACAAATTGTTAACTTTTGAGCACTTCTCATGATTTTATGTAGGTGTATAGCAAAATTTTGTATTCTAAAAAGCAAATGGGATTATATAGGCTTCTTGGACCCCTTGCGAGTCAATGAGAGGACATGTCTAGGCCTCTATGGATGTGACGTGGAAGACCTAAAACAGAGATTGATTGCTGTTTTCGACGAATTCACGATGAAGAAAAAAACCCACATACTTCTAGCCTACAACTGCGAGTATGTGTTCTCGGCTTTTAATTTTATGCTTCTTTTTTCGTTAAGATTATTCAATAATTAGGATTCTGTGATTGTAGCAACCATTTCGTCTTCATTTGTGTCAATCTTGCCAAAAATCTAATTGAGGTGTGGGACTCGAAGAAAAAACCATTTCATATCTGGATGCACCGGTGGCAGTGCTGAATTAGTAAGCGATCCTAATAACATATTATTTTCTAATCACACATACCGCTTTCTAATGTTTCTCCCTTTAATGTTGCTCAGTGTATGAAGAAGACATATCGGTGGGACGCCGGTCCCATTCAAGGTTGTCGAAATAGAGGGGAAGTACCTGTCACAGCCAGCGGGAAACAATGAATGCGGGTTTTATGTAATGTGGGCAATGCTTCGCTACATCGGCGGGAAATCGGAAGAAGCTAATAAGTTGGTGTGTATAATCCCCATTTCATTTATGTCTGTTAATAATTCAACAAAATGATTTAATGTTACTCTTTGGATATCATCTTTTTTGAACGACAGCGCAAAAAATATAACCACCAAAGACTGTTAGACATGGAGATCGTCGCACTGCAATCGGAGCTCGCAAAATTCATCTTAGCCGAGGTATTGGAAAAAGATAGAGTATTTTCCATTGCACAATCCGTGAGGTACAAGGACCAGTATGGCCCAGAGTGGCTCGCCAGATTATTGTAAGAAGTCCGAGAAGCATTACACAATCTGTGAAGTCCGAGAACATTTCTTTTTTATTTTGAGGGATCGAGATCTGGATAAGAACATTTGAACTGTAATCGTAACATTTGTAATGTTTAATATTGATGGACCTGTCATCTACGTAGCATATATAAAGCGAAACCCGATTCCACGAAAAAATATAAATTAAAATCAATTATAAAACAATAAAATGCGAATGGGCCATCACTGCCGGTTAGCAACGAACCGACAGTGTTGTCTTGCAAAACACTACCGGTTATCAACAAACCGACAGCGTTTGTCTTGCAAAACACGGTCGGCTTGAGCCATGAACCGACAGTGTTGTCTTGCTCAACACTGCCGGCTTGAGCCATCAACCGACAATGTTGGCTAGCTCAACACTGTTGGCTTGAGCCAAGAACCGACACTCTTGAAGCAACCATCACTGTCGGTTGGGACTACAAACCGGCAGTGTTGTTCAACTATACACTGTCGGGTGGAGCCAGAAACCGACATTGTTTCCTGTAGATCAGTGTCGGTTTTTAAGAACCGACAGTGATGTCAACCCCCCATCACTGCCGGTATGCCACTGTCGGTTCAAAATCCGACAGTGAAGGGGGTTTTTGAACTGACAGTGATGTCCAGATCTGGGGTAGTGAAATCAATACCAAGTCACAATGTATGTGCTGCTAACTTCCAAGTAATAGAAGCCACACAACAATCAAAGAACAAATGAGTGACAGGTTCAGTTTCGTTGCAAGATAAGCATGCCATATCATCAACATGTCTTCTCTTAGCTAAGTTGTCTCCGGTAAGAAGTTTATTATTACTCAAGAGCAACAAGAAAATTTGTACTCTTGGTGGGATACAGATCTTCCAAATGGACAGGGTGTAAATCAGTAAAATCCCTTTAAAAGAGACCACCGCGTATAAGGATTGTACAGAATAGGTACCTTTGGATTCATACTCCTAAACCACTGCATCACAATCATCCGAGAACACAACTGATTCAGCAATTGCTTGAAGCTCAAACCACATATTCATCAAACTAGGTGAGAAGGTTCTTCTGAAAGTAATTTTCAGATTCTGGCCATCCCACAAACTAGCAACAGTTTAATTTTTCTCACAAGCAAAGATATAAGAGGTCAGAACTGAACTAATAAACTTGAGTTCCCAAACCAGTGATCCTCCCAAAATCTAATCTTTCTACCATTCCCTAACTTCCATTTAAAAGCCAACTGGGCAGATTTAGCTGCCCATAGCACTCCTTTCCAAAAATGGGAGGCACCAATCTCAGGACAGCAGAAGAGATTGGGGTTGTTGGTGTTATATTTTTCATCCAAAATCTTGTTGCGGTTCTTCTATATTCCTATGAGATTGTACCCTATCTTGTAAATTTTTCCATGTGTAATGACTGCATGCCAGCATTAATACCGTCTTTCCTTAAATGCTTCAGTTACTTGAAGTACTGGTACGAGTGTGACACTTGCTGATTGTTAATTGCCATGACTTTGGCAGGCACAAAATAGTGATAGTTGAAGGGAACTATCTATTGCTGGAAGAAGATGTTTGGACTGAAATTAGGGACTTGTTTGATGAGAAATGGTGAGTATGTAGGCTCTGCAACTGCAATTCACAGTTCACACTAATACATACCTTTTTTATCTCACTTCACATCCTTTTGACTTTGGAGTGAACATAGTGGTTTCTAATGGCCAAAATTACGTTTTTAGGTTCATTGACATTGACATTGATGTCTCCATGCAAAGAGTGCTCAAGAGACATATTGCTATAGGTCTGCTCTAATCCATTAGCAATCCAGCACTATATTATTTATGCTTCATATTCATTGTTTGTTTTGTTTCTCTTGCCAGGAAAAGATCCAGATGTAGCAGCATGGCGGGTAATTCTCTTGCCTAACCCTGTTTTTCCTAACAACACACAAGAACAAAGAATGCATGTATATGCATACATGAATTCAGATAAAACTACGCTGTGGTTCCTTCCAAGAACTATTCTTTATTTTTGACTTGTATAATCATTTACACCAATTGACTAAAATGATGCCCCTTAGATTATTTTTAGAATTGTTCAATCTTATTGGTTTTCTCATTAAAAAAAAACTATACACTACTAGCAATTTACTGTGGATCTTTTTTTTCCCCTGTTAATCATGTTCAGCAGTCAACACCGGTGCCCTGAGCTTAAAGCTTGGAGGCATTTGGTCGTTTCTGCAGTTTTTGTGGCAAGTCTGTAACTTAGTTTTCAGGGGGTGGTGTGTGTGAGTTGGGTCTCTTTGACCCGTGTAACATTTTTTCTACCTTAATGAAATGACGCGCTGTTCGAGAAAAAACACTGGTGCCCTGTCATTCTCCTCAATGCTCAGTTTGACAAAAGTTTCTGAATGTTGCTAGTTCTTGTTGTCTTGAAATTGGTCTTGTGGATCAGATCTCGTACAACGACTGACCGAATGCAGAGCTTATCCTGGAATCAAGGAAGAATGCTGACCTTGTGATCAGATCAGTGGACTTTTCAAGCTAGAGTCCAGTTCTTTGATAGGAAATAGGATTTGTGGTTCTACTATTTTTGAGATGGAGGCTGTTATAGGCTGTTCCCATGGAGTTTCTTGTACATATAATAAGCTGAATGCTCGTTTCCAATTTTCCATGGTGATTGTGCCGCATGTAATAAGATATTCCTTCATGATGTACAGTGGAGGATTGTTAAGTGATTTATTGGCATTCTTTTTAATATAAACTGTTAGAATATTAGGCAATTTTAGTAGCAATTTAATCCAGGAAAAGACATAAAGCAATATGAACATGTTGGTGACATCATATATGTGCTTGTGTGTCTTAAACGTGACGAGCATGTAGATGATATTCAAACTAAGGATTGACAGCCAAGACCTTAAGATGTTCATTCTAGAGACATATCCAGCCGCAAAGCCGGATGCACTCGAAGACATAGTGCAAGCATTCCCTCTATTTGAAGCATATAAGTCTGTCGATGTCTTTCACAAGTCGTGACTAGCAATCGAATTGATAGGTGAGAGAAGCTAGGTGTTATGTAGACACAACATCCCTTCTTAAGCACCAGGCGATCCTCCAACATTGGAGAGAAGTAGAGGACTTTAACGAGTAGTCGTCAACACTAGCTTGTTTCACCATCCGCCACGAGCATATGACACTCCCTAAAAACGTGATTGCCATGCCCTTCACCGGATGTATGAAGCAGCAAACTCAAAGGATTTTTCAAAGACTAGATTACAATATTCCATGCGCAGTTCAAATTTGAATTATATATAAGAGGCCTACACTCCAGCTCCGGTGAACATGGCGCAAGAACCGGGATGGGGAGAACCAAAGAGCAGTTGAATATGTGGTGTCTCGGAAGCGAAAATTTTAAAATGGTGAGGGCCTAACGGTGAGCTGCGATTATATGCTCACGGCCAGGGAAGTGAATGGGCTCAGGAGGAGATCAGAGGACGAAGAGGGCCCTCGGCAAGACTCCCCCAAGTGCTGAGACATTTTCCTCCAAATTCCTGCAGCGCGCAAAGCATCCGTAGCGAGCATCTTGGCAGCGAATGCAGTGAAACTCCCGCAATGAAGCCGCCACCAACATAAAAGAGAGTAACTCCCGTAATTATGTGGATTGAGTGGCAAAACTACTCCAAAATTGCCTGTCATGATGGATCATCTCAGAAGCATTTGCTTCACAAAGCCTCACGCCCACGGCCTGGTCGGCGGCATGCGCGCTCTCATGTGGCACACCCACATCCTTTTCTCAGCTTCTCAATATAGATAGACAATATCCAACCATATAAACCGAGTCAACGTCTAGTCAAAATTTCATACGGTATGAAACCATATATCGCGCATTATTACGACCCAGAGTTTATTTGATTTATTAAATATTATATGGGCCAAGCCCATAATATATCCAACAATCCCCACCAAACTTTAGAGTTCGTAGTAAAATAGTCTCAAAACCATATTTGTTTGATATACTAGAGTTTTGATGGAGACCGTTAAGTTGAACATCCATCTAGAGCAGTCGTTACACTCAGTCACAACTGAACAATGGACTATGCCTTGAATTGATAGTTTTGTGTGGGGTGAGTTTCACTAAAGTTCTTATCTGGTACTAGGCTACAACAAGCATCCCCTCTATTTGAAGCATATAAGTCACACTTCCAGGCCTTTCACGAGTATCTATAGATTACCCACATCTCATAGATTGTGACTAGCAATCGAACTCATATAGGTGTGTTCCTTTTAGGATGTTATGTAGGACAACATCCCTTCTTCAATAAGCCACTCGTATCATATTAAGGAATTAACCATCCTGCCATACAACATTGGAGAAACAGTGCATCTCAAATGATTCGGACTTTAACATAAGGGGTCTCTCCCTCAGTCAACACTAGCTTGTTTCACCATCCTACTTCATGAGATCTCTGATCACATATGACACGTTACCACTATGGAATGACTTCAAGTGGGTTTGAAGCCCAATTCCCTTGATGCACCTTCTATCACATTACGTGACAGACCCTTTGTGAGCTGATCTGCCAGATTCTTAGATGTATGAACATAGTCCAATGCAATTACTCTGGATTTTCTCAGTTTTCTGACAGATTTTAACCACCTTTTCACATGCCTTGTAGACTTCATGTTGTCCCTAGAACTGTTCACTTTGATTATCACCATTTGGTTATCACAGTTTATGGAGATGGCCGGTATCGGTTTTTCAACTACCGATAAATCCATTAGGAGTTCACGAAGCCACTCGGCCTCAGCGCCAGCGGTGTCTAATGCTGTGAGTTCTGCTTCTATTGTAGACTTCGTTAAAATGATCTTCTTACAAGACTTCCAGGAAACAGCGCCACCTCTAAGCAAAAACGTATATCCGCTTGTGGCATAAAGCTCATCAGCATCAGATATCCAGTTAGCATCACAATAACCCTTTACTACCCTTGGGTACCCGGTATAGTGAATGCCATAGCTCATAGTTCTCTTCAGATAGCGCAACACCCTCTCAAGAGCATGCCAATATGTATATCCTGGATTTGAAACAAACCGGCTAAATTTGCTCACAACAAACGAGATATCAGGCCTTGTTGCACTTGCCAAATACATAAGTGACCCAACAATTTGAGAATATCTCAATTGATCCCATGCTATTCTATGATTTTTCCTTAATAGCACACTTGGGTCACGGGGAGTTGGAGAAGGCGTGCAATCACTATATCCAAAGCGATTTAGCACATTTTCCACATAGTGGGATTGCACAAGTGTTACCCCACCATTTTCTTCTCTCGGTAGCGTTATGTTAATAATAACATGAGCCTCACCCAAGTCTTTCATCTCAAAATTACTAGACAAAAAGTCTTTCACTTTCTTGATTATATTAATATTATTTCCAAAGATTAAAATATCATCCACATACAAGCACAAAATTACACCTTCTCCCCCACCATACCGATAATAAACACATTTATTAGCTTCATTCACAGCAAAGCCGGTTGATGTCAAAGTTTTGTCAAACTTCTCATGCCATTGCTTAGGAGCTTGCTTTAGGTCATACAAGGATTTTAATAATTTATAAACCTTACCCTCTTGACCTTTTGTTACAAATCCATCAAGCTGATCCATGTAGATCTCTTCCTCAACCTCTCCATTCAAGAAAGTTGTCTTAACATCCATCTGATGAACGAGAAGACCGTGTGAGGCAACCAAGGACAGTAGCACGCGTATGGTCGTCAAACGGGCAACTGGTGAGTAAGTATCAAAATAATCATCTCCTTCCTTTTGAGTATAACCTTTAGCCACTAGCCTTGCCTTGTACTTCTCAATAGTACCATCAGGCCTAAGCTTCTTTTTGAAGATCCATTTACACCCCACTGGTTTGCATCCATAAGGACAATCAACCACTTCCTAAGTTCCATTAGACATAATAGAGTCCATCTCACTTTGAACAACTTCCTTCCACAAGTCAGCGTCAAGAGATGAATATGTCTCAGCTATGGTTGTGGGAGTGTCATCCACAAGGTATATAATAGTCTTCACCAAAGGATTTTGCAATCCTCCATCTCTTACTCTTTCAAGTGACTATATTATTACCCTCCTCAGAAATTTCTTCATGGGTTTCAACATCAGCATGTATTACCGGTTCATGTGTCTCAGGCAGAAAAATAGATTCATGACTAGAAGTGCTAGGTGTATTCTTCATGGGGAATTCATTCTCAAAAAATGTCGTATCTCTAGATTCCATAATTATAACAACAACCATATCAGGAACACTAGAGTTTATTATTAAAAATCTATAACCCATGCTATAAATAGCATAATCGAGAAAGACACAATCAACGGTTTTTGGTTCAAGCTTTCGCTTTTTGTTTATCGGCACATTCACCTTTGCCTAACAACCCCATGTTCGCAGATAAGAAAGATTTAATCTTTTTTCTCCTATATCTCAAATGGTATAATTTCTTTGTTCTTTGTGGGCACCCTATTCAGGACATGACACGCTGTCAAAATTGCCTCACCCCACCATTCCTTAGATAGTACTGCAGTCTCTAACATGGTATTAACCAACTCAGTTAGAGTGCGGTTCTTTCTCTCTGCAATCTCATTGGACTGTGGTGAGTATGGTGGCGTCCTCTCATGAATAAATATCATGCACCGCGCAAAAATCAGAAAATTTGTTTGAGAAATATTCTCCCCCGCGATCAGACTGCAAACATTTAATTTTCTTCTCAAGTTAATTTTCTACCTCAGCTTTATAGATCTTAAAATAATACAACACTTCATCTTTTATTTTTAATAAATACACATAGCAAAATCGAGTGCAATCATCTATGAACGTTATAAAATATCTCTTGCCACCTTTGATCAACTCACCATTCATCTCACACACATCAGAATGGATTAGTTATAACGGTGCCAAATCCCTCGCTACAGCAGCCTTATAAGGCTTGCAAGGTTGCTTTGACTCAACACAAACATGGCACTTAGAACCTTTGACCAAGTCAAATTTTGGAATTAAATTTAAACTAGCTAAGCGAGTCTTGCAACCAAAATTAATATGACATAAGCGCGAATGCCAAATATTAGTCTCATTATCGTGGCTCACATGGTTCACGGAATTAAAACAAGTATGAGTCAAAGACAAGCGAAATAAGCCTCCGCTCTTATAGCCTTTTTCAACAAAAGTACCATACTTAGAAAGTATGCACTTATTAGACTCAAACACAAGTTTAAAACCATCATGATACAGCAAAGAACCACTAATCAAGTTCTTCTTTATTGAGGGGACATGATGCATGTTCTTCAGCTGTACGGTCTTTCCCGAAGTAAGCTTCAGATCGATCATACCAACACCACATACAGCCGCACGCGCCCCGTTCCCCATCAACAAGGAGGAAGTCCACCCAACCTGATAAGAAGAAAACAAAGAAACATCAGCACACACATGAATATTTGCTCCTGTATTAACCACCAATCAGGTGAATGACAAACTGTCACCCCTAAATTTCTGATTTTGGGTTGTGCATAGAAAACACTAAATAAAATAAATTATTTTAATATTTGAATAAAATTTACCAAGTTTAGTTTGAGCTAGCGCAAATTTAGTTATAGGAAAAATGTGAATTTCCAAAGTTTTCTAATTTTGATGGGCTTTTGGATGATGTGATGTTTGCTTGTTGCTTCTTTGTGTGTTGAGAGTGAGCAAAGTCTTTAAAATGCGTTAGTAGGTCGATTTTCCTTCTACGGCACGCCTTTATCTTTTTCTACAATCAAATTCTTTGTTTCTCGGCTCAAGTTTTCATTGGGAGCTTCCGAAAATCTTTTCTTTGTAACGCAATTCACTCATTTTAGTTCCTCATCCGTCAATCAATATCTACAAACTTCTCGGAAAAATTTTCAGCTTTTTCTAGAACTTGTTCCTACTTGTCTGTAAGCATAATTTAATTTTTAGATGCTCCAAATTATCTTATAATGGGCTCCAAATACTTTATTTGGGTTCCTCATGCTCCATAATGTCTCTGGGAATTTTCCCTGAATTTTCAGAGCTTTCGGAGTATTTTTCGCGGCTTAAATAATAATTCTAAACTTTTCTAGAATTATTTTATCCACGAAATTAATTAATTCCGAAAATAATAAAATATCCTATTTTCTCACCAACCCTTAAAGCCCATGTGCAATAATCCTAATAAATGTCAATGGCCCATGCATTTATTTACTAATGGGCTTTAATGATTATTTAGGCCCATTAGTAAATGTGGAGGATGCAACATCAATTAGTACCATATTACTAGTTGATGTAGATATAGCGAGTTTTTCTCCCTATAAATATGTATCAACCCATTGGGCAAAGCATACTAAAATTACCGTAAGGGGAGCCCATAGTTTGAGAAATTCCTCGTGTGGTAAATTAGATTTTTCTCCTCCTCTCGTCGTCACCGTCGTCGTCGCCATCGCTGCCATGCTACCCAGCCCGGCCATCCTATTCTTCATGCAACAAGTCGAACCCACCCCTGCGTAGCTGCTGTTGCCATGGCTGTGTGGTGGCTGTACGGGAGGCCAAAGGATGAAGACGAGATAATTACAAAATTACCACCAGTTCATAATATTGTCATCGTATATTCGTTTTAAGTCCATTTCGAGTCGTTTCAATTGCGTTAGATTCGTATCGATATGATCTACAAGCTAGTGTCGTCGTTTTTCATGTCAAGTGACTTTTATATATATGCTTAAATATTAATTTAATTAATATGCATGCAACTAGGTTTTATAAATAAAAGCAACATAATTATATACAATGCTCTTTTGCAAATAAGTTTTAACATGACTAGTTGGTAACATAAATATGTTTCTAAATTATAATATGTTTAGTCTAAACACACATCAAATTTGATTAGATGTTCTCACATGTCAGTATGTATTTGCAAGTTAAAGTTGAATTGGCATAAATGATATCAAAATATTTATAAATAAAATATGATTAGCTTCAACTCAATTTTAAGTATAAATATGATTTGTCCAATCTGAACTAATGACTATTCCATGTTTATGTTTAACTAAAATAAATCAAGCTTGTAGTTGTAGGCTTTTCTTTTATATAATATAAACTCTCGGTAGTCGTTTCTTTTCAACCGTAGCTCCATTTCCGGCGTCTCTTGTGTTCTGTTGACCGTAGCGATTGGTTCTCTTTTAGTACGTCATTTTACCTTATGTGGTGTACTGTTCTTAGTGTCTTTTATCTATTGCTTGTATGTTTGCCTATGCATGGTGTTTGTTACGAGTAAAACGAGAACCGCTTGTGAGCGCTGAAGATCAGAAGATGATGTCTAGAAGCAAAGTGTGAGGAAAATGTGAGCAAGAGTAAAAGGCAAGTATAGCATGAGATCTTCCTTGTTGTCCTATTCACCTTAATATTATTTAATTCATACTGCATGTGTTTACCTTGACTACCACTAAGGATTTCCTAGTACTTTGTTACCTCGTACTTTGTTACCTCGTACCTTGATTCCTATGGGTTATTGTATTGGGTAGTATGATGCTAGTGCTCAACTACAACCATGATATGGTAACTTAACTAATGGAATATGAAATAAACACTAAAAGATGCCTTTTAGCAATATGGAACAAGGAGGCTAGAGTATTGGGTTGTTTTTATGGTGCTCTAGATTCCTCTCCCTAAGGACTTATTTGTAAGCGAATATCCGAGACTTACAGTACAACTGTGAGGGCTACATGGCTCTAGTTTTAGCTCAGTACAAGGACATTTTCTAGCTTGTTAGAGGTTACCTTTATGGCGCAAAAGGGGTGTGTTTTGGGTTGGATATAGTGCGGCCTCTGTACGTCAATGTATAGGTTGCACGTTATTATGCCTGTCAGAAGGGGAGCCCTACATTCGTAGGGCATAGAAACCTAGCAGCTCTAACTTATTAGATGAACCTTTGAAGGACTTAATAGTGAACCCTGCCGACCTTCCTTGGTAGTGGGTCTAGAGGCTGATCACCTCGGGCAAAAGGGTAAATCACGACTCACAGTGAAAGTGTACAACCTCTGCAGAGTGTAAAATTGGTATATCAGCTGTGCTCACGGTCACGAGCGGCCTTAGACCCTTACGGAATAGATGATGAACATTGATGATACGGATGATGAAGATGCTCACTAATGATTACTGTTTATGCTATTCATTATTCATGTTTACTTGATCATGTGTTTATATGGGCTTGTGATAAACTTGTTGCTACTCCTATGCTAAAATTGTGACAATTAAAAGCTAATCGCAGTTAAACTAGTGTCAACCTTTTGAGCCTCATGAACCCCATATTATATTTGTTGAGTACGACATGTACTTATGCTTACTTTACTTTTTAAATCTTTGGATAAAAATCCCGGATGGGTACCAGATTGCTAGAGTTTGGAGAAATTAGGCTTGTGATCAATCAGTCAGTTGTCCCTGTGGAATTGGAGTATTCACCTAAAGATCGGAGTTGTCTTTCCGCTGTCTACTATCTAAGGTTATATCCTTTATACTAAGTACGTTATATATTGAGCATTGTCTTTTGATATTACCCTTATTTGTAGTTATATGTGAGATTTGACTTCCTAGGACTCACATATGGTGTGTATCTAGTTTTGTTCTTAAAACAGGGTGCTACACAAACTAAAAGAACAGTAGGTAATAAATTACCGTACCCGTTGCTCTTGCATCAGCCTCAACTGTGTTTGTTGTTTTCTTGTTTGGCTCCCACTTAGCCTCCTCGCACTCTCTAGCATAGTGCCCAGGATTGCCACAAGTGAAACAATTTTCCTTTTCCTTCTTCTTCTTTTTCTTAAAAGGAGTGGTAGACTTTTGTTTGAGTTCTTGCTGAAATTTCTTCTTGTGGGATTTGGGAGGATTTTTCTGCACCACATGGGCACTAGAACTTCCCTCACCAATTTTCTTGCCACGGACGTCCTTTGCTCTTGCCTTTTCTTCAACATCCAAAGAGCCAATGAGCTTGGCAATGCCAAACTCCTATCTCTTATGTTTAAGAAAAGTAGCAAAATCTGTCCAAGCTTGTGGTAGCTTAGCAATGATACAGCCTGCCACAAACTTATCAGGCAACACACAACCAAAAATTTCGAGCTCTTTTGCCAGTGTTTGTATCTCATGAGCTTGTTCCACTACAAAATGGCCATTGACCATCCTGTAGTCATGAAACTGCTCCATGACATACAACTCAGAACCAGCATTAGAAACCCATATTTGGCCTCAAGTGCGTCCCACATCACTTTACCGGTCTGTAGCGGCACATATGCATCAACTATGGTGTCTCCAAGCACACTCAAAATTGCTGCCTTGAACGTAGTGTCATCATGTTTGAACGCACACTCCTCATTAGGAGTATGCGGTCCAACAGCCCTAGGTTCAACAACAAAATAACAGTGTATAGAAGTCAACCATAGTATGCACCTCTGTCACCACCTCTTGTAATGAGTGCCCTCAAAGATATTCGGTTACAGCATACTCGCAAAGCCAACTACCAAGAATTGCCTATCATGTTTTTGGGTTGTTAGAATATTAGGCAATTTTAGTAGCAATTTAATCCAGAAAAAGACATAAAGCAATATGAACATGTTGGTGGCATCATATATGTGCTTGTGTGTCTTAAACGTGAGGAGCATGTAGATGATACTCAAACTAAGGATTGACAGCCAAGACCTTAAGAGGTTCGTTCCAGAGATATACCCAGCGGCAGAGCCGGATGCACTCGAAGACATAGTGCCTGTCAATGTAGTCATCTCGCTCGATGCAGTGCAAATGAGAAGCCGTGCCGATCACCAGTGATCCTCCAGGAAGTAGAGGGCAACGAGTAGTCACCCGAGCAGGCAAACTCGAAAACGATAGGCGTTCGGAGGCCTACTCTCCCAGCTCCAGTGCGCGCAGGAACCGGGACGGGGAGAACTAGAGAGCAGCTGAATATGTGGTGTCTCGGAAGCGAAGCTGAATGACTGACGGAGGAGCTGAGATTATATGCTCACGGCCAGGGAAGTGAATGGGCTCAGGAGGAGATCAGAGGACGGAGAAAGCATGCGGACGTAGAAGACGGCAGTAACAGGCGAAACTCCCGCAATGAAGTCGCCACCAACATAAAAGAGAGACTTCCGTAATTATGTGGATTGAGTGGTAAAACCATTCCCGTCCGCCTGCCCGCCAGCCAGCCACACCAACGCCCATGGTCGGCGGTGGCGGCGCGCGTGTGGCACACCCACGTCCTTTTCTCAGCTTCTTAATATAGATAGACAATATCCAACCATATAAACCAAGTCAACATTTAGTCAAAATTCCGTACGGTATTAAACCATATATCGCGCATTATTATGAGCCATAGAGTTTATTTAATTTATTAAATATTATATGGGCCAAGCCCATAATATATCCAACATAAAGACCCTTCAGATTTGTGTCCAATATCATATTTTTGTTCTAGAAGTGATTAGGAACTTTATTGTCCAGGATCACGGGCCTAAGCCACACACTCTCTGTAAACTAACATTCACCTCTGTACATTTTCATCCCATCTGGGAGTAAAAAAGCTTGTAAAAGATTTACGTTCCAGAAAAATGAGGGGTAAATATTGGCTAAAAACTTTGGTTTATAAATTACCATGATTCTGAAAGTAGTAGTCAAACTTCGATGGTAAACACTACATGTGCCAAACAAACATGCTGTAACCTTCGGGGACAAGTTACCCAGTGGCTCATCAAAAGTTGCTGCATCGGTTTTAGGCAGCAAAGGGATGGTTATCCATAGATAACAACATCCGTGCGCTGGACAATTTCTTGGTACAAGCAGCACAGATTGTCTTGAAATAAAGCCGGACAAGGGGCAGGCACTTGAAAAGACTCAAAGCTGGCCTGCCATCATTGTTAGGGGACATGATCTCCAAAGGCAAATATGTTTTGCCTAATTAAACACGTTCAAAAGTGGCAGCAACTTCCAGCACTCCAATGCAATGTCTCTCCTCTCTCTCTCTCTCTCTCTCTCTCTCTCTCTAGAAAACAGAGAAAACAACAGCTCAACTTTGGGCAGCTGCCAACCTTGCATTTGCATTTGCATCCTTTATCATTCAGGACATGGGGCAGGCACAATGTACCAAACACTGGCATGTAGTATAGAATAGTACTGCAGCAGACAGCAAAAGATGCAGCAAAGTGTGATGCCTCATAATAGTAGTGTGAAGCTGGGAAGTTTGAAGTGGTTGAAGGGAGAGATATAAAAACACAGTGCCCCATCACTGTATGATCCTGCAGCACATGGTATGATCCTGTCTCCAAGTACTTTTTTAAAGGATCCTGTATTCCTGTCTCCAAGTTGGCTTGGCTCCACATATAAAAAAAACACAGAGACAGGTATGCACAGCAGTGCAACGTCTATCCAAGTATCCAACCCAACACAGAATATATATATCATATATATATATATATATATATATATATATATATATATATATATATATATATATATATATATATATATAAATAATAAATAAGAGAGGGAGAGCAAAGATCATACAATACAACTTTTATAACAGCTTGCAACAATTATTTGTCCACTGACAGACCGTGGTAATTATAACTAAACAACTTTTGATGGACAAGATGCAAAAGGGCCCCTTGATTAGGAGCAGGGTGCATTTGCATTTTGTGCCACCAAAAAAAAGAAGAAGAAGAGGAGAGAACAGGTAGTGCAAAAAGACATTGTTATAGGACAGGTACATGTTCATGGCTTCTCTCTTCTGTATAGGACAAGATGAGACTTGAACACTGACTGACTCGTTTACTGACAAACTGGCACAGATAGAACAGTTGACACACCAAAATGACTTCATTGATCAGGAGATATAGAGGCTTGGAGGACAGGGACGAGTATGATACAGAGACGAGCAGAGCTGCGAAAGCTATGGAGATTGGTTCTTCTTGCATCTATCCATGGTGTTGAGATGCAAGCTTCCATCTTCTCCTCAGCTTCTGTTCTTGCATTTCTCCATGGCCCTCGGTGCTGAAAATTCAGAGATGGAGACCAAATGAAATGAGCAACTTACTACCCTAGGAAATTTCATCTGAACCTTGCCTTCTGTTGAGATCAATAATAATCATAAATGTCAACTCACCGAGGCCAATGGCTTCTGATCCTTTCATGATCCGAAGGCGCTTGCATGATTCGACGAACATCCTGAAATGAAAATACCACGATCAGTGATGAAGCTGATGATAAAATCACGTCGCATATTTTCAGAATAGGCAGTAATATATAAATATAATGCAGGAAGAAGCAGTAGTGCTCACTCCCACGGCACGTCGCCGACGAGCATCCAGTCGCCGTCCTTGTCCTCGTAGGTCGGCACGTACTCGGAGCCGTTGAGGAGGTCCACCAGCCTGCTCTCGTTCATGCCGTTCATCCCCTGAGACCCACAGCTTCCTGAACCACACCATCATTCATTCATGCGAGAAAAGTATATCAGAAAGTCGGTTAGTTATTCTGAACAATCCAAGTCAAGGTAGGATATGCTCTGCAATAATGTACGTACTGCAAACAACAGATCGAGGAGTATACAAACATTTTTGAAATTCATTTGAATCTGAGGTTCGGTATGAACGAACGGATTACAGGCAACTGTCAAAGCTAGCTCGATATGGAATCCATCAAATAATGCATACAAGATATGTTGCTGAGCAACCGCAGACCTTTTCTTGTTTCTAGCTCTAAGATATGTGCACGCCGATGAACACGTGGATTATTTTAGAGACGGAAACTCCAAGAACAGCTAGCACATGGCAATGATGGGAGCTAACTGGTGATCATCATCTATCAAGCGTGCACACATGATCATGCTCCACCAGCTGCTACATGATATGATGTACATACAAGCAGCATGCAGGTAGCTAAGCTAGAGGAGGAGGAGGATGTGTTGGAGGGACAAGGGCATTATGCCAGCCAGGGCGGACACCTACCAAGGATGCAATGCAAATCATGGTGCGCACCACTGGCAAAACCACATGGCGACCACCACCACACATGCATGATGAATGAATGCCAAATTGCCAATGCAATCATATATCTATCTACCCAAGTTCCAGTTAATCCTCAGCCCGTGAAAATTATGGACTTCATGTACTGGCAAGTGGTTTAACTAGAAATTGTTGAATAAGCCGAGTGGTCAAATTTAGGGTAAAAAAAGTCGAACGAACTATAATTTAGAACGGATTTAGTAGTAATTGTTAAGTGTACTACCAATGGTGAAGGAGCTAAACATCTTCTCGAGCGCCTTGGACAGCTCCTGGTAGCTCTTGTACATCTTGAGGTCCACCTTGCGCAGGTAGGGCGCGCCGTCCAAGCTCACCTTCACGAACGCCGCACCACCGCCAGCAGCCGCTGCCGCTGCTGCCGCCGTCGGCGAGGACTTGTCGGCGTCTTTGCTGCCGCCGGCGCCCTTGTCGGACTGCACCGACATGATGTTCTTGCGGAACGACCGGACCGGTGGCCATCCCACCACCTGAGCCCTGCAGATACATGCATACACATATGTCAAAACCAACTACATAGTACATACTGATGACGACAAGATTAGTAGTACTTATTATGCAGATCAAAACACACACTAGCCGAGACATCCATAGAGATCCAGAACTAGATTTATAAGTACATATACTTTACTGCAAATTGCATGCAACTTAAGCTGTTCCGTTCTGTTCTTTTAATTTGCTGTTGTTACTATACTTTTTACCACACCATTTTATTTTGTACTATGATTTGTAGCATGTAACACAAACACATATATGTATATGTATGTGTGTGTATATATATATGTGCCTATAGATCAGCTCGACCGGCCTTGTGGTCCATGGACGGAAGTGGTGCTATTGGAGGAGAGGGCATCATCGGTTTTATTTCATGGAAAAGGAGGAACCTTTGGTGGTGGTGGCACATGTACTGTTTGTGGACGGTGGGGTGCTACCTTCCGATTTAATTTGGCACCTTTTCACCCTTGTTATCTTTCTTGCAAAACGTGTGTACTCTCCATTTCTATCCTTATCCTACAACAGTTGTAACACCGCTAGTATTTGGTCCTTATTTTTCTTCCCCAAAATACATAGACATTTGCAAAATATGTTTTTTTTAAAAAAAAGGAAAAAGAGGAGGGGACAGCGCGCAGATCTAGAGCGGCGATCCGTGAACGGTGAACCCAATGCATGCATGCAATGTAGCTTAGGACCATGCCGCATGGAGCATGTTTGGTACAGTTTATAAGTTGCTTATTGTCAAAATAAGCTAAAATCGATAGCTAAATGTTATATTTTTTAGCAGCTTATTCTGGCCATATTTATTCCCATAGCTCCCATTTATATAAAAAAATAGAAGCTTGATTAGACCAACTTATTTTAACCGTCATTTTTACTTTATTTATGCAGCTTATCTAGAAAGCGCTTTCCAGATAAGCTGTAACAAACAAAACAGGGCCTATGTATAGTCCTCGGCAGGCAACTAGGCAGGAGCAGTATGGGCAACAGAACTAAAAAGTAAAAAATATATATATTTAAAAACCTACTGGTAGTTATCTGTTCTACCGTGCCATCAATTCGAAGCCTGGAGCGATCGATCAGGATGCATGAACGTGAAAGTGATGTGGAAGGGAGGAAAATGATGTTGATGTGAACAAAAATGACACTGTTACTGTACCAGCGAGAGAGAGAGGGGGAGATTAGAGCAAAGCAACAGGCAGCAGCAACAGTACGTGGTGGGGGCTTTCTTTCTTTCCTTTCTTTTATAGTGTCGGCACTAGCTGCTGTCTCCCACTGCCCCCACACGTAACGTGCCCATGTCTCTCCTCCTCCTGCCTCGATCATCTACTGCTACGACTAGTACTAGTTCTTATCATATCCCTTCAATTCATCTTCTCTCTTCATCCAGCTGGCAGCTGTTGCACGCATCGTGTTCTTCGATGGATGAACAAGAATGCATGGTTATATATATATATTAACGACAATTCTACATATATGTGTGCTAGATCCAATTAAACTGTGCTGTGTTCTAACTTGCTGCATGAGAAAAATAAAAAGTCTGTGTGCTTTTCCCTTGCCGTTGGCCGTTGCACCGATCTTTGCTATATATATGTGTTTGTTCTTGTTGTGCAGTGAGTTGTGACGTACTGACGTCCAGATCTCGGCAAGTTTATTTTAGGCGTACACGTATATATGCCGATCTGCTTCTGAGGTTCGAATGGCCTGTGATCGATGACTAGAAAATATATAATGGCCTGGGCACTACTTTAAATCTTTGCTCTAATATATCTTTTCCAAATCCAAATCTAATGGTACCTGTGCCATGAATGAAAAATATAACATATAGGCCATGCATGTAAACCGTTTACAAGAGGTTATTCTCGTCGTCATATGGCTGCATGCACATGAAGGAGTCGTGTGATGCATGATTCAGGCAGTTTCACTGTGAATAATGTATGTACTGTACGTACCTCGAGAGAGCTAGTCTTCTGGCCAGCTAGTTATATTAGTTAACTACCTAATTAAGGGTAAATTTGTTAATTAGCTCCGCGTCATGGCAGGTTCATTAGATTTGGATTTGGAATTTATTAGATATACTATATATATATAGCTACAAGGATCTATCTAGCTATATGAACAAAACAAATGAGCTGATCTCAAGAGAGAGATTAGTCAATTCAAGCGAGTTTTTTCGCGAACGGGGTTGTACTCTTATTTCATTAAGAAGAAAGGAATTTTGAGTCAATTCAAGCCGGTGTGCATGCAGACATGAGACGATTAGAGAGCTAATTAAGCATGCATGCACGTACTACGTCCGGAGCAGAGGTAGCTGCTAGATCAACGAACGAAGCTGGAGAGGGAGAGAGAGACAGGGAGGAAACGACAAGTGCTCGGCGACGTACTTGGGGGCGCGCGGCTTCTCGGCGGGGTCAGCCTGAACGGCGGCGGCGGCGGTGACGACGCTGCTCTGGCTCGGGGACCGCTTCATCTTCCCGCCGGCCTCCTCCGCGGCGGTCACGCCTTCCTTGGCGGCGGCAACACCGTCGTCCTGCTCGTCCTCCTCCGCCTTCACGACGGCGGCCGCGGGGGTCGCCGGCTCCAGCTTCAGCTTGAGGTCGATGGTCTCGGCGAAGCCCCTCTTGCCGGAGGAGGAGGAGCTCCTCCCCTCGGCGCCCACCTCTCCCCCGCCGCCGCCGGGCAGGCCCAGACGGAGCTCCGTCTCCTCGAACCCCAGGTCCGTCGCCATTGCTGCTGCAGTCGCCACCTCTTCACCTCTCGCTTGCTGCTGGTGTCTCTCCTTCCCTGCTTCTTCTCTGCTGGTTGGCTTCTTCTTCGTTTGCTTTGCTTTGCAGGAGGAAGGAGGCTTTGCAATGTAAAGGCTTGCAAATGCAATGGATTGGAAAGAGGGGCCACGAGTAATAATGCCAGCAGGGTGGGTGTGTAGAATAATACGCTCATGATAATGCGTTGCATGGCCGTCCAATTTTGCACATACCACCCTGAAAATAATAAGATTCAACTTTCTGCAAATCTTTTATTTTGGGGTCGTGTGGCTTGATACCCTTTCAACACAATACAAACACACGTATACTATATTGCTCCCTCTTTTTTAAATGAGTAAATTACACGGCCGGTCCTTAAAGTATTAAGTGGTTTTCATCTGGGTCACCAAACTATAAAATCGCACGTTTGGCTGCCTAATGTATTTAAGTGATCTCATCCAGGTCCAAAATAGACATGAGGAGGGTTAGAAGCTGACGTGGTCGTCCACGTGGACATGATTTGAACATAAAGACCCGAGTTGAGGGTCCCACAGTACCTAGTGTTCACTCCCACGGATTTGCATGAGCAGGTGCTGCAATTGGTCACTCGTTCCAGCCACGTGTCCTTGAGCGCCACGGCCCAACAGCGGGTCTGCTCGGCGTACCGCGCGAGAGCCCACATGAGCGGCTGCAGCGTCGCCGCTGCTCTGGTCCTCAACGGCATGACGGCCACTAGCACTGCCGCTTCGCCGCTGCTCTAGTCCTCCAGGAGTCCCTCGGCGTCCACCACGTTGTCCGCGTAGGCCGGCGTGGGCGAGCACGGCCGCTCCGCCTTGTGCGCAAGCCACCGCGGGCGAGCGCCGCCGCTCTGCTCAAGCGTGGGTCGCCGTTGGGGAGTGCTTGTGCTCGGACTAATGGAGGAGGTCACGACCTGACGTCCGTGTACGCATAGGGAAGTGGACACCCATGGTGGCCACCAGCATGGCCTACTACGCCATCCCGCTCGTGTCCGCTATGTTTCGCCGGCCACCCGCCCGACTGCAGCTTTCGTCGCCGCCACGCCGAAGCGGGTCATTGAGAGCGCTTGTAGGCGGGGCAAAGTGCACGCGCGCGCGGCGTCACGGACGATGGGCGTGCACTGCGAGCTTTCCTACTCACCTCGGCGCTAGCCTCCGCCGTCGTCTCCTCCTCTAGCTCTACTCGAGCCGCTCATTGGTCTTCCTCGGCCAGACCGGAGACGTCGCGCTGGCGGCGTGCTTTCTCACTCACGGCCGACCGCGCGCCTTGTGTGGGTTGTTGAATGCCGGTACTACATGGTGGTCGCGGCTGCATTGCTGCCGAACAACCCGTTCGTCATCTTAAACAACAGCATCGGCACTCGCTGCCGTCTTTGGAGTACGCCGACGACGCGGCGACATCCTCCGGTGGGGCAGCACGGACCAGAGTTTCCCGTCCCGCCCCGGCCATCAATGACGGGGCATGGCGGCGGCGA
This sequence comes from Miscanthus lutarioriparius, assembly GCA_904845875.1. Taxonomy (NCBI): domain Eukaryota; kingdom Viridiplantae; phylum Streptophyta; class Magnoliopsida; order Poales; family Poaceae; genus Miscanthus; species Miscanthus lutarioriparius. Next base: position 18,223,212 of record CAJGYO010000014.1, on the reverse strand, counting down.
CGCAGACGTGATCGTCACCCTCGCAGTCGTCGGTTGGAGCTACGCGCGCTCTCTCTCGCGCTTACGACGCCTTCTGAGGAGGAGGTCGCGAGATGCTCCGTGATTACATCCCCAACTACAGCAAGTCGTGCTTTGGCGAGGACACCTCTTCATCCTCGTCGGCGTCCCTCCTATCCACCGACTCCGGTGACCTCGTCATGATTTCCCATGCCAAGCTCCTCTCGCCCGATCGCCACCCGCTCCCACGCGACCACGAGCCTAACGCCGCTTCGTCCGCTCCTTCCGCCGCTCGACATCTACGAGCTCAAGCGCCGCGTCCTTGCCGGCCTCTCCAAGAATCCAAACATGGACACCCGGTGGAGGTACGAAAGCTTCAAAGATTGAACGAATCGGTGTCTTGATTTCACGAATCCGACTGGTTTCCTAATGGTTAGTACCCTTCTCTGTGTACTTGGTCCGGGCAAGCATGCTTCCACCTCGACCTCATTGAGGACGCTTATGGTCTTGCTCCTCCAGACCGCCGCCGCTCTCGCTTCGGAGGGGCGTTCCGCCGCGAGAGCGTGTCTTTGGTCGGACGATAGCGTCTCGTCGTCGCCGCCGCCGCATCGCTGCTCCTCCGTCCGTTCGGCAAAACATCCAAGTCCGGTTCGGCATTCATAATCCCGGCGATGGAGTCGAAGGCCGTGTCCCAGCTCTGGTGCGTGAAGCTCTGCGCCCGCGCCCTTGGCGCCATGGCGCATATGGCTGCGCTTAGACGCCGGCCTCCCGCCGAGGTGTGTGCCATTTCACCAAGATCCTCGAGGCATGCCATGGCATGCCGCCACACCCGTTGCTGCCGCCGCCTCGTCGGCCACGCCGCCGTGTTCTAGGGCGGTGGCGTCTGGCCGACGCCATCGTGGATCGTAGAATCGCGCGCCGCCTCGACCCTAACTACATCCGGCGCTCGTGTGCACGCCGACCTCCTCCGGTCCGTGTGCTTTTCGCCGATCGCCTCCGTGACCTTGACCACCTCAAGCTCTGTCAGACGACGCCGCGCTTTCCGCGATGGCAAGCTCCTAGGCCCCGGTGGCGGCCGCGGTGGGTGGCGTCTTGATACCGCGAGATCGCCGGCGCGCACCGCAAACTGACGGCTAGCATCCAGGGGCTGCGCAGCCGCGTCGCCGCCGGTGAGGCATGCAACGTCGACTACTACCTGCTGCTGGGCGTGTGGCGCGGGTGCACGTGCTCTGAGCTGTCGTTGCATGTCCAAGAGCACATGCTCGTCACCCTCGCGGTGAACGTGATCGCGTGCTCGACCGACGAGCACTGCCAGGGACCCAGATGGGGACATTGCATGTCTCAGGTGTTTTCTGTTCAAATCATGTCCACGTGGATGACCACGTCAGCTTCTAATCCTCCTCGTATCTATTTTGGACCTGGATGAGATCACTTAAATACATTAGGTAGCTAAATATGCGATTTCATAGTTTGGGGACCCAAATGAAAACCGTCGAATACTTTAAGGACCGGTCGTGCAATTTACTCTTTTTAAATTACAAAGACGTTTTAGTTTTTCTAGATACACAAATCTTGCTATGCATTTAAATACACTATGTCTAGATACGTAGTTATATCAATATATCTAGAAAAGTCAAGACCTCTTATAATTTAGAATGAAGGGAGTAACTTTAGAACACATATGTACTAGCAGTCTAACACCCAAAATTATTCCTCCCAACTAGGGTGTTTTCTTTTAATTTACCACATGGCCACACACATGTTTAGGCTCCATCTGAGTGTACGAGGACCTTATTGTAAAGATAACAGAGGCTGGCCACTACAATTTGTAAAAATAACAATTTTCTAGTACATTTTTTGGATATTAATGGGGGTTGTTCTCTAGCCTATGCACCAAATTATAAATAGAGACACACAACCAAATTAAAGCACATATCCTAATCAATATAATTGATCTTGCTTTTTTATAAGCAACCAAATTGCGGTTGCTAATTTGGACTAGATAACCATTAGTTTCACTTCCTTTTGTAGTAGCTTCATATATCTCTCCTTTTCCTAGCCTATATAAGTCCATTCAAACTTTTTCTCCAAGACAAAGCTTTTGCTAGTTTGGTCGTCATGATAGCAATTAAAAGCAGTCATTTATTTGAGCGCACTTGGTTTTTTTAGCGTGCTTAACATGTACACACAAGATTAAAATTATAGAAGTTACACTTTAGTACATACTAACTTGCCTCTTCCCTAGTATTTTTTTTCAAAAAAAAAAAGAGAAAAATGTCACCACGTGCATCCGATCCATGCATAATTTCAAGCGTGCGAATATTTTTATTTAATTTTTGTCAATCACTTCACTATTTTCCTTTCGCGGCACTGGAGCAGCAAATAGCTAGGTAATTAGCCCTGAGACTCTGAGAGGGATGGGTGCAATTTGGTCCATGTCATTATTGCGATCCATTAGCCAGGAGAAGACATGGAAAGGGAATTGCTCTGGTCCGGCCGGGCGGTCCAGTCACCAGCTGGAAGGCACACACACGCGCGAAAATGACCGTGCGGTTGGGCCACGCATGACCCGTCCATGGGCCCACTCGACCGTCTGGTCCCACAATCATCTAACTGTACTTTTTCTTTTCTTTTGGCAATGTTTTTTAACCTCCGTCTTCACCCATTTGGAACTGGGACAGTGGGCATAAACAAAAATAGGAGAGTGAATTTGGACTAAAGGTTAGTTTTAAGGAATTTTCACAGCAGTGGAATTACTCCAGGTGTTCCTTTCATTTATAATCTTTGGTGTCCCCATACTTAACATGAATATTGTCCACAGGACACATGAGCTCAAAAACATTGCTTGAAATTAGAGGAACATAATTGACCAATGACCGAAGACCGAACTTAACTACTTGAGATAGATCTCAAAATTTTCTATCCCTAATTCAGTCTTGTAACCATACTTTGTCCGGTAATTCGGTGCTTAATTCGCACAAAAATTATCATAGATTGATAAAGTGGTGAATTTATATAGAAAATTTCTAAGGAAAATAATTTCCTTCTCCCAGGGTGTAATTACCCATGTGTATGTCTAGATTTGAGTGTATATAGCCGGACAAAGTGTATATAGATGGATTATATGATAATACTAGACCATCTAAGGTAGTATGTATATGACAAGTATGCAAATATACATAAAGGTTATTGTTGCACTTATTTTATATACTAATATAATGGTATTATAATAATATATTAACAAAATATGGGCTCTTTTGAAAAAAAGTTCACGTAGTAAGATTTGTAGTATCTTAAAATGAGTATATAAATATTCCCAAACTTATAAATAAGTATGCATACATATGCAATATGGTTCATTGAAGATGAGAGTAGCTACTCCCGAGAGTAGAGAAAATGCACCCAAACTTCTAATATTCATGATAATGTCTGCACCATGGACGAACACCTTTCCATCTATTTCGTTTAATGTATTTTTTTTGCGAGTGTTTAATGTATAAGTATAATATAACAAACAAATCATTTTTAGACATATGAGCTCAAACAAATCATTCTTTGTTATGGAGAACAGTATACAAGTCTTAATTACATCATGCACGTCACACGCTGAAAAAACAATGCCCATATGTCAATGAATTAGATTGTTGTTTAGTGTTCTCTTCCGGTACTATATATACTTGATATGGACTTTTCACAAGTACATTTTGCCTTTTTAATTGTACACATGTGGAAATAAAGTTAGATTTTACTCGGTTCTTATTTGGTTTTCCATTAATTTATTCTCTTGGATTTGTGATGATACGAACTCCTTTTTCTATTTTGGAAAATCACTTTAAGTGCGAGATATAAGAGCAACTTCAAGAGACTAGGTAAAATTAGAGCAACTATAATAAGTCACTAGCGCCGCGAATGGTGAAGGGAAAGCGGAGCGCGTGAAAGGGGCGCGGTCGCGCGGGTGAAAGGGGCGCACACGGGAGAGGGCGGCGTGTGGGAATTGATTGGCCATACAAATAGCAAGCAGGACTCGCTAGGGAAATATGGCCAGCGAGAATGGTGGGATACCCAGCTACGAAAAAATGAAAAACAACATAAACAGACTGTTGTGATGTTTTTTTGAAACACAATAGCTATAAATGGCTTCACAAATACAATTACCCAGTCTCTTGGAGTTGCTCTAAGAGCATCTCCAAGAGTTTTTTAAAGCTCACTCTCTAAATCATCTTTTGGAGAGTCATTTACATAAGCAACGTTTTGGATATTCTTTCACTCTCCAACAACTTCTCTCTATCTTGTGTGCACTCTAAAGAGTCATTCTCCCTTTCTATCTTTGACTAGCAAGAAATCCAAAATAGAGAAGGACTATATTTACCCAACCAATTAAAGAAGCTGTTGGAAGATATTTTTTTCACCAAATATCTATTCCTGACAATTATGAATGATTTAGAGAGTTTCTTGGAATTGCTCTAAGTGCTTATAAATAGAATTTTGAGATGCTAATTCCTTGAGTTTATGTTCAGATGTTTTTTATTAATAAATCATCATTTTGTTAGTGAATGATATGAATTCTGTCCGTCTCTGAAGATAATAAACCAATTTGTTGGATATTATTGATGTATTCTCTTGGTGAATTGGTTTCACGAGTGGTGGGTCCAGGTTTTCATGTACACATGTGACGATATTCTGCCTGGTGGGTCCCACGGACGGCGGCCATCATGTGAGCCTGCCGGGGTGTCTTCTCCGGACCCACAGTCCCCAGTTTCCTTCGCCTATCTATGCCAAGTGGACCCGTTTTGCTCTTTTTTTCCCCTTTTTTGAGTTGAGAAAAAAAAGTACAAAACCGGCCTTGTTACCGGCGTCCAATCCCAACTGCCTAGCGCTGGTGATGGAGAAGGCCTCGGATTCGGGTGGAACCAACGAACGAACGCCTTCGTTGACACGCCGCACGGAGCACCCGCGCCATGCCATACATGCATGTCTGAAATGAGCTGATGACACGCAGCTCACAACCAGCGTAGCTGCGTAGGGTTCGATCGAAACGAGCTGGCCTGACCAGCTCACAAGGAATTGCACGTACTAAAAAGTTCGTGCAGGATGGACTATATGCTATGCATGCATGCACATGATATCAAGGACACCGCCACACGTGTGGAGTCTGATGTGATTGACGCACACTGTGTAGGAGTACACCTTTATTAGTTCGTTGCTTATATTGATCTGATTGACTAACTACTTAGGCCTTGTTCGGTTACTCAGTATTCCTCCAGGAATCAATCCAGATGATCAAAACATATACAAATTATGCGAGCAAATCGAGTAGGAATGATTACAGGCCACGGTTCCCCTTGAAACGAATGGGCCCTTAATCATCACGCAATCGAAAGAGACGGCATGCATATGCACATAAGAGAGGGGGGTGTTGGTGTACATTGACACTATAGGAGAAGCTAGTGCAAGCTAGTGTCGAAAACTCCAACCACCATACGAGAGTTTAGTGATCATATCTAAGGTTTAGGATAGTTCTTAGAGCCCATCTTTGTGAGAGTAGGCCTTAGCTTATATATGAGAGCAAGAGTGTGGGCTAATAAGTGCCCTTTTTGTAATGTGACAGTGTACTTGGAGTCTTGTTGACTCTTCAGCAATGTCGATGATCCTCTGACCGGCAACGACTTGGTGTTCGGGGGATGATGAGAGTTCTTCCTTAGTGGAGAAGCTTTCTATTTGATATGACACATTGGTAAACGAGAGAGGAGCCGGGTGGCCAGCGATGAACCTTAGTAGTGTTTAGGGTACCTGTCTTGGTTGATGGGGGCCTTAGTGGCGAGCTTGTACTGTCACCGAGGGAAGGCCTGGCGACTAGGGCCATGTCTTGCGTTTTGGTAATTGAGGAGACCACGGGATACATCGCCATATCTATAGAGTTTTGTCTCTCTTTTACTTGAGCTGTTTACTTACCACACATTTACATTTCTGCATGTGCTTTTGTTTGTGTGGCTTTACCCTTTCCTAAAGTTGGTTAGGCTAGTTGATAGGACTGGCTCTACTAGGTCACATGTGTGCTTGGATAATTAGACAGAGGCAAATAGATAAACATATGGTCAAATTTTGCTAAATAGTCTTCAAGTTAAACCTTAGTTTAGAAAGTTTTTAGCGACCTAATTCACCTCCTTACTCTCTCGAGTCACATACCCACGGCATTATTGGTCGTTTCATCTTTTTTTTCTTTAACTTTCTGTCATGTTAAAGAAGAATCCTATAAGAGTCTCATTTAAAGTACTCCATCGTTCAAAGTGGTAGGGGCATTCTATGTACGGCATACTTCCGATAGACGCCTTTTTTTTTTTAAAAAAGGATCTGTCTAGTGAACGATCGGTAGTTTTAGCCTATCTCATCAACTGAATTTTTGCCATTCGCTTACACTGTCTTATAACTATATTTATACCATCATATTACTATATTTACAATGATTGTTTTACTGTAATTTATTAAACAGAGTGATGTAATTTAGAGATAATACAAATATATGTCAAAATTTTTAGATAAATTTACAAATTATTTCTATGGAATACAAATATCAGAGAAGATATATTAAATTATTCACAAATTGTTCAAAATTTTCAGAACAAATTATAAATTTTAAACAAATTCCAGTGGGACCCACACTCCCCACCCTTATCCCTTCCCTTCTGGCCTTCCTTGAGTCGCAACCATTGCCGCACCCCGCGCTCACCCTCCTCGTCGCCGGCCGCCAGCCCCGCACCGCGCCCGCCATGGCCAGAGCAGCGAGCTCCGAGGCCGGCCGTGCCTGCTGCTTCACCGGCGCGCACCCCTGTTGGCCGCGCCGTCTGCCCGAGCCATCCGCGCCCATCCGACGGCCAAAACAGTCGGTCCACAGAGGCTCCCAAATCAACCGGTTGATGCCTAGCAATTCTGTTAAAAAATATTACTAGGCACACAGCCATACATCAATTATACGGCTAACAATGCAAGAACGACACGTATAATCCATGGCCCGTACGTACATGATATGATACATGTTTGTACGCCAATGCCGGAAATAATCAAGATTTGAACAGTGATGAGAATTAAGTTGAGAAACAGTAAAGGGGGACCATGTTGGATTGAAGAATTCGTGCATGCATGCATCTGGCACGTACGGCCAGGCATTCGTGTCAGCCGAGCTCCGCCGTGTCTGCCGCTGACCTACACGTACGCGATCGATGAGAAGGACCGGTCAGTCGGTCCATGCTGGCATGCATGCATGCATGCATGGGATTGCTGGCAGTCCATGAAGTGCCCCATCTTTTATTCTAGAACTAGAACCTGTATCTGTATGCATGCTGGATGCTGCCACTTGTTGCTGCGCCTCCCATGCATATCTCTGGTTCTGAGATATATGTCGCCATGGCGGCCGGCACCACAAGATTTGCATTGTCATGGCATGGGACTTGAGAGTGGGTATTATCTAGAAAGAAGTATTATTCATACGAAATATCAAAGAGAAAAATTTTCTCCCTACCTATTTTTTCATCCATCTTCTCCAAATAAGTACTCGGGTATTGGAGAGTTTCTTTCGTCTCTATTACACCCTTGTTTTGTACGTGAGCCGGACTCATATGGTATGTGTTCATATGAGTTAGAACAACTCGCGTCTAATAATGATCAATACAAATCTGATTCTGAGATGTACTAGGTCACGTTTTAAGTATCTCGTATGTGACCTAGACTCATGTGTTCTGCTCATACGAGTTAGAACAACTTACGTCTAGCAATGATACGTAGTCTGATTCCTATGTATTGAGTTTCGTTGCAACTTATGGGCATGTTTGCTACTATATATATTCAAAAAAAGAGAGAAAGAACTATTATATAGAACAATACTAGTACAAAGAAAAATATTATTACTACTAGTTGGTAATATAAACCGGTAGTGATTTGTTGTGGCAGAACCGTCTGAAATAATACACTTATGGAGGCACTTGTCTTCCACTGACACTAAGCGCCCCGAGAGCGAGCTACATCGGGCGGATTCCGTCGAGCACACCCCAAGGAAGAGCCTAAATGATCCACATTTTCCCTCAAGGATCCAATAATGAGAACGAGTTACAATACTTAGTCCATTTCATACATACAGAGTTCTTAAAAATATATTATTACAGTACCAAATTCAGAGTGCGGAATATTAAACAGTGGAATGAAAATAAAACTCAAATAAACATCTATCGATAATAAATAAGGATCCGTCTGTGCTCACCAGAAGAATCCTTCACACAACGGCTACTCCTCAAGCAGTACCTACAACAGGGGTAAATAACCCTGAGTACACAATGTACTCGCAAGACTTATCCGACTAGTGGGAATAATTTTTCGACTACAAAGAATATGATAAGCTTTATGGTTTGCTGGCTTCCTTTTTACAGAAAGCAATACTAATAGTGAATCCTTATGTAAGTTAATATTAGCAGTCATGATTAATTTATTACCTAGCCATTCTATGTAAGCACATGTTCTACTTTCAAGCAAGAGTTGAGCAAACAGTTCAATTTCATCACCTTTCATCTTTCAGTTCTTACTATGATGCTAGAGTTTAGACACGACATGGCGGTGATTCGCGAATTAATGTGCTCAGCTAGGTACCCCGAAACACATGTCCCGCTTGTACCCCAGGCACAAGCAGGACCAACCCACCACTCTCCTGTCAAAGGGTCTAGGTTCCCGTCCAAACTTGGACTCCAAGCCCCGGCTCCTGAGTCCCAGACTCAGTGCGGTGCTTAGGCCTCCACCATCCCCGCCTCCAATCAGTCGGTCAGAAAGAGCTGGAACCCACAACAAGAGATCAACAAGTCTTCCCTATGCCCGTACCCAAGTATGTGCTCAGGATAACAAATCTGCAACTTGCCTAGCGTCTATTGTAACGGCCGGTCCTTAACCGACACACACAGACAAGGAAAAAGTGTAACCAAGCTATGCCACATTAGCCATAGGACACAAATTCTTGCACCCATCAATACCCAAAGCATAGCCCTGCTCGGTCTCTATTTTCCTTTCCACCATTTTATCATGAGTGATAATAATCACCTATTATGAGTAACGACAGGTTACTCACGCTACCGAAATCCTAAGCATAGCAGCTACTCAACCTATACTAGTAGGACTCATAGGTAGATATATTTATGCATGTAGTTTCCATAAAAATGCCTGTAATGTAAATGTACATCATATATATCCAGTGATCATTCAAAATAAGGGTTATGCACCGGGGCTTGCCTTGGGCAGGCAGTGTGTCAACAAAGTCAGCAACTGATGCCTCCGAGGCTCCCTCCTGAATGAGAATCTCCTCCTCATACTCTTCAATGATCTCCTCGAAGTCCTATTCGTCCGTAGGCATGAACTCTACCAACTCGTTATCTACATGCATGAAATAATGATGCAACACTTAGTAATACGGCAACAACAACTCTTAAAATACGAACACACCTATCAAGTATTCAAGTTACTAAGCTAGTTCTGCCAATTGAGGTGCTAAGTTACCTATTGTTACCACTAACAAGTATGAAACATGGCATGTACTATCTTAGCAACTAAAGGCATTCTTACTCTTAATACCGATTTACTATATGTATACTAAAACAAGGAGTACTAGTTACTCTATTTATCAACCTACTCAAGGGCTACAAAAATTACAGTGAGCACCTAATAATCTAATGAACCTACTATAAAAAGTTCATGGCTAACGCTATCACCAATTTGCCACAAACATTCCTAAAAATATTAGGCTAAATAATACTAAGCTCTCCTAAATGAATTAACGAATACATCATTATCACAGATAACTGTAAACTAACTACACAAACAGCTAGATAGCATTTTTGTGAACCAAACAAATTTTGTTTCACTATTTTTGGACATCTACAGAATTTACTATAATTTTTCAAAGTTCAGCTCAAAACTAAATTGAATAAACCTTTACTAATTCACTAGAAAATGAAAAACCGAAATCCACCACATGGCCCACGAGCGAGCGGAGCGGCCCACTGCCGCGCATTGCGTGCGCGCACGTGGCCCACCAACGCGGCCCACACAGACGCGGCCCAACCGCGCGACGACAGCACGCGACGGGGAGGCCCGCGCGCGCTGGTATATTTGCTAAAATGTCCTTCCTCTAATACCGAATCCAACCGATGTCCACAACACTATTCCTTCAGTCGGCTATCTTACAATTATGCCCCTCTCCCTTTCCTTCTTTACCACGGCCATACCCTCGGGCACCCACGTGCGCACCAGTGCGGCGGCACTGGCACCGGGCGATCACGCCAGCCAGACCAGCCCCTCCCCGCCACCAATAGCGAGCCGATGCTCACCAAGACGCAAACTCAAAGCGATGGGAGACGAAGCGGTGGATGGAGACGTTGTCCCAAGCTCCCTCCACGGCGGCAAACTCCTCCCTACGACGGTGGCCACGTTCCCATGAGCCAAGGCACAGACAACGTGAACAAACTCTAGAATGGGCATCAACGACTCACCCCAAACCTACCAAACATGGTGGCTTGATCGGGAATAGACCGAGTGCGTTCGACCACGCATGCACAACAAGCCTCGCGACGGCGGCGGTGGCGCGACCGAGCCAATAGCGCCGGGAAGGCAGTGGTGGTGGAAATTGGGTGCGCACAGAATGGAGGGGAACAGGGCGAAGACACAGTGCCAAATAATTGAACGGAGGTGGACGGTGCGAGGTGAATTGAACGGGCGTTGCCGTGGGGTCTTAAGATGGCCAACGACAAGGGAAGCTTCAAATTGGGCCTCGGCACGGTATGGTTGCAACAATGGCCGAACTCGGCGCGTAGCAAGGATCCCACTCAACCATCAGGCGCACTCAATTGCATGGATTTGACCGGTGCTGTGAGCTAGCCTTGGCATGGCTCGGTGACTCTGGCGTGACGCCCTTAAAGGCGGAGGTGACCCGAGAAGGCAGCGTGGCGCATGCCACTCAATAGACGAGGACAAGGTCACACACAGGAGCTACACGTGCGCGTATGGAGCTGACACAGTTCACGCGGCCGCAGTGCCTTTATTTGCAAGCCGACGGTGACACGGCCATGAGCCGATGTCGCAGGCGCGCGCAGCAGCGGCAGTGGCGATGCGACGCACCAGAGCGAGTGCACGCAAAGCGACAACGCGAAGCAGAGGAAACGTGCGTGCTGGCGAGGACGGCTACGGCCCTATGATGCCACGCACCTAAGCGGACGGCGATGGCGACTGGCGGAGCAGGACTGGCAACAGGGTGACGTGGGCGGCTCCAGGGCACCAACAGCGACGACAGCATGCACCGCGGCGGTGAGGTGGGCCCGCTGCCAGCCAGGGCTGCCGGCCACCGCAGCCAGCCGAGCACGACTAGCACGCGCGCACGCTGCCAGCGCGCCACCACCGACACCAGAGCGCGGTGACCGAGTCCAGATGCTGACACCGGCCAGAAACGTGCCTTGCACGTAATTTAAAGAGCCCCAAAAATCAAACTCGTTACTTCAGGCGCCAAACCACCTTTTTTATCCTCAAGAGGGTATGTTAAACTACTGAAACAAGCCCAATACCCCACCATTACTTAACCCAAATTTCCTACAAGAATTGCCAAACTTGACCTCGTCGAACCAATTTCCGACTTAAGAAATTTGACTAAATCTTGCTTGGATTCGCGTCAACCTCTATTTCCAAGCTACCAACCATGCTAGCTAGGGAATTCATTTCTTGATCGCAGGTATTTCATCATCACCTATGAAGTTTGTACTACAAACTTTATTAAAATTCTGTATATACATTCTATAGCATTTTCGCTTAATAAAAATTCATTTACAACCCTAAGTGACATAACGCGACATTGAATATAACTTTTGTTTCACGTTTTCGATGAACGTTTTGGGTCATAGAATTTGATTTACACACTATATTACATACACTATCACATAAACATGATGCCCATGCAGTGTTTTAGCAAAAGATTTACAGTGTAACACCGAGGGTGTTACAAATCTACCCCCCCTAATACAAAATCTCATCCTGAGATTTCATGTGCCTAGTGTGGGAAATGAGATAGGGATACACTTCAATGTAAGCAACTACCTCAGTGACCAGAAAGAAGGTAGGGATAATGCTCTAGGATGTAACTTTCTTGCTCCTATGTTGCTTCATCCTCCGAGTGGTTTTGCCACTGAACCTTGTAGAACTTTATCACATGGTTCTGAGTCACTCTTTCTTTCTCATCTAGGATCTTGACAGGATGCTCAATATACGTCAAGTTAGGCTGAAGAGGAAGCCCTTCAATTTCCACAGCTTCATCAAGCACCCGCAAACATTTCTTCAACTAAGATACGTGGAACACATCATGTACCGTCGATAACATATCTAGAAGTTGGAGACGATAAGCAACTAGGCTACACTGCTTCAAAATTTTGTAAGGACCCAAGTATCGAGGAGCTAGCTTGCCATGGACACCAAACCGATGCACCCCTCTCATAGGAGACACCTTGAGGTACACATATTCCCCAACTACAAACTACAAAGGCCTTCTTCGCTTGTCCGCATAAGCTTTCTGTCGGCTCTGAGCTGCCTTCAAATGACTCTGAATAATGTTGACTTGCTCTCGAGCTTCTTTGATGAAGTTAGGCCCAAAGTATCCACGGTCTCCCACTTTAACCCAGTTGAGTGGTGTCCTATATTTCTTCCCATATAGAGCTTTAAAGGGTGCCATGCGAATGCTTTCTTGATAACTATTGTTGTAGGAAAACTCAGCTAAGTTCAAGCATCCATCCCACTTCTCCGGAAAAGAAATGGCACAAGCTCTCAACATATCTTCCAGTACCTGGTTTACCCTTTCTATTTGGCCATCAGTCTATGGGTGATAGGTTGAACTGCAGAGGAGACTAGTACCAAGACACTCTTGGAGTTGCTCCCAGAAGCGAGAGATAAAAACTGACCCTCTATCAGAAACAATAGTAAGGGGGGCTCCATGCAGGGTCACTATCCGGTCCAAATACAACTCGACATACTTGCTGGCAGAATATTTAGAATTCACTGGGAGAAAATGAGCTGACTTGGTAAGGTGATCCACAATGACCTAAATAGAGTTATAGCCCTTGGATGTGTGGGGTAAACCCACAATGAAATCCATGGAAATATCTTCCCATTTCCACATAGGAACGTGCAAAGGCTACAAATATTTTGGGGTACACATGTGGTCAGCCTTAACTCTCCCACAAGTGTCGCACTCTACGACGTACTTGGTGATGTCCTGCTTCATGTTGGAGCACCAATACAAGTGGCGCAAATCATGGTACATCTTATTGCTACCACGATGGATAGACAATTTGGAATAGTGAGCTTCATTCAAAATCTTCCTTCTAATCTCCTCATTTGATGGAACCACCAATCTGTTCTTGTACCTTACTACCCCTTGCTCATCAATACTAAACTGAGGACCACGCCCTTCGGCAATCAATTTCTTGATGTGAGGAATTTCTAAAGTGTCCTGCCTTTGCTCCATAATAATCTGCTCAAGTAATTTTGAGACTAAGGAAATGTGAGCCAGCACCTCTGCATTGGCATTTCCTAGGTGGTAATGTACCTCCAAGTTATAATTCTTGATCAATTCCAACCATCTCCTTTACCTCATATTTAACTCAGACCGAGTAAAAATATATTTGAGGCTCTTATGATCTATAAAAATGTGTACTTTGTTGCCCAACAAATAATGCCTCCAAATTTTTAGAGTGTTGACCACAGCAGCTAGCTCTAAATCATGGGTGGGGTAATTCACTTCATGCTTTTTCAGTTGGTGCGAAGCATAAGCTATCACACGCCCTTCCTACATAAGCACACATCCCAACCCTGTCTTTGAGGCATCACAATATCCATCAAAAGGTTGTTCAAAGCTTGGAAGGCTTCTTCACAAGCTAGGCTCCAAACAAATTTGGCATCTTTCTAGAGTAGCTTGATCATCGGCTAAGCTATCTTGGAGAAATCTGGGATGAAGCGCCGATAATATCTAGCAAGACCAAGGAACTGACGAATCTGGTGCACTGACTTTGGAGAATTCTAATTTAGCACATCTTGCACCTTGCTTGGATCTACAGAAATACCCTCCGGTGTCAGAACATGTCCTAAAAACTGCACTCGATCTAACTAGAATTCACACTTGCTGAATTTAGCATATAGCTTGTGTTCCCTCAATTGAGTCAGTACTATCCGAAGGTGTTGGGCATGCTCTTCCTTGTTCTTGGAATATATCAGGATATCATCAATGAATACCACTATAAACTTGTCCAGCTCCGGCATAAAAACTAAATTCATCAGGTACATGAAGAATGCAGGAGCGTTGGTAAGACCAAAAGACATGATTAGGTATTCATACAGACCATACCTAGTAGAAAAAACTATCTTTGGTATATCTTTGGTATTCATACAGACCATACCTAGTAGAAAGAACACATTGGCACCAGCTAATTGATCGAACAAAGTATCAATACGAGGTAAAGGATACTTGTTCTTAATGGTTACCGCATTGAGAGGGCGGTAATTCACACACATCCGAAGAGTGCCATCCTTCTTCACAAAATGGCTGGACAACCCCATGGTGAAGAGCTAGGATGGATGAATCCCTTTTCCAACAACTCTTCTAACTATTTCTTCATTTTAGCCAATTCCTTCTGGGCCATGTGGTACGGGCATCGGAAGATAGGAGCAGTGCTAGGCTCTAAGTTAGTGGAGAACTCCACATCTCTATCCGGTGGCAACCCAGGTAGATCTTCAGGGAAAACATTCCAAAACTCACATACCACAGGAATAGAGGCAAGATTAGGAGAAGCTTCAGCATGAGCAGCAACAAGTAAGACTGGATCTGAGGGCATAAGAAGAGACATCCTATCCTTAGAAGAAGGAAGCAGTAACTCAACAACTCTCTGCTTCAGATCCAAAACTACCTCATATACACGCAACCACTTCATTCCCAGAACTGCATCAATGCCTTGCCCAGGCAGTACCATGAACTAGAGACGGTAAGTGTGAGTGGCTAGTACTAAGCTTACTGTGTCCGTCCAAGTATTAATGCACAACTACGCACCCGGAGTACTGATTCTATAAGCAAAAGGTATAATCATAAGAGGTATATTGTGCCGGTGTGCAAATCCCATGCTCATGAATGAATGTGATGCACCAGAATCAAACAACACATAAGTTGGATGGCAATCAATGGTGAACATACCAGCCATCACCGGTTCATTTTGCAATATTTCCTCAGCCTTCGTGAAATTAACCTGTCTAGATCGGCTCACTGGCACTTTCTTCTTGATAACTATTGGCTTGATTAGCCTAGAGTTAGTTGAAGGTTGAGCAGACTGGGCCGGCTGGTTTTGCGGACACTCCGGGCATAGTGGCCTTCCTTGCCACACTTGAAACAAGCACCAGACTTGTTCCCTTGTCCTAGACGAGGTGGGACATGCTGTCCATAGGGCTGCTGAGGTTGCACCTACTGAGTCGGTGCATGGTACTGAGTGGAAGGAGCCTGAAAGGTGTGCTGAGGCTGTCGAAACGAATGCCCACCGAAGTCTGATAGGGCACCCGCCTGACAACCTGTACTTTCTACGCCTGGGGATGACTAGAAGACCCAGTAGCCACCCGCTTGCGCTTTGATTCTACCTGAGAGTCACGCTGCAATCCCTCCATGGCAATGCCAGCGTTCATCATCGCCCCAAAGGTCTGATAGTTTCTAGTATATAACTCCTTCTATAGGCTGCAAGAGAGGCCGCGATAGAAGCGGTCCCTCTTCTTCTCATCTGTATCAACATGAGTCCCAGCATACTGTGACAAGTGGTTAAACTTGTTGACATAGTGCATCACAGACATGCCCCTTGCCAAAGGTCTAGAAACTCTGTCAACTTCCTATTTAGAACACCAATAGAAATATAATACTCTCTGAAGGCCACAGTGAACTCCTGCCAGGTCACCCGGTGATCTGCCTGCTGCATGGCATTGAATGTATCCCACCATGCACTCACGAATCCCAACAACTGTTGTCCTATAAAGCGCACCTTCTGCTCATTAGTTACGGTGAGCAGCAGAAACTTTTGTTTTAGAATGCGAAGCCAATGTTCCGCATCTAGAGGCTCAGCCGTGGGCGTGAACATGGGTGGGTGCATCTTCAAGAAGTCCTGATAAGAGCAGGGTCCCTCAGGACCACAGGCACCACCCCCTGTTCCCACCATTTCCTCCATGGCCTCCATGAGCGAAGCCACCAATAGCCTGTGCTAGTAGCTCCAAGGCACGAGCTGACTCGCAACGAGCAGCCAACATCTCCGCCATCATCTCTCGCATGAGTCATCAGAGGTGGCGGCGGCGGAGGAGGAGGAGCTAGAAGTGGAGCCTCATGGCTCTCCCCATTGTCGTTCCCATTGCCCCGGGCACTTTCACCTTGGCCTTCGCCAAGACCATGGCCCGCTCTAGAACTGGTGCTCCCATGACCGGACCTCAGGTTCATCTGTAACAGATAGGAACCAACCACTTAGAACACCCCTCTAGATCAGAAACAAGGGATTAGAGAAATGATAAGATGTTTATTAAAACATTCTTTTAATTTATCCTACCAATTTACTAATCTAAATTATACGTGTAGGGGGGATTTAATTTTAGCAAGATTCTCTTATCATGATGCATGCATCGGCCTATACGTTCACTCAAGCCAGAATATATCGGCATTCGTAAGAATTTTTCGGCACATCGCACACTCACTTTCCATATGCTAAACGATCCTTACGCAGCGTAAGTTAGCGTACCTACAGAAAACTAATTAGATAAAACCAGTGCCGCTATCCTAGATAGACCATATTGCTAGGACTTATACTTATTTACATAATTTTATCGTATCCTACTTTTCGCAAACTTTTGTTGGTCAAATTTTTAGGTTTTGTAAAAGAGTGATGAAACTCGTAAATTCATTATTGGCTCTGGTACCATCTGTGGCAAAACCGCCTGAAATAATGCACTTACGGAGGCGCTTGTCTTCCACTGACACTAAGCGCCCCGAGAGCGAGCTACATCAGGCGGAGAGCCTGAATGATCCACATTTTTCCCCAAGGATCCAATAATGAGAACAAGTTACAATACTTAGTCCATTACATACATCTAGAGTTCTTAAAAATATATTATTACAGTACCATCCACATTTTCCCCAAGGATCCAATAATGACAACGAGTTACAATACTTAGTCCATTTCATACATCTAGAGTTCTTAAAAATATATTATTACAGTACCAAATTCAGAGTGCGGAATATTAAACAGCGGAATAAAAATAAAACTCAAATCAACATCTATCGATAATAAATAAGGATCCGTCTGTGCCCACCAGAAGAATCATTCACACAACGGCTACTCCTCAAGCAGTACCTGCAACAGGGGTAAATAACCCTGAGTACACAATGTACTCGCAAGACTTATCCGACTAGTGGGAATAATTTTCTGACTCCAAGGAATATGATAAGCTTTATGGTTTGCTTTTTGCAGAAAGCAATACTAATATTGAATCCTTATATAAGTTAATATTAGCAGCCATGATTAATTTATTACCTAGCCATTCTATGTAAGCACATGTCCTACTTTCAAGCAAGAGTTGAGCAAATAGTTCCATTTCATCACCTTTCATCTTTCAGTTCTTACTACGGTGCTAGAGTTTAGACAAGTCATACCGACATGACGGCGATTCACGAATCAATGTGCCTAGCTAGGTACCCTGAAACACACGCCCCGCTTGTACCTCAGGCATAAGTAGAACCAACCCACCACTCTCCTGTCAAGGGGTCCACCATCAGTCGGTCCGAAAAGAGCCAGAACCCATGACAAGAGAGCAACAAGTCTTCTCTGCGCCCATACCCAAGTATGTGCTCGGGATAATAAATTTGTGACTTGCCTAGTGTCCATTGCAATGGCCGGTCCTTAATCGACACAGACAAGGAAAAAGTGTAACCAAGCTATGCCCCGTTGACCATATGACACAACCTCTTACACCCACCAATACCTAAACCATATCCCTACCCGGTCTCCATTTTCCTTTCTACCATTTTATCATGAGTGATAATAATCACCTATTGTGAGTAATGATAGGTTACTCACGCTACCAAAATTTTGAGCATAGCAGCTACACGACCTATACTAGTAGGACTGATAGGTAGATATATTTATGCATGTAGTTTCCATAAAATGCCTGTAACGTAAATGCACATCATATATATCCAGTGATCATTCAAAATAAGGGTTATGCACTGGGGCTTGCCTTGGGCAGGCGGTGTGTCAACAAAGTCAACAACTGATGCCTCCGGGGCTCCCTCCTGAATGAGAAACTCCTCCTCGTACTCTTCAATGATCGATCTCTACCAACTCGTTATCTACGTGCATAAAATGATGATGCAACACTTAGTAATACGGCAACAGCAACTCTTAAAATACAAACACACCTATCAAGTTACTAAGCTAGTTCTACCGACTGAGGTAGTAAGTTACCTATTGTTACCACTAACAAGTATGAAAACATGGCATTTACTATCTTAGCAACTAAAGGCATTCTTACTCTTAATACCGATTTACTATATGTTTTAGTATATACTAAAACAAGGAGTACTAGCTACTCTATTTATCAACCTACTTAAGGGCTACAAAAATTACAGTGAGCACCTAATAATCTAATAAACCTACTATAAAAAGTTCATGGCTAACGCTATCACGAATTTGCCACAAAAATTCCTACAAATATTAGGCTAAATAATACTAAGCTCTCCTAAATGAATTAATGAATCTATCATTATCATAAATAATTGTAAACTAACTACACCAACAGCTAGATAACATTTTTGTGAACCTAACAAATTTTGTTTCACTATTTTTGAACATCTACAGAATTTACTATAATTTTTTAAACTTAAGCTCAAAACTAAATTGAATAAACCTTTACTAATTCACTGGAAAATAAAAAACCAAAATCCACCACGCGGCCCATGAGCGAGCTGAGCGGCCCACTCCCGCGCATCACGTGTGTGCACACGACCCACCAGCACGGCCCGCAACGGGGAGGCCCGCGCGCGCTGGTATATTTGCTAAAACGTCATTTCTCTAATACCGAATTCAACTTATGTCCACAGCACTATTCCTTCAATCGGCTATCTTACAATTACGCCTCTCACCCTTTCCTTCTTTACCATAGCCATACCCTCGGGCACCCGCGTGCGCACCGACGCGACAGCGCTGGCACCGGGCGGTCACGCCGGCCAGACCAGCCCCTCCCCGCCCCCAATAGCGAGCCGATGCTCACCAAGACGCAAACTTGAAGCGATGGGCGGCGAAGCGGTGGATGGAGACGCTATCCCGAGCTCCCTCCACGGCGGCGGACTCCTCCCTGCGACGGTGGCCATGTTCTCGTGAGCCAAGGCACAGACGACATGAACGAACTCAAGAATGAGCATCAGCGACTCACCCCGAACCTACCAGACATGGTGGCTTGACCGGGGACGGACCGGGTGCGTCCGACCACGCACGCGCGGCAAGCCTCGCGACGGCGGCGGTGGCGCGACCGAGCCGACAGTGCCAGGGATGGCAGTGGTGGTGGAAATTGGGTGCGCATGGAATGGAGGGTAACAGGGCGAAGACACAGTGCTAAATAATTGAACGGAGGTGGACGGTGCGAGGTGAATTAAACGGGCGCTGCTGTGGGGTCTTAAGATGGCCGACGGCGAGGGAAGCTTCAAATTGGGCCTCGGCACGATATGGTTGCAACAGTGGCCGAGCTCAGCGCGTAGCAAGGATCCCACTCAACCATCAGGCGCACTCAATTGCATGGATTTGACCGGCGCTGCGAGCTGGCCTTTTCGCGGCTCAGCTCCGGCGTGACGCCCTTAAAGGTGGAGGTGACCCGGGAAGGCAGCGTGGCGCCTGCCACTCAATAGACGAGGACAAGGTCACACACAGGAGCTACATGTGCGCGTATGGAGTCAACACGGTTCGCGCTGCCGCAGCGCATTAATTTGCAAGCCGACGGCGACACGACCATGTGCCGGTGTCGTAGGCGCGCGTGGCAGCGGCAGTAGCGATGCGACACAACAGCGCGGGTGCACGCGAAGCGACAACACAATGTAGAGGAAACGTGCTTGCTGGCGAAGACGGCTGCGGTCCTGTGATGCCACGCACCCGAGCAGACGGCGACAGCGACTGGCGGAGCGGGACTGGCAACAGGGCGACGCGAGCGGCTCCAGGGCACCAACAGTGGCGACAGCATGCATCGCGGCGGTGAGGCGGGCCCGCTGCTAGCCAGGGGTGCCGGCCACCGCAGCCAGCCGAGCACACGACCAGCACGCACGTGCGCGCGGCCGGCGCGCCGAAGACGGCACCAGAGCGCGGTAACCGCGTCCAGACGGTGACACCGGCCAGAAACGTGCCATGCACGCAATTTAAAGCGCCCCCAAAATAAAACTCGTTACTTCAAGCGCCAAACCACATTTTCTATCCTCAAGAGGGTATGTTAAACTACTGAAACAAGCCCTAATACCTCAAGAGGGTATGTTAAACTAAGTCTTGCTCGGATTCACGTCAACCTCGATTTCCAAGCTACCAACCATGCTAGCTAGGGAATTCATTTCTCGATCGCAGGTATTTCATCGTCACCTACGAAGTTTGTACTACAAACTTTATTAAAATTCTGTATATACGTTCTATAGCATTTTCGCTTAATAAAAATTCGTTTACAACCCTAAGTGATATAACGTGACATTGAATGTAACTTTCGTTTCGCGTTTCCGATGAACGTTTCGGGGCACAGAATTTGATTTACACACTATATTACATACACTATCACATAAACATGATGCCCATGCAGTATTTTAGCAAAAGATTTATAGTGTAATACCGAGGGTGTTACATTTGTTATTCCAGGACTTGAATTTTCTTTTCAATACGATTAAGTCCATCTCCCTTCACGTTCGCATCCTTTTTTTTCTCTCCCACTCTCTCACTTACCCTTACGGTATCTCTTCTATCTCACCCCTCAGATCCCGTCTCCTCCCTCTGCGCCAGAGCCTCCTGTCCGCTCTCATTGCTGAGTTGCATTGCATGGAGTCGATTCGACAGAGTTGTTAACTTGTTTTTAAAAGATAGGCACACGCCTGTGCGTGTTGGGTGTTGCTGTAGGTGCAGGTACACACTCGTACGTACCGACGTACGCGTGCGTGCAGATCGACCGCCTGCACCATACGCTAACTCCAATGCCTGCCGGCCGGCCTCAACAAGCACGCACGCTGCCTGTACGTGCGGGTACACGCGCGGCCCTACGTTCGTGCATGCATGCATGCCGACAGTGGACACGCCTACCTGTGTACGGGCCGGCCACACATACAGGGCCTTATTTAGATTGCCTCCAAAATCCAAGTTTTTTCACTCTCTCTCCGTCACATCAATTTTTGGACGCATGTATGGAGCATTAAATGTTGGTAAAGAAAATAACTAATTAAACAGTTTGGTTGTAAATCACGAGACGGATCTTTTGAGCCTAGTTAGTCCATGATCGGACAAAGTTGGTCAAATACAAACGAAACGTGCTACAGTGTCCAAGTTGCAAAAATTTGCAATCTAAACCAGGGCCAGGTAAGCGAGATGTGCATGCACATGATGTCTGGCCAAGTGCGATGAACCTGCATGCATGCCTATGTATATGGATGAGATGACAGATGAGTATGTATTCGATCACAGAGTATACGTGGCACTTGCTGCGCTGCGTACGTACATGCATGCGTTTCAATTTGGACCGGCCAGAGCCCAGAGCCGAGCGTTTCAATTTGTTTAGCTGGCGTTTGAATCTGCGTTACCCCGCGCCACGGCAGGAGAGACCGCGATACGCGTATGCATGCACGCGCGCGCGACAGGCCGGAAGAGAGATCAGAGGCCATACACTGCACCAGCTGGTATCTCTCATCTCTCTCTGCATGTCTCCATTCTATCAACACAACCTTAGTTATGCCGCGCGTCTAAGGTAATTAAAAAAAGGCCATCTCTAAATGAGGTACATGCATGCTACCATATATATAAGCAAGTATACGACGCTTCATATATATATATATCACTACAGAATCTAACCACACTTGTCTCAATTAAGGATTCTTTCAAGCTTCGTCCATACCATCTCCAAACTACAAATCTAGCCACACTTTAGGTTTAATGGAGACGGGTGACCTAACGTGTCCGTCTCCGTTAATATATTAGCGAAGACGACCACGAGGACATCCGCCTCCGCCTCTGAAAATGACTGACTAATAACAGTGACTACTTGTCGGCGGCGGACACCGTGCCCAGCTCTGGAAGCGAAAAAACACCCACCTATGAAAATGGCTGATTAAAAATGACTATTTGCCAGAGGTACGTGGACACCGTGCCCGCCTCTAAAAATCCAAAACGCCCGCCTCCGAGATTTGTTACAGTAGTAGTGTACAGAAAAACTAACTAACAAAGGCATACATACATATGTATGGCGATATGTGTTATCATTCACACCACTACTTTGTGTGTGTATATATATATATATATAATTCACCCAGGCCAACCGGTGCGCCTAGTCCGTGCAACCGGCCGAATCAGCCCACTATCCGAGCGCGCCTCCCGCACGCGAACTGTCACCCCTGAAAAATATCATGCGTGTGTCCTAGTTAATTTGTATCATCCACCTAGCATGCACAACCACGTTGCATACAAATCCCACCAGACCGCATGCATGCGTGGATGGAATCTTTTGTGGGTTAGATTCTTTGAAATAAATTTTCTCTTAAACCATAACTCCAATTAATAAACCGTTTGTTGCATCTTACTCAAAAACTGTGCTTAACCAAACTAGATCCAATATGGATATATTTTATTATTTTTACAATGAGTTGCATTTCTGTGTGTTACTGATTGCAACTCCGTATACTACCGAGTTGCAACTAGTTATAACTTTGTGCATTAATGATTGCAACTATGTAGCAACTGGGTTGCAACTATGTAGCAACTGGTATACAAACGGAGCTGCAACCAGCCGTCCAGTGGAGTTGCAACTGGCCTACCCAACCGGACTGCAACTGGCTTATCACACGAGTCGCAACTGGTCTACCACCAGAGTTGCAATTTGTGTACGACGGAAGTTGCAATCGGCTGACGGTCTAAGTTGCAGCTGGTATACAAATGGAGTTGCAACCAGCCATCCTGGGCAGTCGCAACTGGCCTACCCAACCAGATTCCAACCGGCCTATGTAGGACCCATTGGCACACAATGCACAAAGCTCAGTTGGTACGTGCATGCATGGTAGCAGGCAGAGCTAGCATGCGCTTCTTGGATTATTGGATGGTTGGTGGGTTAACCTGTGATGTGGCATCACATGGTTGGTTGTCTCCATCTATTTTTTGCATGTATGAACGTGGAGTTTGTTAATGTGAGGACCAGCTGCTGTGCGGTACGCGTGGAGTCTGGTCCGGGCCGGTACGTCTCTCGCTCGCCGCGCTCCGCGCGTCTCGCCGCTTCGCTCTCACGGTTGGGTGCATTTGCTGCATAGAATGCACCCAGGTGCATTTTAGCCTCGTCCTATATATATATATATATATATATATATATATATATATATATATATATATATATATATGCAGGAAGTGTTGATATATCATATCTATTAATTTCTATGTGAAATGCACATATATAGGTCTTCATACTAATGTTTCAATTAAACACATGTCAAATATACACAAGGAGATGATGCATGCGGCACAAAGACATGAAAAAGTATATATAATACACTACCGGACTCCTTGAGTTTATTAGAAGTTCGAAACACTTTCGGAAAAGACATAAAACACTTTCGGCAAATGGTCGCATTGAGTGTAACACTCAATGACAATGACTCGTCAAAAAAAAGGAGTGACGGCAAAGCCAACTTTGCCAAGTGTCTTTTATCGGGCACTCGGCAACCCGACACTCGGCAAAGTTAAAACCGAAAAAAACCCGAAAAAAATGGGAATTTTTACCCAAAAAAAATGGAATTTTTTTTATCGATGGAGACCCTCACCGGCTAGCGCCCACCTAGCTACGACATTTTTCGCGTGAATTTCATGATTACGCGGCCGACGCGATTCGAACCCGAGACCTCCCGCTGTGCACGTACCTCCTCTACCACTACACCACACTCTCACTTGTGTCTGGATTCCGTTTTAGTTCCCAATATATTATACTAAACCGAGTGTAAATTGTATGTTTGAGGCCCTAAACGAATTCAAATAAAAAAGTCGTAGACTACAAAGTTTCATAACTTTTCGAGATCTACACTTTTAGTTTAGGAAGTTTTTCCATCCGAGGTTGTTTACAAAATTTAAATTTTAAAATTTTGAAATTCAAACACAGTTTTGAATGACAAGATGTTTTTAAATAAAAAAGTTGTTAACTACAAAGTTTCATAACTTTTTGAGATCTACACTTTTGGTTTAGGAAGTTTTTCCATCCGAGGTCGTTTACAAAATTTGAATTTTAAATTTTTGAAATTCAAACACAGTTTTGCATGACAAGATGTTTTCAAATCAAAAAGTTGTCAACTACAATGTTTCATAACTTTTCGAGATCTACAGAGTTTATTTTGGTTGTTTTTTCATCCGAGGTCGTTTGAAAAGTTCGAATTTTAAAATTTTGAAATTCAAACGCAGTTTTGCATGACAAGATGTTTTCAAATCAAAAAGTTGTCAATTACAAAGTTTCATAAGTTTTCGAGATCTACAAAGTCTATTTTAGTTGTTTGGTCATCTGTTCATCCGACATGGTCGTTCTAACATTGTTCACAAATCTTATAACATCGTTCTAACATTCGAGATATGTTAGATTTGTAAACAAATTTATTTTCACTTTGTCGTATGAAGAAAAGACCAAAACAAACATTGTACATCTTGATGAGTTATACAACTTTGTAGTTGAAAACTTTTTCATTTGAATTAATTTACTGCTTTAAAATATGCTTTGAAATTTTTTTCAAGTGTAAAGTCTCTTCACACAGTGTCAAAAAATAAATACAAGGAGATGATGCATGTGGCACAAAGACATGCAAAGAGCCGGTCTCCGGTAGTGATAGTTTGGCAACTAAATTCTATTCAAATTCAACTGGGCATGCAAAGATAAAACAAAAAAAGGTCCCTAGCTAGCTAGCTATACTCTCAGCCCTCTTAAAACTAATCACTATAACTTGCAGTAGTAGAGAGGACACACAGCACGTGATGATAGACGTACAAATACGTGTATACTATTCAAGCTACAAAGCAGAGGTATACATACACGGTCTGCGTGTGGTTAGCTACTCCCATAGAGTTGGAATTTGGAGCGACGTCGCAGTCTGTGTGCACGCGCGGACAGTGACGACACACGTACGTACGTGTGGTGTCATGGTGTGGGCGATCGACCAAACCATGCGGACGCACGCTCTGTTGTTGTCTCTATCCTACTACCCAGCTAGCTACCTGTTTTAATTGATTACCAGTAATTAATTAATTAATTAATTGCGACGCTTACGTGCAATCGTGCTCGCTGACACTGACGCCACGCTTACTATAGCTAGGTGCTGGATAAAGCTATCTATAAATTACACACAGTGAGTATAGCTAGTCTAGCACTACATCCATATCGTCGACAGGTACGGTACCCGGCCCAAAAAAACTCATGGCACGACGTAGACACGTCACGCACGAGCCAGCTACTAGCTAGCTGCACGAGGGTGTTCGGCTGGTACAGAGTTGCACTGTAGCTCAACTGATTTTGAATAATTAAATAATGTTCTGTGGGAGAAAATAAATTGAAACAAGCTCAATTCGAGAACAGATCATCTTTTCCAGCCGATGAGACATGCGTGCTAGTGCTAGCCAGCAGTGGTAGCAGCAGCAGCGACTAGCGAGCCCGGCCTAGCTACATTCCAGCGAGTCGGCGACGTCTCACTTGCACACTGTACTGTCCACGCGGCTAGCTATTGCTACCAAGCAGCACTGAAGCACAGGCTTCGTTAGTTCTCTTCTCTCCGTTGGCCGACGATCGATGCATCGAGCTAGCTGTCCATGCATGGCGACCCCCGGCATAGATGTACGTACGTGGACCACGGGATCCTGGGCCCATGCATGCATCGTCGTCGTTGCACGCACGTACGTACCAGTGCCACGCGCGCCCATCTTGGCCTGTCGGGTCGATCGTCAGTGGATGCACGGTGTGGGCACGGGGATGGAGTAACCATGGCTGCATCTACGAGCTGTATCTTTCAAGCCACTGCTCGGCTGCTCGCCGACTCGCCGTGTCTCCACTGCTGGTCCAACGTCTGCCTCAGGCCTCAGCAGTGTTGTATATATTGTGTTGGGAAATCCTCTTCTAGCAACACGGGCAATATTGCAAGAGTATTATGTACTATACATACTACTCCCTCTGTTATAAATTATAAGTTATTTTAGTTTTTCTAAGTAGATAGGGTTTTGATATGTATGTACATATATATTAAAGACACAACATATATCTAGGTGTATATATAGCAAATGCTATATACTTAGAAAATAAGCTAAAATGATTTATAATATCGAACAGAGGAGTATTGGCAAGTCCACGTGTAAGAGACGATGTGCCCCATGATGTGAGTTTACCCAAGGGGCATGCATCTTGGACTTTTGTAACCAGGCTAGAATGAAGAGTTTTCTAGACCTGCAGTCAGTTATCAGTGGCGGAGGCAGGGGCCGGGCAAGCACCCCCAACATTTTTATGTCTCCCCATAATGTATCCTCTTTAGCTATTTAATGGTGTAATTAGGTAGTTAATAATGCTATTTGTATTTTACCTCCGTATCATTTGTATATATTAGGGGGTGTTTGGTTCCACGGACTAAACTTTAGTCCCTATCACATCGGAATGTTTGGACACTAATTTAGAGTATTAAATATATATAGACTAATTACAAAACTAATTGCACAGTTTGAGACTAATTTACGAGACGAATCTATTAAGACTAATTAGTCCATGATTTAACAATGTGGTGCCACAGTAAACATGTGCTAATAATGGATTAATTAGGCTTAATAGATTCATCTCGCTAATTAGTCTACGCATGTGCAATTAGTTTTATAATTAGCTCATATTTAGTCCTCCTAGTTAGCATCCGAATGTCTAATGTGACACGAACTAAACTTTAGCCCCTGGATCAAACACCCCCTTAATCTCTCTAATAGCATCTTATATAATTAGGAATGAGGCCATTCTATTTTTGTTTCCATCTCTTTTGTTCCTCCATATTATAATCTCTAATAGCATCTCATTCAATTAGCTAGTTAGTAATGCTATTTGTGTTTTTTTACTAAACATCTATTTTGTCCGCACATTAACCCTCTAATTAGCCAGTGTTTTGCTTATTTGGTTTCTCGGAACTGATCTTCAGTGTCATTTATATTACTTAGGATCATTCTCCCTGTTACCTTTCTTATCTCCGTTATTCATGTTATTACTGCGATTCTTTTTCTGGCCTAAAAAACTAGATTGATCTGGTGACATGCTAATTAATTTTGTTGCTTTTTTTATCTATAATATTAGTTATTTTTTTTTTTTTTTAAATTTATTGTTGCACAAACGTTTATTTGGTTGTTATGTATATTCTTATCGTGTTATATTTCGTCATGCATGATCGTTGTCGTCTTGAACGCCCCCTATGTCTAAATCCTGGCTCTGCCGCCCCTGCCACCAAGACCAATGGTGGTGTGGTTCTCATCACCGCCATGGTACTCTTCCTCGTCCTCGCAGAGCTGGGGGCGTGAGCACGCACACCAGCCCACGCTGCAGAGCAGGAGGAGGTCTTCTCTCTGGGAGACATAATGCCCGACATTTCTCCTCTGCGCAATCTCATGGAATCGTTGAAGGACACATACCAGGGCGATTGATCCTAAAGAACACCATCCTCAACTGCATCCTTCTCCCCACAATAGCTTGCATCCTGGACACAGTGGCGCAGTGTGCGACGTGAAGATCGCCGTTGCCGCCTCTGGTGGTGGTGGTCAGTGGCGGAGGCAGGGGGCTAGGAGGGGGGCACAAGCACCCCCCCAACATTTATAAGCGTCACCGTAATGTACCCTCTTAATTAGCTATTTAATAGTATAATTAGATAGTTAACAATGTTATTTTTATTTTAGCACCATATCAGTTGTCTATATTAATCTCTAATAGCATCTTATATAATTAAGAATGAGGCCATTCTGTTTTTGTCTCCATCTCTTTTGTTCCTCCATATTATAATCTCTAATAGCATCTCATACTATTAGCTAGTTAGTAATGCTATTTGTGTTTTTTTACTAAACACATCTGTTCGTTTGGCTGTGGCTTGTCGTAAACGATCGTAAATTTTCAGCTGGAACAGTATTTTTCTCTCACACAAACCAACCAGCAGTACTTCTTCACCAACCAGTAACGAAACGAACCAGCCAACCGAACAGACTGATAACCTGTATGCACATTACACCCTCTACGCTAGTGTTCCGCTTGTTTGGTCTCTTGGAACTGATCTTCAGTGACATTTATATTACTTTGGATCTGTCTCCCAGTTATCTTTCTTATCTCCTTTATTCATGTTATTACTGCGATTCTTTTTCTAGCTTAAAAATTAGATTGATCGGGTGACCTGCTAATTAATTTTGTTGCCTTTTGTCTATAATATTCGTTCTTTTTATTTTTAATTTCTTTTGTATTGTAGCTTAAACGTTTATTTGGTTCTTATGTATATTCTTATCGTGTATATATTTCTCCATGCATGATTGTTGTCGTCTTGAATGGCCCCCGTGTGTAAATCCTGGCTCCGCCCCGCATTAGTAGAGAAACGACTTTTGATACACTTCGAAATTTGGCTTTAGTTCCGGTATTTTTCACGCTCGGGACTAGAGAAACCTTTAGTCCCGGTTGGTATCTCTAATCGGGACTAAAGGTCCTTGCCCAACGGCTACTGCGACAGGTTTTTGCTGTAGGGGACCTTTAGTCCTGGTTAGAGCTATCAACCGAGACTAAAGGGTAACTTTTACTCCCGGTTGGTCCCTCCAACTGGGAGTAAAAATCTACTCCCGGCTGGAGGCTCCGTCACAGACTAGAAATTGACCTTTAGTCCCGGTTGCTGTCTCCAACCGGAACTAAAGGTCCCCTCCTATATACCCCTTCTTCCTCCCCTCAGTGTTCTTGCTTCATCGCCGGCCTTTCTTCTTCCTCATCGCCGGTAATCACAAGATTTCTTCGATTCCTCCATCGATTTTTCGGTTCTAAAGGTTACCAACTTTATACTTTCATGTTTCATCAGTAGCATATCTCATTTTGTGGACTAGATATATGTGGTTTTTTATGGTGGATTTTTTTTATTTATAAGCCATTTAAGATCAAAATCACTTTAAAGTTTGCATATTTGGATGAAGGAAGGTTAAAGTAATTATTCAAAACTAGTATTCAGCTTTCATTTCTAGCATGCATAGCACACTTCATGGTTTAGAGATACAGAGAATTTTAGAGTTTTTTTAATTTTATTTGTTTATAAAATGAGAAATTTATATTATATTAAAAATGAGTATAGAGAGTAGATGGCAACTGCTTCCGGGTTCTCAGCCTCTTATCGGGTTCCAAAGTGACTGAGGACGGACCTCCCTCTCATTGCATGCGGCAAGTGTGAGAAGATTGTGATGGAGTACCGGGTGAGGAAGGAGTGTCCCAACAAGGGTCGTATCTTCTACAAGTGTCTGGATCACAATGTGAGTTATTTATCGCATTTGATGATTATGGTTAATTTATACTTATTTTCATGATGATTGTGATTAAAGTTCTAATTTTTTGTTTTAATTTCAGTGGGATGGCATTGGATGTTCAGGCTGGTACTAGGAGGAAGAGTATGTTGAACACATGCAAACTCTCTCTGCACAAAGTGGCTGACTGGCTGGTGATGATGGCGATGATCCTACGGAAGAAGCCCATAGATGTTGAACAAACGTATGATCTGTTTGTTTTTATTGGGATTTGTCGCAAAATCCTTATGCTGCTGAAGTGCATTTTAGCTTTAGTTTTTTAGTGGTAGTTGGGATTGTCTACATTGTAGTAAGACTTTCATAAATTAATACCTTGTGTAGTGGCATGCATGTCATATAATTAACTAATTATGTTCTAGGTTTTAATATGGTATGTATGTCATGTAATGCAGATGAGTTGGCATTGGATGTACAATGCTGATTGCCACTCCCAAGAGTTCATTGAGGGCGTGCATTCTTTCTTAGGTGTGGCCAAGACAAACAAACGTGATGGTTTCATGTGCTGCCCATGTGCCATATGTAAGAATTTAAAGGAATATGCTAGCTCAAGGAGTCTTCATTCACACTTGTTGAAGTCGGGTTTCATGCCAAACTATATTTGTTGGACGAAGCACGGAGAAACCGGGGTTGTAATGGAAGAAGGTGAAGAAGAACAATGGGACGATGATGACATTATTGCTGAATATGGTGCCTTCAATGATACTGCAATGGAGGAAGCTGAAGAAGAGGTAGGGGCAGAAGATGAGCCCGTTGATGATCTTGGTCAGGCCATTCGTGACGCACAAAGTGAATGTGAAAGGGAAAAGGAGAAGATCAAGTTCGAGCGCATGCTAGAGGATCACAAGAAATTGCTATACCCAACTTGTGATGCGGGGCAGAAAAAGTTGGGTACCACACTGGAATTGCTGCAATGGAAGGCAAAGAATGGTGTATCTGACAAGGGATTTGGGGAGTTACTGAAAATCCAAAAGAAGATGCTTCCGAAGGATAACGAATTGCCCGCCACTACGTATAAAGCAAAACAGGTAGTCTGCCCTTTGGGATTAGAAATCCAGAAGATACATGCATGTTCTAATGACTGCATCCTCTATCATGGCGAGGAGTACGAGAAGTTAGATGCATGCCCGGTATGTCATGCATCGTAGTATAAGATCAGGCGAGATGACCCTGGTGATGTTGAGGGTGAACGTCCCACGAAGAAAATCCCTGCCAAGATTATGTGGTATGCTCCTATAATACCACGCTTGAAACGTCTGTTCAGAAACAAAGACCATGCAAAGTTGTTGTGATGGCACAAAGAAGACCGTAAGGTAGACAATATGTGAGAGACACCCCGCTAATGGGTCCTGTGGAGAGCAATCGATAGAGAATTCACGAGTTTGCAAATGACGCAAGAAACTTAAGGTTTGCTTTAAGTACGGATGGTATGAATCCTTTTCGGGAGCAGAAAGAAAGAGTCATAGCACTTGGTCTCACATTACTCTATGTATCTACAACCTTCCTCCCTGGTTATGCATGAAGCGTAAGTTTATTATGATGAAAGTGCTCATCCAAGGCCCAAGGCAACCCGGCAAGCGACATCGATGTGTACCGAGGCCACTAGTTAAAGAACTTCTACTTTTGTGGAATAATAGACGGTGTACATGTGTGAGATGAGCACAAACAGGAGCACTTTGACCTATGAGCATTGTTGTTCGTAACAATCAATGATTGGCCTGCTCTAAGTAATCTTTCAGGACAATCAAACAAGGGATATAATGCATGCACGCACTGTTTCGATGACATTAAAGGTATATTCTTGAAAAAATGTCGAAAGGTCGTGTACCTTAGCCATCATCGATTTCTTCCTATGAATCACCCCCTAAGAAAGAAAGGCAAGCATTTTAAAGGTAAGGCAGACCACCAGACCAAGCCGAGCAACCGAACTGGTGAGGATGTACTCAATATGGTCAAGGATGTGAAAGTAGTATTTGGAAAGGCACATGGCAGTGAACCTGTTCCGAACGACGTCGATGGTCACGCACCCATGTGGAAGAAGTTTATATTTGGGAGCTACCCTATTGGCAAGTCCTAGAGGTCCGTAGCGTGATCGACGTGATACACCTGACGAAGAATCTTTGTGTGAACCTGCTAGGCTTCATGGGTGTGTATGGGAAGCCTAAGGACACACTTGAAGCACGATAGGACCTGCGGTGTTTGAAAGAACGAGACAACCTGCATCCAGAGAAGATAGATGATGGACGTCATTACTTAAGTCCTGCTAGCTACACTCTTAGCAAAGAAGAGAAGGAAAGCATGTTTGAATGCCTAGCAAGCATCAAGGTACCATCTGGATTCTCCTCGAATATAAAGGGTATAATAAATGTGCTAGAGAAGAAATTCCTAAACTTAAAGTCCCATGACTGCCACGTTCTCATGATGCAATTACTTTCAGTTGCATTAAGAGGAATTCTACCTCCAAATGTACGTCTAGCCACCGTGAAGCTATGTGCATTCCTCAATGCAATTTCTCAGAAGGCAATCGATCCAATGGATCTAGCTAAACTACAGAATGATGTGGTTCAATGTCTTGTCAGCTTTGAGTTGGTGTTCCCTCCTTCCTTCTTTAATATCATGACACACCTCCTAGTTCACCTAGTCAAGGAGATTAGCATTCTCGGTCCTGTGTTCCTGCACAACATGTTCCCCTTTGAGAGGTTCATGGGAGTCCTAAAGAAATATGTTCACAACCATGCTCGGCCAGAATGAAGCATCGCCAAGGGCTATGGAACAGAGGAGGTCATTGAGTTTTGTGTTGACTTTATTCCCGACCTTGACCCGATTGGTGTTCCTGAATCGTGACACGAGGGGAGACTAAGTGGAAATGGGACACTAGGGAGGAAACCATATATTGGTACGCAGGACAATTATTTTAATAAAGCACACTATACAGTTCTGCAAAACTCCTCCTTGGTGGATCCATATATCGAGACACATAAAGAGTTGCTTCGATCCGAGTTTCTAGGGAAGTCTGAAGCTTGGATTACGCGTCAGCACATGAAAACTTTCAGCGACTAGTTGCAAAAAGAATGTCAGGGTGATGAGAGTATTGATGAGCAATTGTATTTGTTGGCTAGGCAGCCATCGTGGCATATCCTCACATACAAAGGGTATGAGATAAATGGGAATACATTTTATACAGTAGCCCAAGATAAAAGGAGCACCAACAAAAACAGTGGTGTCCATATAGATGCCACCAACCCTAATGGAAATAAGCAAACATATTATGGCCGCATAGAGGAGATATGGAAACTAAACTATGCACCTACTTTTAAGGTGCCTTTGTTCAAGTGCCAATGGGTAAAGGCGACTGGAGGCGAGGTAATAGTCGACAACCAGTATGGAATGACAACCGTGGACCTCAACAATATTGGGTACAGAGACGACCTGTTCGTCCTTGCCAAGGATGTGAATCAGGTGTTCTATGTCAAGGACATGTCTACAAAACCAAAGAGAGAGAAAAACAACAACGACCCAATCAATAAGCCAAAGCGCCATATAGTTCTTTGAGGGAAAAGAAACATCGTCGTAATTGAAGACAAGTCAGACATATTAGAAGATTATGAAAAGGATGATCGAATTCCACCCTTCACAGTGAACAAAGACTCAAGCATCCAGCTAAATGATGAGGACACTCTATGGTTACGGCGCGATCATAACCAAGGGATATACGTTAAGAAGAAGTTCACTACTGTGCCCGCTTGATATATATAGTGATGTTTAATAGTGTGTATTAGAGGTATTATATAATAATTGTGAATTCAGAGATGTTTATTAGGTGTTTCCTTTTTTCTATGTTCAGATTAAATTTGTGTTTGATGGTGGGATTTCCATGTCGCACAAAGCAAAAAGCAAAAGCAATGCATCTGATGTGAAAAATTTAGTGAAAAATTGTTTTAGTCCCGGCTTGATATGGTGATGTATTAGACCTATTATGTAATAATTGTGACTTCAGATTTTTTTTGTCGTGTTTTCATATTTTCTACGGTTTAAATGAATGTTCTGCTTGACGGTGGATTTCCCGTAGAGAATGTGTGATGAAAAACCAAATGATCAACATTAATAAGATGTGAAAACTAATTTCCTATCGAAAAGCAATAGTTTTAATGATTTTAATCAAGTAGTATATTTTTGCATGGTGCAAATTATAATTATTATTTACACTATGTTAAATATTTATACAGTAAAACAAAAGAGTTTAGGTTACAAATTTTTGTTGTGTATAATAATGCAAAACCAAGTCCATGATTTTTTTATAATTTTTTGGATAATAGTTTATTTATTAGGCAATTAATAACTCTCTGCATATTTATATAAAAGAAATATATAAAAAAGGAAAAACTTCTAGAAACTGGCAGAAAGCCAACTGCAGCCCACCTTTACTCCTGGGTGGATCAACCACCCGGGACTAAATGTGGGCTATGTTTTCGCGGCCCGCCAAAAAATAACTTTAGTTCCGGGTCATGGCTGCACCCGGGACTAAACGTAAGACACCTTTAGTCCCGGTTCTTACTATCACCCGGGACTAAAGGTCCTTTAGTTCTGGGCCATGGGTTCACCCGGGACTAAAGATCCCCTAAATATATATCGCCTCGTCTTCTTCTCTACCTCCACCATTTTCATCCATCGCCCGAGAGCCACCACGCCGCCGTCGCTCCTCATCTGCTCCAACTGCCTCCACACGCCTCTCCCAACTCTCGCCGTCTCCGCTGGCGGCCCGGCTTGCGCCTCTCCCGTTCATGCGCGGCGCCCAGACCCGGATCCATCGCCATCGTCCTCGCCCTCACCCAGAGCTGATTTGGATCTTCGACGCCCTCATCACCGTCGTCGATCCTCATCCTCGTCATCGCCAGCTTTGTCCCCGGCTCCACGCGCTCGCACGCCTCGCCGTGCGCTCGTCGTCCCCTTCCCTAGAGCGCTCGTCGTCGTCCCCTTTGTCAGAGCACTAGTCGTCGTCCCAATTGCCGCGCGCTCATCCTCATCGTTGAGAGATCACGTCCGACCAGCACCGCGCCTCAAGCTCGTCCCTCCTCCTCGGCGGCTGGCTCTACACGCATGCACGCCTCGTCCTGGCCGGCTCCACGCGCTCGTCCCCGGCGGCGGCTTGTGCTCGTGCTCATCCTCGCCATCGTGCTTGTGCTCAGCAACAGTGTGTGTATGAGTGTGTGCACATAGAAAAAATACATAGATTTTATTTGTAGATAAAATAGAAAAATGTAGTAGTTTACTTAAATATATATATATATATATAGAAAAAATGTTGAGTGGATGAATTGTAGAAAAAATGTAGTAGTGTACTACAATATATAGTTGTAGAAATATATTAGAACCTTCGTCACAATTGAAAAGATTGTTTTTATTAGTGCTATGAATTTTTTGGTATATATATCTGAATTTTGATATATTGACATTAACGTTGATATATATCCTAATATCCTAAGCTCCGCTCCAAACCCTAACCCGGCCGAGCTCCGCTCTAAACCCTAACAAAGGCGTAAATAATAACCTTGAATTCTATAGTTATATATATTTGATTCTTCATAATTAGGGTGACATGAATTTTGATATATTTATATACACCAATGTAGATCAGGATATATATAACCTAATATCCTGAACTCGCTCCTAATCCTAACCCGGCCGAGCTCCACTCCAAACTCTTATATATATCCTAATCAAGTTCCGCGCATGCAAACCCTAACCAGAGCTCGGCATAAATAATAACCCTAAATTCTATAATTATTTAAGTTTAATCCCCTAGCTCTATCCATTAAATAGCATATGCATGACTAGTGTATGGTTTTCATTGTTATATATATAAATTTGTTATACATACATATTAGAGAGTTATAAATTTGTATTGTTATATATATATTTGTTATACATATTAGAGAGTTTTAAATTTATATTGTTATATATATCACTTGCCAATAAATATTTCTAGAAAATAAGAAATCAAAGTTATGCTCTAGAGACATGAATTTTGAGTGTAGTTATTTAATTAATTTTAAGGACATGACTCGATCCATTTTATAGATATATGGTTTTTATTTTTTATAGATATATCTAGTGGTGTAAAAGCTAGATGGCTGCCCCGAGAGACAACATGGATGAAGAAATGATGGATATTATCAACACCGGCACTCAATTTATCGATGGTGACCAGCAGGATGTAGATGACGGGAGTCAATACCTGGCTCTTGAAAATAATCAAGAAAATATTGTGCAAGAAAATACTGGCGAGGTATATATATTTATATATATATTTGAATATTATATATATATATTTGAATATCTATCATCTATTATCTGTACACATGATATTTATTTATCTTTTTTCATACGTAGCCCTCTGGATCGATGACCACAACGGCGAAAAGCAAAAATATTCGAGGCCCAAAAAAGCCATTGGAGGGGCGCTACATAATATCGGAATTCAATATCAAGACAGACGAACCACTTGGTCCACATGCAAGGAAATTCGTGCAACACTGTGGGTACCTTGTGAGGGACAGACTTCCGATCAGTGCCTGTGAATGGAAGCAAAAGATAAACGAGCCTCATGTTAGTTTTGTCTCTGATCTTGATAAGAATTTAATTTGGGATGATATCCTTCAACATTTCACGTTGCAAGCAGATGATTATGATGATATCAATGATGATGAATTGAAGGAGCTAGTTCGAAAGTGGGCTATGAAGAAGATAGCCACACAATTCTAGACTTGGAAGAAATCTCTATACACGAAATACATCAAGAAGAACCTAACGCCCAATTTCAATACTAGGGGCCTGCTCGCGAAGTTGAGGCCCTACTAGAATGATTTTGTACAGTACAAGACATCGGAAGAGGGTGAGGAACGGGTGAGAAGGAACCAAGAGAATGCCCGACAGAAGTTATACCACCATGGCATGGGATCAGGCGGCTACGTGACTGCCATTCCTAAGTGGGAAAAATGGAAGCGGACATTCTTGCCAAGGATATCACATTAGAATCACTCAATTGGCCCAAACGCGCAAAGAATTAGTTTTTCGCTCATGGGGGAAGACTGGACCTAGAGATCGGGAAGCTGGTTCATGGCCCCAAACTCAAAAGAGCAACACAAAAATTTTCTTATGCTCTACAAGCTAAAGCTATTGGTGCGTTGAGGCCCAATAGAGAGAAGGATGAACTGACGTATGCCATCGGGGCTGCTGAACATAGTGGCCGAACGAGAGGTTTAGGACGGAACATTTCTTGAGAGCATGGTTTCCCTAACGACAGAGATACCTACAGAAGCCGGCAGAGAAGGAAGGATGAGGAAGCAACGCAGATCAGCAGGATGAAGGAATATGTTCGTGAGTCACGGGAGGCGTTGCTTCAAGCACAGGAGCATGAAAAAGACATACAAGCTAGAATGCAGGATAAAATCATAAAGCAAGTGCAAATAGCAATGAGTGCCCAAAGGCAGGCATCACATCCAGGAATCAACATTAATATTAGCCCCCCTGATCAGTTGAAAAGCAGCTGCGCTTCCATAGAGTTGCCAAATTAAGATGACACAATGCTATGTTTCCCCATGGATGACACCACTGTACCGTTTACATCATGTGAGCTACATATTCCAAAAGGGAATGCCACAATTATGGTGGCTCTTGGTGTTTTTTCTCCTCCAGATCCTACCAAGACACCAAGAATCCATGGGGCAACAATACCACCTGGATATGTTAGCGTCTCAGTGGATAGAGTTAACAAAGGTTTTAGTAATCTGGCTCTTGACATTCCAGGAGGTGATAAGGAGAAGACTCTAGGAGAAGCAGAGAAGACATTCATACTATGGCGCAAGCGCTACATCATTATTCCCGGGGTCTCTAGTCCACCGCCTCTTCCTCAACTGCCAGACAATAGGTGCGGACAAAAGTGAACGAAACAATTTTTTCAATAATTTTCTTTTGACATGCATGATTAATAATAACAATTTCTTATAACAAATTATTCTTTTTTGTACTCACACAGCAGGGCCTCCGCCAACCTAAGTCCAATTATTCAATCTCTAGATCATCATAGTGCTCTGGACAATGATTATGCAACGCCGCCACCACCGCCACCTCCAAAGAGGTCTCCAATGCCTCCAAAGAGGTCTCTAACGGCTGCCCCGCCTCCCTTGATGACCAAGAAGCAGCCAGCTCCTAAGAGGTCCACCCCGTAAATGAAGCCGTTGGCCCACCAGCCGGCAAAGAAGAAAGCCTCCTCTAATCCAGTTATTCCCCAAAAACTGTCTTACGAAAAAAGTGAAAAGGAATTAAATGCTGCAGTACGAAAAGATGTGAACAGTTTCTTCGAAAAGGTAAGAAAGCAACGACAAGCGAGGGAGAACCCGAAGACACCGTACTTCTACCTACCTCCTGATCTTCTAAGAAAGAAGGTGGACCAGAAAAAGTGGGAATCTCAAAAGACCCTGCCAAAATCAGACTATGACTGCTCTCTCACCAAGTCATTTGAGGCGGCGTAGAAAAAGACTAGAGCAGGGAAAGGTGTTGCACAACTCGGACAACAATCGCAACAATCAGTCCCCCCTCTTGTCATTCGTAATGAATATGGTTCAAACTTAGACTTACTGGACGTCGATTTTGAGGACCTGGTTCGGTTTTATGAGGATACTGGTTTGGACCTTGCCCAAGTGCTCGTTGAAGGACCATCTGCTCCAAAAGTGAATCCTTGGAAGAAATTTAAACATGGAAAGAGTCTATACAACCCTGAGGCCTTAGGTGAACTGGGTACGCAAATGTACCTGCTAAACAAGTAGTACATGGCGGCGTGTGAATGGGGAGAGACATTTGTTTCTGTCAGAGTTACAAACCAACATTACTTCCGTGGCGATGACGTTATATATGTCGAGTTTTTAGAATTACACCAACTATACCACCTGGACTCTCTCGACAAAAGTCTCATTAGCTGCTATTGTCTGTAAGTGTGATTATTTTCTACTATTAAAGTGTATATATATAAAGCTACATGTATATATATAAATTATATATCCTCACACTATATTTTTATATATGTAGATATGAGATGACAGAACTCAGAAAGAGAAAGGATAATGATGTTGGTTTCGTTGATCCAAATATCGTATTCAAACACCCTAATCCCCCGCCTCAATGGAAAGCTGAACTCGAGAAAAAATCTCATGAGGTTCTTAGTGAACCAACAAAACAAGGACATACTCTTTCCCTACAACTTCAAGTGAGTGTTAAATAATTAATTTCGATCATATGGACATTTATTCAATTATTTGCTTACTAGCTAAGCTATCTCCCATATATATATGTTGACTCTAGTTAATGTCGATCATATTTGTGTATAAAAACATATGCAACAATCACTAGATATTGATGGTCATCGATATGGCCAATAGTCGGTTGAGCATCTTAGACTCGTTAAGAAAAGAGCAAACAGAGTACCAAGACATGATAGATATTATCCAAGGGTAATTTGGTCTCTCTAGCAACTATATATACCCCGATCTCTTAACTGCAACAATTATTAAAGACCAAATTAATTTTTTATTTTATTAGGCGCAGTGTTTGGAAAAGTTTCATTGAGGAACACCACATGAAACATTGCAAAGCGCCACTGGATGTAATCGTAAACAAAGTAAGTACTAGCTACATATATATATATATAATTCAATTAACACCATGCATGCTTTCAATTCACCGGATCTTTTTTCACGTAAAAGTGGGTTCTGAGGCAAGAACAGGGGACCAACTATCTGCGGATACTATGTTTGTGAGTTCATCATGGCGTACGCAAAAAGAACTCCTGAAGAGATCCTCAAAGTACGTTATATAAATATATTCATATATTCACAATTTCTTTATTGCTCATATATATAAGTAATCACGTGACCAACACACATATATATATATATATTAATACTTTTCTTTTAACTTTTATTGAAGACTCTATGGTTGAAGGAAAAAGTCATGCGACGTGACCAACTGAAAGCAATTCAAGAGACCATAGCAGGATTTCTTAATGACTAGGTCTTAAACCTCGTCGGCGAGTTCTACAATGACATGAACGAAACATGGAAGCCAAACCAGATGGAAGTGAATTTGTTATCCCAAGGATATGATAGAATATACAATGCAAGCTTTATTTGTATATATATATATATACATATTATATGTACATAAAATAACGTACAATATATGTATATGCATATAATATATACGTTAGTTTCATACTTTAGCTTGTACAAAATGTTCAAACATTTTAAGCGTGTAGAATACGTATATTATTAGCAGCATAGAATGCGTATTCGAAAACCGAAAACCAAAACAAATCATCAATTGAAAATAGAAACAAAAAAAAGAAAACATTTAGTCCCAGTTGGTAATACCAACCGGGACTAAAGGGTCGGCCCACGTGGCCAGGTCGAGAGGCCTCTTTAGCCCCGGTTGGTATTACCAACCGGGACTAAAGGTGGACTTTAGTCCCGGACGAGAAACTAGGACTAAAGGAGGGGCCCTTTAGTCCCAGATTCGTGCTCCCGGTTGAAAAACCGGGACTAAAGGGGTTTCCCAATCAGAGTACAGCTTGTTTCTGTACTAGTGCCGGCCTGCAGTGCAGTGCAAGACCAAAAAATATAGCAAGCCTCCAAAAAAATAATAGAGAAGGAGATAAGAGGTGTTGTAAGGAGATCTTGCAAGGAAAGCAAGAGAGATCCATTATCAAGGTCGCAAAGTTTCAGATTCACAATTTCCATAATCTGTTGTTCGAACATCTTTTGTGGCTCTTCTATACCCTAAACTAGTAGATCCAAATCTTCGTCTTCTTTTTTTGCCTAAGACTGAGAACGAAATCCTTGATGTGTGTATGACGCTAGTGTTATCTAGAGATAACTTGTTGTCATCACACAATTAATAGTGGAAGTGATATGATGTGAACATAGCTTGATCTCATGGTTTTTATACCCTTATTTAGGGGGTTTCCACGTCCAAAATATTGTGTCTCTTTGGTTGATGTGATTGTTGCTGCCTATATATACCAACATATATAATGTGATATATATGTTTTTCTTTGCGAATAGGTTAGGACAATGTCATGGGCTGATTCCAACCAATTTGTTGCTTCCACTGTCACTAACAAACAAACTATGTTAGCATGGTTATTGTCGACAGAATATCGTCGGCATTCCTCCGAGGGGTATTCCGCGAAGATAGATTGATCGGCGGAGGTGCGCGTAATCAAAAACAAGAAGGCAACAGAGACACAAGAGTTAGAGAGGTTTGGGCCATCTGCACGACATAATACCCTACTCCTGTGGTCTGTTGGTTTGTATTGGCTATCATATGATATTGCATATGTGATTGGATGTGGGATGGGCATGCCGACTAAGGGACCCCTGGCCCTCCTTATATACTTTATAGGGATAGGGTTACAAGAAAAGTATCATAGTCGGTTACATGGCAAGTATTAGATTACAATATCTGTAGTATCCGATCAAATCTTCTAGATGTCTTGCAGTGTACGCCGAGTAGTGTCGTGCGTCGCATGTCTTGAATCTTATGGGCTAAACCATCCCCAACCGTGCGGTCCATGTCCCTTGCCATGGGTACCTGGGGTTATACCCCCCATAGCTAGTCTCTGAGCGCCTTGTATCCTTTGAGCAGCGCCATCTTGAACAAGTCCGACTAGTTTGACGTGAAGCCGACCAGTTTAACTGGTGATCCGAGCAGTGGAAGTGGAAGCCGACTAGTTTAACTGGTGACCTAGGCTATGAAAGTCAATGCCGACCAGTTTAACTAGTTAGGAGACCTTGGACTTAGCTAAGTAAGGCTTGCTAGAAGGATGTGAGGGGCTCAAGATAAAATTTGAAAATTCTTCCACTTAGGAGAAGTGTAGCCACTTAGACTCCGTCAATAAGGAGGGTAAATCAAGAAATAAGCACTACATTCACCGCTAGATGAAGTGTAGCCACTTAGTACCTGAGCCTGCTGGAAGATGAAGAATGAATCTTGAAGTAGGGTCAAAGAAAAGAAGTTTGAAAGCTTGTCGATGCCATCTAACATGCGCATATCAAGACCCCAGACGTGTTGCCCAAGATCAGCACCCTGATCCGAACAACATGGAGTAGCTTGATAGCACACCAATAAGACGTAGCAAGATCCGACCACCAAGGGAGTCCCCAGCTTAGCCGGTGACTCTTGCACGATGAATCCGAACACCGAGGAGTCCCCAACATAGCTAGCGAGCCCCCAGCATAGCTGACGATGAAGCCCATGCGATGAGTTGTCCAACCAACTAGTCGGCGGTGAAGTGAACGCCAAGCAGGAGTGAGTGCCAAGCGGTCCGACCAGTTGGTTGGCGGTGAAGTCCGTCCGATAGGTGGTCCGACCACCTAGACGATGATCATCTTGTCCAGTCCCTGAGCGTAAACTCATTGACCGAGCCATGCCCCTGTGAAATAAATGTGTAGAATAGGTAGTATATGATGTAAAAATAAAATATATGAACTCCGAAGAAGAATCAGCAATGGTGATAAAATAGCATATGCAGCTCGGCGATCAGTTGGTGTGAACACTTAGTGTTATTCTGAAGATGTGTTTATATTTAATATAAACCGTTCGACCAGTTAGTGTGTAGCTGAGTCTCCGCCCTAACTAGCCTGTTAACCATAACACGGAGCGCGGAGCCCCTATGTGTGTAGGAAGAGCAGGGCATTGCTAAGGAGGTGCTGCAGACCACCCCAAACGCAGAGGGCAGGCGCTCGTGCGTGTAGGGAGAAGCCGGAGATAGGGCCATCTCTGGGAACATCCGAACATCAACATGACTGTTTAGGGATTTGCCTTACACTTAGCTGTATGCCATCTTTAAGATGGTATACATGAAAGAAAATCATTTGGAGAGCAAGCAAGGAGAAAATAATTCGGAGAAACATCATGGAGATATGTGGAGGTTGTGGAATATTTAGAAAAATGTTAAAGCCTAACCTAGCTTTAGACAGAACGTCTGGTTGGCAGCGTATGGCGTTATCTGGTCGACGTTGATGAAATTGCCCGGCCCTTGAGCTTTCTAAACTGTCGTCATGGCGGCGGTCGCGGTTGTCACGGCGCCATTCTTCGTGGCGATCATCATTGCAACGCGACAGGTGGTCGGAGTAAGTAGTCCGGGAGACGTCGTCCTTATATTAGTGGTCGGCGAGAGGATAGATGTCTCCAATCTGGTCGGCGAAATTGTCCCTTAGGGCATCCTAATGGATGGTGGCCGTATCCCCTAGAGTTTCTCGATCGGCTTTTGATAGATCGGAACCGAAAGGTGGTCGGCGCCAAACCGGAGTGGTCAGAGCCGATTCCGTGAGGGAGAGGCAGTCGACGAGTTTCTGGCCGACCTGATTGATGGATGCGATAAGATCGTCGTTACCGACCTGCTTCCTCGAGTAGCGGGGCAGCAGGCGATGAGTTGTTGGTGAAGACAACCTCGGAGGTGGTTCCGTTGTAGGTGTTGGTGTGGTTGGCGCAGAATCGATCTACACTGGCTTGATTATCTCTCTGTTTCTGTTAGCATTGATGACCTAGGAGATCGATCCAACCGCAAAGATCTGGCCAGGCTTTGGAGAGGACGAAGAGCCTAAAAAGTGTATC
Source organism: Miscanthus lutarioriparius (assembly GCA_904845875.1). NCBI lineage: Eukaryota > Viridiplantae > Streptophyta > Magnoliopsida > Poales > Poaceae > Miscanthus > Miscanthus lutarioriparius. The sequence goes on along the minus strand of CAJGYO010000014.1, from coordinate 18,179,689 downwards.
ATCTTGTTCATCTTGAAAATAGCACGCACACCCCTACCTGGCGCGCCAACTGTCGACAGAATATCATCGGCAGTCCTCCGAGGGGTATCCCATGAAGGTAGATTGATTGGCGGAGGTGCGCGTAATCAAGAACAAGAAGGCAACAGAGACACAAGAGTTAGACAGGTTCGGGCCGTCTGCACGACGTAATACCCTACTCCTGTGGTCTGTTGGTTTATATTGCTATCGTATGATATTGCGTGTGTGATTGGATGTGGGATGGGCATGCCGACTAGGGGACCCCTACCCTCCTTATATACTCTGGAGGGGTAGGGTTACAAGGAAAGTATCCTAGTAGGTTACATGGCAAGTATTAGATTACAATATCTGTAGTATCCGATCAAATCTTCTAGATGTCTTACAGTGTACGCCGAGCAGTGCCATGCGCCGCAAGTCTTGAATCTTATGGGCTGGACCGTCCTCGACCATGTGGCCCATGTCCCTTGCCGTGGGTACCTGGGGTTATACCCCCCACAGTTATCATCCCAACACATTATTATATTGACTCACCAATTAGTCTAGGATCCTTCCTTGAGTTGTACATATACAAACAACTCTAATAATCAAGTTGAATTCAGTGGGTGGTGATATTTGGTTACTTATATGCATATATACTATTGTCAGCAAAACTTTATAACAAATTTTGTGGTGACACTAGTAGAGAACATACTTTCGGTTTTTGACTTTAGTCCCGGCCGGAATTTGGCCCGGGAGTAATAGAAGATTTAGTCCCGGTTGGAACCACCAACCGAGACTAGAATCCTCTGTCCAACGGATAGTGCAGCAAGCTTTTGCAGCAGGGACCTTTAGTCTCGGTTTGTGGTTCAAACCAGGATTAAAGGTTGCCTTTCAATCCCGGTTGAAACCACCAACTGGGACCAAAGGTCCCGCTGGCCTTTTATCCCGGGTTTTGGGTCCAACCGGGACTATAGATTGATCTTTTAGTCTCGGTAGGCTCCACCAACCGGGACTAATGGTCCCCACCTATATATACCCGCTTCCACTGTCCCCCAACCCAAGACACATTGGTCAAATCTTGGTCTTTGCTTATTGTTCATCCGTGTTCATCCGTGTTCATGCTTGGGGGAGCAAGTTCTTGCTCTCGGCCGCCGGCTTCATCTTCAATCTTTTAAAGGTTAGCAACTTCATCTTCTAATCTTTCATTGCTAATAATGTAGATCGTTTCATGCTTTAGTAATAAGCATAGAAATATTCAAATATGTGGTTTTTTAATTAGGAATAATAATGGTGGATTTTATTTTTATTTATACATCATTTCTACATAACCTTAAACATTTATTATTTTCTAGATCTTTGTTAGCAACATTATTTCTTGATGAGAGTTAATAATCGGTAAAAAAATTATGTGCAAAATGTTTAAGTTTACTTGGCACGCATATATATATTATTGCATGGTATATTTATATGGGAGTTCTATATTTATATGTTTCTCTAATATATATTGTTGCATGGTATATTTATATGGGGGTTCTATATTTATTGGGATGTTTTTTCAGTTTTTTTAGTTACGCTGAATGGCGACGGACTTACCCAGCCACATGAACAAGGTTTTCACCCTGGCGATCTTCCATTCACGCCATCGTCAGATAGGGCCGTTCCGCATCACTTAGACCCATCAATAGTATGGAATATTTTAAGTTTTGCGTGCTAATATAATTTTTGCATATATATATTCATTCATAACATGATTATTGCATATATCACAGACGACGACAAGTGAGGTCGTGAATGATGAAGGAGGTGAGTTATGGACGTGCAATCTTGCCTTCCACATCCCCATTAGGTACAATAATGAGGTGCGCCAGGACATCGTGCAGACTGGACGACAGTCGCTGACCAAGATAGGTGCCCAGATCGATGCCGTGCAGCTTTCTTTGTAGGCAATTGAGCGAATTGGCTACCGTATGCCTGATTTCTCGTCCTTTAAGATAGAAGCTTTACGTGAGCATAGTCTGGACATGTCATGAGTAAGCGAGAGGTATGCGACATTCAACAATATGGATGTGGTACGTCGTGTATGATATAAGAGTAATGTTTATTTATTCTTATTATTATATTAGCGCTTCCTGATATTTTTTATTTATCCGCTTACAGGTTTTGCTCTATGATTTCACGTATGCTACATGTGGCTTGCAGCCCATTCTCACGCAAGCTCTTAAGCGATTGGGGTACGCCTAGGACTTTATGGAAGCGATAGGCCAGAGGACGACAACTGGCATCCAGTATTGCGTGAGATTTAGGCAGAACCAGGCCATCGATAGTTCATCAGTAGGCTACATCTATGGGATGCCATGTCCTTAGCGTTGTGAGGCAATAGAAAGTGTTGTAGTGCGGGCCTTGCATTACATAGACAATGACCGTGGTTACACAATTTGAGACATACGCTGCTGGCAGTGGAGATAGGCTAGGGTTGCAGCGGGTTTGTAGGATCCATGTGTTAGTTAGGTTTATTCGTACTATTATATTTAATTAGGTTTATTCGAACGGTTATGTTTAATTTGGTTTATTTGTATGGATATTTTAAATATGTTTGTATGCAAGTTAATTATGTTCATTAGGTTTATTTGTATGGATATTATAATTATGTTTGTATGGATTGAAATTTAACTCGTGTAGGATTGAAATGCATATACAAATAAAAAAATCAAAAAACAACCAATCCGAAAGTTTTAGATCTCGAAAAGTTATACAACTTTATAGTTGACAACTTTTTCATTTGAAGTCATCTTGTCAAGAAAACTATGTTCAAAATTTTTTTTGAAATTAAATTTTTAAAGAAGTTTGCTTTTCCTTTTTAATCTCTGGCTAAAACTTATAACTAGTCTTTCTCCGTGATACTAACTTCAAATTTGATGATTTTTTCCTAAAATTTTCTAAATTCATGCTCTATCAATTTATTGTGTTCTTACGGTTTTCATTTTGGTCATCTTTTCATGTAAATTTGTTTTATCAATTCAAAATTTGATTCTAAAAAAATGGCAACTTCAACCAGCATTTTGTAGAAGTAAATGAATTCATCTAGGAAATTCATAAACATAAAAGTTGTAGAACTGATCAAGATCTATAACTTTTATTTTGGTTATTTCTTCGCCCGACAAAATGATAGTGTACATTGTTCACAAATTTATAGTATAGTTAGTATAGTTACAGTAACTATAAGAGAGATGTAAATTTGTGAACAATGTACACTACCACTTTGCCACATGATGAAATGACCAAAATAAAAGTTTTAGATCTCAAAAAGTCACACAACTTTGTAGTTTAAAACTTTTTTATTTAAAATCATTTTGTCAAGGAAAACTATGTTTGAATTTCTAAAATTTGAAATTTGAATTTTTAAAATGTCCTCAAATGGAGAAATGACCAAAATGAAAGTTGTAGATCTGAAAAAGTTATGCAAATTTGTAGTTGATAACTTTTTCATTTGAAATCATCTTGTCAAGAAAAACTATGTTTGAATTTCTTAGATTTGAAATTTGAATTTTTAAAATCTAATTATAATTTATAACATATATTATTAAACATTTAAAGGATATGAAAGCAATTTTGTATTGCAATTTTTTGAGCTATATTTTTTTACTACGCAATTTCTAATTTTTAGCCTATTTATGGTAAAGGATATGTTAAAAACTGTTGCATGGGCAAGAAACAAAACTGCTGGGTAGGCAGCAGTTTCACCGCGCACGCCAAAATCTGGCTTTAGTCCCGGATTGGGCCATAAACCGGGACTAAAGGCCTTTTAGTTCCGGTTGGTAGCCCAACCCGGGACTATATGGTTCTACTCCTTCCTCCCCGAAATTTCACTCACCGCTGCCGCTACGCTGCACTTCTTCAATCCCCTAGGCCGTCGTCTGGCCCCCTCGCCGTCGTCCACGCCCGCGCCCTCACCCGCTCAGTCGCCCTCGCCATCGTCCACGCCTGCTCTTCCATCCTCATCAGCACCTCGCCATCGTCCTCGCCCGCACCATCGTCCTCACCCTCATCTCCGACCTCGCCCTCATCTCCGGTGGCGCCTTCGTCTCCAGCCTTGCCTTAGTTTTCAGCCTCGCGCGCCCTCGCTGCTGCCACCAGATGAACAGTGCCAACCAAATCGATCTCATCCCTTCCCGCTATGTGAAACCTAGCACTCAACCATGAAAAATATATATATTTTGATATAAATTTGCTTTAGTGACATATATTTTGATATATCAATTTTGATATATATGTGAACAGATGCTGAATTTTGATACATAGGGTTTATTGATGTGAATTTTGGTATATATAGATTTATAAAAAAATTGACTTCAGTGACATACATATATGAATTTTGGTATATGATTAATATTGACTACAGTGATTTAAATTTTGATATATAGGGTTTAATGATGTGAATTTTGATATTTGTAGACTTATGGAAAAAATTAACTTTAGTGATATACATTTTGGTATATAATAAATATTGACTACAGTGATATGATTTTTGATATATAGTGTTTAGTGATGTGAATTTTGATATTTGTAGACTTATGAAAAAAATTGACTTTAGTGATATGCATTTTGGTGTGTTAAAAATATTGTCTCCAGTGATATGATTTTTGATATATTGACTTTAGTGAGAAGAGATGGCTAGACGTAGTCGTCTCCCTCCGCTGGAAGTCATAGGTTTCAGCGGCTATGTAAAGTGGATGGGATTCGATCTAATGTTGCCGGATGTACCGTTTAATCATCCAAGCATACTAAGCAACTCTATATGTTTCCAATAAATTAATGTGTCATATACGCTTGTATAAATATATTTTCTGATATGTATATATATGTGATTCTTAAATGTATCATAGGTAATTGACCCGATCATTTGGCTTAAAGAGACACTCTCAAATTTCGGGGTTCAGGAAGTGGTTGTTTAGACCTTTCATGTAGATAATGGTCCATTAATCCAATGTCGAATTGCCTTTTCCACCACCGCTAGGATGGGTAGAGGTGTTGTACAAATCTCAGAGATGGAAATAAAGGCACCCCAACAGACTGTTGCACAAAAATATGCTATCATTGCATGTGTAACTAAGCTTGCGAATATTGGGTACACCTTGCCTACACTATCCTCCGTGTTGATACAAGCTATAAATGTGGACATACGACATGATGTTGAGGACTTTTGTGCAAGCATTGCTCGGAACAACTGAAATGATGTGGTAAAGTCGAAATCAAACTCATAGCTTATATCTGGATTTGTTGTTATATGTTGCAAAGCTTGGTTCTCATAACCTTTTTTCTGCAACACTTACAGGTTGAGGACTATGACTTAACCTACAAAGGGTGCAGTTTTGAAGCCATTCTAAACAAGACAATGTACCAATTGTGTTATGATTGAAAATATGCTCATGAATGACCAACACTCACTACGGAAGGATTTCAGGCAAAGCTGCTTGTGACTAAGAGGGGAGACCCACCGACTTCTCGAGCACCGTTAAACATCATTAGTAGACCCTATGCTCATAGTTGTGAAGCAAGGGAGAGTGTACTAGTTAATGCGTTGGTCTTCATCAATGATGTTTTTGGATACCACATCGGTGACCTACACTTCACCGAATTGAAAATACGAGAAAGTCAACTTCATTAGGTAGTAGTGGTGACATACTATGTTTGCATGAACTTTGAGGAGTAATTGGACATGTAGTGTGTAATGACTTGGTTTAAATTTATTATGGTTTGTATGAAATTTGATTGTGGGATGGATGATCATTGTAATATATATACAACATCTTACTTAATTAGTTTCACTCTTAATATGTGTGTACAATATTCAATGCAAAGAAACTGTAAAAGAAAAAAAAAAAAAAGAGACATTCAGTCCAGCGCCTGGGGCCCAGGCTAGAGCCGCCTTTATTACTGGTTGATATTACCAACCGAGACTAGAAGTCCCAAATCAATCTCGGTTGAGAGGACCGAGACAAAAGGACGGGCCTTTAGTCGGATTGGCAATCCCGATTGGAAAACCAGGACTAAAGGGGGTTTCCCAACCGAGATTGCTACCCAGTCCTGCACTAGTGTGAAAGGACTCTTATTTAGTTAATAGATCAGCAGCTAGCTTTGTTGGTAGCTAGGTAGGTTAGTCCATGAAAATACTAAGGGGCCGTTTGGTATGGCTCCCAGGGCAGCTCCTAGAGCTGTTTCGCTGCTCCATCAACCAAACGGGCAAAAAGCAAAGGGCTCCTCGCGAGGATCCACGGGAAACCCGCTCTCACAGCACCATCTCTGCTCACGGAGCCAGAAATATTAGCTTCACCTGGCTCCTGCCGACACGCGTGCGGGCCCCTATGTGGATTGGACGTGGGTGCCCTTCTTCCCGGCAGCGACAGATGTTGGGGAGGCCAGCAGCGCGATGTGAGTCGACGGCGGCGCTGAGGTGCGAGACAGAGGGGCACGCGGGGGAGGGAGCTGGCGAGACGGAGGGGCGCGGCGCCGTCGGCAGCCCGTGGCCGGGCGCGGCCCTAGGTGTGAGGTCACGGAGGTAGAAGAGGAGACGCGAGGTCGCATACTTGAGTGCGGCGGCGGGGTGGGCGGGCGGCATCTGGAGGTAGGAGACGAGATGGAGGGTCGCGTACTCACATGCGGTTGGTTGGACCCTGAGCAACGGATAAGGTAGAAAAAAGAAAAGAGAGGAAAGGAAAGGAAAAAAGAAAAAAAAAAGGCCGATTGATAAAAGGATTAAGATTGAAAAAAATAAAGAAAGAAAGAGTAAAACAAACAAAATAAAAGGGTAATATGGGTATTTCACTATTTTCAACCATGAGTTGGAGTTGTTTTATCAAACGGTCCAAAAAAGTGCTTCAACTCCTTGAGTAAATCTGCTCCACACATGAAATCACAACTGAATTTGTTTTAGCTGGAGCCGGAGCTCTACCAAACGGGCCTTAACATGCATTTGTCTAGACCGATCTGGTGAAGAGAGAAACAGTGGGCATCATCTAGGTAGTAGCCTTGGGGATGATGAAAAAAATTAAAGCACATATATATGTACAGGGTTCTAGCTACTATATATGAAATGGTCACTTTTAATGATAAGGCCAGTCTCACCGTCTAATCAGTACGAAGCTTTTGCTGCTCCTATATACTCCGATAATATTTTTTTGAACGTCTATATACTCCGATAATAATCCATTGCGTGTAGGTGGTTGCTACAACACAGAGCATCTCTCCGGCCAAAATAGAGCAAACCAACATTTAACAGGAAAAATAGTTGATCACGTACTACCTAGTCCTGAATTACTCTATTATATACGCTAGCTAACTGCATCATCGATCAGTACATGCATGGAAATTTTTCTAATGAGGTTTGGATGTACTGATGTACCAACACCGCTGAGCACGCAGCATGCATTTAGTCGGTGCAGCATGCAGTAATCGATAATGCAGTGCATGCATATGTGTGTAGTGTACTAGCAGTGTATCAGGTCAAGCAAGCATGCATGCAGCAGCAAACAGTCAAACATGCTGCACCGCCCTAATTCCCCGCCTCAAAACTCGATCAATGCAAAAAGATTCTTCCTGTTTTTAAACCCCAATCCATTGTACTTAATAACCACTGCTAAACAACAAGCGCGCATTATATATGTTCTATGCATCTTTGCACATCTCTCTCTGTCTGTCTACTCTGGAATCCAAGAAACTTCATGACGATCGATCAGTGGGCGACATGGATGGTACTTGACCAAATATTTTTGGTTTGGAGCAGCAGCTCAAAGCTAACCTACCTACATGTAGTGTTTAGTTTTTAGTAGAATAATCTATGTAATCAAGAGGCAGCGCTTGTTTTTGGCCGTGAATTCGATCCAAAAGATTCTTTGTTGTTGGAGCATTATTATTCTAGCTCCTAAGTGTAGGAGGTTGCAGGAACATAAGGTATCTCTCTGCATTTGCGTTATAGGCTAGTCAAATGTACATACATAGTGGTCGGAATTTCGGTGCAATTAATTGGTATATAATTCATCTTGGGTCAGAGCAATATGTCAGGAATCAAATTTGATTATATTCTACTTGTACCAGAAAAAAAAAATATATATAGCTTTGTTAGTAAACCGATGCGGATTATTACTTACTTAGGATAGGAAAAAAAAAGCAGTTGCACACAGTAAACCTGTGTACTGTAATACATATCTAACACTAGCTAGATTGATGCTGACAGGCACTATTGTATTACTATTGATTATGGACATGCATATGTAAGGATGTAGTACAATATAGTGCAAGTGTACATACATATCAAAACTCGTCTGAACATTTAATTTGAAATGAATTTCAAAACTGCCAAAATGTAACAAGATAAGCTTGTTATGTCAAGTCCAAAACAATGATGAACGGTAAAGTAATCCGATCCAAAGGCAGTGTCTGGACCACCGCGCCGTATGATATCCCATCACTAAATAAAAAGCATACTAGTTTACCTGATGAAGGGGGACCATGTCAGTAGCTCCCACCACAAAAAGAAAAAGAGAGGAGCTTTATTTGGTGGTTAGCTAAAGGAACAGCACTAACAGTGCAAAATTAACAATCCTTTCCCGATCCATGCGGTATCCAAAGAAACATAAAAATCACAAAAAAAGCATCGTTAACCGCTTAACGATGCTTTCGTGGGGTGGGTTTTGGGCTAATTAAACAAGCCCCCCACTAGGGCTACTGCCCTAGGTGGCCCCACTAGCCAACCAAAAGAAGCAAGGCTCGAGAAAGGAGGAACAAGGCGTAGTGGAGAGAGAAAGACGAAGATGCATGATGGCCATGAGAGAGAGAGAGAGTATAGGAGAAACAGTGTTTTTCTCTCACAACAAATCAGCATGAACAGTGTTTTTTTCTCACAACAAATCAGCAGCCGGAACAGTGTTTCGGCTTGTTTTTTCAGCGAAGCGAACGGGGCCGATATTGGACAAACTAAGTGATATATACTCCAATTAAAGCATGCATGTTACATTGTTCCCTGCATATCTTATTGGGCAAATGGCAGGAGAGGGAGGGAGGGTAAGGTAGCTAGGGAAGGAGTATTGTATTGTATGTGCAAATTAGAAGATGCTCCCCGAGATCTCTAATGATAGCATGTATCCTAATCATGGCAGCGCCACATCTTGTTTAGTCCGATTTGGTTTCTTGGCGCCCTGCCTGCTTATTCATTGTTAACAACCATAGCATCCGTCTAGTACATGGATCTGGGTGCCAGCCCGCTACTCAACAGACGCGCGGCAGCAACCGGGTTTTGGGGTTCCCCGTCCTTCATTTAGAAACAGTAGTAAAATCCATATCCACATAGTGAGCAAACAACCTCTTGACCTAAAGACCTAAGCGTTCTCTTGTCACAAAAAGAATGTCGCTAATGTAGGTCAAATGTTTCTAAGTTTAACTTGGTTTATAAAATATATTCAATGATTAATATAATAATATATATATTAATGTTAAAGTTAAAAATATTTAACTTATTGGGAAGTGACAAGGGGACAACTAAGAGTAAGAATAATAGAAGGTTGTTAACAGACCTAATGTTGAGATGGAGGGGAGAAATGAGGAGGCAGGAATCCAGAAACTCTATAAGAGAAAGGAAATAAATCAACTATTATATGAATTGACTAATAAGTGGGCTGCAAGGATTATACAGCCAGCTGAAGGATGTACTATTAGCTAAGGCTCTTCAGCGTCCTGCTGCATGGCATCCGCCAGCTAGGACCAGTAGTGTTAGCCTTGCTTATTGGATCGGAGTCGGACCCTGCAGTGCGTGTAGAAGCAGCCCACAGCCCGCCCGGCAGTACATGCATGCGATGCGATGGCCCGCCTAACCCGTGACCCGATGGACCCGACGAATAACCCGTGGGGCCCGCGACGGCCACTGGCGGAGACTGGGGGCGGGCCGGGCTGTCCCGGGTCGGCCTGGCAGGCCGCAACCACCCAAAACAAAAAAAACTGTTTGCTTGTACGCGCACCGCAAACGCACGCACGCACGCCCATAGCTCTCTGGCCTCTGGCACGTACGTGCGCGTGCCGCCCCTGCCCTCTTCGTCCTGCTCCGCCCGTGTGTGTGGCGGGGCCTCCGCCTCGCACGCCCACACGCCCTTCCGACCTCACCTCCTCTCCTCACCTCTATAAAACATCACGCCGGGTCGCCGGCCACACCACACGCACAGCCAGCTAGCAACGACGACGAAGACAGAGCACAGCGCAGCGCAGCTCGTCGGATTGAATTCGTTCTTGAGCCAAGTTGCGACCGCCGCCGCCGTTGCCCACGCGCGCCGGCCGCGCCGGAGAAGCTATACCTAGCTAGCTAAGAAGAAGCAATGGAGGTCGCCGCAGCAGCGAGCTACGGCTTGAAGGCCGCCGACGACGTTGACAACCTCAGGGCGACGGAGCTCAGGCTCGGCCTGCCAGGCACGGAGGAGGAGGAGGAGGAGGAGCCCCAGCAGAAGGCGGCGCTGCCGCTGCTGCCGCCGGCCCCGACGCCGCCGCCGTCCACGCCGAGGGGCAAGAAGCGCGACGTCGTCGGCAGCGGGCCCGACGACGCGCCCAATAAGCGCGACAGCAACGCCGACGCCGCGCCGCCGGCCGCCAAGTGAGTAGCGAATCGATCGGTCGGTTCACGGTCACCACGCACGCACGTCGCACGCAGACCAACTCTGCAGCAAGCAGCAGCTCATGCAGTCATGCATCTATCCTTGCAGGGCTCAGGTGGTGGGATGGCCTCCGGTGAGGTCGTACAGGAAGAGCTGCTTCCAGCAGCAGGCGGCGGTCAAGAGCAAACCTGCGGCGGCGCCGGCGGAGGAGGCCCCGGCCGCGGCTGGCGGGCTGTTCGTGAAGGTGAGCATGGACGGTGCCCCCTACCTCAGGAAGGTGGACCTCAAGATGTACAAGGGCTACCGCGAGCTCCGGGAGGCGCTGGAGGCCATGTTCCTCTGCTTCTCCGGTGGCGCCGACGCGCCCGCCGTCAACCCCTCTGACTTCGCCGTCACCTACGAGGACAAGGACGGCGACCTCATGCTCGTCGGCGACGTGCCCTTCGAGTAAGCATAGCTCTTGCCTGCCAAACATCTATATGATTGGATTCAGAGATATGTTTGGATGGTGTCTGATTCTGCTTGGTTCTTGTGTTTCTCTGCAGCATGTTCATCAGCACCTGCAAGAGGCTGAGGATCATGAAGGGATCTGAAGCGAGAGGGCTCGGGTCGGTGAAGAACAACTGATACTATCGCAGCAGAGATGCACGGCTTGTGCATGCGTGAGCAGATTCTTTTGTTTTTTGGGGGTTTCTTGTCCAAGGCGTGCATGGGTATGGAGTATGTCGTACCATCTCTCCTTGTCTGCCAACAATGGAGCAGCAGATCAAAGACATGGAGAGGAGAAGATGAAGCTGCTTGGGGTGAGGGAGAGACAGAGCTTTGTGCGTCGAAGTGCATGCATGCATGCGTGGAATGATGTGTGGTCACTTTGTGTTTTTTCTTCTTTTTCTTTTGTGCTACTGCTTGTAGGTGTTATTAGCAACACAAAAGGAGTGGAGAGTCGAGTTGAATCTCCATGTGTGTTTGTACAAAGCCAAAGATCACTCTTCTTTCTTGTCTTACTTAAGTTATATCTATCCATCAATCAGTGCTTGATTGCTTCTGTAAGTGCTGCAAGGGGGGAAATTGGCCCTTTAATCCCCCCCCCCCCCCTGTGAGTTCAGTTATCTATCCATGTATTTCCTTCCTTTTTTGTGTGGCTATGCAATGTGCAAATGCAAGAACAGCAGAAGCCAGAAAGCTCCCTCCTTCAATCTCAAGCACACAGCAGTTAACACCTTTGATATATACTAATGTTCCAATATACAAGAGAAGACAAAAACAAATCCATTCGACAGGAACACTAGTTCCTCCTTGTTACTACTATCTGTAAAAGAGAACGTGTGAACTGAAGATGGTGAAAATGTAGCACAAACACTTGTTCAGTAGAGTGTATGGCCACCATTTTCAAGATCCAGCTAAAGCTTTGCTTCGCCATTCCACTTGGCACCTGTGTCATGTAGCAGCCAGGCAAAGCTACCAAGTTGGACGGCCGGACACGGCCAGAACCAGAAGGCAGAGCTGGTTAAGGCTCAACAGAAACCAATGCTCTGGTCTGGGTCTGGGTCTCTGGCGACTGGCCAGGGCAGAGATAGAGCTGAATCTGGGTGCTGCGCCGTGCTGGTGCTTGCACACTTGCAGAGCGCCCATCCATTCAGATTTCAGATTTCGCAGTGGTAAGGTAACGTGCGGCTGTTCCTGGCCGCGCCGACAGGGGACATGTGGCGCACATGGTTTCAGACTTTCAGTCAAGACTGGCTGGACGACGAGACGAGAGGGCATCCGAGGCTCACACCCCGGCTCCACGCCGTGCCTGGCCACCGGAACCGGAGAGCATAGAGCCTGGAGCTCCAGGTAGCAGCTAGGGACCAGGCCCCAGCATGTGGTTGCGAGGAGGAGGAGGAGGAGGAGGAGGCGACAGCAGCACCCACCAGCAGCATCGGCGGCGAAACCAATGGAGAGATTTCATCGCAGTGCAGGTGCAGCAGGGCCCCTGTCTGCTCTGCAGATTTTCCATTTCCCTTGCGGTGCATGCACTGCATTTCGATGCACTCGATGATTGGTCTGGTCAGTCTCGTGTTAGGTCCAACCAGAGCTGGGTCTGTCATCTACTCATCCGTGTGTGTGCTTGTGCTTGCTCAAGGGTTAGTGGGTGTGAGCGCGCAAGTACACAGAACAGGCTGGTGGTGGATGCGAGAGGCTTTTCGCTGTCTGTCGTTGCTGCCTGTATCCGTCAGTCATCCGTCGTGTGTGGTGTGCCTGCACTGCCTGTGAGGCTGTGACGACGAATAGAGATTCGTCGGATTTGTGTTGGGTTGGCCGATTGGGCGACTTGCTGACTTTGGGCATCGGCTGATTCTGATCTGATCTGATGAGCCTGAACTGACCATGCAACTCCTGTATGCCGAAGACAAACGAGATTCACATCCGCAACCATCTTGAAACAGCGTTGCGTAGTTCACGCAACACCCAACATCATTTCGTCTAATGTTTGGTATGTTTCGTTTCATTATATGTACACCTGTTCAGCTTTCCTTACAATGTAGCAGCATTAACTCAAAGAGCATACTGCAGCAAGGCACTAGGAACCTGATGCTAGCTACCGATGCTTACGATGGAGCTGCATATTATAACAATTAAAAAACACGCGTAAATTTGAGGGTTATAAAAAAAGGGTGTTTGTTGGGCGTAACAGAAAGCTTTTATATTCATTTTTTGGGAATTTCATAGCGGAGATTATGGCAACTTTTTTGTTGTTGTGTTAGTTAATTAGGGGAGAATGTAATCTGCGTTTTTTTTTGAAAGAATGTAGTCTGCGTTTTTGTTTTTTCTTTCCCAAAAAGTAGTAACCTTCTAATGAAAAAACAAAACCTACGCCTAAAGATGGGCCTCGAGTTCAGGTCCTGTCGAAGCCTGATAAACCACTAGTCAAACCGGCCTTTTTCGTTCTGGCCCGCTTTTGGGAATTGGTCTGCTTGGTTCCCGCTGCAAAGAGTTGAGAGTTGAGCCCTATTTGGTCGAGTTGGACCCACCTGGGCCCTGGAGGACACCATATTATTCACTCAATCGTAAACGTGAAAGCGCGCATGGATTTCAAAACCCAAAAGTTGTTAACTTTGACAACAAAAAAAGTCTAATCACATGAAGGAAGTTTGTGCTACAGAAAGTTGCTGCATTAGATTTATATTTATAAGTACTTTTTAACGATCAAACTTTTGTTGCTACAAATGATGTTATAATATTATTATTAGAGGAATTCGCAATCATAGTGGGATCTTGAAGACCCCATCAAATTAAACCATGCCTTATATTTTCGGACGAATGAAGCATCGATGTCAGTTTCATTGATGATACGTTTCTTAACTGTGAGTGCTTGCAAAAGTCTTAGGGTCCCTTTGATTGTGCATTTGCTTCCCAGAAGTCAAAAGCCAACTAAAGGGCGTGGCTCGGTTCAACTTCTTTGTTCCAAAACAGCTTTCAAGTAGTGGAAATTTCACAGCACCTCCAGACTTGTTTTCATCGGCTGTGGGGAGACAGACTTTCATAAAATTTACCAACCTGCCACTCATAAATGGAGAATACCGGTTCATCTTTTCTCCATCCGACACACTAACGGAAAGGAGCCATGGGACTTCTCTCTTCCTCGATGTGCTCCTGACCTCAGGACTGGCTCCGCCACGGTTCCAGGGCGCAAACGACCGGCGCGCCTCTCCCTGCCCCAAACCTCTCATCCTCAATCATCGGAGCTCCGCCTACAGGGCTCTTCTCTGGCCACACGTCTGTCCACGAGCTCCGCCCAAGTCTACTAGCACTACTAGAAATATCCACTTCTATTATGAATAGATTTTGTCACTAAAGGAGCCAAATTCGTCATAATTTTAGTTTTATGACGGATTTATAATGAAAAACGGTTCGTCATAGAAGTCGCGTCATTCTTGCACATCTATAACGAATCTAACAAAATCGTCATAGAAGTGTCTTGATCTATGACAAAAAACAGATCATCATAGAACTGTTTTGTCATGCGTGGTAGGGGGCTACCACGCTGGTGGGCACTTCCGTTGGAGATGTTTTCCACGTGTACATGCTATAGCCACGTGTACATGCTATAGTCGGTTGCATTGGAGATGGTTCGGATACGTGTCACCTTCTTATTGCACAACGTGACCATCTCTGTTTCTTGCACGTATCATGTTCTTACTGGATCACGTGTCGGGTTCCTATTGTTCCACATGTTAGTTTTCTATTGGCACACGTGTCATGTTATGGTTGGATCATGTATCACTTCTTCATTGGACCATGTTTCGTATTTTTATTGGTCCACGTGGTCATTTCTTATTTGACCACGTGTCACGGCACTGTCCGTCCACATTTCGTATTTTTATTCGGCCACGTGGCTTCACGACTTCCTTTCACATGTCGGATTTTAATAGCCCACGTGTCGAGTCCTGGCTATTGCACGTGTCATGCACTGGTTCATCCACGTATCGCATTTTTATTTGTTAATGTGGCATGTCTTGGTTCTACCGTGTGGAGTACAATCATTTCGTCGTAGAAGTAATTCGAGATTGTCACTACTACACAGATTGACTACATAACTATTTAGCTTGACAATCAAATAACAATAATTAATATTTCACATGTCAGCAGCGAACCACTGACAGAGTATCACTACATCAAACCGGCATACAAGTCCACACATCAAACCGGCACATGAGTCCACACATTAAACCACAAATGTTCACTGCATCAAGCCGTAGGAGTTGAAGACTGAGAATTACCAGAAGAGCCGATGCACGTGCATAGCTCACGGAGATTGTTGTACTTCTCATGTTACCGTTTCTTGTATTCCTCAAGCTCCTTTTCAGTCTTCCTCTTCAGTTCATCCACTTGATCGATGAGGGCAGAGAAACTTTCCTGTTCAGCAGCAAGCTGTTCCCGAAGCATTCTCTCCGCTGATGTCTCTATTCTAGTGGAGCTTGTCTAGATACCAGTATTCTTCAAAAAAAGGTTGTTGCCGCTTCCCTGGGATGGGGCCTTGCCCTGGTAGACATAGAGGACCTTGCAAACAACATCAACACTAGCAACTGGTTGCTGCCCATCAACAACAGGTTCTGCTTGCATAGTTTCTATAGTTTCCTGCGAAATTCAATCTATAAAACATTATGTTACAGATAGTGTAAGAGGACTTCAATTGAAAACCCAAGAGATTGATTCATAACAAGTAATGTATAGGTCTTCCTTAGCCTACAGCTGATAGAGATTACATAAGCTTCAGTAGATTTTAGTAGATTTCCATAACACTAGGCTCATGCTACGTTTCCTTCTTTTATGGCAATGGCTTCAGTAGATTTCAAGGGAAATAAAAGAAGGTACTTACAACTGCTGCTCTTGCAGCATCTCTCAAACCCTTTTTCCTACTGGTATGGAAGTCCCTGAAGACTTCCATAGCATTAACATCTTCATTAGGTGGACCATTTTCTTCTTCAAGTCCTTGATCGTGTTTTGCTGCCTCCCTCTTGTTCTCCTTCTATTCACATTGCACAAGGGTTTCAGTTTATATTTATACAAAGGCAAGAGTAACAATAAAACACAACCATCACTTACAAATTTTTGCATCTGTACAACATAGGAGCAAGATCCTATAGCCTGGTGGTACTTCACTTTTGCACGAGTTTCGCTTGTTCTTCTCAGATGTTTCCTATAACTTCATTTGTGTTAGACTGTCAGTACAAGTAGACCATAGCAAGACTAGACAGCAAATCGATGGGTTCACATACCTTGTTCTTGGCACTAGACTAAATCTTGACAAGTTCACACCACTGTGCATCGTTGATGGACGAGACAGGAGAGGTCATACAGATCTAATTAGTAGGGATGCCATTGAAGTATTTTTCTCTTCAACCTGCAACATTCCTACCATACCGCAGACTGCATTACATTTTGGCAAGCTTCTTTTGTTGGTGAGTGAGCATCGTTAACGCGCAGCCTTCCCTACACACAGTAGTGTGAATGAAAAGTAAATCCATTAAAGTTGCTCAAAGCAGAGTTGAATGTCAAGAGGGGATACCCATACATACATCAAATATTTTGCAATAGACGACGTCGGGCCTCTTCCCGTTGTATTGTTTCCAATACGTCAAAATGGGTACTTCACTCCTGACTACTACACCTGCCTCTGAGGTAAACTTGGCATCTTGCACTGGATCATATGGCCTTCTGTCCCCCTCGGCAACAGAGATGCGCATCCTCACTCCTAGTGATTTGCTCATTTTGTCAAGCACATTTCATGAGTTTGAGGCCTCGGCTTCCTTGCTCTTCTCGACAATGGTACTACACAGTTTTCATACATTCAAATTGTTAGAAAAGTTACATGGATATCAAATAGCTAGTGTCGATTGATTGATAGATATCTGTAAGGTAATACCAATCTAGGCAACTTTCATCGTTCTATGGGTTGGGGGAGGACGGAGTTTCCTGAGAGGGCTCTTTAGAAGCACTATCATCATCTGGCCATGAGGAGTCTCTCTTAGGGCTAGGTAGGGTGCCATCCCGACCAATGTCTCTAGTCAAATGATGAACTTAGAATTGATCACTGGGTCCGGGTGTTGGTCGTGATGGAGAATTATGTTCACCTACTGCTGCTACCTCCACCCTTTTGCCAGTGGAAGACCTCCGAGTACAAAATCCATGAGAAGCCTCTTCTGGTGGTGTTGACCTCACTCGCTTGGAGAGCCTTCACCTAGGACTCATGGTAGCGTTGCCTTTTGTCCTGCTGGCAGAGCCTCCTCTATGACTTCTTTGACCCAGACACAGAAATTAGAGATACAAACTTAAGCAGCAAGCTTGTACAAATTCCATTGCTATTCAAATAGTAAAGCATTGCATGGCTACCTACACCTCCCTTCCCCTCCAAACTAAATACAAGATAGAACAAGCACCTCAATTGATTGGGGCACTGGCTCATCTTCTAAATCTGAATCTATTTCATCTGTATCATCAAATCCTCTAGTTTAGGGATATATTCTAAATCTTCATCGTGTCTACCCTTTGTGCTTGACTTTTTTACCTTTGGAGACATAGGTTTTGGGCCCACACGTCGTATTCTAAGTTCTTCTATCTTTCTATGATTCCTTGCGATTTGTGTATCTCGTGCTCGTTCATAAGCAGTTAATGGTTGTTCATCTAGATTACAAAGCCATTTATTAACTAAAGCTTCTATGGAATATCAACACAATAGAGCAAGAGTATGCAAATAAGCGCCTAACTAGTAACTACAGCTTATACGAAAGTCATTAATCCAATAAAGCACATGTAAGCTACACTCAACTATAGAAAATATGTAACCCCATCGCTATCTACATATCCTTTGTTCAACCACTATAGTAGAGCACGCATCATAAAAGGAATTTGGGTACCTCTTCCTCTGTGTTCCCTGGCTTTGCTTTGTTGTCGGCACAGCCATCCTATCATCGTGGTCGCAGAGCTAGTGCGGCCGACGTTGATGAAGGGGTAACAGATCTGGCTCTGGCTAGGGATCAGATCTAGCCAGTCATGATAGGTGCTGAGCTAGGTGCCTAGGTAGGGGATCTAGATCCGGCTTGTACCGTCGTCGAGGCGGTCCTTCTGCCGTCAGCTGATTGACCTGCTGTCGATGAATCAAAGGGGATCTAGCTCTGGCTACAATTTGGAAATGTATGAGAGAGGGTGTGGCTCGAGAGTGGAGAGGGAGTCGAGCTGTTGTTTTGATGGCGCCTAGGGTCCGGAGTGGGGTGGTAGAGGTGTGCGGCTGGAGAGTGGAAAGGGAGGCCATAGGACTAGGATTTGGAGCTGGAGGAGAGACAGTCCGGCTGGAGAATGGAGATGGAGGCGGAGACGATGACCCTTTGCGCTTTTATGTGGCCATCACATTACCACAAATGCCCTTGTCTGAAATCGATGGTGTGGTAAACCTATTTTTTGCATGGAGGGCAAAAAAGAGACATCTAATTTTCGGTGCGTGTTGGTTGGGCTACTCAGCGCGGTGCGAAATCAAATTTTTGGGCGGGCAGACCGCCCCGTCTGCTCAGCTGAGACCGGAATTTTGGGTGGCCTTAGTTGTTGCCTTTTTGGTTTTTTCGTAATATAAATAAACATAAAACTAAAAGTGGATGATAATAAAGAATTAAAAGATCCATCAATTTGACACCTAAAAATTATATAAAAAAAAGAAAAAATAAACCTACGTAGCTTTTTGCGCTGCAACTGGTGATTTTTGTGTGTGTGTGACTGCATCTGCGGCTGTTTGAACTAAGGCGTATAATTAGAAAGCAAGGGAAAGACAAGCCTAGGGATGGAAAATCCTCCAAAAAACTAAATGGGTTATTCAAATATCCCCATAGATTTCCCACCCTGAAAAAAGTAGTCATGGATTCTAAGGTGCTTTGAGTTTCTAGGGAAGAGAAAAAATTAAAGCACCTCCTCCTGGCTAGCGCTCTTGCGATTCACCGACTCGCTAGTACTCCAGATCATCGTTCTCCTCGTTGGAGTCATAGTCGGTGTTGTAGGACTCCTACGAGATCAAATATACAGCGGCCAAACTTTCTTGTTCGCAGTAAAATTCAACAGCAAAACGACTCTATTGGTTGGTTTTGCCTGCAGGTTTCTTTCTTGTTCTCTTTCTGATCTATAGTATGGTAAACATACATAATGGAATGCATCCAATCAAGTCTCACATCGATGTAATGCCTAACGGAGGAGCCACATAGCTATTCAAATTTTACAGCACACGCAAGAAAGTCCGAGCATTGTAAATTTTATTGGTCCGGATACATCTCACGTCCTACTAGAATATTCCCAACACGTCCAGTATTGGAGACTGTTCGACCAACCCCTGGAATTCAAGATGACATTTACTAGAAGCCATCTAAGGTCCTCTACATTTGAAGCGATTCACTTGAAATTACATCTCATAACTGTCCCCTTGTTCATCCCATAGCTATTTAACACCGGGTTCCCTTTAAATCGTACTTGCTCTAACTCCAAACCAATTTAGATCATAGCTACAAACTAAGCCACTAGACCGATGAGCTCCACCAGAGATCCTGCTGCCTAGTTTTCCATTTTTAAACACCGCATCAAGTGTAGAACGATATCGAAGAACATCTTCACCATCAAGGATCCATCTGGCGGAAGCGTCCTTAAAGCATCGTTCTCTATGACCCTAGAATGTATGATGACCAAGACCCTCAAAGCCGGCGGTCACTGGTAGCCGGTGTACCTCCTCTACAATGGAGGTAGCGCCACTAGGATCTTGAAGGCGAATCAAGCCGTGGGCATCCCTGGCGACCAGGAAGGTGTCCGTGATGTCCTCCACGGCTTGATGAGGACATTCACGCGACAACAGCAACTCAATCTCACCGATGAGCAGTGGGAGGACATCCTTCTTGAGCCTGAGGTTCCTAAACTCGTGGCCCTAGCACGAGAGGCCTGTCGAGATGGCTCCATCGCCCACGCCATGCTTGAGCTTTGGGTCGACGAACAGTTGAAGTTCATCGTGTCTGAGGCGCTCTTGACGCTCTGCGCGGAGGCGGCACCAGTGGGGTGTCAAGATTGCAACATCTGCCTAGAGGATGAAACATCTAATCTTGTGGCTGGCCATGCCATGGAAATGCCTGGCTGCGGCCACGCATTCCACCGCAAGTGCATCACGAAGTGGTTCAGCTGGAGATCCACCTGCCCAATGTGCCGACGAGATTTGTCTATGTATCTTGACCCGATAGTGTAGAGATTCCTCCCGCACTTCACCGAATAGGATTATTGATTAAGCTTATTGTTTTATGTTGTATAAAATACTTATTACGCATCATACTCCTCTATATATATTTGGTCAAAATTCAGAATCTTTGAGTAAATCTCTGCTCCGTTGCTCTAACCGCTACGATCTCGTCCGCAACTCCACTTGTTTTTATTTCCTACCTTCCCGGAGCTCTCCCATTCCCTCAACAGATCTAAAGCGCGAGGAACGTGCGGTTTCCTTCTCGTACATGTGCTCAACACATAAAATACATGACTTCATGCCATCAGGCCAGACACCCAAGGCAACAAAAAAACAAAAACCAACTAAGGAAACTTCATCCACTACAACATCTTCACTGTCCGAGGCGTTCAAAAAATGGTAGGTGGACTTTCTTGCTTGTTTAGTAATATTTCAACACCAATGGCTCTTCTTTTCTACATTAGATTAAGGCCAGACTTGCTCCTCGGTTCAAGGTTCTAGCAAATTTAACAAAGTTTAACATAGACATGCAAATAACACAACATACTATATTAGCAAGGGTTCCTACTACATGAGCTCAACACATACACTACATGACTTCATGCTATCCCATAGATCAAAGCCAGTCATGGCTACTACTACTACTACTACTACTACTACTACTACTACTACTACTAGTAGTAGTAGTAGTACTACTGATATAGGACAACAAAAATAGTACCTAGAGCACACAAAATCTCAAGGTCATCGAATCGGTTTGGTCTTGTCAAATCGGTGAACCATCTTGAAAATGATGCAGTTTCCACTAACGTTGACATTGTAGTCAGAGAGACGACGAGCATCCACAACAGTGCTACAAAGCATAAATATTTCTCCAGAATCATGGTCTTCAACAACTTTGGTAATGTGTTGTTGCCCAACAACCGCACGAACAACAGCTTCAACGATTAGGCATCGCGTAGTTTGGTCATGTACACAACTCCCCCAAGTCACAAGCAACCTGGCTCCACACCTAGCTGCCAAAACACATCATTTGTTGTAGAGTACACATCCATGGTATGGTAAGTAGTTGCCATTTGTAAACATGATTTCAGTTAGAACAAAGGACAATCGAGGAAAGGGGGGAAGCAATGAGGTTAGCAGACACAATAATAAGTTCATACAAATAGTACGGTTTGATATTAAGCACATTACCTTTATCCCGATCCTAAAACCACCAGGGAACGCGATTGGGAAAATGCAAACGGATGAGGGAAGGGGGGAGTAAGTAGATTGATGCAATGCTATCGGATGAGGGAAGAGAGGACGCTCCTTTCATATAAACCTTGCACGATTGATGAGAATGAAGTGAATGCGATAGGAAAGCCAGACACAAGAAGGCATCGAGAAAAGGAGCTTTTGACCACCATGACACACTTGAGACTTGAATGCCTGGTGCGGTTGTGATTTGTCTTTTCTATACTTTTTTACTCTAATCCAAGCAGTCACAATAGTCGAGGGGCGGACTGGTTGCTACGACATTCAAAACTGATGACCCTTTATACTGTCGTCCTATGAGATCAAATATACAGTGGCCAAACTTTCTTGCATTCGCAGTAAAATTCTACAGCTATGTCTCATTCGTTATCTAAGGCGATACTTGTTGAGATGAACTCCTCGCTACATGGTTCTTGCAAGTTCAACAAATTTTATCGAATACTACTTATACGTGTTTAGTTCTTGTAAAAACAAAGCCACTCATGACTACTAGTACTACTGATACATTTGTGGTTCAAAAACCAAGGCACAAAGCAACCCTTGCACGGTTGCGATGATTGAATTGAATGCATGAGGAAAGCCTCTATAGTTATTTCACTCCAAGCATTTACAACAGTCAAGGGGCAGACTAAAGAGTGAAGGCGAGTTGCTCTTGCTTCCGTAAGCAATTTCTCTTGCTTGGTTTTGTAGAGCAGCAACTAGCTAGAGATGGCTGCATGGTTTCATAGGTCCTGATCGTCTACACTCGCTCGGCTATGGCTAAAGGTGCCGCTTCAAATTGAACTACCTTACTAGTACTTCATGCATGCAGCCACAGCCGGTGCAGCTGTTCTTTGTACCACAGCCGATTTTGCAAAAGTTCTAGTCACAGCTCAGTAGCAGAGTAAAATGTCCGGGCTGGTCAAATTTACACGACTCAGACTATGAGGCGTGCATATGATTTACAAGAAATAGGTAAACATCATTTTGTCAATATTGTACTCCCTCCGCCCAGGAAAACATGCAATTCTAGCATAGTGTCATGTTTTACTATATTAAGTTTGACCAATTATAGATAAAAAGTATCAATATTTATGATATCAAATATATATCATTAGATTAATTATGAAATATATTTTCATAATAAATTGATTTGGATCCATAAATATGAATACTATTCACTAGAAACTTGGTCAAACATGAACTACTTTTTCTAGCACGCAACCCTAAGTTGTATGTTTTCATGGACAGAGGGAGTACTTGTCTATATATATTTGGTCAATAGAGTTTAACCCACCTAATACAAAGTTCAACAAAAGTCTATTTACATGGATATTATTACAACAAGATAAACTAAAGAACATCACAATTGTCTCCAGTGAACATTGAAAACACAAATCAGAACATCAGTGTTATGAGATACTTGAACGTCACACCTACTTCAGAAATAGAGAACAAGGGCATATCTCTAATGCCATAGATACTAAATGTTAACATCATCTGGCCATGTTACTACTACTCAGTTGAAAGGAACTGCACGAACTCCACCAATCTCTAGATCATTCGGACAGATTATAAGATAACGGATACGATGAGAAAAATACTTCTGCACCACGGAACTCATAGCGGTATGAAAGCAAAGTCTGGAGATCTGCATTTGAATGAACCACAACAAACACATAGGGTCCTAGATGATCCTCAGCAAGACGGTAGTTTCGATGGCCAAGAACTTGATGAACAACTACAGAAGCAATGTACCACCTACTATAAAAGTTAGAATGCACTGCAAGCACTACAACCATTGTTTGTAGGCCATGGCGAACACGAACCTCGTGGAAGACATAGCGATAGACAGACATGTGCCAAGAATGATCATAGTTATCCATGATCTGTGTAAAAGAGAAAACAATATGCAGAAAAAAAACGAAGAACAAAGATGCCCAGTAGTAGGGTGGAGGGCAAAACTTTGGGATGGAACTGAAGCAGGAGCTCTAGAGAGCCTTCCTCTCACGCCTCGTCTCTGCTGTTATATAGTTCGCGCCTTCACGGGTCGTGGTTCGACCACCCCATGACCCATGCACGTGCAGCTACACGCCCACGACCCCACATATATGGCACAACATTTGACACAATCTGTATTTCATTGTTTCATCAAAACTATGATCTGGCCTGTCAAGATTTCTTTAGTATCGGATTGTCTTAGGCCCTATTGAACTTGCAAGAACCATGCAGTGAGGAGTTCATCTCAACAAGTATTGCCTTAGATCTAATGCATAACGGATGAGACACAGCTGTTAAATTTTATTGTGAACGCAAGAAAGTCCGGCCGCTGTATATTTGATCTTGTAGGACACAGTATAAAGGGTTGTCAGTTTTAAATGTCGTAGCAGCTAGTCTACCCCTTGACTATTGTGACTGCTTGGATTGGAGTCAAATAAAAGTACAGAAAAGACATGTTGGTGCAGAAAATGACCAACAAGTAAATATTTATAGTTTTGTCGTACGTTGTGATCGGATGTGGCCTAGCATTCAATGACACAGGGTTTATACTGGTTCAGGCAATGTGTCCTATATCTAGTTTGAGTCAGTCAGTGACTTATTCCTGAGCCCAGGTGCTCGAAGTTTGCTGTGGGGTTACAAATGAGATGGAGAAAGATGGGGGGTGCAAGAGGTCTGGTCGGACTCCGGTCTGAAGGACAGAGAGTGACAAGAGCTCCTGTGTGCGCTGAGTATTCAAGCGTGTGCTTGTGGTTTGAACCTGGTGGTTCTGCTGTTGTGTGTTGAATCGTCTGAGATCAATCGTCCTCTGTCGGCAGAGAGCGCATTCCCATTTATAGATCAATGGGACATCCTTACAAGTGTGTGTGAGAGAGAGTGTACGTATGCCACTAAGACTTGTTGCCCACACCGTCGGGTACAAGATGATGGTAGGCGCCCACAATACTGTCGATGTCAGACGCATATGGGCGGTTTTACCATGTTCCACCAGGTAGGGTAAATGTCGGCGCCCGCAACACTGTGGATGCCCAGGTGCATGTGGGGGGGCTTTACCTGTTTTTTCCTGGTATGGGAATTGATGACGCCCACAACACTGTATGGCAAATGTCGGCGCCTACAATGCTGCTTGGCTGGGCCTTCTGGTTGGAGAGGCAGGCCAGAGTTGAAAGCGAGCGTTGTTCCTCTTCGGCTAGGCTTTTCAGTCGGAGAGGCGGGCCAGAGTCGGAAACGAGTGTTGTTCCTTCTTTGGCCAGGCCTTCCAGTTGGAGACTAAATCGCCCTTCTAGTCTGTTGTTAGGTATTTTGGGCTAGCTTAGGAGTTGCGTGTCATTCGCAACATCATCTACTGGGCTGAGCCTTTGCTGGGGAGCAGGTCCACTAGGGACCCTGGGTTTATGAACCCGACAGGAGCCCTCGAGCCCTAAGGCGATTCAGGTAGAATTGTTTAGCCCACGGGTGTAGCCCCTGAGCCCCAGGGCGATTCGGGTGGAATCGTCTGGGGGTATTTTGCTAGCAGGGAAATTTTTTGTTTTGACAGCGAGAGCGCGCGAGCGCACCCGTGGGTGTAGCCCTCGAGCCCTCGATTTAGGTAGAATCACCTGGGGGTATTATCAACGGGCATGTGTGTGTACCTTGGCTGAGACAGAGTCGTCAACCAAGGCGTCGTGCATGCCGAGGGTAGCCAAGACAGTAGAGGGATAGGCAAGACGGACTCGTGGATCTAGGCGGCGGGCGCAGCCGAGGCAGTTTAGGGATCGGGTGAGTCAGACTCATGGATCCTAGCATCGGGTGCAGCCGAGGAATAGCTAAGGGATCAGGCGAGACAAACTCACAGACTAGGCATCGGGCATAGCTGAGGTAGCAGTAGGATCGGGCGAGATGAAACTCGTGGATCCAGGCATCAGGTGTAGCCGAGGGATAGCCGAGGGATCAGGCAAGACGGACTAGTGGACCCTAGCATTAGGCGCAGCCGAGGCAGCAACGAGATTGGGCGAGATGGAACTCATGGATCCAGGTGTCGGGTGCAGCCAAGGGACAACCGAGGGATCAGGAGAGACGGACTCATAGACCTAGGCATCGAGCGTAGCCAAGACAGTAGAGGGATCGGGTGAGATGGACTCATGGATCTAGGCATCGGGCTCAGCCCCATCAGGTGTAGCCGAGGCAGTTTAGGGATTGGGTGAGTCGGACTCGCGGATCCTGGCATCGGGCGTAGCCCCATTGGGCATAGTCGAGGTAGTTTTAGGGATCGGGTGAGATGGACTTGCAGATCCTAGCATCGGACGTAGCCCTATCGGGCACAGCCGAGGCAGTTTAGGGATCGAGCGAGTCAGACTCGTAGATCCAAGCATCGGGCGTAGCCCCATCGGGCATAGCCAAGGTTGTTTAGGGATCAGGCGAGTCAGACTTGTGGATCCTGGTGTCGGGCGTAGCCTCATTGAGCGCAGCCAAGGCAGTTTAGGGATCGAGCGAGATGGACTCGCGATCGGATGAGACAGACTCATAGATCCTGGTGTCAGGCGCAGCCCGTCGTGCATAGCCAAGGCAGTTTTAGGGATTGCGCGAGACGGGCTCGTGAATCCTAGCGTCGGGTGCAGTCGAGGCAGGCGAGGGATCGGGCGAGAGACAGACTCGTGGATCTAGCATCGGGCATGGCCCCATCGGGCGTAGCCGAGGTAGTTTAAGGGATCGTGCGATATGGACTCACAAATCCTAGCATCGGACGCGACCCTATTGGTTGTAGCCGAGGTAGGCGAGGGATCGGGCAAGAGACAGACTCATGGATCCTGGAGTCGGGCGTAGCCGAGGCGGTTTGTAGGGATCAGGCGAGATGGACTCGTGGATCTAGGCGTCAGGCGTAGCCAAGGTAGGCATCGAGGGGTTGGGTATCCTGAGGCTTTGAGTCCCATTGGGTTTGGTTGGTTTCATGTGTTACCCCATCCATGGTTTCCGTAACCGAAGGGGCTGAGCTAACATCGCTTGCCTCGATGGCTCGAGTGACGCGCTCGGTGAGCTCGCTAACGGGCATATTTGAGTGAAATCTAGGTCTATCGTTCATGACAGGGTCAGCATATCTCTCATGTGGCATTCCACTGCTCCTTAGCCAGCATCCTGGCAGATGCCCGGGTTGTTTCAGAGACCGACCCAGGTGGCCCACTGGCCTCCCCTCGATGGAGATTCTATGGGCATGGCTCAAGGCTTGGATTGAACGAGAAGGTTGAGATGACCCTGTCTGCTTCAGAGCAGATTAGGCAAGGGCCACTGGGGCTCATCTATGTTTTCTCCCCTAGCTCTGTTTGATGCGAGGCAGCCTCGAGCCCTTCGTGGGCTAGCCTTCGAACTCCGGTCGGTCGTTGCTCATGTTTGAACAAGGCAACTACCGCTTCGTGACGCAACACGAAGCATTGTGATGCATCAACCGCATATGCGATGTTTTAGATGTATGGGATGAAGTGAATGCGTGCACAAATGAATGTGTGCATTGATGAATGTGTGATTATGTAAAATAGATAAAGGAAATAAAGGGTTTTTTGGCAAGGTTACCTTGACTCGAGTGACGGATTTGAGGAGCTCTCGTCGGATGTGTCCGACCGGGACCCTTGTTTGTCGTTCATGATGGAGTTGGCTTGGCCCACATGGGGCGTCCCTCTGCTCCTTACCTGTCTCTCAGCGTTTGCCTGAGCCGTCCAATCGACTTAGGAAGCCCATTGGTCTCTCCTAGATGGAGATCCTGTTGTTGGGCCCTTCTGAGTCTTGCCCGAGAAGGTGAAGGGCCACCTACGTGCGGTTGCGCCTTGTTTCCCATGCCCGGCATACGGTAGTGGTGGGCCATGCCTAGGCCACGTCCCAGCTAACCAGGCATCGTATCATTAGGCAGAGCGTATCCCATTGGTCAGGATGTGTCCGGTCGCATTCCCATCCGCATTGAATAGGGGAAGGGAAAGGGTTTTTTGCCCCAATCCTTTGCCCTCATTCAACCGCTGCATCTCCTCCTTAAATAAGGGAAGGGAGAGGGAAAGGAGAACTCACAGACCCATTCATGAATCCAGGCCGCCTTCACCAAGGAGCTGCTTCCGCCGAAGGTGGTGGCACACTGGAGGGTGCTGCACGTCGCTGGCTTCGTCACCATCTGTGAGGCCTTCGTCGGGATGGAGCTGCTAGTGGACCCCTTCCGGCAAAGCTTCTCTGGGTGAGCCTTATTGGAGGGGAAGCCACCCAGGACTATGCAGGCAGGGGTTTTGCCCTTGCAGCCGCTCAAGTTGGCTAGTTCATAAAGTTTGATGAGACATCTTCTAGCCATGGCGGCCATACTTCTTTGGGCGACATCCCTATCCAGGAGCTGCCTTGGCTGCATGAGAAAGACCGGAGCACCATGTTCTTCTGCTGAGCGTTTATAGCTTCCTAGGGCTCAAGGACGAGGTGATGAAGATCATGCCCATCTAGAAGCAGACACGTGTTGCTTTGTCGTTTGCCTTTGGCAGGTGCCGTGGCCTCACCTTTGGCATCAGTAGATGCGGCCGGCGGCCACAGTAGTATTTAGAGTAGAAGTAGTTAGCAAAATGTAATCGTTAAGTTCATGGGGAAGCCCCCATGTAAACGTTTTTTGTGTATCCATGAACATAGCAACTTTGTTTTGTGATGGAATTACTTCATTCGAGGAAGCTTGCCCCATCTGTTTCTTATTTTTACCTTAGCATAATTTTGTATTTTTATTCTTTCTTTTTTGCACCTGCCCATTAGTCCCGTAGGCTACAACCTTAAGAGCCTAGGCGTGGCCTACGAGGCTCAGCTGCTCGTAACCGTAGGTAGAGGTGGGGTGTGATCGGTCGGAATATTTACAGCAAAGTTATGTAAGGTAATTAAAGGAATGGACTACCCTTTCGTTTGGGTAAAATAGGTATTTTACCATACGATAGTAAAAAGGAGAGGTGGTATCGTACCCCCGTGGAGCCCCCGAGTGACCCGGGCCAAAAGTGTTTGGGCCAGGGTGCTCTATAGGAGCAAACGTTAAGTGAAAGAAAGTGGTAAGACCGAATCTGAGGGGAAGAAATGACGTAGTTGTTCGATGTTCTAAGTGTTGGTGAGAACATTGCCATTGTCGTCCTTCAGTCGGTAGGTGCTCGGTCGGATCACCTCAGTCGCTGTATAGGGACCTTTAGTCGTCCGGATCCTTACCCACCACGCCCCCTTTCTTGGCTGCTGCCTCCTTGCCCTTTCCTTCCTTTGTCCTACCGGCCTATCGTAGAAAGCGTTTGAGGAGTTCATAGTCCTTGTAGAGGTGCTTGATGGGGTAGGTGTGGTTGGTGCACGGGCTCTCCATGAGCTCGTCAAAGTGGTCAGGCAGGCCCTGCTGGGGCTTCTTGCCCATGCGATTGGCCGCGGCAACCAACGTGGAGTCAGCCTATCGGCGCCGATCCTTCTTATTCTTCTTGCCTCTCTATGTGGAGGGGGCCTCATCTTGGTCCTCGTGCTTGGCCTTGCCCTTGTCCCAGCCTTCATTGAAGACCGCTCCAACTGCCTCCTCATCGAAGGCATGGTTCGTGGCGACATCGAGCAGGTCATGGGTGGTTTGGGGCTTTAGACAGCCAAGCTTGTGGATCAGGGACTCGCAGGTCATCTCAGAGAGGAATGCACTGATGACGTCCACGTCGATGACATCAGGAAGAGAGTTGCACTGCTTGAAGAACCTGTGGATCTAATCCCGTAGGGACTCACTGGGCTCCTGCTAGCATCTCTTGAGGTCCCAGGAGTTCCCAGGGCAGACATACGTCCCCTAGAAGTTCCCAACAAAGATCCTCTTGAGGTCCGTCCAGTTGCGGATGCTGTCATGTGGGAGGAATTTGAGCCACACTCGAACATGTTCCCCCATGCAGATGGGGAGGTACTGAATGATGAAGTGGTCATCATTCACTCCTCTGGCTCAGTAGGCTATGTTGGTAGGTGGTCAGAAGCGCTATGGGAATGGCGCTCTCTGGATGAGCCGGCCAAAGGCCCGTGGTCCCAAACCATCCGGGTAGGGACTCCGGTCGTCTGGCCAGCGACCACGCCTGGGGTGCGTTTCGTCGGTCCTCTTGATGGTCCAGCCAGAGCCCGTGCTACCTGCTCTCACCGCCGCTCGATGGACATCATCATCATGGCAGGCCCAACACCAGTTGTTGATGACGCTACGAGCGTCTCGGTTTGGCCTGAGCCATTCGCGCACAGTGGGTCAGTGTGGAGCGGGTGCCGAGTCAGGCTATGGCGTAGCTACGTCCTCCTGTCCCGTGCTCAGTGGCTGTAGAGGTGAACAGATGGAGCAATTGGTGCACCCCCGCTCTCCTAGTGAGGAGAGAGGCCACGAGTCGGTGTCATAATGCAGAGCTCTCTGCCTGTTGAACGGCGGTGGCCTCCACCAGCGTCCGGAGGTTCTAGTGGACCACCCGTTTCTGGGGTCGATGGGCTCGGGAACGATGCGCAAAAGCATCGCCGCAGCGGCGATGTTCTGGCTAGCCCAAGCGAACTGAGGGAGATCATTCCCCTCATCCAAGATGTCACACTAGACCTGATGGGCGCGCCCCCATCGCCGCTCGCCGGGTTACGCACGTGTGGCTCAGCATGCTGTACTGAGCGTGCTGGCACGAGCGGTGGCTGGTTCTGCCGCCTTTGTCGTAGCTCCTCGC
Organism: Miscanthus lutarioriparius; assembly: GCA_904845875.1. Lineage (NCBI taxonomy): Eukaryota > Viridiplantae > Streptophyta > Magnoliopsida > Poales > Poaceae > Miscanthus > Miscanthus lutarioriparius. Next base: position 18,149,429 of record CAJGYO010000014.1, on the reverse strand, counting down.
CGTGCTCCCGTGCGCACACGTGGGCTCCCACGTAAGGGTCCGGAGGGGTGTGGGTCTGTATAGACTCTGCTACCACCGGTGGCTATCCCAAAGCATCCGCCATAGCATACTCCGAGGACAAACGGAGGCTAGGTGCCATGTCGCCGATACTGGAGCCGTCGCTCTCATCCTCGTCATCCACGAGTTCATGGAAAGAGGTGGGAGCGTAGCTTGCCATCCCCATGAATTTGGATGTGAGAGGGGGTGGCGTCAGCATCTTATAGAGCCCCTAGGCATACGCGTCTATGGGGGACGCGAGGCCATAGGGGAATCGGACGTATGGTGGCCATGGTGCGGACAACGGGGTCCCTCTAGATAATCGACAGAAGTTAGCAAATAGCGAGTAAAGAGCAAAACATACGTTACTCATAGTGGGGTTTGAGCAGAGCGTATGCTCAGAACGAAGCACAGGCGCCTCGCCATTGAAGTCACTAGGAGTCCTAGAGTCGACGGAGGGCACCCCTCCGATGGGCGCCAAGACAGGTGCCTCCTCGCGGAGTTTAAGCACGCCAAGCTGGTCGGCGATGAAGTCCAAACTCCCAAAGAGGAAGGTCTGGAATGGCTCGAAGGTGGGTGGAACCCACATCCCAATAGGTGGGAGTGCAGGAAACTCCAACGAGCTAAGGCGAGTCGTGTCACTTGAGCCCGCCATGGTGAAGATGGTGGAAAAGTGGGCCATTCGATGACCAAAAGTGTGAACGTACAACGTCTTCCCCACGGACGGCGTGAACTGTCGGTGCAGAAAGTGACCAATAAGTAAATATTTGTAGTTTTGTCGTACGTTGTGATCGGATATGACCTAGCATTCAATGACATAGGGTTTATACTAGTTCAGGCAACGTGCCCTACGTCCAGTTTGAGTTGAGCGATGACTTTATTCCTGAGCCTAGTGCTCGAAGTTTGCTGTGGGGTTATAAACAAGAAGGAGAAAGATGGGGGGTGCAAGAGGTCCGGTCGGACTCCGGTGTGAAGGTCCGAGAGTGACAAGCTGTGTGTGCTTGTGGTTTGAACCTGGTGGTTCTGCTGTTATGTGTTGAATCGTCTAAGATCGATCATCCTCTGTCGGGAGAGAGCGCATCACCTTTTATAGATCAAGGGGATGGCCTTACAAGTGAGAGAGAGAGAGTGTGTATGTATGCTACTAAGACTTGTTGCCCATGCCGTCGGGTACAAGATGATGGTAGACGTTGATGTCAGACGCATGTGGGCGGTTTTACCGTGTTCCACCAAGTATGGTAAATGTCAGCACCCACAATACTGTGGATGCCTAGGTGCATGTGGGGGGCTTTACCTGTTTTTGCCTGGTATGGGAATTGATGGCGCCCACAACACTGTAGGGCAAACGTCGGCGCCCACAACACTGCTTGGGTTCTGACATGCCTAGAAGGTTGTAGGGCACCCTTCTAACATGTTCTATCGGTACTGTCCTGCAGATGTACAGGGTACGGTCTTCGGTATTGTGGTTTGACTCGAGAGCCCTACCTTGCTTGCTCTATCTGTTTCCTAGGTCCTCACCGAGCGGGCGTCCCCGGTCGGTTGGTCCCAGTCGACTCTGACTATGCTTGCCGGAGGAGAGCTGTAAGCAGAGGTTCAGTGTACCCCCGGTCGGAGAAGCGGGTCAAAGTTAGAGATGGAGGCGGGCGTTGGCCAGGCCCTCCGGTCGAAGTCGAAGCGTTTGGAGCGTGAGCATCGTTCTTTGGCTGGGCCTTCCGGTCGGAGAGACGGGCCAAAGTTGAAAGCGAGCGTTGTTCCTCTTCGGCCAGGCCTTCCGGTCGGAGAGGTAGGCCAGAGTCGAAAACGAGCGTTGTTCCTTCTTTGTCCAGGCCTTCCGGTCAGAGACTGGATCGCCCTTCTGGTCTATCGTTAGGTATTTTGGGCCGGCTCAGGAGTTGTGTGTCGTTCGTAACGTCGTCTGCTAGGCCAAGCCTTTGCTGGGGAGCAGGTCCACTAGAGACCCTGGGTTTATGAACCCGACAAGACCCATCACAACCACACTAGGGATTCAAGTCTCAAGCGTGTCATGGTGGTCAAAAGCTTCTTTTCTCAATTATGAAGTTATGTTAATCATCTGTAGTTAGAACTAGCTTGTATTGGTAGTAGTTGGATGACATTGAGTAGTGGGATTGCACTGCTCTCCTCTTATTTGCATATATTAGATAAAATTTATTGAACTGGAAAGAACGATGCAGTGACGAGTTCATACGAGCAAGTCTCATTTTTCCTCGTTTTCCTGTGATGCTTGTTACTGTGTCGTTTACAATTTTAAGTTTGGGCCCTATTTTTAAATCTGGGTCGGCACGTAGGATTGTCCGGCCATTGAGAAACAACACGGGCCGGACTTTAGTGCACCATGCAACGTGACATACATTGAATGGAACTTTGTTTACTCATCTGCTAATTTTCTAAGAACAAGGGAACATCGAGCCCTTGAACGAGCACCTCGAAAACTTGAAGCACCCTCAATCGAGTATGGAGCCCCTAAACAGGAGAGAACCAGATGATTACAGATCTTCTATTAACACAAGATTTGCTACGATTCACTTTCCTAAGACATGTTTACACGGACGCCTAGAACTCGAGCGAGGCATCATTTGGTTCCTCGAGAAAGAACTGTCGCATTGGACGATTCACTTCCCCGAGACATGTTTACACGATATACACGATCCTTTAAGAATGCAGAGTCTCCACCTACATAAAATGTCGGCCCTATTTCCCCAGCGCTCTCTGCCTCGTAGTAGTCGCGCCTTCGTACTCCGCTCCAACACCGCATCTGTCGTCATTCGTCGCGCGCACGCTCTGACTCTGCTTCTTCCTCGGCTACGTCATGATGGATCGGCTCCCGATGGAGTTGGTCGTGGACATCATTGGCCGCGTCGCTAAACAGTCATATGCCCCCATGGACGACCTTGCCAGCCTGCAGGCAACCTGCTCTTTCATGCGCAGGGTGTGCGGCACTGTCGAAGTTGGCCGGTGCATACCACTACGCCGGGTGCTGCAACGTCAAGGTTTCTAGGAGTGCCACTACTACGACGATGACTATCGCGCCCTGCTCACCACCCGGCTATCCAGTGTGGGCAACCTGGAGGCCTGCTTCCTCGCCGGCTTGCGTCCCGTCTTCGTGGAAGCCCGTAGGTTGTTGACGCCACTGATTGAATGGCTTGAGCACTCCGCCAAGGCAAGCCATAAATTTGGTATGTACGTCTTCGCCCTCGTGCTCTACAGGTCCAATACCGATGGCGGCAATGACGACATTGCCCGGTGCCTATTGAGGGAGCTTGAAGGTGGTGACGAAGCAGGGCTGGCTACATTGTCGTGTAAGAACCAGACCTGTATGCGGTGCCACAAAGACGTGTACTGGCGGTTGCAGGACATGGTGCCATAGCTTGTAGAGCCCATTCTTCGCCCCGTTCTTCCTCAGAATGGGCATTGCACAAGCGGCAGCTACGGTGAGCCGGTCGGATTTGAAGAATGAGACTGGTGGGCTAGGTTCTGCAGCGAGGAGTGTAGGATCTCACGGGAGTGCTATAAGTTATTCACATTAGTGTGGTAGATTAATTCTGAATTAGTGCATGCTAAGTTGTGTTAAACATCTATGTATATATATCTGGTTGGTGACTTTATTTTAATTTGGCAACAATATCAACTATATATGTATCTTGTTGTTCAAAGTCTGCTGGTGCTGATCGTATTTTTTTCGTACGAGCATGCACCCCTGCACGCATAAGAAATTCGGGTCTCTATATATTTGAACGCATCGGACAGTATCCTCCGTAGTTTTTCTCTTTTTCCTGTGATGCTTATTACTGTGTCGTTTGTAATTTTAAGTTTGACTAACTTTATAAAAAATAGTAACAACATCTATGACATAAAAGATCCCACCAATTTGAACAGTCCCAGTTGGAAAACCGGGACTAGAGAGGATTTCTCAACCGGGATTGCACCTCAGTCCTGCACTAGTGATGTGGGGTCTGTTTGACCAAACGACTTTTGGTTTTCTCGTAGCCCGTAACCGACAACAACTTTTCCATAGATCATAACTCGCAATAATTTTTCGAGAAGCCATAGCTCAGCCCTAACTCAAATTTGAAAGTTGGAACTAAAATCCTTGTTCACATAATGCGGCCTCTCCAATGCCGCACACGCTCGTACAAGTTATCAGAACGATGGTTTTATAATTGATCTAGTAGCTAGCTTTTACTAGTAGCTAGCTTTTACCTGAAGCTTCAAGCAACTCATAATAATAAGAATATAAAGATAAAGATATCGTCTTTTACTAAGCGCTGAAGCTTTTAGAAGCTCGTCTTTCTTGAATCTAGAGCATCTTCGAGAGTTCCCTAAATATTTTTCTAATCCTTGTTTTTAGAAAGATAGGGAAAACCCCTCTCCAACAATTTATAATATTTACTTCTAATATTTTAGAACTGGAAAAATTAATCCCCTTTTCGCGTAACTTTACGCGCTGCTCCTGTCGCGCGTATCCGTCCAACTACTCGTCCGAAGACGAAGGCGTCGGCAACCAGGCCGTGGACGCCGACGCGGAGGAGTTCATCCGCCGCTTCTACGACTAGCTCTGTCGCCAGAACACCGTCGCGCTGCTCCCCTACTACATGCAGCAGGAATCCATCGCCGCCGCGTGATCGCGCCGGCCAACCGGCTGCTGGACCCTTTTGCAGCATGCCGCTGGCCATGTGATCGCTCGGGGTCGGAGATGATCGTGATCATCAACCACACGTCACGTACGCACGTACGGTGCCTTGGTTGGATGGGTTCCTTTGCTTCGCACGTTGCTTCGAGGACGACGAGACCCCAGCGGCTGCCGTCGCCGCTGACGAAGAGCAGAGCGAGCATCTCATGTCGCCGTCGCCAATCGCAGGGGTTCGTCGCCCCCGATGCCGGGCTTCCTCGCCAACACCGGCATGGAGATCCGCTTCGTGCCCACCTTTGAGCCAATAGCGGCCATGAACCAGCGTTGAGATGATGTGGGCCTCAAATTTGATTTTTTAGATGACATTTATTAAAAACTTTTGGAGATGACTATCTTTTTACCTTCTAATATCTTTTTAGGAGTTGCCAAATTATAAGTTTTTAGGAGAAAAAATTAGAGAACTCTGAAGATGCTCTTATAAATAAAAAAGAAACTCAAACTAGACATCTCGCAATATTTTAACTAAGGGGATTGGTTATTAATTCTGGCAAAAAAAAAAAGAAGGAAGAAAAATTAAAAAAATGTCGGAAACTCAATGCCTGCCCTATTAAGCAACAACAGGAAATCTTAAAACTGAACGTACCTTTCAATGCTAGCTCTTCATGCACCTATCAAACATGGCATTTGGTGCAGCAGAGATAGCTCATATTATCTTGCACCATGAATCAAGATCAGATCGAGGACCAGCACAGGTTACTTATCTGGCATTATTACCGGATGACTTAATTTTCACCACAAATAATATAATATATAATCCTGTTGTCAATATATATATATATATATATATATATATATATATATATATATATATATATATATATATATATATATATATAATCCAGTAATCCTCTATACTACTAGTGGCTCCCTGATGTGGATTACTGGATTATATTGTATATATATATATATATATAAAGCCACCAGTAGTATAGAAACAGAATCTATAAAATTCCTGATAAACCTCAGTACCTAACACATCTTGGATTCTGTTGGAGAGAGGCCACCAGACAAGTGACCAGATGCATGCACCGGCCCGGCCCACCCGGTGAATTTCCGGCAGCGGATAGAGGCGGACGACGTGGGCGTCACAAAATATCAGCGCCTACTGTCCGCTGTTGACCTGGTAAGGCTCCCAGCCAGGAGAAAGATACGGTGGTGTCCAGAAGAAAGATCCACATTTGGTGGACCGAAACACCCCTGCCCCGGGCCCAGCAGCGGCCCAGTGGGTGCGATCCGCCGCCCACTTGGCCTGATATTTTCGCGATGGGAACAGGGAGAAAATGAAATGAACAGACCGACGGCGACACCTTGTCTGCTTGACTTGTCCAAGCTGAAATATGTAGTCTGGGGGGAGAGGTCTTCTTAGTTCTTACTTTCAGGTTCTAAATTATAAGTTGTTGTTCCGGTTTTGTTACACAGCTTTTATTTTATATTCAGAAAAAAAGCATTTATAATTTAGAATGGAGATAGTAGTTATTAAACGTACCGTCTAGATACGCGTTCTGCAACCGAGCGGTGCAGTAGTGAAGCTGTGGTACGAGAAATCGGACTCCCTGTCCATTCTCGTGGTGAAAAGAATTATCGATGTCGAGAGGTGTTTGGTGGGAATTTTTTATTCTTGTGGTGGGCCGGTGGAGAATCCAATTTTGATCGGTTCCAAACTGGACCAAAGTCATTTCCCCTCTCTCTTTACATGCCAAGGAGACATGAAGAGGAGAGAGAGGGGTCTTTATGAATAGCTAGCGGCTAGCATATAAGAGTAACTTGATGTTTATACTTGTTTAGTGTGCCATCACTTCCCTCTCCTCTAATAGTTTGTATTTCTTTCTCTCTCTTTTTCCTCCTTTTGCTCTGTGACATAGATTAGCTTTGAGCAGTACCTAAAAGCTAGAACACTGGAGACGCCGTATTTTTTTTATACTAGTTCTTGTTAAAGTGGATGTGACATGTACACCAGCCTTAAAGGTACATGATAGTTCTAACTATTAGCGGTGTTAAGGAAAAATTGCAGGAGAGAACGAGCGCATGGTTTGTTTGATTAGTTAGAGCTAAAAATTAGATGTGCCTAGTTAAATACCTAGCTAAAAATTAGCTAGCTAACAATTAGTCCTATGTATCTAAATATGCTCTGAGAGAGGTGGAAATTTTGAAAACCCACGCTGTAACCGTTTAAATTTATTTAATTAACTCCATATTTTTTAGTCTAATTAAGATTCAAATAAGACGGCTTATCAATGCATTCTCAATCCAATCCAGACTCTCTAGTTACCTCTAAGATTTTTTTGGAGTTGGAGCTTTGCCAAGCAAACCTTGTTTGCTAGCGCTTCTCAACATCGATTCGCCACAAAAAAAATTCAACAAGCACATGATGCTAACTACCTCCAAGCGTGGATCACAACAATCTTGTTTCTATTTTTTGAGACCATATGTTAGTACTATGACACTCACAACCATATGTTTTGTGTACAAGTTGCATTCAATTCAAATTTACAAAAGTTGATAGGTGTGTTGGGGTAAGCTTGTGGTTTGCCACTTGGCCTACAAGTTCGGGTCCTGATTTTTTTTTCTTCGGATGAACAGGAAGAATGAAATGAAATTGACAGGGACACCTTTCTGCTTGACTTGTCAGCCTAAAACTTGTGGATTGGTGAAATAGGTTGAAAGAGGCCATTTTAGGTGAGGATGCGTTTGCTTGTGTGGCTCTACTAAAAGGACGCGATGAGCATAAGCTTGAGGTGCAAACATGAAAACCCCAGTGATTTGCTCGTGGCTTGTATGATTCTTATCTTGTGTTGGATGTGCGGCACTCTATTAAGGGTTTGACGTGTGATGCCAATTAGCGCATGAACCTCCAAGGAGTAAATCGCCATAACGAGGACTAGCTTGCCGACAAGTAAGTGAACCTCGAAAAAAAATCATTGTGTCATCTTTTGATTCTGAGGTGATTGGTCTTCATTGGTATTTATTCTTGTAATTAATTGGCTCCTTCCTTGACACGACGGTATAATTATCTTGCTCACTCTCTTTATATTACCGCAAACTAGTTGTCAAACTCTTTAGTGTAGCTAGTTGTGAGAGTTTATTAGTTTGGTTAGTGTGGCTCTTTAGTTAGCATTTGAGAGCGCACTAACTTAGTGTAGTGACATAGCTATTGTGTGGATAGAAACTATATAAATTAGAATTGTGGTAGGTGACATGCATTTTTAGTAAGCTAGCGCAACACTTGCTTCGCCTCATAATTATCTAACCAGTTTGCTAAACGTTGTTGTAGAAATTTTTAATAGGCTATTCACCCCTCTAACCATTAGGACCTTTCACAAACCCTCCTGTTTTATAAAAAAATGTCAATATGTTAACAAAGAAGGCAGTATATATATAATACATCGAACAACACTCATAAATCATGGCAAATTTATATTTGATTCAAAATCACCAAAAATCAACAGATGTTGAATATATATAAGGTTTTAGTTTGCAGGTAAGCTTTGGAATCCAGCCGAATACACCAAGGCAAATCTTTACATTTTTGTAATAGTGGCGGCAAAATGTTGCTACTGTGTAGAGTTAATCTTCCATGGCTCTGTTCACTTCTCTTATAATCCGTCTTTTTCAGATTGTTTTTTTCAGCCGGAATAGTATTTTTCTCTCACAATAAATCAAACGGAACAGTGTTTCGGTTTGTTTTTTCAGCGAAACGAACGGGGCCATATCAATTTGCAATCTAGAACTATACAATGTGCAACTTACTGAACTCAGAGCATATGTTTTTTTTTTAAGTAACATAGGTAAAATCACATCGCACCATACTCCCTACTAATAAAGGATAAAAAAAAAAGAGAAACAAAGGCAAGGGTGTTTCCGGAAAAGACAAATAGTGTCGCCACTCGCCACAGGGCGCTCCATCAGAGCGACCGCCGGTATAAACGCAGCCCCCTCCGGCCTCCACCAAGATCACCATTGCTCAGGTTGCTCCCAGCTCCCATCCGCTCCCCCTCGTGGAGTACGAGGTACGAGAAAGAGAGCGACTTTCCTCCAAGAATGGCGGGTGGCGGCGCCGACGACGACGACGTGGTGGAGGTGAGCTGCGGCGGCAGAGGCGGCGCCGACGACGACGACGTGGTGGAGGTGAGCTGCGGCGGCAGAGGCGGCGGCGACCCCGGCGCGTACGCCGCGATGCTCAAGAGGAAGCTCGACCTGTACTGCGCCGCCGTCGCGAAATCCATGGTGTGATTTCTCCTCCTCGTTCAAAGATTAGAGTTTTCTAGGCCTATTTGAGTATTGGTTGTGTGCTTCGATGTTTCAGTTTCACCTCTAGCTTGATTTCGAGTCACAATGGTAGAAATTGCAAGCTCTAGCATTTCAGTTATTTTCTCCTTTATTCTGGGTTGGGGAGTTTTACAGCAATTTCTAGTTTTTGGAAAATCACAAGCAGAAGAAGAAAAAGTCGGTTGCTTCATTTGAGGAGTTGGGAAATCTTGAATTGGTTGGTCCGCATGCTTGTCGTGTAATCCTACACTACCATTGATAAGCCGTTGGCCACATAAAAATTTCACAGTAGCTTTTATCACTCACCAACAGATACAAAGAAAAAAATTCCCCTGCCTTTGAGAAACATTAGAAGACACGGCAGACGGCACTGTGCACACCCATTTTTCTTATGGCTTGTGATGAGCAATATGATCAAGATCAGAGCAGTGCCATTGTCATTGTCATTGTCATTGTAGTACTGTGCAACGGCAAAATGCAAATGTTCACACTTTACATGGGTACCGTATCAGATATTGCTTTCTGATCTGATGCAAGGGTAATGGAGGAGTCCTGGAGTGGTGAAACTGACATGTAGGATAGTAGATTTGGTCCATGTGCCATCTAGGAAGACAGGCTCACTTCCACATGTACACCACATGGTGTACATGTGGAATATTCTGATGGAATGATATTGACCACAAATGATTTGAATGAGTCTGACGTGTCGGAGGTTGAGCCAATAGGATTTTCTCCTTTTTGTTTCTATGTTTTTTTCCTGGCTGAAAGCGACAGGAAACAAAACAAGGTATTGATTTGAATAAATAGAACTGCAAATTCACCGTATTTAGCCATTTATCCGTTAGTATCAGATGAGTTATTGAATTGATGAACATGTTCGTAGTTTATGATTTGCGGATTTCCCTTTCTTTCAGGTAAAAATACCATATTTCACTGAATGTTGGCAGTTTTGCTATGGCTATTTTTTCAATACTCTGTTACAGTGCTCTGAACTAGCGAGGTTAAGAATATCTAGGTTTTTACAGGTGGCATGTCCAAAGATGGTTATATGAAAATGAATTTGCACATCGATTTTCCAAGTTAATTATTGATTAATTAGTACCACAAGTTAGTTGAGCAGTTAGTTTTTCCATAAGTACCTCATTTTATTTCGATACTGTAAAAAAGCATTATGCATGGTGGCTCTCAGTTACACCATAAATAACGCATTTGTTTCCCATTTTCTTAAATATTTAAAGGTTGGACTTGGCACAACCATGATATTGACCATTGCATCCAATGGTTCCACAAAACTTCAAGCTATGTATATTTTTCCTTATATTATGTGGGTAAGGATGTGCAGTACTAGTGGCTTTCCAGAGCTTAACAGTGACAGAAACCTCGCGTACTGGCTGCACCCAGCCCTTTGCCCCTTTGTTGCAGTAATGTTTATGTAAGTCCATTTCAGGAAGCTAAATCACAAGAATCTTCGTTGGGCTACCCCCAACTCACAAGCTTCAGATACTTCGCAATTGATTTCTCAAGCTTCCTTTGATGGTATTTATGACCTCTCATAATTGAGTGCTTGTCAGTCTATGAACCAACTTGGGTAAACATGCAGGCAGGAAGATTCCAAAGGAAGTAGTGCCTTAGGATAACAGGATGTGGTCTGATTTAAAAGCATGTTAGATGCCAAATCCTATTGAGCTCACCATCTCCCAGCTGATCATTCCAATAGGACATTAGATGCAAATTTCACTTATCCTAGTACACTTGATTACCAGCCTTGGTTTGAGTACTGTGAAGTGTGAACCATTCACTAGAGGTTAGTCTTCTGTGATAATTACATACAGAAGATCCGATCTCACGAGCAGTTTCAGTAGGATAGGTTAACTGATGCCCAAGGAGGAGGTGAGTAGAAATGTCAATTCTGGGTTATCTTTGTGGTTTGGTTGAGGTTGATGTGTCCCATTGATAATTCTGGAAGAATGATCTAAACTATGAGCAAAGTTGGTGAGATCAGATATAAGGCTGAAAAATGAAGTCTGATCCTGCTTCAGTTATACTGAACAGTCACATCAACTCTGTTGATGAGCTGCACTGGTAATGCAACTCTGTTGGCACCAGTTTTGCATACTGGCAGTGTGAAGATATGCTGCATGTGTACTGTTTTCGTATCTTTAATTCTACACATAGGTGACATAGATGGGGCAGGCCTAGTTACAAACTCTAATGTCATAGAAGATGATGATTTTCAAGGCAAGCCAGCCAACAGTGGTATATCAAAGGAATTGTCAGACGATGATGGTGACCTTGAAGAGACTACTGACCCTGCTAACGCCAATAAGATGAGGAGGTAACATAGATTGTTGCATTACAACATTTTCTTGATGAGAAATATGGACTCTGCTAAATAGAAACCATTACTTGATTTTGTTGTGAGTGAAAGATAGATTTATCTTGTTAGAAGGTAGCATACTTCAGTTTTCCCGTCCCCTCCTACCATTCACTGCCTTTAAAGAAAGAAAGAATCCAATCACATAAAGCTCTATCCAATTGTCCATGCCCTTAAAGAACTTTGAACTTTCAAAATTGTTACATTCCTAGAAAAAATTGGTAATTCAGTCTGAAGTTACAGGATCAGAAATCACATATACCTTTTGCCATTAGTTTCCTTTTGCGACAAATCGGTAGCCTTTATCTTGAATCTACATGAAACATGATATGTAACGTCAGAAGCTTAACACACCATTTCTGTGATGAACTGCTCAGTTAAATTTCGGTGTTGTGATCAGAATGCTGTCAAATCGGGAATCAGCTAGGCGATCAAGAAAGAGGAAGCAAGCACACTTGAATGATCTTGAATCACAGGTTTCAAATTGTGATAGATGAGTGCTCAAGTTAATATCCAACTAAATTGAAGATACTCGTGCTAATTACTGCACAACTCTCCAGGTTTCCAGGTTAACATCTGAGAATGCATCTTTGCTAAAGCGTCTGGCTGATATGACTCAGAAATACAAGGATGCTTCCCTTGACAATAAAAATCTAACAGTTGATATTGAGACTATGAGGAGAAAGGTTCGTTCATCTTGAATGCATCAGACATTTTTTTTTCCTTTTTGTTGTATGAAAACTCTTAACTGCATCCATTTATCTATTATCATATTTTTACTGGGCTCTGCATATAGAGTCACTAGATCAATGTTTACATCTCTTTAGATGGTTGAAAAGGGCAGTGAAAGTAATATGATTTTTCATAATTTTTGTTTTAGAACCTGCAAGTTCAGTCTTAGTTCATAATGATTTTAACTGCACCCCAAAAAGTACGACCGTATTTTCATTTGATTTTCTGAATTTCTGCATATCTTCTTCTATAAGTGTGATAGGAATAATTTAGTTTCTTGGTTTTGTTTTGTTGCAGTTTCATTTCAGATATTTATTTTCTTCTGTTATTTTTTAAGAATAACAGTGTTCTCTTACAGGTGTGAGGAGTTGTAAAACGAAACAAAATATTAAAAGTGCCCTTACCATGTTGCAATGCTCCAAGTGTGTCCCCCATTAAACCTGCGGTGTTGCCCTTGTGGAAGGGCTCTCTTGAGAACAATGATACCGCAAGGAGTCCAAACAGAATACTACCATACAAACATTTCTTAATGCTTGTGTGTGAGTATATGCACAAACTCTGTATTCTTGTATCATTAGTAAAGGTATTTTTGAATTTTAAAATATCTATGCTTAAGGGTTTTAACATAATCATGTGAAGTAATTATGAAAATTTGCTTAAACTATGACTGTTCCAATCAAGTTTTTTCCAAAAGAAAAAGATCTTCACAAAAAAACTAGGCTTTTAACAAATCTGCACACCATGACTTTATGAAAAGAAACATATCTTCAGGAACTCGTATTGCTATCCCTTTACATATATGGTTATTGTTTATGAAACTTTATGTTTGTTAATAAGCAGTACACACAAAAATCCATTAAAATAGATTACTAGTTGACTTGAGAGTGAACCAGCCCTGCCTTTATATTCCCCTACCCAAAGGCAGTAGACAAAGAAATAACTCGTTACACATCCTTGTTCTTTATTTTGTTAATCTAAGTATTGTTTTCAGGTGAACATAGCCGAGGAAGCTGTCAGGAGATTAACTGGAACAACCCTCATGTTATCAACCGCATTTGACAAGCCCGCGAGCAGCACGCCCCTGTCATCATGTGCATCTGATGCGGCTTCTGCCTCTGTCGCCATTGAAGACAGCATGAAACATTTCCTCCAGGCGCCACTTCAAAGCGGTCAGATGAAGCTTGACATCCCAAAAGCAGCAATTCCTCTGACCAGTGGGGTGATAGGCACCAAGCCAGCTTCTCTGCAGCGTGTTGCTAGCTTGGAGAACCTGCAGAAGAGGATCATTGGAGATTCAGTGCACTCTGAGACTGCATCAACATTCTCAGGTCCTGAAGCTCTTGCCGATAGGTAAACACGAGTTTGTAAAGATTCGCTCCAGTGATGAACAGCCGTGTGATGCTCTAGTGGCCTAAGTTTTTGAGGTAATGGAAGTTGTATCACCCATGCGCCTGGGTGCGATCTATACAGTGATTTGTACACTATTTTGAAGATTAATAATGCTGTGGCTAAGGCTGTCATCTTTGATTCTGGACTAAATAGGCTTGTGGACATCAAGCACCATGAATGCAGGATGGTTAAGAATGCAGCTTCTGTTGAGATTGATATGAAGCTTCTTTTGCTATCTGCGCATGTTTTCTGTGCTGGAAGTTATTAATCCTCTTACAAGAGCTCAATCGGTCATATTAACACCATTACATTGCTACATATTAACAGTTTGCGTGTAGGATTTTCTTGATGATGTGAAGAGTCGAAGGTAAGATGTAGAACCAGTCCCGATCCTAAAATCCATTGTGGATCGTTTATTTCTTCCAGCTAGCGCAACGGATGTCATATACGCTACCAATCTACCATAATGTTCCAGCAATAAACAAAAACAAAACATTGAGGCTACTGGTGGTAGTTCAGTAATGTCCGTCACAAAATATGGCATTTCCATCATCAGTATAATATCTACCGTGAAACACAGGTACAGATCGCTGCTTCTTTCACTGGGTACAACATGTAGTGATTGATACTAAAACCGAGTGGATCATTACATCACAAGCAGGTGAACACCTCATCTACCAGTAGCATAGATACATCTCTGCAGGGTTAATGGCAAGCTTGATGGGTGGTTGGTTAATCACAAGAATATCGGAGCCATGACCAATGTGATTGTGGCAAGCATCTTGATAAGAACGTGCAGCGATGGACCCGCGGTGTCTTTGAATGGGTCTCCAACCCTGCAGCACAACACATACTCTTATAAGTGCATAGAAAACTTTCGGATAGTGCCAAACATCCAGAATTGGAAATAAAGCCACACGCCATGATCGGAACTATTTTACTACAGGAAAAACATCTCTTTGCTCTGCCTTGGCCAACAGAATAAACTCAACTCAAGAATCTTGCCCCAAAGTATAAGTCACTAGGACACTAAAAGCTGAGAAACTTACGTGTCACCAGTAACTGCAGCCTTGTGGGCCTCGCTGCCTTTGCCACCAAGAGCGCCAGTCTCAATGTACTTCTTTGCATTATCCCAGGCGCCACCAGCAGTGTTCATGAAGAGTGCCATGAGAATCCCAGCAACTGTCGCAAACATAAGCAGCGACGCTACAACTTTAGCTCCAAGAAGTGGCCGACCAGTGGAGTGGCCCAAAATCCGGAAGACAACGCCTGCAAACCACATAAAAGAAATTAGAAAAGTATTGAGTGCCAGTCACCACAAATATGGCCTACAAGACTCACCAACAGCCATGGGTGATATAATTGCTAAAGCCCCAGGTTTTATCATTTCTCTCAAGGATGCAGATGCCACAATTGCAACACAGCGTCCATAATCAGGCTTCTCTTTGTAGTCCTGGATGGTATTGTTACAAGTTAGCATCAGCTTTTCCAAGCATAAAAGAACTGAAGAGCT
The DNA here is from genome assembly GCA_904845875.1 of Miscanthus lutarioriparius. Lineage (NCBI taxonomy): Eukaryota > Viridiplantae > Streptophyta > Magnoliopsida > Poales > Poaceae > Miscanthus > Miscanthus lutarioriparius. The sequence continues at coordinate 18,134,411 of CAJGYO010000014.1, read as the reverse complement.
TCGTGGTAATCATGTACTCACCATAATACCAGGCCTCTCGATAAATTGTCTCCTGACCTCATTAACAACTTCCTGTGCAGTTTTACCAACTGCTGAGCAAGCCCATGCACTGAACAGGAATATAAGCATTGAGCCTAACAAACCACCAACAAAAATCTCTGGGACTGCTATGTCAACCTGCAGCAATTGTGTAAGACCATTGAATATGAGCACAAAAAAATTAGTATTCTACGTGGCATTATAACACATACTGCATACCTCCTTGAATGGCAATTGAGCAAAAGAAGCTACTTCATCCATATATGCACTAAACAGGAGGAAGGAAGCCAGTCCTGCTGACCCTATGGCAAATCCTTTCGTAGTAGCTTTAGTTGTGTTGCCCACAGCATCTAGAACATCTGTGATTTCTCTCACACTTTCAGGCTGCACCAGTACACAATCACAATGGATGATTAAACATAATACCTAGTACTAAAGCCCACATATAAACATGAGACAAATGCTAAACCTGCTAAGTTGCATTACTGCCATTATGGGAAGAAAAACAGTACATAATGCTTTGAATTGTTCTTTAGTTTTGAACCATGAAATGCTTTGAAATGGCAAAAGTATTAAATACAGATTGTTTGCTATAACCTACAGGCGACAACAGAGGTTTGAACTACAAAAGAACATGTGTCATACCTGCTGGCTCATCTCAACAATACCACCAGCGTTGTCAGCTATAGGACCAAACATGTCCATGGTGAGAACATACCCTGCTGTGCTAAGCATTCCCATTGTTGCTACAGCTGTCCCAAAAAGACCACCAGCTGGGTTGCCAGACTCGTCCACCAAGCCAGAGGTCTGCCCCAGCCAATAGGCTGATATAATGGCAACACTTATCACTAGAACTGGTAGGGCTGTTGATTCCATTCCCAAACTTACTCCAGCAATAATGTTAGTTCCATGTCCTGTAGAACTTGAAAGAGCTAAAAGGCGGACTGGCTCGTGTTTATAATCCGTGTAATACTTCGAAATCCAAACAAAAGCATATGCTGTGATGATCCCCACCAAGCCACACAATGCAAAATTCAGCCATGCAGAAGGTGCTTGTTCCGTGTACAGGAGCCAACGAGTAGACTGGAAATTTAACACAGATCAATAATAATAAATCAACTTCTGGGGAGAAAGGTATGATTTTACTTTGTATAAAGGGAAGACAGAACATCACAAACACAGGCTCTGCTCAGTGTGAGTTGAATGACTATCATAAAAACTTCAACAGAACTCAATCAACTACAGAGTCATAGCAAACTTTGACAAGGGTTCATGGTTTTCAATATGTTTCTGTTATCCATTTCAAATATCATTGGATTACATCCTTCGGCTATGGATTTAGCTATAAGTAACTGTCAGACCACTGTTTGGACAATTACTGGCATCTCTTTCTTCCAAGAGCAATTAATAATAATTGATGCTTCAATGACTCAATAAAAGTGCTCTATTTATAATAAGAAGCAAATGGGAAGCCTACATGAAAGCCAACAAACTATGTTGTAGACCACTTTTGCATATTGCAACTCTGAAGTGATTTATATACCCAGCCAATGGGAACAGATGCAGTAATATCATACAGCATTAATGTATAATACCACAGATGTTATTGTAAGCAGTAAAATAACATAGTCAAATAATATAAGTATTTATGAAAATAACAAGACTCACCGCTCCAAACGTAAGAACAGCAAGCATAATAGTAATAGAGTAGCCTTTTTGCATAATTGCCATGGGATCTTCGATAGGGGAAATGAGTCCAGAGTCACGTGTTCCTCTGATTGAGAGAATTCCAACTGATGACACCACCAAATCAAATGAATGGACAACAAGAGGAAACAAAATAAAGCCAGAGGGATCTGCAATAATAAACAAAGCTGATTATGGGCCAGAATAGAGCAATTACAAAGGTGCAGTATGTGTACCATTGTACCAAAAACACGACAGTTCTTAATTTTAGTAAAAACCAAGTACCGTCCATGCATAGCTCATCCAAAGATTAGTTTTTGTACATAAATAGATTAATAAGAACTTATGATACCAAGAATATCAGCAACCACTTGCAAGCTGTGCCCAGTATTCTTATTGACAAATATTATATTAGAGGGTAAACAAAAGAGACTTGCCCTCAATTTTACAGCGTTGTGCCATTGTTCCTCCAAGTATCATTGCACTGATAATTTCTGCTGCTATGCTCTCAAAAAGATCAGCGCCTCGGGCAGCACAATCTCCAACATTGTCACCAACCTGAGTAGTTTTCTTTTGTTATACAAGAATATATAGTAGCAAAAGATGAACTATAGGATAACAAAAACAAGGCAAGTAGAGTTGTAGAGCAAAGCAAATCTTGTATTGAGTATTGCAGCACAGACAAGAAACATTCAGTCCTCGAGAATGTTTATGATTCAGAATTCTACCAAACCTTAGGCAACAAGGCAACTCTAGCACATATAGTAGCATATTACATAATCGTTCAGTGAGTTTCAAAACAGAAGCAAGCTGTTAACATCAATTTACCCCTACTAAAGTTTGAGAAGCACATCAATACTGATCTTCATCGCTAATGCCAGGTATACTTGAACATAATTGAGCAGTCTTCAATGAAAAATAATAAAAAAGAAACAGCATTCCAAGTTTTACTTGAGAACATCAATACCAAGTCAGCGATGACAGCTGGGTTACGAGGATCATCTTCTGGTATTCCCTGCTCAACTTTTCCAACCAGATCAGCTCCAACATCAGCAGCTTTAGTGAATATTCCACCACCCAACTGAGCAAAAAGGGCAACAAAAGAGGCACCAAAACCATATCCCACAAGGAGAAGAGGCACTGCACAAAAACCATATGAATCAGCAGCAGAATAATATTCCTTTCACATAACAAAATGGTATTGCAATTTGCAACTACAAGAAAATAAGTAGATAATTGGTGGACAAGTTGGATTGTAATCTAGAGTGTTTTCAGGTGTACTGTGTACAAGAAACTTACAGTCCGTAACCTTCATTGACCCAGGTGAATCTACTCCAAGCCAAACATAAAATGTTGAGTACAGTATTGCCACGCCAAATACAGCCATGCAAACAACCACAATGGCTGAGAAACCACCAGCACGGACAGCAATCTGTTTTGAGGAAACAGACATGACTTGAAATTCTATTGTAGAAGGCAAACGCCAAGTGCATCCAGGAACGAAACCAAACCTGCAATGCTTCTCTTGCAGAGCGCCGAGCAGCACTTGAAACTCGTACATTTGCACGTACAGACACCCACATTCCAACAAAGCCAGCTATTCCAGAACATAATGCTCCAAGGAGAAAAGAAGCAACTGTAATATAGGCTAATGTTGCCCTGTGTAGTCATGATATTCACGAGATGTCAACATGGCAACAACTAATAAACATATATAGGTACAAATAAGGTTTCAGATAATGGCAGACAAATCACCTTCCCAAGCCAGATGCCTCCTGCTGTGGGGTGGTAGTGCGAAAGAGATAAATGCCAAGGATGACAAAGGCAAGAATAAGTGCCATTTTAGAAATAGTTCCATATTGTGTCCTAAAAAACCCTTCAGCACCATCTCTTATGGCGTCAGATATCTGAACAAGAGAAGGCACAAAATCAAATCACACTACATCACTACTCTGGTGGGTCAAAAACCCAATAATACTAGCACAATTTAGAGAAACCATTGCATGAAGCAGAATATGCATAGCAAGACAGCAACATTAGCATACAGCACTTTCTAAACACAGAAACGGCATGTGACGAGAAGCGAAGCATTGAAGATGCAGAAAATGAAGGCATAGCACATTATCAGTGAGCTGAATTGAGGCAGTTTTTATACCTCGGACATTTCTGGAGGTCCTTCGTCCTTAGCAAGAACCCACTTTGTAAGGTAGAGAGAGAAGAATAGACTGAGAGTACATATACAGAACACAAAGACCACAATTGGTGATGTACTGGCTCCCACATATAGAACACCACTGAAGACCAAAAGAGAGAGAATAATCAAGGCACGGGGATTTATCCTCATCAACAAACGGAAGGCCTGCAGCAACCAAAAAAAAAACGAAATAAGATACAAATGTAAAATATCCAACAGTTGCTCATAACATGTTAAAAAATGTATGCCAATCAATCAGCAGAAATGTACACTTCAAGGTTTTTTTTCATTTATCAAATTTTCGTGACATGGAATATAAAGTGTTGTGAAGGGCGGGCCTGGTGCAAGCGGTAGAGTCTTACCGCCTGTGACCGGAAGGTCCCGGGTTCGAGTCGCGGTCTCCTCGCATTGCACAGGCGAGGGTAAGGCTTGCCACTGACACCCTTCCCCAGGCCCCGCACAGAGCGGGAGCTCTCTGCATTGGGTACGCCCTTTATGGAATATAAAGTGTTAAGTGGCCAGTTCTTTTAGCTGAATGACCATTTTTGGGATATGAGAAAAAGAGGATAACTTTTAACCTACCATGACTTGTGACTAATAGAATTTATTTAATAGGTAGGACCAAAGTCTAAAAGGCTTTGTTGTCGTTGTTGATGAGCAAAAGTGGATAACTTTATTAGCTACTTTATGTATAAATTTCTAAAGTATAAATATATAGCTAAAACAAAGAAAGATGGAAAAGAAATGCTGTAGTATCCATAGTGTGCTGAAGTTCTTTGGTGTACACTTTGATAACTGTCAATAGGCATATACATTAAACTAATGGTATAGAAAAATAAATAAATGAACAGTGTAGATATTTCTTTCCCACCCAAAATAAAATAGTGTGGATATATCAACAAAAACAGGGACATTTCATACTGCTTTGTTTTAGGACAGATACCATGTACTTGCACATACTAGCACACAAGAAAGAAATACATACACGAAGTGAGTGCACAACTTATGAATGGAAGTTAAATTGGTCCTTTTCAAAATAGCCAGAAAAGTCGGTTTTGTATTTTCAAAGGTGGAGAAGCTTAGGAATAGTCCATACCAGCGGTACAGATGATTTGCTTCGTACTGTTGAGAAAGTCCTTGGTCTTTCTTGATACGACCTTCCACTTTCCATGTCCGCTTCCATCATGATGGAATATGAATTTGCCCTCCTTGTCACTGGAAAAGGAACGAACTCCCCAACTTGGGGTAGGTCGCTCCCTGAGCCCTGGCGCTGAATTTTGGATAGTCTATGTCAGACCACCTCTCAAAAATAGTAAGCCCTAAAAGTTTAACACATCCAGATTTTCTTCAGCCTCAGCGACGAGCTTCTCTTTGATTGAAAGGGTTCTTTTTGTCGCCAAGTCTACAAGATGATATTACCATGAAGCTAAATGTAGTGAATGTTCTATAGAAGCATGATAAACAAGCACAAGGTACAATTGTCGCCAAAAACATGAACTCCTGGTTAGACTAAAATAAAGTACAGTAGCAGAGTACCGAGGCACCTTCTATAATAAGGACAATTCAAAAGTATAATCTTCATTAGAGACACCTGCAATCTATGAAGCACAGATACGGATACACTCATACACGGATATGGCATTTCCCAAAAATAGCCGATACAAAGATATGTTTCAGCAAATTAAATAATAAACAATAAGACACGTTAAAATTGTAATAATCGCAGTAGCAGCCTAGCTGGAAGGCTTAGCTGGGTGGAGATCTAACAAATAACCAATCTCTTCTCTGAAAGTTTACACAGTTAAGCATCTAGCAGAAATATTGCCCTAACTTCATTTCTGCGATCACGACTAGTGTCAGGTGATGAATAATTCTCGGGCAAGTAACGATTCTAAGTTCAGAACCAAGTGAAACATCCTCTGTTGATAGAGAAACAACAGCAGACCGAGCAAAGCTGACAGTAGTTCAATATCTAGACTCCACTTCTAGAAAGACAACGCCTGGCGTAACTACGGGAGAGGGAGCAGGGCTGGTTCTCACCGCTGATTCACGCCGGCCGGCAGGTGGCGGAGCTCGTTGCGCGCCGCGCGCGTGCAGGCGGCGTCGGAAACGGGACCCGCGGGACGTCCGCGGCTAGCAGGCGGCGTGCGTCCCCTGGGCGGATGCCGCCTGCCGGAGCTCGTGGCGCGGTGATGGATCTGGTCCCTGCCGCGGGCACGGGGATGGATCTGGGAGGAGGGAGAGGGAGAGGAGGCGGCGGCACCTACGGGAGCAGCCGCCGGCGCCGGCACCGAAGTGGGTCACGGGGGAGGGGCCGCCCCGCCGGTGGCGTCCGCGAGGATGAGCGCGGCCGCTTGCTGGCAAGGCAGCGACGAAGCAGGCCGCGGATCTGCGAGGCGAGGGGGAGGTTTCTCCAAGACACACACAGAGGCAAGGCAGTTGTGGGAGGATGACCACGCCGATGAAGAGGACTGAGAGGTGGAGTGGAGTGGAGTCTCGCCGGCCCGCGTTAGGATAATTCCCGGTAGTGCCCAGCCCACTAAGCCCAACAAATCTCTCTTTTTCCTTTTTGAGGAAAAAACTCCTTTTACCTCCAAAACCATAAAATTTGGATTACCTACCCACGTCAGTTAAGAAGTGATTTTCAAGACGGTTTAATTCTTTTCTGAAAATTTTAGTAAACACCTGATAAGTTTTTTAAAACCATAAAAATATCTCTATCTAACCTTCTAAAATTTCAAAGGAAAATCTTAGAAATATATTGGGACACAATCAAACAAGACACCAAAATAAAATATTTGGAGTTCATGAAAAATAATCTTGAAGGTTCTATAAATTAGATTTAGCTCTATGAAGACGAGAAACATACCTTGAACAATCTAGAGAAATTTCAAAAACATTTCAATCAATATCTAACAAACACATTTTAAAACTTTCCACGACAAAAATATGAGATGAAATCAGCATAAATGCAACATGCATTAATGATGAATGCATTGGTGCTGGTTACATCTCTTGCTTTCATTTTGAAATGTAATGAAGTGATCGCTTAAAATTCTAGAAATTTCCATATTTTTCTGGGTAATTTTTTTATTTGTCTAGAGCTAAATCTAGTCTCGGGCAGCATAAAAAAATTATCATTGAATCATCATTAATGCATTTTTCATATTTTTTCATCATTAATTTTTCTTTAGATACATTTGTTTTGCGATGGCTTGTAGACCGCTAGCCTGCTAGCACATCCGTGCTCGCTATCCCACGGTCGTAGCTTGCCCTAGGCATGTTGCCGGCTTGGTTGCCCATGCTAGGTCGCGCAAGTGGGGAGAGGGATGGACCTCGTTCCTAAGGAATATTCTGTGAATATTCCTCAAGGACGAACCTTGTTATTCTTGTCCTCTCAATCAAATACCATGGAAAAGGAAAGAAGGGAGATATCACGTGACGGGTCGCGCGACCCGTCTGCAACCTCCGCCGCGCCGCACCTGCCTCCTCCCCCGCCTTCGTCACGTCGCGCCCTGCCTCCTCCCCCGCCCCTTTCTCCCTCCCCACGTCTCGCCCTGCCTCGACCCCGCTATAGGGTCGAGATGGTGGACTAGAGGGAGGTGAATAGTCCTTTCTAAAATTAATTATGTCGGCTAACCGTAACAAATGCGGAAATAAAACTATTGGTCTAGCCAAGACTACACCCCTCTATCTATGTTCTCCAGCACCTTACAAAGATCCTAATTATACAACTAAGGTGTCGAGCTAGTTAGAGCTCACATAATCAATTCTAGTAGCAAGGTCACACAAACCAATGTAACTAGTACTTTGCCAACTGGGGGAGCTGCTACACAATCTAGTAAGCAAAAGCACAAAGCCACCTAAGCTCACTAGTAATGCTCAATAACAAGGCTACACAAGCCAAATTACAGAACACAAATTACTTAGCTACATAAACTAAGCAATGTGACTAACAAGGTTACTAAAACCAAATTAGCTATGCAAGAGAGCTACTTCTATGTTACACAAGCAAGAAGGTAACTAGCAAGCTACACAAGCCAACTAATTACAAGAGCAACTACACAAGCACAATGTATATGAAAGTAATACAAGCTTGTGTTTCACAGAATGCAAAGCACCGAGAAGATGATAAAGACAATGTTGACACGGTGATTTTCTCCCAAGGTTCACTTGGTTGACACCAAGCTACGTCCCCGTTGTGTCGACTGCTCACTTGGTGGTTTAGCGGCTAATTGGCATCACCCGTCAAGCCCGCACGTTGGGCACCGCAAGAACCTACCCCAAAAGTGAGGGTAGCTCAATGACACGTTCAACTAGAGTTTTTCTTCGTGATCCCCGTGGGGTGAGCACAATCCCCCTCACAAATCCTCCTCCGAAGCATCGCATAATCTTCTTGTGTGCTTTAATGGAGTCGCAAGCCACCAAGTCATCTAGGAGGTGGCAACCTCCAAGAGTAACAAGCACCACCAGCTTGCAACTCGATCACCTAGTGCCACTCGATACAACCTTATGATGCAGCGTTCTAGAATCACACTCACTCGCAATCGGATCGCACTCCTGCAAGCACAAGTGACTTAGAGGGCATCCAAGGCTTAAGGGTGCTCAGCAACCAGCCCAAGCCTGAGCTCCACCTCTATTTATAGCCCCCAAGCCAAATAGAGCCGTTGGAGCAAAGCTGCTGGTTTCTGCGAGGGCACCGGACACGGCGGTGACCTGCTCAACGGTCGAATTTTAACGGTCACAAACTAGCCGTTGGGGCACCGGACAGGGTGACGATGACCACCTTGTTGAGCCCCCCGTTTTCCCTACTCTCTGGATAAAAGGGGCGGTGCACCGCCGCACCCATGGCGGTGCCCCCCTTTGGCTCAACACCAAACTCGCCAGCCTCGGGAAGAAAGCAACGGTGGCACCGGATGCCCCATGGCGGTGCACCGCCCTGCACATGGCGGTGTACACCGTCACCAGCGGTGATCACCTCCACTGCTGCTGCTCTAAACTAGGGCCATGTAGGCACCGCCCTAGGGGTGGTGGTGCCACCGGACAAGGCACGACAGTGCCAGCCCCAACACTCCTTCTTGCCAAGGCCAGGTGGGCACCGCCCTAGGGGTGGCGGTGCCACCAGACAGGGGGTGGCGGTGCCACCCAAGCAGCACCCCAAGCCTAGTTTCGCCTCCTTTTCTTCACCAAGTTCTTCTCCTTTACAAATGTGCTAACACCATCAAGTGTTCACCAACTTGTGCAAGTGTGTTAGCTTTTCACAAATATTTTTTCAAAGGATTAGCACTCTTTTCTCAACGTCACTCGATCATAACACGTATGCAAAGTTAGATCGCTCAAGTGGCACTAGATGACCGATATGCAAACAAGTTTGCCCCTCTTGATAGTATGTCCATCTATCCTAAACCCCGGTCATGCACTTCTCTACACAACCTTTGACCGGTGAAATGAAATGCCCTACAAATATACCTTTGCCTTGCGCATTCCATTCCATCTCCTCCATTCATTACTAGAGGCGCAAGAATGGCCGACGGTTATTAAACCGTTGGCCATTAATTTGTACCGTCAGGAAGTACAATTGCCGAGCGTATACCGTCGTGAAGCTCCCGTCGGGCATCAATGGTCGGGCATTCCCACTTTTACCGACTGGTAGTCAGTTATTGTATGGCTGACTGTATGTTTCCAATGGTTGACGCTCGGCAATTAGTTGGTAAACACGTCATTCGGCCTTTGGTCCGACATGAATTGCCGAGGGTTTCCCGGTCGGGGATTTGTTGCTTGACAGTTTTTTTAAACCCATCGGGAAACATATCCAGTCAGGGATTTGTTGCTTGATAGTTTTTTAAACCCATCGGGAAACATATCCGGTCAGGGATTTGTTGCATGACAGTTTTTTAACCCATCGGGGAAACATATTAGCAACGGTGTTTATTAACCGTCTGGAATTAAATACTCTCGGTACAATATATATGTGAAGGTTTTGGTTTCCCACCAGCTAAAACTATTAAACCATCGGCAATATAGAGATGAAGTTGTTTTATTATAATCCATTATCCGATATTGCTTGGGATATTTTTTATAGCCGTAAATAATTAATATATGTAACCAGGAAGATCAATTACAAATGTTGAACATTCACAATTCATGACATTTCATAACCGACTCTTTAATATTGAAAGGTACGGTCTAGACATTCTGAAAGTTTCTAAGAACATTCTTCAACATTACATAAATTAATGTTCAAATTAAAATACTTGACTAAGATACTGCTCTGCTGTTCACAAGGCATAAGAAAAACTACTTAAAAGTGCCAGACTGCATATGTTGCATATAATCTCTTCTCATCACCAGGAAGCATCATCATCGAAAAAGTCTTCACCATTGTTCTCGTAATTTTGGCCATCATCTAGGGAATGGTATCCTTCATCATCATAATCATATATGTCATCTTCATTTTCCTCACCACTATAGGCTGCCCCACCAATATTTTCCTCACCACTATAGTCTGCTCCACCAATGTTATCCTACAGAAGTTATAAAATTATTTTTATAAGCATATGAACCAGCTTGAATATATATAAGATAGATTTTGCAATAATTTCAGGTATGGCACGGATACATTTGGAACACACTTAATACTTACATGATCAGATGCATTAGGAACAATTTTCTCATGCTCTCTAGCGAATGCAACCTCAGATTCAGAAGTAGGCTGCATGTCATGCATATATTAGTTTATACTTTGAAGGTCAGTTTTGCAATGAATTGAGGTGGAAAAAATAAAATTCAAATCTGAATCAACTAGAGTGATGCTTGAGTTCATTGTAATAATTTATGCTCTGTGAGGTAGCTGGTAAACTTACCAAGTTAGATGCATTTTCCTGAGCTAATGCATCAAAGTCCATTCCTTGTTTAGCAACAAGTGCCTGTTAAAACTTTATGGTTAGCCATAGGTATTTATTTGTACGCATATATTTATTCTAACAATAATTACCCGCACAACATGTTCAAGGTTGCTATATTCTTTTCGCAACAGCAGATTTTCCCTTTCAAGCCGCTTCTCTTTAGCAGAAACATATGGTTGTGCACTTCTTTTTCTTGTCTTGATTGTTTCCTTCTCAGCAATACTAATTGCTCCATCACCAATTCCTAGCTTACCATGTGGCATTCTACCTGCACACTCATAAATGACACTTGCATCTAATTCGGGATGCTCAATTTTTCAATTCGTGCCATACTTTTTTTCCATTCCTTCCTCATATTTTGCCTTTTCCAAAAAAACATAGAAAAGCTGAGGATAAGTAACAAGACAACTACAAGAGCTATCAACTAAATAATCCAACACTCACCCATTTATCAGCAGCATTCTGGTTGCACAACCTGCCATCATTTGTCCCTGGATTCAATTCATGATTATGCAGCCAAGCGCCACCAATTCCAGGGTCAATGCCAGTTTTTAGTGCCTGCAATTAAAGTGTAAGTATGCTTTGACATGTATTGAACATTGTACATCAGTAGTTTATGAAGTCACAACTTTTTGGTTTGGGTTCTTACCAGCCATTGGCGTGTTGCTAGTAAGCTTCTTGAGCCACTGCGATGGTATACGTTATTATCTCCAGCTAGGTGATTTTGCTTTGCCTTTAAGGATGACTTTCTAAATTTTGATGTACTCCAGTGCTCACATAACAAAGCCCAACCTTCATTGGTTGTAAAGTCTCTTGGTTTTACAGATATAAGTGCTTCTTTTGTTGGCCAACGATTTCCATATTCATCTACATCTTCTGGGGGCACATTACCATCCTTATATAGTTTCTTTGTGATAGCCCGCTTCTCTTCACTCAACATCTTAGGCACCATGTTTTTAAATTTTAACTCCAAGACAGCATCTGCCTCAGCTCTATCTTCTGGAAGACACTTGAAACGCCACAGCCATATTATTTATAGTAAGTTGCAGTTGAGATAAATTTTAAACAATAGCAAAGCTAGTTAGTAAGCTGTAGTTATTATGCACATGTAGCACATACCCAGAACTCTTCCAATACTCTCTTATCAGTTGATACCCCAGCTATGGTAGTCTTCTTGAAATCTTCCCATGTTAGCACTGGCTTCATCCCATTTATTGTATCAACAAAATCAGGATACATCTCGCGAACTAGAGCGCCAATTACTGTTGGGGGTTTGTGAGAACTTTGATAAGGATGCACTTCCCAGTGCCTGATAATTTTATATTAAATCAAACGACATCATCATATAGGGATAAAAGATATAAAATACATAAGTGAAATGTTAAAGTAAGCAAAACATCATGGACCCGGTCAGTACTGAAAACTCCTACCTTACAGAAATGTGGAAAGTTAAAAATACAACATTCTTTATTTAGTCTTTGCAAGCTCTTTAAATAAATATGCTGGTGCATCCAACTATCTACAAGCAAGCTAGTGCACTAATGACATGACATTGTTCTCTATCATGGACAAACTGTACTTGCTAAAAATTAATCTGAACAATGAACACTTGAACACAAAATACTGAGACAATAGTCTATGTTAATACAAAAGCGATAGATATAATATGGACACATAATTATACAAATTAAAGCAGCTATAATGTTACTTACTCTCCAACAGCCTTGATCGTGGGTCTTTCTCTTTCTGGAAGTCTTTCACCGCTATCCGTCTTTGATCGAGTATTTTTTTTCTCAATAGCTTGCTGACTTGCTGAAGCCAATCCATTATTTTCTCTTGCAGCAGCTGATGTGGAACGCACTGACCTTGATGATGACACAGGTCTGTGCTTCAAGCAGCCACTCATCCTGCTTCATACATGGCAATAAGTATGTTGCATAAAATGTTTATTAAACAGAACGAGTAGGCACCAATAAAATTAGGGGATACATAAGTAAATAAGTGAAGTAAATCATCAGTCAAACAAGGATGCACCATATTTTAGATTGGGAAGACATATTTCTAGTTCAATATGAAAGCTAAATAATAAGATACTAATGTACATATTAAAAATAAGGATTCAATAATCATCATAATCAAATTCTAAGGAATCATCTGTGGTTTCCTCATCCTCGTCAATGTCTTCCATGTCGCTATTTTCTTCAACTATTTGTTGCTCTTCGTCACTACTACTCCCATGATAAGAAATGTCATCCAATGGATCCTCAGTGCTGTTTTGCTTTTCTATAGTTTCAATATCTTGAGGATCAAGGACATCATCCAAGGCCTCTGAAGACACAGTTACATCATCAAACAAGCCATCAACATCAATGGAGAAGCTTCCCTGCAGCTCATCTTCTTGGAAAAATACATCTGTAATAGGTGGCTCATGTGCATCTACTGTGTCAAGGTTGGTTAAGGTCCTTGGTTGGATCTTGTAAACAACAGACCAATCACACAAATCACGCCTTAGAGATGGGTACTGCAAGTAGTATACTAGTGTGGCTTGGTGAGCCATGGCAAAGGGTTCAAAATTCACCAGCCTTGAAGATGGCTTGACTTCCACCAAACCTAATTTTGGTTCAGATCTAAGACCAGAAATTGGATCAAACCAGCAGCACTGTAAGAGAACCATTTCAATTTTTCTACCAACATTAAAAGAAAGTTTGATAATGTCCTCGACTACACCATAATAGTCAAGTTGTTGATCATCTGAGGTGAATGATGTCAAACAAACCCCTGTGTTCACTGTGGTCAGCTTTGCACGGGAGTTTTCATATCGCTCTGACCTGAACCTATAGCCATTAACATCATACGAGCTATATGATAGTACTCTAGATTTGCATCCATTGGCTAAATTCCACAAGTCTTCATCTGCATCGGTATCCTTTCTACACTATAAAAATAAATAAGTCTGTTAGAATATATATACACGTGTTCATGAAATACGGCTAAGGTAATATGTCCTTACAATTTTCTTAAACCAATCCACAAATTCATCTGTCATCATTTTGTCAAGGACCTCCACTGACAACCTAGGGTTATTAGCACGCTTCTGTTCCATAAATGCCCTATAAATATATACAAGTTATAGAACCTCTGCTAGAACAGTTAAAAATTGTTATTTGCATCACTTACTCTTGATAACGATCAACAGCAGAGCAATTGGTCAAAATATACAGCCTCGCTGCATTCAATTCTTGTTCTGAGAGGTCACGAGGCACGCCCCTACCATGAAGGGTGCCTTGATATTGGAAAACATCTAAAGTGCAGCCATCATTCTTCACGTGTGTTCCCCTACTGTTGTATCTATCAACCTTTTTCCATCTAGTACGAACATGGTCCACAAAATATCCAGAAAAAAGTCAGTTATCTCTTTCACAATCTCAGCCTCTACAATAGAACCCTCAACTCTAGCTTTGTTCTGCACTTTCAGGCCCAGGTCATGCATGTACCTAGCAAAATATTACTACAATGTTTAGTGATATAATAACAAAAAAATTTGAATCGAGCTGAACTAACTTATTTAGAAAAATTAATAATTACCTCTCATGTTGGTACATCCAGCGAAATGCCACAGGTCCGCCAACCCTTGCCTCATATGGAAGATGCACAATTAGATGTTGCATTACATTAAAGAACCCTGGTGGGAACATTTTCTCTAGCTTGCATAGAAGAACTGGAATCTCCTTCTCAAGTTCACGCATTCTCTCTCGATCAATTTCTTTGGCACATATTTGTCGATAAAAAAAACATAGTTCTGATATATCCTTCCATTCCTTCTCAGGGATGAAACCCCTAAGTGCAACTGGTAGTAGGCGCTCGATGATTATGTGTAAGTCATGGCTTTTTATACCAATAAATTTCTGCTTATCCAACTTTACAGATTTACTTAAATTAGCAGCAAAGCGATCTGGGAACTTCAGTTGCTTGAACCACTTGAAGATAACCAATCTATCATCATTACTAACACAATATTTTCCCCTCGGTTTTGTCCATGTGCCATTGGGCTTCTTAATCAAATCAAAAGTTGGGCGATCACAAAGCATAGCCATGTCAAGACGTGCTTTAATATTGTCCTTAGTTTTATCTGAGATATCTAGAGTTGTGCCTAATAGTGCCTCTGCAACATTTTTCTCATTGTGCATGAGATCAATGTTATGTCGGAGAAGCAACTTTTTCCAGTATGGCAATCGCCACAAACAACTAATATCTGTCCAATTGTGCGACTTCCCAAACCCTTTATATTTATTGTTACCTTTGCTATCAAGAGTTAGATTATTTAACTGTTCCAATATCTCAGCACCAGTTAGGTGCTTTGGTGGAGGATCTGTAATTCTAGTTTTCTTTCGAAAACACTTCACACTTTTGCGGAATGCGTGGCTAGCTGGAAGAAATCTCCTATGGCAATCAAACCAGCAAGGTTTGTGCCCATGCTTCAAATTAAATGTCTTAATGTCAGACCCACAAATTGGACAAGCTAGCTTTCCATGTGTGCTCCAGCACGCTACTAAGCCATATCCAGGAAAATCATGAATGGTCCACAACACAATTGCCTTCATGGTGAAGTTTTCCTTTCTATAACAGTCGTAAGTAAGAGAACCTTTTTCCCATAAATCCAAGAGCTCATCAACTAGTGGTTCCATGTATACGTTGAAGTTCTTCCCCGGGTGTTCACGACCAGGAATAACGAGTGCAAGGATGATGTTGCTCTTTCTAGTGCACATTTCAGGAGGGAGGTTATAAGGAACAACAAAGACAGGCCAACAAGAGTATGGGGCAGCATGAGCGCTAAAAGGTGTAAAACCATTAGTTACCAAACCAAGACGCACATTCCTAACCTCTTTGGCAAAATTTGGATACAACTTGTTAAATTCCATCCAAGCTTCTCCATCCGAAGGGTGAGCCATAACATTATCATTGTTGCGGGGTTGTGCATGATATCCCATGTGCTTTGCCGTGTTCTGTGACATGTACAGGCATTGTAGCCTTTGAGTAATTGGAAGGTAACGCAAAACTTTTTTTTGGTACTTTCCTGGATTTCTTTCCTCTAGTTGGCTCCTCATACCGAGATTCACCACAGATAGAGCAACTTTCTTTATCTTTGTTAGTTTTGTAATATATCATGCATCCATTGGGGCATGCATCAATCTTCACATAAGGCATTCCTAGGCTATGCACAAACTTCTTAGACCTATAAAAGTTTTTAGGGACATCCTTGGCAGCCTCATCTCCAATAACTTCATGTAAAAGATTCATTATTTCATTGTAACCGGCTTCAGAAAGATTATATTGTGTTTTTATGGTCATAAGTCGTGCTACAATGGATAGGCGGGAGTGAGACGTCTTGTCATGCAGTGGTTTATCTACTTCCTCTAGCAGCTCATATAACTCCTTTGCTGCTTGAGTTGGCTCCTCACTCTGACGGACACCTTCGGCTCCAATAGCATCAAATAGCATTTCACTCATCCTATCTGAGCTACCTACATATTCATTGTCTGCTTGATCATTTACATCAGACTCCCCATGCCTAGTCCATCTCTCATACCCCAACTGGAAACCATTACGGCATAAATGCATCTCCATTTCATCCCTTTTCCTCTTGTGGCGACAATCACACTTAGTACATGGACACTTAGATCTCCCATCTTTAGCAGCTTCAGGTAATGAAAAGGCATGGTCCAGAAAGGTGTCCAAACCAGCTTTCCAAACTGGACTAAACAAGCTACCTTTCCGCTCATTGTACATCCAACTACGATCCTCACCCATGGAACGTACCTACCTAAATATTAGAATTCACACTTTAGGAAAAAAATAAAGTTACTTTCATATATGCATGGTTCAGATAGTGTCAAAGCAGTCAGCTTTCCACCCACACATAAATAATTGTAGTGCCACAAGAAAAATAATCCGCTGCACACAGAGAGGGATGGAGGGAGAGAGATGAATAGTAGAACGAGACCTTAAGTTCTCTGAGTTTGCGTTCACGCCAACACTCGTCACCCGCCCAATCTCCAGTCACCCACACCTTAGCACACCAGCACAGTAAAAGAGAAGATGATTGGAGCAGCAAAAAAATTAATCGAGAGAGAAAATATGTAGTAAGAAATAACCAGTATAGAAAATCAATTATCAATGATGCAAGACAAACACTACAATATAAGGATGATCACCTAACTCCTGAGATTTCCCTAATTGCTAATGATCAGATTGTACATCTAAAGTACCACATACTCAAAATCCACAGTTCATACTAATATTCAGAAAAATTAGGACATGCTTCACACAGAACACTAAATATTGAACACAGCAGAATGTTAACAAGATAGCAGTCTAAACATTGCTCTTGTCAACTATGAAATATACACAAACAAGATAGCATAATTAGAACTACTCCTTCCACTCAGATTCTACCCTTCCTATTCAGTTCAGTCTACACAAGTAATCCACTTTCCATCTTATTAGTGTAGCACCAACCGTCCAGCCCATCTCAGAACACAATTAATCAACTGAACCCCAATAACAAGGCAGCAATAGTCAAACAAAGATGAATGCAGATTGTAGATTGAATACAAATCCTAATAAAAAGAGCTATCATTGATATCAAAGAACAACAGTAGGGTTCTTGACCATGGAGCATAAGGCACAAAAGAGGACATCAAAGGGGTTCGCTTTGTACCTTAAAAAAAGATCAGATGTGTGGCGGCACAGATGCTGATTGATTTAATCTGCGGGTGCTCGGTGTCAGCGGGCGGAACGAGATGTGCTTCGCCCCTCCTGCAGGAGGGTCTCGGCAACTAGCTGCACACCCTATGATCACCCTTCGATTCAATCGGAGTGGGCGGCGATAAAACCTGAGACGGTTCGTTTGGGAACGTGGAGGAGAGATTTACGGGATATGCGACGTTTTTAGGTGCGGCCACCGGAGATTAGGCTTCGTTTCGCGCTAAAACTATATCGCTAGTCTGCCGCCTTTTCGTCGTCCTGATTTCGGGCTCTGGATAATATTCCATTTGATTCGAAATAAATAAATATATTCTTACTATGTCAAACATACTAGCGCTCTTCTTCCCCATGGCTTCAGCCTCCACCAGATTGCAGAGTGAGCGCCGCCGCCGCCGCCGCTGCGAGCGATAGCGCGTGAGCCTCGGCTTCGAGAGGGGAGGGCAGAAACGGAAGGCGGCTGTAGTGTGTGTGTGGGCTTTGGGCTTTGTTGGCCTGGGGCCTCGGGTCCGCTGAGCTAGGCAGCAACTTTTTCTCGAAGGGATTGAAGTCGGCCGCTTCGGCACGACACGTTGGCATATAGGAACAAGGCTGTACCCATCATTTGTTTTAAAAAAAATAGACTCTAGATTTAACTCTCGTAGATGCAACTGCTGTAGATGCTACTATAATGTTCGTGCACGTATATACTTCATGTATATCTTTTCCATGTACAACTCTTTGCGTACTACGTGTACGGTAAAATCAATTGTCTAGTCTGATGCCAGTGACAAACGCAATCTGCTAGTTGTGTGATCTACTCTGCTTGCCGCGTAGGGCAGTTATCACTGCATTGGGCGTTTGGCATTGTCGTAGAGCTACATGCTTGATGACGACGGTGATGCATGTCGATGCAGTGCAAATTAGATGCAGGTAGAGGTTGTAGATCTGTTCCGCTAACAACGTCGAGACGTCGACGTCGTCGAAGTAGTCGCGGCGAGACATCGGTACGAGTGTTAGCGTCGAAGATCGACGGTGGCTTCAACGGCGATGTCGACGTAGAGCTTGTCGTGCTGATAACATGTTATAAAACATGTTGCCAGTGGTTAGGACATTTCTCTCTCCGTCTCTCATGATCAATATAGTATATGAAAGTAGAAGAACAAATAGACACAGGATAGGGGGATTATTATTTATTTCTCTGAGTATTCAGTGATTACAACATAGAGCTCCCACATATATATAGTCCTGTCAAGGTCTAAGAGCTTAGTAAGAGCCCACATACAAATGGATTAGGATTATGATTCCCCCTTCTCCTTTCCTTCCTTTTAGAATAGAGTCCGTATGTTTTACAACAATTATTAGGATTGTCGTAACCATTGATGTTTACAAATTACTAGCGTCTTAGAACTAGACTGTATACCTAATCAATTTTTCGCGGCAACAAGGCCCTGTTCGTTTCGCTGAAATTTGACTTATGCTAATTTGTTGTGACAAGAAATCGCTATTCATTCGCTGAAAAGTACCGCTGAAGTAGTTCAAGCGAACAGGCCGCAAGTTATTCTAACTTATATATAACACGGGTCATGATTCTAAGTCACATACGGAACATTGGAGGACGTGGGAAAGTTTTGGAATAAAAAAAAGCGGATTGGAGGAAACCCTTCCCTCTTAATATTAAGTAGAGATATACTTCATGTATTGTAATATTGATTTTGATTAATTTATTTTATCTCTGCCGTTTTTTCCTTTTTTTACCAGGATTTGTTTTGGCCTTGGATAGTCCGGCTTGGATTCCTCGAGACGCAGTTTTTTAGCCGGAGTTTTCTTTGGTCGGGTACTTTCCTGTTTTTGCGGTGGAGTCCAGTCCAATTGTATAGTTGTGCGTGCGGTGTATGATTTTTTTTACCGGAGAAGATTGGTTATGCCACTGTGGACGATTTTTTTTAGGAAATAGTAGATTAAAAAAAGCATGTTACAAAAATCCAAATCGGTTCCTATAATACTTGAGCGTTACATTAGCCCCTCCAAGTAATTACCGTGTGCTTATACTGGGAAATAATTAAATTATTAGTCATTCTATACATAGGCCAGCAGTCAAAGGCCTGTTCGCTGGTTGGTGTCGGTGCTGATTTGGACTGGCTGGTGCTGGTTTTTTGTGAGAGGAAAACACTGTTGGTTGGCTGGTTTGGACTGGCTGAAACCAACAAGCGAACAAGCTGAAAAAACGGTAATAGTTCACCCAATAGCCAAGCGTCCTTACCTGACTGTTGGGGATTACAACAATTTGCCGCCGGTTTCACTAAGACAGTTGGCAATTAATTTGCCCTCTCGGTCCACTAGTGCAGTGCCTGACTGGTCAACATCTAACGCTCGGGAATAGTTTATACCGTTGGCTATTCAATACAAAGACCGACGGTTTCACTAAGACCATTGGCAATTAATTTGCCCTCTCGTCCTTTTTTAGTTCAGTGCCCGACTGGTTGACATCTAACACTCGGAAATAGTTTGTACCGTTGGCTATTCAATACAAAGACCGACGGTTTCATTAAGACCGTTGGCAATTAATTTTCCCTCTCGGCCTTCCTTTGCAGTGTCCGACTAGTCGACATCTAACGCTCGGGAATAGTTTGTACCGTCGGCTATTCAATACAAAGACCGACGGTGTTACTAACACCGTTGGCAATTAATTTGTCCTCTCGGCCTTCTAGTGCAGTGCCCGACTGGTCGACATCTAACGCTCGGGAATAGTTTGTACCGTCGGCTATTCAATACAAAGACCGACGGGAAAGCTTGTAACCGTCGATAACAGGTTAACTATTGGCCATTCACGGTTTCCCCAACTGCCCGTCGGCTATTATACTTCCCTGTCGGCATAGGTTGTGTTTCTAGTAGTGATTGTTGATGCAACATATGCATCAACATGATCGACAATGATATGATCCACTCCATATCATCACGTGACCATATTGGTTCATCGATCTTGACTTCACTTGCTCTTCACCGTTGCTTCGGTCCATCGGCGCCAAATGATCACTCAACTTGTCCTTCACACTTGCAACCGGTCTATCGAGCCAAGTCATGTCTTGATCTTCTCCACCTTGATCACATGACTCCATGTTATGTCTCATATGCAATGAGCTCCTTCATCATCACATGTGTAACCTTTGCAACAAGCCCAAGCCATTTCACCTCCATGGCAAGTATTGCTTACACACATGTGTGTGTGGGCTAATCACCTGTGTATCTCACTTTAACACATATTAGTCCACCTAGGTTGTCAGTCAATTACCAAAACCAAACAAGGACCTTTCAATCTCCCCCTTTTTGGTAATTGATGACAACTCTACAAAGATATGGAAATTAAGCATTTTTTTATTCATGTTGCTTGTCTAAGAAATTTTATCATGTGTAAAAGATTTTTGGACAAGTACCACAAACCCAAATTGGTAGTATTAGCTCCCCCTACATATATGCTAGAGTGTTCGGTTTGAAGCTCGCACATATGCATAGATTGGAATTGTGGGAGAGTAATTACTACCATATGATGCTAAGGTGTAAAGAATTAACCTTTGACGCGTAATACCAATCGGAGTTGCACTTTTAACACCATCCTTAGCATCATGAGTAGCTAGACAACAAAAACACTAGAAACCCCGTGAGATCAACATGCAATCATACACAAAGCAAACAATAGATCTAAATTAGAACAGTACACCAAACATAAAATCAAGATGAAAAGTTTATAAAACGAATCTACGTCTGGCTACGAACACACAGACGCGAAAAGCATGCTAATCGGAGCTACGGTGAAAAAGATACAACTACCGTTAGATTTGTTTCGAAAAGAAATTATAGGTTTCATTTATTTTAATTATAAAACATATATAAGAATATCTAAATTGTTTTAAGCCAAATTATATTTGTATTAGAAAACCAATATAAGATTAATCTTATTTTATTTACATAAGACAGAGGTGAAAAGCCCTAATTGCTTTTAATTGAAAAACTAATTACATATAGATTAATCTGATTACTATTTTATTCAAAAACTTTAAACATGTTAAATAATACCACTAATATGTAGATTACGTTGTTATGAATCTAACGCAACTTGAACGGGTCAAATCGGAGCTAAAACGGAGAAGATATGGCCTACAGAAAGTAGTGGCAATTTTATAAATAGATGGAATTTGATTTTCAAATTAAAATAAATAAAATCTGATTTTTAAATCTGGTCGAGGACTGCGGTCACTATTAAAAGAAAAAGCAGGGATCCTTTTGGAAGAAACCAGGGACGGGCTCTATCGGCCGTTGGATCTGGCTCTGATTAGACAGAGAAGGGGGCGAGGGATATCGTCGGCCAGAACAGTGACCTCGGCGGTAGTTCCATGGCCGGTCTCCGTCGGTGAGGCTCGGAAACACCCTACAGGGCTCTTTTGCTTCAACAGAGTTCACCGGGGGTAGAGGGGAACAAGGCGGATCCAACCAGGGTACCGGTTAAAGCAGGGGAGGGACGGTGATGGCGGTACGCACGATCTAGCAGCTCGGGTTCGACGGCGAGGCTACGACGACGTCGCAGAGACAGCAGAGAGCGAAAGAGGGATCGAGGATAGTACCTACAGGTTCCTTACCTTTACGTGAAGCTCGGAAGGCATCCAGTTGACGACAGAGAGCCTTGGAACGACAGCGCGGTGGCGGCGGAAAGCGGCGCTAGGGTTCTAGGGTATGAGGGAGGCGGTGCGGGCTCTAGGGTATGAGGGAGGTGGTGCGGCGCGTTGGGGCGCTATTTAGGAGGGCTCGGCGTGGCTTGACGCATACTCCAAGACAAAGACGGGGCGGAGAAGGACACAACGATGGAGTCCGGGTCGGCTACGTGAGGTGGGAGACGAAGCTGACTAGTGGGTCTAGGCCGTCGGTGAGAGAGAATGCGGGGCCAGGGTGGCAGAGAGGGGGAGCAAGGGGCACTGCGCGACCGAGCGGGGACGAGTGGGCCGAAGGGAGCTGGAGAGAGGCCGGCTGCGGCCTGTGCCAGTAGGCCGAGGGAAGCGGCCCAAGCGGGGAATGAGAAGGAGGATAGGCAAGCCGGGCTAGCAGAGAGGAGGGCCAGACTGAGGAGAAAGCAATTTTTTTTCCAATTTCAAAATCTTGTTCTATTTCCCAAATTCAAATGTAAACCAAAACAAATTCAAACATTGTTTCAAACATACTTTTCAAAATTGAACTTTTGCAAACTTTTGAAACCCTTTTTAATTTTTCAAATTCTCTTTTATTTTTCTTTTCTTTTATTCAAATTCATTTTCAAAACCATTTTGAATTTATTTTGAATTTTAGATTCAACCACTCACTGCAATAAATCAAATGCACCGGCATGTAGCTCATCCATGTTGCTACTCCTTATGATGAATTTTAATATATTAAAAAATATTTTTCCTATATTTCATGTGCACAAAAATTTATAAATAAATTATTTTAATCCTATTTTTAAAAGTACAAATTTTAGGGTGTTACAGTTTCTCTCGTCAAGCTGATTGAAAAATATATATGGATCGGCTCGTTTGGAGTCCAAATGAATTAATTATGAATTTTGGAAATTTTTTACCCGGAGCCTAAGCTTAACCAGGTCCAGAACCGGCTTAACCGACTTTAGTAGGCCCAGATCGGATCTAAAACGCGTTTCGACGTGTTTCACAAAGGTTTTTGACCTTTTATGGGATACTAGCAAGTTGCAACGGGAGAAAAAAAAACTATTTAACATTTAACATGAATGGTACATATATACTTATGTTTTATGCTTTTATAATTTATTTTATGATGATCATCGCATTTATAATCTCTACTCTCTACCACTAATAATGCACTGGTGGTGAACTTTTCCTGCAGTCATGAACTATCCTACGTACACTTCAAAAATACAACCAGAGCTAACAAATCTTTAAAACAAAGGGACGAGATCCACTCTAACCTCTCCTTTCACTCACTCACTCAAATCCAACGGTCCAACTCACCTGGACCAAACCTCATCACTCATCCAGTCATCCCTCCTTCCACGCGTGCGAGGTGCGAGGCGCGGCTCCCCTCTCCCCGACGCCGACTCCCCCTCTCCCCGAGGCCACCCTCGCTCTCCCTAACTCCCTCTTTCCCGCACGCCGCTAGGGCTGCACGCGCGACTCCACCACTCCCTCGTGGATCTCCCATCTCACGGCCAGGCTGCATCGAGCGAGGGCGTCAGGGCGAATCCAGCGGCGGCGGCTCCTAGCCATGGTTCTCGACGCGTGCAGAGCTGCGGCGGCGCCTGACTACGGGGCTCAGGGTGCGCGGGTAGGCGGTGGCGGCGCCCGTCCACGGGACTCGTGGCGCACAAGCCCAGCCACGGGGCTCGGGGTGCGTCGGCGACGACGGCGACGCCCGGCCGCGGGGCGACATGGACAGGCCTCACCCAGCCGCCTGCAAGGTGAGATTCGATTTGGTCGCCTTTGCATCCAGCAACGGTGCGTTTGAGCCCCGGCAGGGGCGCGGCGGCCTAGGGTTTGCGCAGCTCAGGGTGCACGGATCGATCTGCTCTCCGCAGTCCGCTGATCCGTGGAACGATCAAAGCGCGGGCATGGTCCACCCCGGGGTTCCGATCTGGTCCTCGCCTCGCCGGAGGAAGAGCCAGAGGAGATGAACGGCACCGGGCAGCCACCAGCAGCACCATCAGAGGCTCCGGCAGCAACAGTAGGCTAGGTACTGTGCGCGTGCATGATGTTCAATCAGAATGTTTTAGGTTTGTTTTGCGAGTATTTGATTGACGTGTGGTTTTCATGTGGATTTTCTTTGCATTGTGTTGGTGCAGAGGGATTCATATCCAAACGAGCTGTCGGTGTAGTTGGGGATCACAGATAGGAACGTTTGTCGGTTCAAGAACTGGAAAACTCTGCCAGCCAAGATTGCTCGGCCAGCTAAGGACTGCACATGTGTTACCGGCAAACATACATGTATGCTTTCTTCCATCTTAAGCTTGAGATTTATGAACCTACACATTAAATGGCCTCGGATCTTTTATGCTATTGTTGATAAGCTTTGCTGAAGTTCCAAGATATAGTATCATTTCTATTGAATACTCTTGCCGAGCATAATATTTTATTTTATTTACTAATGAGTTAACCGTATAACATTATTTGATATTTACACTCACAGTGTTTTTGTTGTAGTTTCCATATCTTTCTATCTTTCTATCAAATTTCATGGCTGCTGATGTGGACATACACAAACCTAGGAATGCACAGGAAATACGCTATGAGACTGAAAAGCAAATAAAGGCAAAAAAAAAACCAGTCTACATGGCATACTTCTGCACTGTTACAGTTTAATATATGAGAGAACGCTATTGTCTAGATGATACTGCAGTTTCAAACATGTTTACTGAAAGTCAGACAGGTAATCAATATTGACACATCCCTTCATTTAATCTCTCCTTTTGAGAATTTTAAGTGTTTAGAAGCACTATGGAGTGGAACTATGTCACTTTATCAGCCCTGTGTGAAGTAGGACTATAGGAGTATTTAAGGCTTTTTTTCTCCAAATTACCAATGCAACATGGTAGCCTTATTTTGTTTACTAGTCTGTGTTTCTCTGTTGTTGCCATCATTGCATTCTTCCCCTGAAATTGTTGCTTGTTGATAGCATGTACATAAATACTACTCTTCCAGCAAAATTAAGTAACCTTCACTGCAGTTGAAGGTTACTCTGATGTACATATTGACTACTACCATTGAGATCAGGTTTCTCTATTTTTACTACTACCATTGAAGTCAAATGAGCTTGTGATGTATCTATTGACTTTTGTTCCTTTACAAATGCAGTGGAAACAAATCAGTTTGGATTTCATCTCATAGGGCAAAAAGGAATATCCATAATGATAGGACCACTGCAACAAGTATGTGTACTTGCCGGAGATGCGTAGAGCAGGATGGAGTTCATGCATGGAGCTTTATCGGACATCGGTGAGTAAATAAACATGGGATTGGTTTGAGAGTAACTAAACTTTCTTTAGGACTTAGGACTCAATTTCTATAATACAAATTTGTTGTGGAAGCTTGAGCTTTTCATGCATATAAAGGACTGATTGAAATAGAACCCATAATGTACAATGTGTCACTTGATAGTTTATATTTTTCCTGCTCTCTTATTTCTGGTTTCAATGAGGTGAACATGAACTAACATGGACTCCATAAATGTGATTCACTATTCTGCATTCCATCTTTCTTAATTTGTAACTGACAATGGTTTTACTGTTTTACTCCATGAATATTGAATAGTTATTTTAGCTTCAATTTTGATGCTTGGAACTGACTCCATACCTACATTAGTGTTTTACTGTTGTGCATGTTTAATTGATGAGCTATTTGTCTTGCCATGACTGGATATACTTACCATTCCGAACTCTGAATTTAACGAGGATCTTTGACCACCATTGTAGTAGTCACACTGCCTTAACTTCTGTTCTTACTCACTAGACTGAGACTTATGCAACCTATGTTGATATAATTATTAGTGTGTTCACATAATAAGGTTCCCTTGAATGTAGAAGGCTACTTTTTGTCTAAGCTTCTAAGCTTGTCGTTCTTAATTCAACTTCATTCTATTTTCACTAATCTGTAGTACTGATAGAGTATATAGCCATTGCAGGTCCAAAATAATCTATATGCACTCCCATCCTAATTCATAACTTATCCATGTGTGTCGTTATGTATAGTCAAAATAATCTATAGTCAAAACCTTTGCTTGAGTTATGCTAGGGGTCTTGTTGCAAAAATACAAACGCACACCACACTCTTGCTGGGAACAACAGCTTACAAGAATAGAGCAAAAGACGCTTAAACAAGCATTACACGGTTTAGGTCCTCAAAAGTCAGCCAACAAAAGCTACCCAAATCAGAACCATCAGATCAGTCCTTCAACTTCAGAGTAAGCCACCACACCAGTACGCTTTATTTTTGCAAAGAAATTTCCTTTCCTTTGACCATTAGTATCACCAGATATCATCTTTTCTTCTCAAGGACTACTAAGCATTATTTTGGTGTAATAACTGTCGTCCAAACATTTTGGTGGTTCTGTGCGTATTTTGCATGTTAGTATGCAATTGTATTGTACTGATCTTGTGATCCACATGTCTAGATTTAATGGGTGGCTGCCCCGCACTCTACCTATAGTTGTGGACACTAGAATTATTTCACTTGCTGCTACGCATTTCTGAATTGTTTCGCCGTGTGCCTGCAGCTGAACTGGTACTTCACATTTGTGTTGGGGTTCGTGAAGCAGATGGTGAACCCGGCTCTCCACCGGGCTCATGGGCTCCAATGGCCTCACCAAGGCCTCACTCGCCTTCCCCAGTTACCCTGCGCAAATCATGTTCAAGTCAACCAAGGTAAATTGGCCCCCTTTTTATGCACTGTTCCCCATATGCTGGAAAATATAATACTCTAAAAAATGTTGGAAGAACAATGCCCAATGTCTTTTTCAACTGGCAATTTGAGTAGCATTGTAGCAGCAAAGTTCCTGGGTTCATGATTTCTTTTTCATCTTTACCTTCTATACAGGGTTTTTTTGGTTTTGTATTAGCAGAAATACAGTTCTTGTCGACAAAAGATGCTCGGCAGTCCTCCAAGGTATCCCACGAAGCTAGATTGATCGGTGGAGTGGAGATGCGCGTGATCAGGAACCGGATGGTGACACAAGACGCAGAGACAACGATTTAGACAGGTTCGGGCCGTCTGATCGACGTAATACCCTACGTCCTGTATCTTTGGTGTATTATATTGAATATGAGATGTATGTAGATGTCGTTTAGGGGACCCCCGCTCTCCTTATATACTTTGGAGGGGTAGGGTTACAAGAAAAGTATCCTATTTGGTACTATACAATATCTTGCGGTGCACATCTACCAGTGTCGTGCACGTCTGGATCTTGTGGGCCGGGCCACCTCTGATGGTGTGGCCCATGTCTTGTCTTGTGGATACGGGGGGCCATACCCCCACAGCTAGTCACCGAGCCTGACAGTAGGTGACGTAGTCACGTGGTGCTAGAGTCAGAAAGTAGAAGAAAGGCAGAAGACCGGCCGAGCAGGCAACCAGTCCACGAGCGGAGCCCTGAATTAAAAAGCGCACATTCACCGCAAGGTGAAGTGTGTCCACTTAGTCCCCGAGCCTGCTGAAAGATGAAGAATGAATCTTGTAGCAGGATCAAAGAAAAAGAAGTCTGAAAGCTTGCCGACGTCGTCTGACATGCACGTATCAAGACCCTAGATGTGCTGCCCAAGATCAGCACCCTGATCCGAATAGCATGGAGTAACTTGACAGCACACCAATGAGGCGTAGCAAGATCCGACCATCAAGAGAGTCCTCGGCGTAGCTGGCGATGTCCGAGCACCGAGGAGTCTCCGGCGTAGCTGGCAATGTTCGAGCACCAAGTCCCCGGCGTAGCTGGCGATGTCCGAGCACCGAGGAGTCCCCAGCGTAGCTGGCGATGTTCGAGCACCGAGGAGTCCTCGACGTAGCTGGCGATGTTCGCAAGGTGAAGTGGGGTGAAGTGTGCCCACTTAGTCCCCGAGCACGAAGAATCCAAGCGCCGAGGAGTAACCGACATAGCTGGCGATGTCTGAGCACCGAGGAGTCCTCGGCGTAGCTGGCGATGAAGCACGAGCGACGAACAGCCTGGTCAACTGGTCAGCGGCGAAGTGAGCATTGAGTAGAAGCGACCGGCAAACAGTCCGATCAATTGGTCGGCGATGATGTCCATGAACCTAGCGGTCCGACTAGTTGATCGGTGGAGAAGTCCAAGCACCAGGTGGTCCGATCACCTGGACAATGATCCTGCAACACAAATATGTAGAACGGGTAGTACATGATGTAAAAATATATGAACTCCAGAGAAAAATCAGCAATGGCAATGAAATAGCGTATGTAGCTCGACGATCAGTTGATGTGAAGATGTATTTATATTTATTACAAACCGCCCGACCAGTTAGTGTGTAGCTGAGTCTCTAGCCCTAACTAGCCTGTTAACATAACGTGGAGCGCGGAGCCCGTGTACGTATAGGAAGAACAAAGCATCGCTAAGGAGCCGCTGCCGACCACCCATAACGCAGAGGGCAGACACTCATGCACGTGTAGGGAGGAGCCGGAGACAGGGCCGTCTCTGGAGGTGTCCGAGCATCAACATGACTGTTCGAAGGTTCAGAAAATCGTTTGGAGAGCAAACATGGAGAAAACAGCTCGGGGAAACATTATGTCGATATACGAAGATTGGAGAATATTTAGAAAAATATTAAAGCGTGACTTAGCTTTAGATAGAACGTCTGATCGGTGGCGTATGACGTTATCTGGTCGGCGTTGACGAAATTGCCCGGCCCTCGAGCTTTTCGGTGACTCAGGCGGCTCGCTGGGTGGCGCGCTTAGCGGCTCGGATGGCTCGGGCGGCGACTTCTCGGAGTTCTCTCTGGTCGGAGTCGGAGTAGTCGAACTCAGCGGGCGGAATCGGCTCGTCGATGATGCCGCCGATGAAGTGGTTTAGGATCGTGACGAGGCGGTTGCATCTTCGTCCACGAGGCACCTCAGCTTGCATGCCTCACGGAGATATGCGAGCCAGACGGAGAGCTTGGCCATCTTTAGCTTGCATGGCACTGTGGATCATCGCGGTCGTGCCTGGCTTGCTAACCACTTGTGCATGCAGCCGTGATGATGAACGCAGTTGAATTCTTAGCTTTGTTTGGGGTCAAGCGGAGGCGTCGCCCGATCAGCTGATGGAGAGTCTCTCCATGAATGACATACGTGTATATGCATGCATTGCTACTCCATGTAAGATGCGTCTTGATTATTTGCCTCGGGATCTTGTCAGCTGATGCACGCGTGGTGCCACCGAGTACTCTGAACTTCGCAGCCTGAGGCCACGGTTGATGACGCATCGAGCCGGATGTAGACCGACAAGGAAAATCCGCCAGATCTCGCCACCGATGCCAATCCTGATTAATCGGGTTGCTAGAGGACGCAGAGCCGTGTGCGCCGAACAGGATCCGCCGCTTGACTCCACGTATCAAAACTTGCTGCCGCGAATTCACAACAAGTTGCGCCGTCACGTCAGGTCGCCACGGATGATGTTGATGTTGATCTTGAGATCCCATCTGGTTCGCCATGGATCAGCACACACAGCCTCTACCTGGCGCGCAACTGTCGACAAAAGATGCTCGGCAGTTCTCCGAGGGGTATCCCACGAAGGTAGATTGATCGGTGGAGATGCGCGTGATCAGGAACCGGATGGTGACATAAGGCGCAGAGACAGCGATTTAGACATGTTCGGACCATCTGATCGACGTAATACCCTACGTCCTATGTCTTTGGTGTATTGTATTGAATATGAGATGTATGTAGATGTCGTCTAGGGGACCCCTGTCTCTCCTTATATACTTTGGAGAGGTAGGGTTACAAGGAAAATATCATATTTTGTACTATACAATATCTTGCGGTGCACGTCGACCAGTGCCGTGTACGCCTTGATCTTGTGGGCCGGGCCACCTCTGATGGTGCGGCCCATGTCTTGTCTTGTGGATACCGGGGGCCATACCCCCACAGTTCCTTTTTGCGAGGAAAAAGAAAAATAAATATAGTTCTTGTGAAATTACAATGCAGTCTGAAAGACTGAAACATCGAACATAGTTAGCCCAAGTAGTAGGAAAAGAATCAAATACACCATGCTCTTTTATCGGTATATATCCTAGGAATCCCTCTTTGCAATTCTTTATAGAGAAACAATCTCAAGTTCTGAACACTGCAGTCCACATCCTGATGAAGGATCAGATCCACTCAAAAAGTGTTGCTACTTGCTAGCTACATAGCTTGAGTTACTGAAAAGGAGCTGGGAAACATGAAGATGATTTGGATGCAAATATTTTGGTCTATAAGCATTTTGACTTGCCTTGGTGCCTCCCCTTTTAGACCGAGTCACTATTATAAATTTATAATGAACTTAAGTTCCACATGTCTATGCAACAACGCAAATTTTTCTTGTTTGAGATAGTCTGCGTAGGATTCATAAGTTAACTTTGGACTTAATGTGGCAGCTCTACGGGCGGCTTTTGAATGTAGGGGAGCTTGAAGACTTGCTGTGCCAAGGCGTGTGCTCTTGCATATATATTTGTATTTGCATTGTCTTTTTGGCTACCGATTGGTGTAGCAGGGTGCAGCAAGAGTGTTGGCTGCCTTGGTGGAAATATGTAGCCAAAACCATGCGATCTCTTCTTGCATGAATCATAAATATATCTTAGTTATGCTTAATAACTTGACATATATGCCTTTTAGTTATTTGATTTGTCTGGTTATTGGTTGCCATAGTTTTAGCATGGGTATTATACAATTCCGTGAGACTTAAGCTATGGAAAAAACATGTGCATCTCTGAAATGAAACCGTGGCGTTAGCACGGACACTATACTAGTATAAGTTAATGTTGACAATAAATAACAATATGATTGGTATATTTTTCCTTCAGTTGCAAAGCGCATAATTATTTAGATATAAATATATCATAACATTAATTTTTCATGCTAACCATGTGTTTCTATGACTCAATATCGACCTTTGTAGGTTTTTTGACGCATCATATCAACCTCCGTAACATTTTTGTCGATGTGTTAAGGATAGGGGTATGTCCGCCAATAATTGTGACAGGAGACCTCTCTTTATTTTTCACATGGCAGCCGAAACATATATGCATGCAACATATGCAAGGATGATTTAGCACACCTATAGATAAAGCATAACCTAACAAGGTTTATAACATCTATAGATATCACATTTTTATGAAGCTAACAAAATTGGTTTGATATTTTTTTATTTTTCTATGATTTTTGGTGATTTTTGCAAGATCTCTGTTTTTATAGAAAAAGGAGAAAAACGAAAGAAAAGGAAAAAAATGCTTGCATGGGTTTGGTCCAGCCCACAACAAAGCTGGCCCAACTGCAAGGATTCAACTCAGGTCGAAAAAGAAGCCCACCAGGAGAGACCTATCTGGATCGGAACATTTTGTATCAGGAACCCCGATCTATTTCAAAAACTATTAATACCCTCCCACCTTTTCTTTCTCTCTGGCATCATTACATCTAGAACCCCATATTTCTTTCTATTCTCTTCCCCACTCAATGTTAACGTAGTCTGAATCAGACACGGGCGAGCACCCAGAGCGACATGGAAATTATGGTGGCTGAAAATTATGGTGGCAGAAATTTTACCTCTTTATTATTAGGTATAGGTATATAGATAAGGCCACCCCCACCTTATAAGTATAACGTGCATGGCCGATTGAGGTGCCTAACGCACACAATCAATCCAAAATAAATCTACTCCCATCTTTTCTTGCCCTAATCTCTCTCTCTCAACCCCGTGTTACCTTAATCTCTCAACTGCCTTTTTTACTTTGCTGAACCAATTCTAAATAACACCACGGTTCAAAAGCCATTGAAAAGTCGCTGTGCACCTGCACGTACTGTTTAAGTAAACTTTTTTTTTTCAAGTTTTGAATAAATCAATTCAAATGTCATCCATCTTCGCCATAAAAAAATATCATCCTATATCCTCAACAAATTGTGGGAACCATTCGTGTTGAACTGATTGGAGCGGAGTCACACGCCGACTAACGTAGCCTGCTTTAATTAGTTGCTCACAAGCTAGCATATCTAAGATCAGGGTGTTTGTATGAGAAAAGTCAAATTTGATGAAGTCATGAAAACTAAAATTAAAAGCCATAGTTTACAAACTGGTCATCCAAATTGAATTGGAATGGCTAGATTGTGGGTTTTTTTACAATAAATTCCTCAAAACAAGATCGATCTCAATTGGGTATATTTAGATAACAAGTTCCCACAATATCCATAATATTCATGTCTATTAGTAGAAAAGAGAGAGCATCTCATGGATATTGTGGGAACAATGTCTTAAAATATATCGTTGAACATGCCATGGATAATGTATGAACAACATAACATACACCATGAAAAAACTTCACGGGTACTATGTGAACAATAAAAAATACAATGGACAATATCCCATAGATACTACATGACCAAAACAAAATATATTAAAGAACCTCTTATCTATACTATATGAATAATAGAAAATACATTGTGGAACATCCTATGATCAGTACCATGTGAACAACCAAAAACACACCTAGAACATCTCATGGGTACTATAGGAGCATTACAAAATATAGCATGTATTTGTTTTAAAAAAGCATGTATGGAACATAACCTTTTAGGAAAATCTAAAATGCTTCATCTAATATTGCAAGAATATTATGAAAACAATCCAAAATATATCATTGGACATCTCACAATATGATAATTCAGAATACGCCTCCTAAGTACTATGAGAACAATCTTACTATATTATAGAAAAAAATAGTTCAAGTGAATATCACCACTCAAGATCATGGACAGAAGAAAAATGATATAAAGTAGTTTGAGAGAAAATACAGGAATAACTCAAAACACTCCCACAAAACATAGCATGTGAAGAGCATAAAAATCCTATCTAGGAGTAGAAAGGAAAATGAAAATAGAAAAATAAATAAATACATAGGAAAAATAAAAAGAAATATTGTAGGTTTATTTAGGAGAATAATATTCCAAGAATAGAACAATAATGATCTACGTTCAGTAGAATAATATTCTAATTCTGGAGATATAATATTCTAGGTTCAAAAGAATAGTATTCCCTTGTATAAGTAGGAAAAATGGAAAGAATGAATAATAATGGAAGGAAAGCAACAACGAAAACACAAGGAAAAAATCACACAATTTTTGTTTACAACAAAATGTAGAATTAATATACATGCAACAAAACCAAGAAGATAAGTAATCAAGTACAAAACCTAAACAAACATATTTTGTTGGACTCAAACATAAATGACATATGAGTTAAGTTGAATAGATGGACCAAATGAAGTAAAGTAGGCTCGAAGAAAAATCAGTCCATCAACGGTCCACTACTCCACTACACATCAATGGAGGTGATCATCCGGTTCTTGGTACATCACAATTGTCTCCCTAGTCTTATAGGACATGTTGGATAGCCCACCAATGGCCCATTACATTGGTGTGGGTGGCCCATGTCCTCAGCCATTGCAAGGAGTTGAGCCCAACAAATAATGGGCGGCTAAATGCATGGTTTTATTAGTGAAAATTGAACAATTTATTTATATTGTATATGTATATTATTAATCTACGGCTTGGTCATCAGGGCTCGGCCATTGGGCCACGCTCCCCGGGTGTCAGGGCATGTGGTCGTGATGGTAGGAGCATGTGGATGGTTTCGAGGGAGGTAGGGTCACGGCCATCCAAGCACTTGTGCGGATCGTTAGAGATCAAGGCGAGCGGGTAGGGAAGGAAAGGAGGAAAAAAGGACACTAGGCCATTTCATTCTTTTTGTCACCTCAAGGAGCCATTTTGCCAAATAGGTCACTAAAATAGCTTCGGCTTTATCAGTAAAGTTGTTCGTGAAACTGAATCTAAAAAACCAAACGAGGCCTAAATATGTTTGTGAACCTTGACCTAGGTCATGAATTTCTAATTACAATCAAAACATGTGGTGTCGGCTATTTGAACATGTTATCGATGATCCTAGCGAGTTACAAACGTAAACCTTTATTGTATCTAGCATGGGTTGCTTAAATTATTCTAGACCTTTATTATTTGGTTACAAAATCTATATGGCCTGTTCGCTTGGTTGATAAGCCATGGCTGAAAGTACTGTTGGCTGATTTGTTGTGAGAGTAAAATATTGTTCGTTGGCTAAAAAAGTATAGCTTATAAGCCAAGTGAACATGACGATAATTTTTATCCTATTGGTTTGATTCGACTTGGTTTAGATAATTCGTATAGTTATGTCCGTAGTATAGTAGTCCGATGAGTACGTGACCAACAACCACGCGGAGAAACGGGCAGCTCCTGTTTTGAAAGAGTATTTGTTGATACGTTGGCCCTGTTATAAATAGATTATTTGTTTTCATTTATGGGGAAAATAAGAAAACATAGGGAGGGAGACGGTAAAAGGACAGACTGTGCTGGTGGAAGCGGAATGGAGATCAAAAGTTCAGGGACGTGTGGAAGCGGGATAGATTCATACTCTTATTCCTTTTATATTTTCTTATCATGATTCCTATTTAGATTACTCAAAAAAAGCTTATATATTTGAACGCGTGGATGTGAAAAGAAACAATTATTTCAACATTCACAAAGTTAGTTAGGGAAATGCCAAACAAAAAAAAGGGAAGAAAGTTTATCTCTTTATTATTAGGTATAGATTACACTAAGCAAACTGCTCAAGATTTCAATTTCAATTTATAGTTTGATTATTCAGACCATTGACTGAACCATACTCTAACGATATAAGTTTTGTTTTTAATGAAAATTATACCAACAACTTGATGGTAGCAACATTTATTTCTTAGATACAGGGATCAAGGTTTCCAAGGTTTATAATGTTGCATTTATTCTTTATTCTAATATATATTTTTGGAAAATAAAAGAATTTCTTTATTTTTAATATATTCTTTGGAAAATAAAAGAAGAAATAGAAGAAGGAACCGGTGGACAGCCAACGGAAACTAACAAAAAAACATCACGGAAAAGGAATGGACTGAACGTGGGTTGGCGCGGGGGCTCTTTGGGATCGGACTCAAGCCTGTTGTAACTCGTACCATGTTCTGATTACGTGAAAAAAGCACATGTAAAATGAAAAAGATAAACAAAAACAAAAAACACTGAAATAAAAAAAACTATTTCTACCATGTTCTGATTACGTGAAAAAAGCACATGTAAAATGAAAAATAAAAAGAAAAACAAAAAACACTGAAATAAAAAAAACTATTTCGTAATAAAAAGATTAGAAGTCGGATTAGTCTGGCAGGAAAAGAAGGAATAGGAAAATAAATAGAACCACAGACGCACTCCTATTTAAACTCACAGTAACCTTGTATCTAGATCCAAAAAGTATTAGAACAAGGTGATTGACGAACACATGAGCATAGCTTAGGAGTCCAGGTCACGTACATGACCCAACACGTTTTGGAATCGCACTTCGTATGGCGCTAGATAAGAGGTATTCTAACTCATATATGAGCACGGGTTATATATAAGTATGGACAAAAAAAAAAACTCTCCATTGTCCGGTAGTTAGAGGGAGACAGACAAAAAAATGGATGGACCAAAAAATAGGTTGAAATATTACCTCATTATTATTAGGTATATAGATTAATATTATTATTATTAGGTATATATATATATATAGATAAATATAGATATAAATATTATATTTAAAATGTGCATCTGTGCTTTGCACAGGAAATAATATTCCCCACACGTCTTGTATTATTTTCAAAGATCAACAAACTGGGTAAACTTGATATGCTAGCTATCTTGATGTGGATAGAATATGATGTTGTAATCATGTAAATTAGAACAATACTGATCACATCATAACTCAACTAAGAAAGTATTAGCCAGTTGAGAGGATCTCAACTAAGAATAATGACAAGTATTGGCCAGTTGAGAGGATCTCGCCTCTGAATTTACCGGCAGATGCCGGTTTGAGTTTCCGAGAAAAATGAAGAGTTGATAATCTTCCTAAATAGTAGCATTGAATCAAGCCATACTTAATTACTTACATGCATGTGAACCACCGAACTCATTGTTTAAAAAATTAATTAGAAATTTTGCTAGTACCTTCAAAGAATCGAAGAGCCAAGCAGGTGAATCATACTGAGAAAACAATAATACATACCGAATACTCCTACGTGACAGCACCTTCTGCACATGCATGTTGCCACCACACCCGTGGCGGACTTAGGACTTTAATACAGGGTATGTCGCACAACATTTTTCTTATGTAATTTGGTAAAACCATTTCCAATTCGGTAAACCATATCAATGAAATTTCATAAAAAAACTCACATGATATGTTATCTTCTAATACTAATGTTGGACGAACTGTTAACCACACTCTAACAACTTATTGCCCTAATCTTCATGCACAACTAGAAAAATAAAAGATGAAATATCATATAGGTTAGTTATTAATATTGAGAGGGGATAAAAGATTAGAAATTTAAAACTACACGTAGCTGAGGTTTCACGGGACACAACAAGAGACAAAAATACGAAAACTAAAGAAAAAATGTATTATCTACAGTTAATATTTAAAGGGAACATAAAATGGAAAATATAAAAACAGAAAATGCAAAATGGAAAATAAAAACAGAAAATACAGCTGCAGGGGTTTGAACTTGCGACCCCACGGTCAAAAGAGAAACGTGCTTACCACCGGGCTAACAAGATGTTTCAATAATCTTGGTAGAAGATTTTCTTATCAAAAAATATAATCCAGTCCTAAGTAGCACAAGGCATGCCCCACAGGGTATGCCGTGACCCACCTGGCATACCCGTGGGTCCGCCCCTGCACCACACCTATCTCCTCTCTTCAGTTCTCTCAATCATCTATCTCGCGGTCTCGCCTCATGCCTCATCCAAGTCAAAGCTCCCTGCTTCTGTTCCCACATCGGTCGAGGAGTTGGAGAGAGAGCTGGCGGAGTCCTAATCGAGTGTCCAAGGAGATAGCTTGAGGAGTCAGCGTCTACACGGGGCATCTGTGGTGAAGGGTGGCGAGCCCCGTGACTGGTGCATGGCATGCCCGGCAAGCGGCCAAACGAGCAAGCTCGCTTAGGCTGCAACCAGCAGCAGCAGCAGCGAGGAGCACGTCTCCTTCTTGCCAATGGTACTCACCGGGGTCAACTAAGCCAACGAGCTCAGGGTCCCGCTCACTGCTAAAGAAAGCACTGTAGGGGTAGCTGGTGAGCCTCTGTAGGACTAGCGGCTCAGCCCTACAAGTCCTATTTGTAGAGGCGGCCTGTGACTTGAACCATCCCTACAAACGTTTTTGTAAGGATGGCTTGTGAGTGAGCCGCTCCCTACAAATCTACCTATTTGTAGGGGCGGCTCGTATCACCAGACACCCCTACTGTTCGATTTGGAGTTGGTGATGGAGCCGCCCCTAAAAAAACTCAGTTGCTAAAAATTGTTTTTATAGTAGTGCGCTAGTCTCTAGATCCGGTAATAAGGAATAGACATATGGAGACTCGTGGAGGACCAGGCCAGTGACAACATGGTACATGGAGGTCATGCACAAGGCTCTAGCGTTTCCATGGTGGCAGCGCCCATACGGCCATACTTCATGGGATCTCTCCGTGATGATTGGTTTCTAAATTGTTTTTTTTTCTTGCACGGATTCTTGAATACGTTGATGATGGTCCATGGTTTAGCTTTATCGTATTTGTGAAAAGCTATGTTACTATTTAGAAAGATTGCCACCAGGCCTGTAAGATATTCGGACTCTATAAGCTTGAAGAAAAAAGGTGATAGAAGTTGGAGTTTGGTTCCTTTGTAAACAGACTGAAAATATATAAAATAAGGAACATAAGGACGTGATTTTTTGCCTCCTTTTGACATATATAACTAAATAAAGAAAGCGGAGCAAAATAAAGAACGTGACTCTTATCCTTTTCTATTTGATTATTAAGAGTTTTATTTAGAGTACTCAGGATCTAAGGAATCTATTTAGATTAGGATTCTTACTTTATATTGGTCTAGACGCGAGCTATTCTAACTCGTATGAGTATGGGTTATATATATATATATATATATATATATATATATATATATATATATAAGTCCGAACAAAAGAAATTCTCCATTGTTGGGTAGTTAGAGGGAGACGGACCAAAAGAATGGATGGACGAAAAGAATGGCCGGAAATTTTGCCTCTTTATTATTAGGTATAGATATAGATATAGATTTACCAACTAATCAATGATGCCAACTTGCATGATCTTGGAATTAACATGTATAAAACTGGGCCAATACTATTTCAAGAATAAACAATGGTTTATATATGGATATTTATGGTGATGAACAGAGAGTAATTGTTTGCTGGGAGGCCCATATAATATATGTAGTATACATACTTGAACATATTCATTCACAACACGATGATACAGTATGTTCGGCGCTAGCTAGCTCGGCCACACAGCACCAACCACAAGTTTCACACAGGAGTAACATTGACATGTACCAGCACTAGCTAGTAGCAACATGTAGGGATCGGAGCCTCAACTCACCAACGCTAGCGACATATGTACTTATATAACATCTATCCAAACAAACGTACGTGGACACACACCATTTGTACACCCTTATATATTTTCTTCTGACAAAGCTAGTAGCGACATATGTACTTATATAACATCTATCCAAAGCTAGTAGCGCCATTCTTATCATCAGCTAGAATGGACGATGCATGTCCACGAATATATTTACGGTTCACATGAACAAAGAGCGCGCCATGTTGATATCCAGAGCACGACACTGGCGCGCGTAGTAACGAAGACTGCAGTAGCAAGCTAGGCTGTGCCTGCCTTCTTGACGAACGCGAGATTGCCGTACGACATGAAGTGGCACACCGGCGTACTGCCACCAGGGTGGGTGTTGAGTATCTGGAACGCCGGGTGCATCGGGTTCCAGCCGGAGGTGTCAAAATGGC
Organism: Miscanthus lutarioriparius; assembly: GCA_904845875.1. Classification (NCBI taxonomy): domain Eukaryota; kingdom Viridiplantae; phylum Streptophyta; class Magnoliopsida; order Poales; family Poaceae; genus Miscanthus; species Miscanthus lutarioriparius. Next base: position 18,095,225 of record CAJGYO010000014.1, on the reverse strand, counting down.
AGAACGCCAGCATGGAAACCGTCGGGCCCTCGTGGCGGCCGCTAAGCGAGACCATGTAAGCTTTGTACCCCCTATTCGTAACGTGACATTGGTAGACGGCGTACGGGAACGGCTCCTTGTGGCAGGACACGTAGCGGCTGCCAATGAGTGGGGTGACTGTCTGGACCACGCACTCCGATCCCGGCGTGGCAGCAGGCCACCGCGGGGGAGCGCCGACGTGGTCGCCCACACGTAGTCACCACCACCACCCTGCAGCTGGCTGCTGGTGGTGCCGAGCATCTCCATGGCGGCCTTCACGGTGCTCTCCAGGGACGTGGTGCAGGCTTTCATCTCACCGGCGATTGGCGGGTGCTGGCACTTTCTTAGGGTGTCCTCCACTTGCGCCGCCTCAGCGGAGCCTGGTGAGATGTGGAACGTGGATAGGACGTCGCTTAGGTTCTCGAAGGGATGATAGCGTGCTTTTGTTCTTTCCTCCCTTAGTTCTTTATCTATTGTTCATGTAACACAAAATAAAACACGCACATGACAGTATATGTATGCAAAATAAATGTTGTTATTACTGAGTGCTCGAAGCTGCTATAGTAACTGAGAAAAGCTGCAGCTAACTTGATCGAATTTCCTTTGTTTTATGAATCCATTTATTCACTGGCGTAGTTTTTCTGCTTGCTATTTCTGAAAGCATGATAGGCTACTTGCCACTTATTTTACTAATCCACAATTAGTAACAAAATAATTTGCAGGCTCCGTTCGATTTTCTTAAAAAAAGAAAATTGACTAATAATAGCCTACTAAATTAGCTTTCTTGAAAGATTTTGGAAGAACATGGAGATAGTTATAAGAACGAAATACCAATAATTGTAAGAACGACGGTGGACAGTGAAGCAAAGGAACCTATTCGTTGTGCGATAGTAATAGATGATGCTCTGTGTCCTTATTCTTTGTGCGATGTTCAGTGCCAGCAAACAGATAGTATACCAAAAAAAATACAGAATAAATAATGCAGATTTCTAGCCATTCAAGATTTTTCTCTCCCTCACTATTCAGATATGAGCAGTGAGGACATGAACCAATAAGCATATATAAATGCTACTATAATGAAACTATTATAGTATTGCAATGGATTGCCGTTCAAGTACCACCAATTTCTAGCAAGTCAAGATTTTTCTTTCCCTCACATATACAACACACCTGGCTGATGCTACCATCTAGATATAAAACCTTAGCACAAGCATTATGCAACATTTTGAATTTCTGCATGGCTGCTGAAACAAGCGCCATCATTTCCAAACTTGTATATAAAAGCACATGCTATATAATCTAACCGACAATGGTTAAAAGTTTGCAAACATCCAAAACATGAAAGAAATCGCTACAGCATCCTGATGTGTATCAGCTCGCAACATACTCGAGACAGGAGCACTAATAGTTTTCTATTTGGGATTTCTAAAGAAATTAGCCAACCTGTAAGGCTTCTGATAGAGCTTTCTCAATGTGTCTCATATTTCTGATCCCAAAGGCAATAAGTATAGCCACCCATAGATCCATCCTCAAAACTTAGAGCTTCTGCATTTCCTTGTATCCAGCTGAGAGAATGTTCCTCGCTGTAGCCTAAAAATAAGAGTCAAGTGTTGAACAACAGAACCCATGCTTAGGTGTCAAAATATATTAAAACGTTCATGTTTGAGACCCGTTTCTGCAGCACGCTTCTTTCCAACACTTGGCATGTTTGGATTAATGTCACAAACATAAATGCAGGTGTCTTCTTCGTTATCAGTAAGAGTACCCTGCATAGGAGAACAAATTGGATCAAGCAAGCTTCAGATATTTTACCATCAAGTTCGAGGATGGGCATTAAAAATATTTAAAATCACGACGATATAAAAAAACTAATAAGAAACTGAAGCAAACTACAACACCTAAGGTAACCTTCACACATATAAAAAAACTATAGGAGGAGGTGCGCCACGGAGTCCGGTAGCCGCTGCCAAGTCCGCATTCACATATGCTCCTTCCTCCTTCGCCTCTGCTCGTGACCAGGCAATTGGCTCGTGGATCCACGACGACAGGGAGAAGTGCCCAAACAGATAAGGGGCTCTCTTGCCTCCCGCCGGCCGGGGTCGTTCTCCTGCCCTACCACCGGCCGGGGTCATTCGCCTGCCCTACCACCGGCCGGGGTCACCTTAATCTGTTTTGCTAACAAAAAAAAGGCTAGAACTATTAGATAATGAATCCAAATATTTATTTAGGCCAGATAGCCAAACAAAAAATCAATAGTATTTAATGGTGTAGCTTCTATTTCATCCAGACTACAAACACTATTCTAAACGAGAGTTAACCTAAACTGAATGATGAGGCCAATTCATGTAATCGATTCTTGTGTAGGTAACCACAAAAATCAGGAAAGAAAATATATGATATATTTTGTACAACTGTTTAAGGAATAAAGTGCATTAGTGGAAAATAATTTCCCAACCTCTCAGAAACATTTTATCAAACACATTGAGTGTGGATTAGAATTGATCCATTTCAAATGATTTTTAAGAGTACGTATGCACGTGATGGATCATTAACCAATTTAGTAAAACAAGAAGAGGATGAGAGGGAAGACGTGACCTTGTATATGTTCAGAGAGTGAATTGGGGTTGTGTGCCTGATAGCTTTGATGGATTTTCGGCATACCTGTTCAAACACCTGGTGCCATGCTCGAGTGGATCTTCAACCCCCCCCCCCCGCCGCGCAGGCAACCATGCAAAAAATGTGGCTTCGTTAAGATCACTCAATCATCCATATGAAAATTGAGGAAAGGATCAATGCCTCATGGACACTCATGGTTGAAGGGGAGACGCAGGCAACGGGCAAGGCGACGCCGACGTAGATTCTACCACCGTCTACCGTGTGCTTAACACTGCTGGATTCGAATTGCCTGGTGGGGGAAGGATTGCAGTGCAGCTAGAAGGGTGAGGGGCGGATCTGAGGGTGCCGAGGAGTTAGCCAAACGGAGGAAGCCAGAGGGAGCGCCACAGGGGAGAGGATCCAAGGGCAGCTAGCGGCGGCCCACCACCCGCACCCTTCCCCACCCCTGTCACAATGGAGAAGAGGCCTTGAGTCCAAGGGAAGGATTCCGTCATGCCGAATTAGAGCTCCAGGGGATCTAGAATGCGAGTAGTGGTACCTTGGTCCGCAGCCATGGAGTAGGCCGCCAGCGAGGCCGTCCACGGCGCGCACACATCCCTCCCAAACCTCTCAAGTAGGAGAGCACCCGGCTGGCTACGGCCGCCACGGCAGGGGTGCGGCGGTCCTCCCCCGTCCTGGCCGTGACCGCAACCAGGCAGCAGTAGCGACCGGTGGAGGGCCCCCGCAGCGGCCCGTGCGGCCGTCGGGACGCACGCGACGGCGATGGCGCAAGACACGGTTCTCAGCAGGACAATAGGATTTCTAGCGTCTTTGTTTTTCTTTTTTTTTTTTTTTCTGGAGCCAGTAGGTTTCAATCACGGGTGGGCTTGCGGATGGGGCGGTTTCGATTGCGGGTGACTCGCGGGATCGCATGGGGAAGGCAGACCGACGTGTCGACGTTTTTGTCGCATGAAGAGGTGACAGCGGACCCAAAACAAATGTCGCACCAAAAAGTATCCATGCTTTGTTCTTTTTAGTTGTAGAAGATTCTTATTATAAGGTTTCAAGCTAAGAAAAGATGTATAGATAGAATGTCTATCTCATTTAATATTTTTCAAGCCTAGTAGTTCCTTTCATCGTAGTCAATATGTTCACTAGCTCTTAAGCCGGTGTGAGTGGATACGAGTAAGAGTTCACTCTTGAAACATTCCAAGCAATGCTTTTACAAACTCCTGCCTATCTACATGAGTCCTCATTAGCCATCTTCTATAGATTAAGTTTGTATTTGGTACATCTTCTAGAAAGTGTTTCTACTACCAAAAGTACAACGCAAACCAAACAGGTGGAACTTAAAGCTGTTTTTCTAGAAGTTGTTGTTTTCGTGTAGTATAATTTTCGCAACACCCTTGGATCCTGCTTTGGCTTTTGGCTTTCCGCTTTTTAAAATGGGTGAAAATAGATAGGTGTTTTAGAGTTGTTTCAAAGAGATAGAGGGAGGATAAGGTTCTATAGTTGTTTCAACCAAACAACTTACAGCTTTTAAACAACAAGCAGCTTACATTAGCTTTTTCATATCTTACACAGTAACTTTTCCATAGCTTATAGCTGAAACAAACAGACCTTGACTTATGCAGGTTTTTATGTGATTTGATAGGGAGGTGAGAGAATCTTCAGGAAACTGTATTATATTAGCTTAATTTAATAAGTGCAACAAGATGATGCATGTACCACTGTATCATACATCATATGAAGGTTCTTTATGTGATTTGATAGAGAGGTGAGAGAATATTAAACAAACTATCTTATTATATTAGATTAATTTAATAAGTGCAACAAGATGATGCATGCACCATTGCATCATATATTCATATGACATAGCCATGAAGGTGTATTTTCGTTCTGCTCTTGCAATTTTGCGTCATATATACATACGCATGTACATTCAACAATGAACGCATGTAAGGATATGCTTGCACAAACACGGTACCTCCGTGAGACTAGACCGATTGGCATATCTTAAGATTGATAAAATTATAGAAACCTCCCTATTGATTGACACGATTCTTAAACTTTGCCTCTCATCCATTGAAAAGGGCCAAATTGCAAAGATCTTACTCTCTCAGTTCTAAATTGTTAGTTGTTTTGGCTTTTTTAGATTCAACAACTTTTACTATGTTTCTAGACATAGTGTGTATATATATGTGTGTGCATAGTAAAAACATATACTAAAAAGGTCAAAAGGACTTACAATTCAAAACGGGTGGGAGTACTTAAAACTAACCTGCATTAGGGATTGTCCCTTAATTATCTCAAATATTACAAACAGAGCAGCAAAGGAAATGAGCAAAATGCTAGTGTTTTTCACTTTTTGTTTCTCGTCGAACATGGATTCTTGTGGGAACAGAGACGTTGAGATGTCACTTTTGGTGGTGAGGCATGCAATCCCACTCGTATGTTTGTTAGCTTTTTAGTTTGCTTTCAACAACCATAAAAAAATGCATAGGTTGACATTTTCAGTTCCATGTGTATACATTTGCATCTTGGATCAGAACGGGCTATTACTGTATTATTACATAACATCTTTTGGAGGAGAATAAGCATGCATGCATCTAGCATGATGTCCTTTTCACTTGGGTTCCTATGTAGCCTCCTGTAACACTTGAAAATTTATTTTTAGCCAGCTTTCATGTGGAACAAACCTGTATTACATATAGCACATCTCTTATACTTTCTTTCTCGTTTTGGATAAAAAGGTTTATCTAGATGTTATATATTTGGAGTGACAATGATTATATGCTGGTTCGGACCTATTTAAACAACCAATATATGACTAATTTTTTCACTAGAACACAACATATGGACTGTAAAGGGCCGAAACCAGAATGTTACTAGGTTAGGGTATTGCACATCTAAACATTTTATTTTAACTTTTTATGTTTGAGTTTCTGTGCCATTATAAATGATGATAGCGTGCTTTTGTTCTTTCCTCCCTTAGTTCTTTATCTATTGTTCATGTAACACAAAATAAAACACGCACATGACAGTATATGTATGCAGAATAAATGTTGTTATTACTGAGTGCTCGAAGCTGCTATAGTAACTGAGAAAAGGACGAAACAATAATAAATTTGTTGGAGAAAGGTCGATGGAACATCAGCTTGGTGGGAAATGTGCAGAGGAGACGAGATTTTTTGTTTACACGCTATCACAAGTATGACATGTATACGCACACGTACATCACCTCGTAGGCACACCGCGAGTACGCAACACCAACTATAAGAAACCAATGACAACAACGCAAGCCCAGGATTTGCATCCTCTATATATATTGTACTATATATTCATTGAACCTTGAAGGAAATAAGGTGATCGTGTTCCAGGATTCTTTTCATTCTTCTTTTTTTTATTGAAAAAACTTTGCATTCATTTCTAAATTTCATAGAACTTCAGTTACATGGTACTTCAAGTCTGCAAATTTGCGCTTGAAATAGATTTGAGTATCTTCAACTGTTCGGTAAAACCACTCCTAATCTTGATTTTTTTTACAATGAAGAAAAATATTCCTTCAATAACTTCCTATCGTAACTCCAATATATCCGTGCTTGGAAAAAAAGGAGGCATCCACGTGCAAACGTACATGGATGACCACTACCACCTGTCGTTGGGAGGACTCCATGTTTTGTCAACACTTGTGGTCTCCCTGACAACCATCACCGCTACCGCCTAGAGTTTTACCGGAATCGAATCTCTAACCACTATTTTCATATCTGAAAATACTATGAAGTAGAGTAGGCAATGCGGATTCCATTTTTGGAGGTTATGATGTTAGGTAGGTATCGAGATGGCCAGTTGGCGGTGATAAAGGCAGTGATGACAGTATGGCATAGATGGCAACAAAAATCTTGAAGCGGGTCTCTGCTTCTTTTTTGTAGAAGTAAATTGTCGAAACTATTGGTGATGGAGTTGTTTTTTTTAAGGTTGCAAACCAGATTTTTAGGATTATTTTTTAATAAAGTTGGAGATACTTTTACTTCGATTAAAATCGCTATTAGTGGAGTGGAGTGGCACACGCTATGACACACGCGAGGACAGGACAAATGCAAGGTCTGGCAGGCCGTGCTAGAAGACAATTGTTGCTGTTATCCTGATGCTCCCATCAAATACTAGTACTAATAGTATATAGAACTACGACATCAGAAACTCAAACCGTAAACAAGTGGGACAACAAACCAACAGCGAGAGCCCAACACCAAAGCACACACACAATTTTGGACTAGTTGATGGGTCTCCCAATAGTGTGGGCACAGAGAAATTGATGACTATTTCTGTCTCTTTCCGGGAGCAGAAGCAAATAATGTTGCAATATGTAAAGACGGTGAAGATGGTGACGGTGATGGGCGGTGGTGACTGATGGTGAAGACCGGTGGCGGCGCGACTAGTGGCTTCTCATCACTGGTTGCGCCCCTCTCTGATCGGGATTAGGGTTTAGGTTTCGGTGGGGAGCTTGGCTCAGGCGAACCTCGTACACTGAGCCGTCGGCCCCCAGCTCTATATATAGCGCAGTGTGACAGGGGCCCTCCAGCCATAGTGGGCTGCCCCCCCCCGATCAGGGAGCGGATCAAAGGCCCAACTGGGCCGTTGGGCCTAGTTTGGGATTAGAGATCAATCTAACAATCTCCCCCTTGATCTCCTACCATCTTTCAATTTCATATTATTTACTTTTGCTCATTCCATTACAGATTAGCGCATAGAGCATGTTTCATCGTCACGGTCAATTGCTGATAGATTTAACAACTAGAACACACCACTCTGTTCTGAAATAGATACTTAACTCCGGGCCTTCTTTTGTCTAGGAATTATAGGCTTTCCCTTAAACCCATGCCGACTATTTGTTCTCTGAACACGTTGGGTGGTAAGCCTTTTGTAAGCGGATCCACGAGCATCTTTTCAGTACTTATATACTCAAGACTTATGACATGATCCTGGACTTTATCTTTCACAACATAATACGTTATGTCAATGTGTTTGGCAGCACCACTTGACTTATTGTTGTGAACATACTGTACTGCCAGATTATTATCGCAATATAACTTAAGTGGTCTATAGATGTCGTCAACCACCTTCAAACCAGGTATGAACTTCTTTAGCCAGTTTAGCTGCCCCGTTGTCTCATAACACGCTACAAACTCGGCATACATTGTGGACGATGTAGTGACGGTTTGCTTTGAGCTTTTCCATGAAATAGCTCCCCCTGCGAGAGTGAATACATATCCAGACGTGGATTTTCTATCATCTCCCGCAAAATTAGAATCTGAATATCCCACTATATGGAGTGAATCTGATCTTCTATACGTCATCATGAGGCTTTTTCGTTCCTTGCAAATAACGTAAGACTTTCTTTACTAATTTCCAGTGTTCTGTTCCAGGATTGCTCTAGAATCTGCCAAGTAACACGGTAACAAATACCAAGTCAGGGCGCGTACATACTTGAGCATATTGCAAGCTTTCGACAGCTGAAGCATATGGAACCGTTTTCATTTGATCGATCTCATACTGATTCCTGGGGCATTGAAAATCCCCATATCTATCGCCCTTGACTATAGGAGCAGGTGAGGGACTACATTTGTGCATATTGAATTTCTTTAAGATCTTTTCTATGTGTGCCTTTTGTGACGGTCCTAATACCCCTTTACTTCTATCTCGGTGAATCTCGATCCCTAAAACGAACGAAGCTTCATCAAGATCTTTCATATCAAATTTTGAGGACAAAAACTTCTTTGTCTCCAGTAGTAGACTGACATCACTACTAGCAAGTAAGATATCATCCACATACAGGACAAGGAAGATAAACTTCCCATTCTTAAACTTTGCACAAACATAATTGTCCTCTACATTCTCTTTAAACCCAAAATTCCTTATTGTCTGATCAAACTTCAAGTACCACTGTCTTGAAGTTTGATCCATAAATGGATTTCTTTAGGCGACATCCCATTCGTTCTTTTCCTTCCATGACAAAACCTTTCGGTTGTGCCAAGTAAATATTTTCCTCTAAGTCCCCGTTGAGAAATGTCATCTTTACATCCATCTGATATAATTCTAAATTGTAATGTGTCACTAATGCCATTATGATTCTAAAGGAATCCTTACATGAGACTGGAGAAAAGGTCTCATTGTAATCAATGCCTTCTCTTTGCATAAAGCCTTTTGCCACAAGTCACGCTTTATATCTCTCTATATTCCCTTGAGAGTCAAGTATTGTTTTGTAGACCCATTTACTGCCTACTGTTTTGGCTCCTTTAAGAATTATTTCTAAGTCCTAAACTTTATTGGCATTCATAGATTTCATTTCATCTTCCGTGGCCTCAAGCCACTTTGATGAATGATCACTTTTCATGGCTTCTTCAAATGAGGTGGGATCATCCTCCATTTGAAATTCCTCAGTGTTGTATACTTCATAGTCAGCAGGAATAGCTGATTTTCTAACTCTTTAAGACCTTCTAGGGGCCTCCACATTTGGCACATCTTCTGTTTGAGTCTGCTGTTGCTCCCCCTCATGTGTGGCAATAGGTTCTATAGGATCCTGAAGAACAGGTTCCTCATCGTCATTCATTGTTGCCACAGGCGGAATAACAACATGTGCTGGCACCACAGTATCTTGCACTATCGATGTAGCGACAGCAGGTAGTGAGAAAAATGGCTCATGAATCATCGGAGTGGGCGGATACACCCGCTTCTCTTTAAGGTCAATTTCTCGAGCTACCATGCTCCCCCTCATTATTTTATCCTCTAGGAAGACAACGTGTCTCGTTTCCACAAACTTTGTATGTCTGTCTAGATAGTAGAAACGAAAACCTTTGACTTTTCTAGGTAGCCAATAAAATGGCAACTTACTGTTTTGGGATCTAGCTTTCCAATGTTTGGGTTAAATACTTTAGCCTCAATAGGACTCCCCCACATACGTAATCGGTTTAGTGAGGGTACTCTTCCTGTCCACAACTCATACGATGTTTTGGGCACCGACTTACTTGGTACTCTATTGAGAATATGAATGATGGTTTTTAACGCCTCCATCCACAGGCTCAACGGTAAGGTGGAGTAACTTGTCATACTGCGCACCATATCCATCAGGGTACAATTGCGTCTTTCAGCTACTCTATTCTGCTGAGGTTCGCCCGGTGTAGAATACTGGGCTACTATGCCATTCTCCTGTAAGAACCTTGCAAAAGGTCCAGGAACTTGGCCAAATGGGGTATGCCGACCGTAGTACTCCCCCCCATGATCGAACCTGACTATCTTAATCTTTAAATCATGTTGGTTTTCAACTTCTACCTTAAATATCTTAAATTTATCCAATGCTTCTGTTCTTTCTTTGATTAGATAAATGTAGCCATAACGGGAGTAATCATCTATGAATGTTATGAACGAATCATAACCATCCACCCTCTTTACAGGAAACGGACCACAGATGTTTGTGTGAATAATCTGTAAAATTCCTGCGCTTCGTTTGGCATCTTTCTTAATTTTCTTTACATACTTTCCTTTTATGCATTCTCTGCATTGTTCTAAATCTGAGAACTCTAATGGAGGAAGAATATCATTCATAACTAGTCTTTCTATTCTCCCCCTCGAAATATGGCCTAAACGACAGTGCCATAATTTCGACGACGCATCATGAGCTCTCTTTCGTTTTCTGTTTACATCCGCAGACGAGGATACATTCTCATTGTCGCACGCAACGTTCCCATCATCGCATACAACATTCACATCATCACGTAGTGATAACAAATAAAGCTCATTTTGTAAGATAGCAAGACCAACACATGCATTATTAAATGTTATCTTACATTTGCCATTTCCAAAATGGCAATCATATCCATCATTGTCCAAGCATGAAACACTAATCAAGTTTCTCTGTAAAGAGGGAACATAAAGTACATCTCTAAGTAAAAGTGTGAAACCATCAGTAAGCTCTAGAGGAAGATCGCCAATGGCTTCAACATCTGCTCGGACTCCATTTGCAACTTTAACGTGTCTTTCTCTTCTTTGCGTAGTCCTCATCGAACGGAATCCCTGTAAGGAATTAGCAACATGAATAGTTGCACCTGAGTCAATCCACCAAGTAGATTTCGAATACTGTACATACAGGGATTCATTTATGAACGTAATAATGTTCTCACATTTCTTTGCCATGATCATCTTTAAGTAATCAGGACAATCTTTCTTATAATGTCTCGTCTTCTTGTAATAGATACATTGGTCTTTCTCTACTGTGAACTTGTTCTACTGAGGCTGATGCAGCATGGGACCCTTTCCCTTTGACTTTGAGGAGGAGTTAGGATTAGTATTCTTTTTCTTGTTGTGTTTCACATAATTGATAGTGCCACCATTGGTAGCTTTCATTCTCTCCTCTTGCACACACATAGCCATGAGCCTCTGTAAGTCCCACTTCTCGGGCTGTATGTTGTAGTTGACAATAAAAGTGTCAAATTACTTTGGCAAGGAAGAAAAAATCAGATGGATAAGGAACTCTTCCTTGAGAACCAGATCCATTAGTTTTAGCTTGGATACCAAATTGCTCATCCTTAGTATGTGCTCTCTTATGCCACCATTTCCAGAGTACCTCTCTGTCACCAGCTACTTTATCAGTTGGGTAGCATATGTCTTTGAAGAGCCAGTGAACTGACTCTTTATTTTATCGAGGTACTCGGTGACCGTGTCACACTCTGGGATTGAACCCACAATTGCAAGCTCAATCGTGTTCTTTATCACAGCCAAACATTTTTTTGGCAGTGACCCACTTTCTATGCTCAAGGCCATAGGACATCTTTTGGGATGCAAAATCCCTCTCTCTAGTTGCCCAAGCGGCATCAGCCTCGTTTGTCTTTCTCACCGGTGCCACAGGCTCAGTGGGACACGGTGAGGTGACTACCCAGTCCACCTCAGCCAAGATGAAGGTCAGGTCAATCTTTTTCTTCCACTCCGTGTAGTTGTCACCTTTGAGAGTGGGGATCTCTTTGATACAACCCATCAAGTTGTATCCGCCTGAAAACACAATTCATATAGAGTGAGAACATAAATAATAACAATAATTGTATGCCTTAGTTCCAACGTTGGTCAAAATTAAAACATACAATTGACCTCTACACTAATTCTACGTTACTGTTGGGCAGAAATAGAATTAATGCATGACAAAACTCATAAATAAGATCATAATATTGCCATTAATCAACGTTGGTCAGAATAATAACAATATTATAATAAACTAAAAACATATCCATTTTTCAAAATTAAATTCTCCCGTTGATTCGAATTTAATAATGAAAATAACAACTTTAAATACACAGTGGAAAGTGTAAATATTCTCAGTATTATTTTTCTAGAAACTTTATAGTACTGTACTTTTCTTTGAATAAAATTGCCGTTGGATCAAAATTGTGCAGAGTTGGACATCAAAATTCAATTGAAATTCATCAAATATGTATCAAAAGGTTTCTGGAAAAATAAACGAAAGAAAAATTATGTTTCACTGTGTTTGTGGCCATTTCAGCCCAGTAGAGCAGAAACGCGGCCCACGGCCCAGCGCGCAGCCGCGCTCCCCGCGTCCCAGGCCACAACCTGGGCCTGGGCCAGGAATTCGGCCCACAGCGCGCGCTGCTGCACCGCCCTGCCTGGGCCAGCTGCCGGTCCTGACGATCTCAGCCGCTGGTTTCCATCTAACGGCCAGGCGTCAATATCGCGAGAACAAAACCGCCGCCGCGGCCGTCTGACCCGAAACCCTAGCTCACTCCCCCCTCCCTCTTCTCTCTCTACGCCCGCGCTCCTTCTGCACTTCACACAAGCGCAGGCAGCAGCCATGGCGCACGGAGGAAGTGGCGGCGCCGCCGCGCGCCCCTTCGCCGGTGCGTGCGTCCACCCGAGGGTGAGGGCACCACCGTCGAAGGGCTGCGCTGCGGTGCCCTTGACACCCGAGCCCAAGGCGGAGCCACGCGGTGGCGTGACCTGCCCGGTCGGCGCCTCTGGTTCTTCCCGCGCGCTGGCCATGGAGATGGCCGGCGACGAAGACGGGACGACCGGGCTCCAAGTAGAAAGCCCCTTCTCTACCGTCCCCTTTCTCTTTCTAGGGTTAGGGCTTCTTTTACTGTTCTTCTTCCCCGAGTTTGATTCGTGGGTTAGGGTTCGGCTTCGCGTGCCGAGACCCCTTTCTTTTCCCTGTTCTTCACCCGATTAGGGTTAGGGTTTCGTTAGGGTTAGGATTAACCCGATTCGTTTTTCGTTCACCCGATCTAGATCTAAAAGCCCTAGATAACTTGGCTCTGGTACCATTGTTGAGATTTATTATGATCACATAGTCATAGATCTAGCCGGGTACATCTTGTAAATGGATAACATGTCCTAGTACGTGAACTAGAAAGAGATTAGAGGGAGGAGTAGTGCAAGATTACCGACCATCGTAGGCCTTCGATCCAGAGGCGTCTGCCATGGTCGTTGAGTCGGTGTCTGCGCGAGGGCAGCGATGGTCGGTGAAGACAGTGACAGTGATGGGTGGTGGCGACCGGCGGTGAAGACCGGTGGCGGCGTGGCTGGTGGCTTCCCGTCAGTGGCTGCGCCCCTCTCTGATCGGGATTAGGGTTTAGGTTTCGGTGGGGAGCTCGGCTCAGGCGAACCTCGTACATAGAGCCGCCGGCCCCCATCTCTATATATAGCGCAGTGTGACAGGGGCCCTCCAGCCATAGTGGGTTGGGTGCCCCCGATCAGGGCGCGGATCAAAGGCCCAACTAGGCTGTTGGACCCAGTTTAGGATTAGAGATCAATCTAACAACTTGAACATGTTAATACACATAAACACTATAATACACTATGTTCGGCGCTAGTTCAGACAGGAGTCACAATGACATGTACCAGCACACACCATTTGTACACCCTTATTTATTCTTTTGCAAAGCTAAAACCATGGCACCATTCTTGTCATATAGAAGACGCCATCGTCCTAGGTAGAACGGATGCATGTCCACATTTACACATTTACGGTGCACGGACAAAGAGGGCCATGCTGATATCCAGAGCACGACATTGGCGTAGCAACGAAGACTGCGGTAGCAATCTAGGCTGTGCCTGCCTTCTTGACGAACGCGAGATTGCCGTAGGACATGAAGTGGCACACCGATGTACTGGCACCAGGGCGGGTGTTCAGTATCTTGAACGCCGGGTGCATCGGATTCCAGCAGGAGGTGTCGAAATGGCAGAACGCTAGCAAGGAAACCGTCGGGCCCTCCTGGCGGTCGCGAAGCGAGACCTTGTAGCCACAGTACTTCGTATATGTAACGTGACACTGGTAGACGGCGTAAGGGAATGGCACCTTGTGGCAAGACACGTAGCCGCTACCGTCTAGCGGGGTGACTGCCTGGACCACGTACTGCTGGCGTGGCAGCAGGCCACCGCGGGGGAGCGCCGACGTTGCCGCCCACACGTAGTCACCGCCACCACCATCACCACCCTGCAGCTGGCTGGTGGTGGTGCCGAGCATCTCCATGGCGGCCTTCACCGTGCTCTCTAGCGACGTGGTGCAGGCTTTCATCTCACCAGCGATTGGCGGCTGCTGGCACTTTCTTAGGGTGTCCTCCACTTGCGCCGCCTCAGCGGAGCCCGGTGAGATGTGGAACGTGGATAGGACGTCGCTTAGGTTCTCGAAGGGGACCTTGTCGGTGACGTCGAGCGGGAGGATGGGTGTCTCCACCTCCTCCGGGAATGAGAGGGTCATGGTGCTGCCCGGACGTAGCTGGGCCTCGTGGAAGAAGATGCCGGTCTCCGCCACCGTCCGTGGGTCGCAGATAGTGTTGAAGAGTGCACATGCTGATACTCGGATGTGCAGAGTAGTGCTTCACAAGCGGCGACAGATCAATTCCTGCACGAGGACACAAAGTCAAAGTCAAAGTTGATTCCTTCGTGAGGACACGAAGTCTATGGCCTTGTTTAGATCGCAAATTTTTACAACCTGGACACTGTAGCACGTTTCGTTTATATTTGATAAACTTTGTCCGATCATGGACTAACTAGCATCAAAAGATCCGTCTAGTGATTTACAACAAAACTGTGTAATTAGTTTTTTTACCTACATTTAATATTCAATGCATGCGTTCAAAAATTGATGTGATGGAGAGAGAGTGAAAAAACTTTGAATTTGGAGGCAATCTAAACAAGGCCTATGTTTATGTCTATACTCTTTACATGATAGTTCAACACGATTTATAATTTTGGTCCATCAGACTCTCTTCCTATCTAAGTCCTTCCACTCTCTGAAGTATAATAGTTCTAGTCGGTTTTACTAATAGTAGTAGTACATGGTGAATTTAAGATTACAGTTCTAATTCGTTTATAAAGTATAAGAGTTCTAGTTGATTTTACTAAGAGTTGTAGTACATGATAAATTTGATATTACAGCTCCAATTCGTTTATTATCTCGTTACTCGCAATCGATGCTCACACAAGTTATATCATCTCCTACCGTACTTGAAAAATGAGTGCCAGAAAACTGCTTCTAGAACCTTGCCAAAAAAAAATATTGGGAGCATGCAGAATACAACACCCATCCTTCAATAGTTCCAAGGTTAGTTGTACGAAAACTTAAATTTGCACCACGTCAACAATTCCTAATCATTGTAAAAAAAAACAATTCCTAGTGGAGCCCATGAGCTTACAAAATTAAGAGCAGCCACTTTGCAGCAAGTCATATTATATAACTCTGAAGTCTGAAGCCCACAGCACAGCCTCTTCTCCCTCCTCCCGCTCTCCCCTGCGCCCACGAGCGCGCAGCAGGAAGGTAGCTCAACCTAACAAGCGCGGAAACACCAGGAGGAAGTTTGAGGATCGGACCTGTTGATTTTTTTAAGCTTCTGCTAAAACTGAATTTTAGGAGTCTTTTTAGGAAAATTTTAAGATGCTCTTAGTTAGATGTTCAATCACAATACGAAATCTGATCTCCGAACATATTAGAACAGGTCGCAGGATGTAAATTCTGTTGCAACACATGATATATTCTTGCTAGTAATTATATACAAGGAAAACCCTTTTATTTATTTATACCAAACATATAATTAAACATGTACGTAAAGATTACCTTTCTGAACAAAATCTGCAATGACCTCCGGCATCGGCGAGCCGGGGAGTGCCTGCTCCCAGAACCGTGCCGCCGGAGTGCTGGCTGCAAGTTGGCCGTGCGCCATGGCGGCAGTGCTGACTGCCACCACGATCAGAAGGAAAGCGGATTGTTGATGCATGCTTCGAGATTGTTATTATGTTCTGATGAATATTGCACCCGATGAGAATTAATGAGAAGAATGGATGATCGATGGCTGTTATATCTCCCGACGGTCTGGGGTGTATATATAGCCCTTGATGTTCCTCTGAGCAGGTGGCCCCACACAAGCCCAAGACAGGCACCCGTACTTTTTTTCTGCTTGCTTTAGTTGCAAATGGTTCTTTATAATTATTCTTATTATAAGGTTTCAAGCTAAGAAAAGATGAATAGCTATAATATATATCTCATTTAATATTTTTCAAGCCTAGTAGTTCCTTTCATCCTAGTCAATATGTTCACTAGCTCTTAAGCCGGTGTGAGTGGATACAAGTTAAGTAAGAGTTCACTCTTCAACCATTCCAAGCAATGCTTTTACAAACTCCTGCCTATCTACATGAGTCCTCATTATTAGCCATCTTCTATAGATTGAGGTTGTATTTGGTACATCTTCTAGAAAGCTTTTCTGCTGCCAAAAGTAAAATACAAACCAAATAGGTGGAACCTAAAGCTGTTTTTCCAGAAGCTGTTGCTTTCGCATATAGTATTATTTTCACAATACCTTGAACCCTACTTTGGCTTTCGGCTTTTTGCTTTTTAAAATGGGTGAAAATAGATAGGTGTTTTAGAGTTGTTTCAAAGAGACTGATAGATGAGTAGGTTCATTTCAACCAAACAACTTACAGCTTATCAACAACATATAGCTCATATTAAATTTTTCATATCTTACATCTTAAAGTAACTTTTTTACAGCTTACAGCTGAAACAAACACCCAGACTTATGCAATGCCTCGAAGGTTTTTATTTGATTTGATAGAGAGTTGAGAAAATCTTAAAGAAAACTATCATATATTAGTTTAATTTAATAAGTTCAAGAAGATGATGCATGTACCACTGTATCATACATCTTATAAAGATTTTCATGTGATTTGATAGATAGGTGAGAGAATCATAAAAAAACTATCTTATTATATTAGCTTAATTTAATAAGTGCAACAAGATGATGCATGTACCACTGAATCATACATCATATGAAGGTTTTTATGTGATTTGATAGGGGTGAGAGAATCTTAATCAAACTATCCTATTATATTAGCTTAATTTAATAAGTGCAACAAGATGATGAATGTACCACTGTATCATACATCATATGAAGGTTTTTATGTTATTCGATAGAGAGGTGAGAGAATCTTAAACAAACTATCTTATTATATTAGCTTAATTTAATAAGTGCAACAAGATGATGCATGCATTCATATGACGTAGCCATGAAGGTGTTTCTAGTCTTGCAGTTTTGCGTCATATATACATACACATATACACTTAACAATGAACACATGTAAGGATATGCTAGCACGAACACGGTGCTTCCGTGAGACTAGACCAATTGGCGCATCTTATGATTGATAAAATTATAGACACCTCCCTATGGATAGACACGATTTTTAAACTTTGCCTCTGATCCATTGAAAAGGGCCAAATTGCAAAGATCCTACTATCTCCATTCTAAATTGTTAGTTGTTTTGTCCTTTTTAGATTCAACAACTCTTACTATGTATCTAGACATAGTGTATATATATATATAGATGCAAAGTAAAACCATATACTAAAAGAGTAAAAAACGACTTACAACTCAAAATGGAGGGAGTACTTAAAACCAACCTGCATTAGGGATTGTCCCTTAATTATCTCAAATATTACACATAGCAAAGGAAATGAGCAATATGCTAGCTAGTGTTTTTCACTTTTTCTTTATCGTCGAACGTGGATTCTTGTGGGAACAGAGACGTTGAGATGTCACTTTTGGTGGTGAGGCATGCAATGCAATCCCATTCGTGTGTTTGTTAGCTTTTAGTTTGCTTTCAACAACCATAAAAAATGCATAGGTTGACACATTTTCAGCTCCATATGTATAGAGATGCGTCTTGGATCAGAAAGGGCTATTACTATATTACATAACATTTTGTAGGAGAATAAGCATGATGTCCTTTTTACTTGGGTTCCTATGTATAGCCTGTCGACGAAACATGGTCGGCAGTCTACCTAGAGGTATGCCCAAGGTAGTAGATTATCGGCAGAGCAAAAGCGCAAGCTACTGAGCGAGATGGTGACATAAAGATGACACGAGGTTTTATCGAGTTCGTCACGGTCATTTGTGAGGGCGTAATACCTAACGCCCCGCATCGATTGTATTCTTTATATGTAAATGAGATTATTTTTGAGAGGGGTCTCCTGCCCGTCTTATATAGTCTGGGGGGCAGGGTTACAGATCTGGAAACTAATCCCAACCGGTTACAATTGCCATAGGTGGCCGGATAAGGATTCCTATTCTAACCGACCAGGATCTTGCTTGATCTCCAAGTCTGCCTTGATTTCTTGCGCGGGACTCCGAGCAGATCGGTTGGGACGCGCGTCGTCTTCTGGTGGGACGGACCCCTGGTCCGGGCCGGCCCAAACCTAGCTGTAAGGGTATAGGGGTTAATACCCCCACAGCTAGTCCCCGAGCACCATGTATTATGTTGCGACACGCCGTTTGATCTTCTTCGGCTAATGCGGTCTGTCTTCATGTCATCTCCAACTGGTTGAAACATTGACCAAGCAAATGTGCGAGATTCGTCAAAGACTGAGAGCAGCGAGAACCACGATTATAGCTAAGATTCCGGTTGTCCGGAGAATGCATGGTGCTCTAAAGAAAAAAGAAAAAGATTTCTTTCCTGATCAAGTGTGCCCACTTGTATTTACGAAAAGAAATGTAAGTGACCCCTGACAGGAGGAGTAGTTATGGCCAATGATCGGAGCGTGAGGGGTCGACAAAATAAGCACATTCACCATAAGGTGAAGTGTGCCCACTTAGTCCCCGAGCCTGGTAGTAGTTGACGCAGGCACGTGGTGCCAGGGTCTAAAAAGAATTCCTAGTTAAGTTGTTGAGAATCAAATCGTCAGACAAAGCGTCACGAAGCTGCCAGCCGAAGCGGTGAAAAAATATCGTACCGATGTAGTCCCCGAGCTTCTTGAAGGCGAGCTAGCTATCGACTCGAGGTTGTAGCAAGGTCTAAAGAGAAAAAATATCCCAAGTCGAGGTATGCGAGTCGCTCGATCGCATGTAGTCGAGACGAAAGTCCCAGTGTGGCTTGAGAGTGTGAGGCGGCCCCGAGCACAGGTCGAGGCGAGCGACGAAGTCCCCGAGTTGTGGTCGAGAGTGATCGAGGCGGCCCCGAGCACAGTCGAGAGTCGAGGAGCGCGAGCGAAGTTCCCGAGCTGTGGTCGAGAGTGATCAAGGCGGTCCCGAGCACATGTGTCGAGCGAGCGGCGAAGTCCCCGAGCTGTGGTCAGAGAGTGATCGAGGCAATCCCCGAGCGTAGGTCGAGAAGCGAGCGACGAAGTCCCCATGTGTAGCTCGAAATTCCTGCAATAGAAATATGTAGAATGGTAGTACATGATGTACAAAATAATAAATTATGGAGAAAAAATCGACGGTGAAGAAATAGCGTATGACGCTCAGCAGTGATTTGCAAATGAGCATGATGTGATAAAGCAGTTGGTGCTTTGTAAACATCGGTGTTAATGTGAAGTTTGTGTTTATACTTAATATAAACTGACCGACCAGTTAGTTTCTAGCTAAGCCTCCAGCCCTAGCTAGCCCGTTAACCATAACGCGGGGCGCGGAGCCCGTGCACGTGTAGGAAGAACAAAGTGTCGCTAAGGAGCCGCTGCCGACCACCCATAACACAGAGGGCAGACGCTCATGCACGTGTAGAGAGGAGCCGGAGACAGGGCCATTTTTGGAAACATCGAGCGTCAACATGACTGGTCGAGGATTTATATTAAGTATAGTTGTATGTTATATTTAAGATGGTATACATGGACAAACGTTATTTGAAGAATAATCATGACGAGAATGTTGTGGAGAAACGTCGTAATGAAAATTATATTAAATATAAATATTAGAAGTGTACTTATCTTTGGATAGAAATCTGGTCGATGGCGATAAAATTGTCTGGTCCTCGTGCTTTTTGGCCTGTTGTGATGGTGATCGCAGTTGTCATAGCGCCGTTCTTTGTGGCGATCATCATTGCGACATGGTCTGGTGGTCGAGGTGGTCGGAGCTCGGTGGAGCCGCTCGGGACGTGGTCCGTGGTCGATGTGGTCGGAGCTCGGCGGAGCCGCTCGAGACGTGGTCGACGTGGTCCCTGGTCCACGTGGTCGGAGCTCGGCGGAGCTGCTCGGGACGTGGTCGACGTGGTCCGTGGTTGACGTGGTTGCTCAATTAGTTCGGTGGTCAGAGAGCATGTACCTACTTCCATCGCATGGGGAGGCAAAAGCCCTCGGGCATGTCCAGCCGAGGTCGGGCGCAGTCAGAGATCTTCCTTGCTTGCGTGAAGGTTACAGAGCAGCCTGATGGCGGTTTAGTAGATTGTATGTGGTCTTCATATTTGGAGTCGGAGAAGCACACGGAGTCCTTCTAGGTTGTCGTTGTACATTGTGTATGAATACATACATAACACGAACACCCATAGTTAGCCCACTTGCTTGTACTCCGTCTTCTTGCATGGCTGCTTGACGTCATCTTCATCATGCATGTAATGGCAAGCCATCATGCAAATCTGGTGTCGTAGCTCCATGTGGATGCCGCGTGGCTTTGGGCGAGGTCGATGTATAAAACACAGATCCGAGCAGCGTTGTATATTGTACGCGTAGTTGGAAGCAGTGTTTCGCAGGCCGTAGGGCTGGGCCTGGTAACTCTCCATCAAGGCTTCGCACTCGGAGCGCCCTTCAGGAGTAGACGTGACCACGAGATCCGTACCGAGTCGTGCAGGACGACCGGCCCGAGCTGGTCGGGTAGATCTATTGTGGGTAGTGGTTACCTGCTCGGGAGGTTGATTTTGAATCGAATCTACCAGAGCTAGGGTTTCAGCAAGCTTGGTGCCAACCCGATCGATGGAGTCGAGCAGGTCGGTGTTGTCGATATGCCTCCCTTTGTAGCGAGGAAGCGAACGACGGGTTGTCGGCGTGGCTGAAGACGATGCTGGCGTGGCCGGAGCCAGATCCAATGTGGTCGGAGCCATAGCTGATGCTGGTGAAGCAGTGGTCGACGCAGATTGGATCTGCGCCTCCTCCATGGTCATGGCGATGAAGTCGTCGGAGCCAGTGGTCCAGGTGATCTGGCCGATGGTGAACGTGAGGCCGTTCGGCGTAGCCATGGAGCCGGGGATGATGACCATCTTGTTTGTCTGGGGAGCAGTACGCACATCCCCTACCTGGCACGCCACTGTCGACGAAATATGATCGGCAGTCTACCTAGAGGTATGCCCAAGGTAGTAGATTATCGGTAGACATGTGCGCAAGCTACGAACGAGATGGTGACGCAAGACAGACACGAGGTTTTATCCAGGTTCGGCCGCCGTGAGGGTGTAATACCTACGTCATGCGTCTGATTGTATTGCTGTATGTAAATGAGATTATTTTTGAGAGGGGTTCCCTGCCCGCCTTATATAGTCTGGGGACAGGGTTACAGATCTGGAAACTAATCCCAACCGGTTACAATTGCCATAGGTGGCCGGATAAGGATTCCTATTCTAACCGACCATGATCTTGCTTGATCTCCAAGTCTGCCTTGATTCCTTGCGCGGGACTCCGAGCAGATCGGCTGGAACGCGCGTCGTCTTCTGGTGGGACGGACCCCCTGATCCGGGCCGGTCCAAACCTAGCCGTAAGGGTATAGGGATTAATACCCCCACATAGCCCCTTAGCCGCTGGTTTTTATGTGGAACAAACCTGTATACATATAGTACATCTCTTATATATTTTTCTCATTTCGGGTAAAAAAGTTTATCTAGAGGCTATATATTTGGAGTGACAATGATTATAAACTGGTCTGAACCTATTTAAACAACCAAGTTATCACTAATTCCACTAGGACACAACACATGCATGGATTGCGAAGGGCTGAAACCAGACGCGGTTAATAGGCTAGGGTATTGCACATCTGAACATTTCGTTTGTAACTTTTTATGTTTGTGATTCTGTACCATTGTAAGTGATGATAGGGTGCTTTTGTCACCCCAACTTGCGCTTGGCAGTATACGTATGCAGAATGAATGTTGTTATTATTATTGAGATGCTCGCAGCTATAGTAACTAAGAGAAGGGCGAAACAATAGTAAATTTGTTGGAGAAAGGACGATGCAACATCAGCTTGCAGAGGAAACGAGATTCTTTCTTTATACGCTATCACAAGTATGACGTGTATACGCGCACGTACATCACCACGTAGGCACACACTGCGAGTACGCAACACCAAGTTTAAAAAACTAACGAAAACATCACAAGCCAAGATTTGAAATCATTGCATCCTCTATAATGTTCCTGGATTCTTTACATTCTTCTTTTTTTATTGAAAACTTTGCATTCATTCTAAATTTCATAGAACTTCAATTGCATGGTACTTCAAGTCTGTATTTTTTTATTACTGCTATATGACTGTGGGCTTAAAATAGGTTAGAGAATATCTTCGATAGTTTGGTAAAGCCACTCTTAATCTTGATTTTTTTGTACAATAAAAAAACTTCCCAAATTACTTCCTATCATATAACTACAATTGTATCCGCTACTACCTGTCATGGGGGCGCTGTTTTTTTTTCAGCACTTGTGGCCTACCTAACGCGATCACAGCTGCCGCCTAGAGTTTTACGAGAATTGCTTCTCTAGCCAGATTTTAATATATGGTAGTACAAGGATATTCCGTTAGGAGGTTACGGTGTTATGGCGGTAGTACTAGGATACTCAGGCCTAAGCAATGGAGATTCCGTTTTGGAGCCGTTTTGGAGGTTCAGTCTGTTCGCTGGTTGGTTTCTGGGATGATAAGTCCGGCTGGTGCTGGTTTGTTGTGAAAGAAAAATATTGTACCATGGTTGATAAGCCCTGTCTGAAACCAACAAGCGAACAGGCTGGTTACGGTGTTAGTTAGGTGCCAGGATGGTCAGCTGGTAGTGACAACAGCGGCAGTGGCAGTATGCATGACCTGGACGGTGACCAAAATCTTCAAATGAGTCTGTTTTTTGAAAAAAAATAGAAGTAAATTGTTGAAAACTATTGGTTGGAGTTGTTTTTTTTAAGGTTGCAAAACCAGATTTTTAGGATTATTTTTAATACAGTTAAAGATACTCTTACTTCAAAATTAAAATCGCTATTAATGAAGCGGCACACGCTATGACACGACAGGACAAGTGCAAGGCCGTGCTAGAAGACAACTGTTGCTGTTATCGTGACGCTCTCATCAAATACTAGTATATAATAACTACAGACATCCGAAACTCAAACCTTAAGTGGGGAGAAACTAACAGCGACAGCCCAACACCCAGCACACACATTTTTGGCCCAATAGTGTGGGCACAGAGAAATTGATGACTATTTCTGTCCCTTACGGGAGCACAAGTAAATAATGATCATATATGTAAATTATAAATCGTGTGGATATGCATCCGACGTCATACAATGTACAGAGAAATTAAAGCAGTGTATTGCAGTAGGTAAAACCTTAAAAATCACTTTTAAAAAGTATAGGACCGGTTTTATTAGATTTAATATGTTTGTATAAATCTTCTTCCTCAAGAAGCATATATACTACCTCTGTTTTCTTTTATAAGGCGAATTTAACTTGTCATAGTCTCCCAAATTACACTTTGTCCATTTATTTATTTTTTATATTATGTTGTCTATGCTTATAAACTTATGATACTTGAATAGCACATTTTGTTACAATCTAATCAGGTCAAGTTTATATTATAATAGTTAAAATTTATTATAAAATTATTAGTTAAATATTTTAAAGTTTGAATCTTAATATGTCTGTGCACCTTATAAAAGAATATGGAGGGAACATGACAGAGAGGGTCCCTTGATAAAACAACTTTTCTGTAATTTTATCTTTAAGTATGTCCAAAAACATGTGATTTTTTATTTAACCTTTTTTAACAAATATTTTAACACTTCTAGCGTGACAGGACCTGCATCGGCTACAAAAATACCAGTAATTTAAAAGCTGTGATTCTTGTAGGCCCCAAGAGATTATGCTCTTCCAAGCGGGCAGGGGGCAGTTACTTATGGCCCAAGTGTGTTGATACTTGTCTTGGGCTCCTTTTGTTGTACCGTCCATCTATTTGTATGAGTTAGGCCCATGGGCAAAATTATGAAAAGTGAGCCTTTTGTGGTTTCCTTACGAATGGAAGTGGCCTGGGAGCAATCTATCCTTGGATTTGGATAACATGTTGTCACACCTCAAAGGTTTCCAATTTGTGGGTACCTGCAAGGTTAGCTAGTGTTTACATGACAGAAATCCAGTTTGTCATACTCAAACATCAAGTCCTGTCAAGTGCTGTTTGGAGAGTACAAATTTGTCATACTCATGTGACCATTTCTCATGAAATTTCTGGATTATAAACAGTCTCTCACGTTTCTTTTTCTTTTTTCAACTCTCAATGTGAACTGTGGTGGAATGGAGCACAGTCGGTCAATATGATAATCTAGTTTAGTTGAAAAGATATAAAGGAGACGACGCCATGCTTTGGATTGTTCTAGGACTGTTTGCATTCTCCACGGCACTGCAATGCCTGATAAGCACAAATCCTGTTGATATGGCCAGGATTTTTTGTCGTTTCTGAATATGCTTGTTCCTTAGTATAGTGGTGTGTAGTGGCCCCAATGAAACTTATCTGTAGCTGAAGCTTATGGTACCGTGCTGGTGAAACTTGGAAGTCTTCAATTTGCTGCACTTAAGAATATTGTCAGACCACGTTTGCGTTGATTCAGATCGGTGTCTACTTGTTTTCTTTCACAGTGCCATGGTCTTCCCTGGGTCTACATCAAACGTACCCGTCCTAATGTTCCCGGCATCTCCAGCGTAGCAATCTCGGCAGGCGCCATGGGTTCAGAGCTGACGAGCTGCATGCACGTGCACAATCTGCAGGAGATGGCGGCGGCGGCCATGGAGCTCTTGGCGCTGCTGTGCAGCGGCCGGCAGGCAACTGCAAAGAGCAGTGACAGCTAGAATTACAAGAAGACTGCTGATTTGCTAGCTGCACATTTTTTACCAGTGCAGCATTTGGTCAGTTAACTACTCTTCACAAACATGAGATTTTTTCCATTTTTCAGACAAGGAATTAACATTCATGCTGTGCAATGCTGCTCTGCATATTGCACAAGACACTGAAACTTTGCTGTAAGTTCAGGTGTTTAAAATTCCCATCGTTCCTCAAACACCTACGAAAAGAGTTATAGTTCCATTACAAATTCAAGATAAGTCACATGCTGCTTTCCCTTTCACCACTTTACAGATCATTGTGGTTGGAACTTTGAACGGCCAATTTAATTCAGAGAAAGAGCAAGCACTAGTGTCTTGAACCAATTGGGAGATGAGCTGAATTTCTGGGATACCCTGCTTTGTCAGTACTTGGTTGTTCGATGTCCATTTCCTGATACCCTGAGGTCAATCACGTAGTTTCTTGCTCCTGAGAGTAACAGCTCTTGCAAACTGAAAGATACAGAAATTTGGCGGGTCGCCTTCATGGTGTACAATCATCTCTCAACGGAGCCAAGTTTAAAAGCCATCGTCACTGCTTGCGCCATAGTTACCAACAATGTTCCACACAAAGCCAACAACTACTTTGCAGGGCTAACTATCTTGGTCCATTGCAAGCCATGTAGTCACCATACCATCAGGTCCGCTTGCGCCACCTGTTGGTGCTGTCCTACACCGAACTATCTCTAGCTATGGCTAGCCGCCATGGTAGGTTGTCAGCTACCAATCCGAAATGTGAGACTCGACAACCTAGGTCTGGCCCAATACACATTAGCTCTCAGCAACCTAGCTGACTCATTGAAGATAGTATAAGTGTCTCTCAAGTCCTAAAGTCCCTGGTGGAAAGACTCGTATAGATTACTTCGTCATGCATTTTAGCTCACCACAACCTCCTGTGCATGGCTCTTTGCCAAATTCATAGTCACCACGCTAAAACTGTCACTCTCCAACTGTCAAACTGAAGTTGTGCCCAAACACTACTCCAACACCCTTGACCTAGCCACCTTCCACCACTGATCGAGGACACCTATTGATCCACCCTTGAGCTCGATCTTGACTCGGTATCCACCCATCGAAACGCAACACCAACAACCAGAGATATCACCATCACGACCGAGGCACTACTACACAATGGAAGCCTTTGCCAAAATCAAACACACCACCCACAACAATAAGCGTTGGCTGCACACCTTGCCCGTAGGGCTTCACTGTCTACCATGCAAACACTGGCTAGGCAGCCTCTACCCAAACAACACTCGACAACACTCCACCAAATGTTGACAATGATCACTTCCTCTCTCCTCCATGTAGACGAGGATCCTGGTCAATCAGCTTGAGGCTGGTCCGTTGGGGATTGCCTAATAATATATGCCTTTGTGTTTGACTACCTTTTGAAAAGCAATTGAGCGAGAAAATAAACCGCCTCTAGGAAAAGAAAAATTGAGAGTGTAAAAGGAGGCGCGTAGGAGCATCAGTGTGCATTGGTGTCAAAGCCATGTCCATTATGTAGTCCTAGCCGTAGGGACAGATCCAATTAGGGGGGAGGGGGGTCAAGGCCCTTTACCTCCTGCATACATGTGGACAATATGAGGGTGGAGTGGAAGTAATCAAGAAGAAAACAGAGGGAGAGAAGGTGGAGAGGGAAGAACACATGGAAGTCAACCCCCTAGGTCTTTGCTTGCGTCCACCACTACCTAACTGCTGCATTGCTGGTGGGCAACAACAGACCATTCAATGGTTTGAGGAATGTGGAGGGAGAGGACCGGGGACAACAGATGACGACTTGAGGAATGGGAAGGGTGGTGGACATGGAAGAGCACGATGGCCAAAACGATTAGGAAAAACAAGTATGGGGCAGCTGGTGGCTAGGATGAAGTGGGAGTAGGGTTTTTCGATCGATCTCTTGTGGAATCCGGTGAGCTTTCTAGCACCTGGTTTTAAGGACAAAATCAGATACACACTATATGGTCTCGTTCGCATGTCCTTAAATCCGGCTTGATCCGCTTATTTTTTCATCCGGAACAGTGTTTTTCTCTCACAAATTCCTCCAGTATTCCTCCAAACCATCCAGATTCCTCCAAAATTCAGACAAGCGAGCAGGCCCTATGTGTCCCCAGGAATTCAAATCACACGTATAGTTATAAATGAAGGGGTAATATCAAAGACAATGCCTTTATTACATAGCGTATAAATGTTAGTTACAAAAGACATAGTCTTACTTTACAGTATATACTTGAACTCTACTCTTCTGGCGAAGCCTCCAACACCACACGAATCGTCAACTGGTTGATCACAAGCCTAACACCTCTTGGAAAAACTCCACTGAAGAACCTCCATCTGGTACCCATTCAGGATTTTGCCAAAGTATTGAAATAAAACAAGCGTAAGCTACTACCGCTTAGCAAGCATAACATGAGGGGATGCGGGCTCAAAAGGCTTGACACAACTGAACTGCGGTAAGCACTTTTAGTTGGTCATATTTTATTATTAATCATAAGTTGCTAATTTATGCTTAGGCTTCCAAATATAAATAATTAAAGATATCAACAATTTTAATCATAACCTAAACCATCCAAGTAACCAACTATTCAGTAAGGATTCAGGCCGCTCGTGTCCGTGAGCACGGCTGATATACCAGTTTTACACTCTACAGAGATTGTACACTTTCACCATGAGTCGTGTTGCCCTTATGTTAGGATTAATTACTCCCAAAACACTTCCAATGTGAGCAGGCAGGGTACACTACGAAGCTTTTCCCCTGTCGTTCTAATAGGGAGCAGCCGCTAAGGATTCCATCTCCCAAGTGTTATGGACTCATCTCCAAAGATGGCACTAATACTCGCAGCATAGTACACACCCTGGGGATGAGATCCATACCCAGCCTGGTATGCCCCTCTTGTTCTTTTGGTAAACTGCTACAAACTAGAAAGAGTAAGGTACTGGACTAAGACCAGAGCCATGTGGTCCTCATGGTTGTACTATAAATCCTGGGTTGCCACTTGAAGATGAGTCCTTATGAAGAGAAACTAGAGCACCATAAGAAAAGGCCCAATGCTCTAGCCCCCTTATTCCATGTTGCTAAAAAACATCTTTTAATACCATATTGTATATATCTTAAATTATATTCTTTAGTCAATATTAGTTGGAGCAAACTGAGCATACTACTCACATGCAAAACCCATAGGTAAATCAAGGACAGGATAATCAATATGAAGGTAAATAGACTCCAAAAGGTTCATTAACATATGCATATGAATTGAGATTATATTAAAGTGAATAGGTAACAAGGAGCCTCATATTATACTTGCCTTAATTCAATGTATCGTTGCTGATCTTGATCTTCAAAAAGTTGCTCCAGATCACCAACACAAAACTCACTGTCTACTCGAGATCAAACAGCACCACACATGCATCCATACATACATGCATAGCAATCAAACATAAGCTAATTAGAATAATACACCAAACAGTAGAAATAGAAATTAAAAAGGTTTTAAAACTGTTCTACGCGATGCTACGAACACGCAGACGCGAGAATCACTCAAATCGGAGTTAAAACAGATAAGTTATGAATTAAATAAGATTTTTTTAGTAAAATAATAGATTAAATCTAACCTCGAATTTTAAAAGTTAAAAACATACTTAACAGTAGTATGAACATGTAGATTATGGAATTACGAACCTAACGCAAGTTGAATGGATCAAATCGGAGCTAAAACGTGAAAGTTATGGCCTATAGAAACTAGTGACAAAACTGTAAATAGATGAAACCTAATTTTCGAATTTAAATAATTAAAATCAAATTTTAAACCGGCATAAGGATTGTGGACACAATTTGTAGAAAAGTCAGGGGTCCTTTTGAAAGAAACCAGGGACGACGGGTTAAGATCTAATTAATTGTAAGGGCCTTTTTGCAAAATTCGCAGCGAAGGGGTATCTTCTAATTTTGGCTGCTGGATCGGAATCAGATGGCCAGGATTGATTCGGGAGGGGAAGGTGGCCGGCGGCGAGCTGTCTATGGCCGCGCCATGGCCAGAGCGGGCGACGTTAGCGGTTCTCGGCCTACAGTCCACGACTGAGCGAATCAGAGGCACGGGCTGAGAGAGGAGATCAAGGCGAGCTCGGCTAGATACCTTACCAAGGCGCAGAGCAGACGGAGGCGGCGTGGCGCACGGCGAGGCGGACGGCTCATCGGTGGCTAGGGTTATGTGGCGGCTGTTGCTCAAATGACGATGGCGGTTAGCAAAGAGGGTTGGGAACGGGGAGGCGCACCCGGGGCTGCTATTTATGGACGGAGCAGTGTGGGCAGCACGCCAAGACACGGCGTAGATGGCATGGACTCGGAGCGGTGACGACGGCGGTTGTGTCTGGCTCGGACACGAGCGCGAGGTGGAAGACGGTGACCCTGACAGGGCGGCCCCACCTGTCGGTGAGAGGAAGGAGAGGAGAGGCGCGGGCGGCTGCGCTGGGCCAGCCTGCTTGCTGGGCCGCGGGCGCGTGAGGGAGGCCGAGCTGGCGAAGCAAGGAAACAGAGTGGCTAGGCCAGCGCGGAGAAGTGAGGAAGCTGGGCCGGCACCTGGCCAATGGTCCGAAAGCATGGGAGGGAAAGAAAATCCATTTCCATTTTTCTAAACCATTTTCCAAACCAATTTTGAAATGCAAATTCAAATCAATTTGAAATATGATTTCAAACCATACAATACAAAAATTAATATGCAGCGGCATGTATGCATATATATGTATGTAGACCTATATTTGATTTTAATTAGAACAAAATTATTATTTTTCTAAATTCAAATGCTCACAAAAATGTATAATTATATCATTTTCTCCTATTTAAAATTATGCAAATTTTAAGGTGTTACATTTCTAAGGTGGGATGATTTTTTGTTGGGCCTTGTATGATGGTCACCTGTTTGGTGTTATGGAGCTAAAACAAAAATGGGTGACATATAGGTCCACCTGGCCTAAATATGAGATCCCATAAATAAAGTCGGATGAAGGCTCTCTGTTTCCATCCCATTCCCGCAGACCCCCAACCCGCGTCCCCTTTCGTTTTTGGATTTTCCAAAAATAAAAAACAGGGAGGGTAAGATATGGAAAAGGGGTGAATCGGGATGGGATTGACCCATCCTGTATTCAACCCTAGTCTTATCATGTCATCAAGGTTTATTTTTATTTTTCAAATTTTATTCTATTAGTAGCTATAAATTTTATCTTCTAGTTGAATTGAATCCCTCGTGCTTGTCATATATTAATTTACTCTACTTTTATATTTAAGGTAGGGACTTTTAAAGTGTATCATTTAGAAATATGTATAGCATATTTTATGTTCAATGTTATTTTCCATAAAAGATTGTATTGATATTTGTTTGTTGATTGAGGGGTATTTTAGTTTATTTAGATATAATTCAAAGAGTTACTTTCTATTATCTTTCATAATGTCAAAAGGGCAATATAGATGCAAATCTATGAGTTGTTTTAAGTTATAACTTTATAATGGTAGGGATGGGTGATTTTTTATAAATATGGCTACTATTAGCTGGTCATTAGAGTACCAAATTTAAGACTGCAACTTCTAGGCGATGTCATCAGTAAACTTCTTTGCTGTGAGATTTCTACTTCTTGTTTGAATCTTTTTTAGATGTACCATATTTTCCAAGTATTTATCAATTGGTTACATAACAATTTGCTACTCTCTGCTCTTTTTTATAAGACGCACACGCATAACAAGATTAAAATTTTAAAATCTTTGACTAATAATTTAGCTAAATTTTTTAATATATTATAATAAAAAACTTAATATGGTTAGATTTGTAGTTCAATGTATTATTTAACTATCATATATTTATAAGTAGAAACAATATAATATAAAATAAATAAATAAGTGGTCATAGTGTAATTTAGCTGAACGTATCTTGTCAAACTGCATCTTATCACACTATAAAAGAGCGAATCTTTTCGTTATCTCTCAAGTATTAGCCGTTGGATCCGTCCTTCGTCGCATCCGGGCCTTCCATCCAACAGGTAAGATGTAAGATTGTGTCCGAATCATCTTCCGTGGTTGAGTCTCCAACCTGTCTAAGTTCCTTTTCCTATCTTGTGCACCTTCATAATACGATCCGTCCGTGTCCTAGCCGTTGTGTCCGTGTCCGAATCATCTTCCGTGGTTGAGTCTCCAACCTGTCTACGTTCCTTTTCCTATCTTGTGCACCTTCATAATACGATCCGTCCGTGTCCTAGCCGTTGTGTCCGAGTCATCTTCCGTGGTTGAGACTCCAACCTATCTACGTTTATGTTCTTTTTCTCTTTCCTTTTTCTATCTTGTGCACCTTCGTAACCCATTTTCTAAACATCGTCCGTGGTCAAGTCTCCAACATGTCTTATGTTTTTTCTCTTTCCTTTTCCTATCTTGTGCACCTTCGTAATACGATCCTGACTAATACGACCCTGTTACACTATATTTTTTCTATTTGGCTAAGGGAAAAGAGGGAGTAATATATAATAAGCACACACACACTCAACATTTCTGCAGTACTATAATTCTAGGCAAAATTAACTAAACACACCAATATATTGTAGTTGTACATATACACCTCCAAATCGCAAAAGAATTC
Source organism: Miscanthus lutarioriparius (assembly GCA_904845875.1). Taxonomy (NCBI): domain Eukaryota; kingdom Viridiplantae; phylum Streptophyta; class Magnoliopsida; order Poales; family Poaceae; genus Miscanthus; species Miscanthus lutarioriparius. The sequence goes on along the minus strand of CAJGYO010000014.1, from coordinate 18,063,629 downwards.
CATATGATTTACAAGCAGCGCCCTAGACATGTCAGAAATCTTGGCAGCTATGCCATGCCCTATACTACATCTCCTAGCTCATGTTTCAACTCTATCCAACCGAACCCTTGTCCCTCCCCGTCGCCGTCTCCGTCGACCACCTCAAGCCGCAGCTCGACGAGCATCAGTGGTGGCGCCACCTCTGACATCTCAACCGTCATCGCCGCCAGCCCTGGAAGGGCCCCCAGCGGCAGGCAGTCCACTCCTTTCTTACCTACCACAACATACCCGAGCTTCCCGCCAGCACGGCCGAGCTCCTCAAGTGTACGCTCCGGCGACGCCGTCGTCATGAACCTTTTCTCTCGGTTCCGCTGGTCGAACAAACTGGACAGATCGAGCCCGGACGACATGGAGATGATGTCGAAGGCGTTCATGGCCGGCGCCTGGAACGCTAGCGCGCGCTCCTGCTGGCCGTTTAGCAGCCCACCGAGCTGCGAGTCGACACTGAGCGAGCGCTTGAACCACGGGTGCGTCGTCAGCGTCTCGACGGCGACGCGGGTGGCCGGGTTTGGATCGAGCAGGCGGTTCACCAGCCGGCGCGCGGCTGCGACACCCACTCCGGGAACTCGAACTCCCGGCGATGCGCCTTCCGGCACATGTCGGCGATGTTGGAGTCGTCGTCGAAGGGGAGGTGTCCGGCGAGGAGGACGAAGAGGATGACGCCGCAGGACCACGCGTCGGCCTTGGCCCCGTCGTAGGCCTTGCGGCGGAGCACCTCGGGCGCCGCGTAGGCCGGTGTGCCGCAGGCCGTGTGGAGGCGGACGTCCTCCGGGAGCGCGGAGAGGCCGAAGTCGGAGACCTTGAGGTTGCCGTCGCCATCGAGGAGGATGTTCTGCGGCTTGATGTCGCGGTGCGCGACGCCGCGCGCGTGGTAGTAGGAGAGCACGGCAACGAGCTGCACGAAGATGCGGCGCGCGGTGTGCTCCGGGAGGCGGCGCCGCGGGAGCGCGGCGAGCCTAGACAGCAGGTCCCCGCCCGGCGCGAGCTCCATAACGAGGTAGATCCTGGCGCGCGTGGCGAGCACCTCGTGGAGGCGGAGCACGTTGGGGTGGTGCAGCCGGCGCATGGCCGTCACCTCGCGGAGCACGCGCGGAGCCATGCCCACCGTGCCCATGACCTGGGCCTTGTCGAGCACCTTTACAGCAACAGCCTCGCCGCCGGCCACGGGGCGCGCGAGGTAGACCTTGGCGAACGTGCCTCATCCCAGCAAGCTACCCAGCTCGTACTTGCCGAGCAGGCTCTTGCTCTTCTTACTCCCATTACTCTTGCTGTCCATGGCCCCCATGGGCGACAGCAACAGCGAGGCAAGAGCACCACAAGGTTGGCGCTAGTCTTAGTGTTATGGCAATGAGTTCGGCGACGACACTAGGTGAAAATAATGTTGGGTTGGTGTCTTTTTATATGGGTGAGTTGGGTATGCAATTTGCCATTTTTGTTTGTAAATTCAAGATTAGCACTTCCAATTGGGTTGGCACATAAATAATGTACTTATAAGAGAGGGTTAAATATCCTAGGCAATTGAGTTGAGCTGAATGAGTTGAGCAATAATATAATAAACCCAAAACCGCACATTTTGACATATACCTCATATTTTAGTTTGCCTAGCCCTTGGAATACGAGTAAGAATATTGTGCCATCTTTTTATTTGAATTGCTCTAGCCAATAATCAAGGTCGAGCCAACTGAGCTTTGATAGCATTGTGAGTTGTATCTTGTATGTGCCAAACAATTAGCTCAAAAGTATAAGTTATTAAGGAAATGTGGGTGATAGATTAATATATATACTTCAACAATTATGTGTGGAGTATATTACATTTCATCTGGAAAGTATTGGAAAAGCTCTCTAGCTAGGTCATGTGATCAAGCAAATTAAACACATGTTCTTGTTTCAACAGTATGGTGTTCATGAATTCAAGTGGCCCATGGTTGTAGCACGAGTCAACAAATTCCATCTTTGGCTGATTTATTAACATTCTAAGGGGTAACTAACAAAGTACAGACACACACTTTCTCACACATACTCACCCCTATAAACACTACCGGAAACAATATAATTGCCGAGTGCCTGAGGGTTTGTCGAGTGCATTCCATCGGGCACTCGGCAAATATCCTATTTACCGAGTGTTTTTAATTCAACACTCGGCAAACTACACCGAAACACTCGGCAAACACGGATACTCGGCAAAGTACAGGCATGTGCGCTGGGCGTGCGGTGGCCGTGTGACGGCCGTTGGGTGCGCCACCCTGCCGTTAGAACTTTGCCGAGTGTCTCTAATGGACATTCGGCAAAGACAAGGTTTGCCGAGTGTTTTTTATTGACACTCGACAAAATAATGTTGTTGCCGAGTGTTTTTTATTAGCACTCGGCAAAATAATAATTTTTTTCCTCTCCTGCACTCCAAACTTTTTCTACTCTCCACATACAACATGTGGTACTATATGTTAAAATTTGGTATATTTCTCGATCTGTTTGCTATATTTAATTAATTTATTGCATTTAGAGGAATTTTTTAGTTAAAGTCAAATTTGAACTGCAAGTGATTCAAATAATGGAATAAATTGAGTGGAGAAATCATATTCATGTTATTGAGTCCATTTTGGGGCCATACCCGGGAAATGAAAAGAAATTTCGAACATTTTGTTCAAGAAACACGACCACGAACGTGTGGCCGAATGATTTTTAAATTTAAAAAAAGCAAACGAAGTCTGAAAATGATGAGATTTGTCAAGATCTCCTGATATCATACGTGGAGACTAGAAAAAAATTAAGAAGGTTTCGCACAATTTGTCACATACGACGCTTACAAACCGAAGCATCTCCAAAGAAGAATCAAGGAGTTGAGAAGGATCCGGTAAGATTTGGAGTCAAAGTGACGGTCGAATTGGGGTTTCACTTTAAAACTTTTTGTATAGGCAATAGACAACATAGATTGGTCCATGTCAAATTTTCGAAAATTTTCGGATCCGTTTGATAATTTTAATTTATTAACTGCAATTATAAAATTTTAATTGATATAAATTAGATTTGAGATGTAACTGTATGGAATAATGGAATAATATTCGTAGAAAAATCAAATATACATTGTTAAGTGAATTTGACAAGGTACTTTCAAAGTCCACCATAACAAATTTAGCAGAACACGCTAGGAAGAAGGAGGACGGTGCAACATGAAATAATTTTTTTGCCGAGTGTTCTCTACCTGACACTTGGCAAAAAGAATAGTTGCCGAGTGTCGTACAGGGGACACTACACTCGACAACTTTATTGATCTGGCCCCACTGCGCATTACCGGACGGTTTGAAAATAAAAAAAACAATGCCGAGTGCCCCGATCTGGGCACTCGACAAGTCCACATCGGGGGCACTTGGCATACCTTTCATATGTTACCACCGGCCGCACCCCCCTGACGCACAAACGCGCCGCCCACACCCACGCACTCACACACGCTGCCGCCGCCGCCCCCGCCCTGTGCCCCGGCCACCGCCCTGAACCCCCGCCGGCCCGGATCCCCGCCGGCCTCCCCGGGACCCCACCGCCGCCCTCCCCCCAGCAGAGCTCCGCGACGCCATTGCCGAGCTCCGTTCGCCGTCATCGTTCTCCACGGTTTGTCCATCTCTTGCTCAATATTCGTCTCTACTGGATTCTCCTCGTCCCGGAGATTCACACCCTGCCTTTATTTCCAAAAGATCACGGCGTGTTAGGAGAAATCGCGAGCCCGCCGGAACACTTCATCGTCACCGTCCGCCTCATCTCGGCTGCCTCCCCCTCCGCTCTGAACCAAGCACCGAGGAGAGCCTGCCTGAGTTCGGTGAGCTTCGCTCTGTTTTGCGCCTCCTGTCTCCGTTCGTCGTAGTCCCTAGCTCGATCCCAAGCTGCGCCGTAGATGGCCATGGTGCTGCCGTGCACCTCTGCTCCGGCGACCAAAGAACATAGAAGCAGTCCAGCGCCGTGCGTGCTTTCTTTTCTCTTGTTAGCTTGTTGATCTGATCATGACGGAAATGTGCAAACTTTATCTGGCAGAACATTAGGTTCCCTGAATCTGAATGACTACATTTGTAATCTGTTTATTCAGAGTTTCAGACTCTTCTCAGTGAATAGTTGTCTGAAACTTGCATGTTGTTGTATGCATTCACGAATAGTGCAAGAAGCAATGATGGAAATGTGCAAATGTGACATTAAACATTGTTCCTATGCTAGTATAGGAATCATGTTCTACAGCATGAGACATGTATTAAACATTGCGTCTATGCTAATTTAGGCATCAATTTGTTAAGCGTGATAGAAACAGTGAGGAAAGCAAAGAAGATAGCATCACTTTAACAAGCACTCCTTTTAAAAGTAGTAAATAAAAAAAACAACTTTAACTAGCAGTCTATGAGTAGCATGATTTTTTATTTTTGAAAAAATCACTAGCACGACCTAGGAATGGAACCACCAGACACATCAGTAGCTTAGTGTTCTATACGTACTCCTGTAGTCATGTCAGAGTATATGGGTATGGGATTTGGGAGCGATGCTAAAAAATGGGAAGACCGTTTTTTTATAGAAACAAAATTGTTTCAAAATCCAGAGAACAATTAAGCAAAAAAAAATTAACCCACAGCCGCAAGACCGCAAGCCTGCAACTACCACTGAAAGCAAAAAATTGCAGTGCAACAATGGATGCCTGTGTGTCTGTGATTTGATGGATCTGTAAAAGCTCAAATGGAAATAATGTTTGCATCATCCCATGCTGGCTAGGAGATAAGGCACAAGAACCATGCTAGCTAGCTCTTGCAATCTCCATATGTCAAAATTGTTAAAACTAGACACACACATGCAAGCATCATCACTTCAGCAAACAGTGATGTTGTACTATTAACTTGAGCATATTTCCATGCCAATGATTACCATTCTTTTAATGATCTCGCTATACACTTACTGACCCGATGCATTTGGCTCTCTATTATCTTCAACTTGCAGGATTTTGCCACCGCTCCCTGCCCTGCCCTGCCACCTGGTTCCGCCTTGCCCTCCCGCCGCCCCACAACTTGCCGTCGTTTTGCAAGGTATAAGATGTGTATGTGGTTGTCGTCCATCGTGCCATTTGTTGCTGAGTGTATGTGGTTGTCGGCCATCGTGCCATTTTATTTGTTGCAGGTTTTGGAAACCTCCCCGTGCAGGGGAGGTGCTGCCGAAATTTAGATTTGACACTACTATGTTCCTTTTATTGCAGGAGAGGCTATTACAACGTCCTCGACTCGTCACTTTGTAGGACAGCAAGGTGAGGCATAAAAGACCCTTCTTTTCGTATCATGTTCGTATATCACGTAACCTAGCTAGGCGTCTCCCGTTCGAAAGAGATACGGTTGGAAATATGCAGACCTTTGCATATCTATAACCGTATCTGTTTCAAATTGTCCACGTTTTTTAGACAGCCCAAGGAAGTGTAGATACGGTAAGTTTTCATGCTCTACTCCGATCCGTGATAGAGTTTCGGCAGCATCTTCCTGTTGTTCTCCAGATACACAATCTCTCTTCCAGGACGTGTATTTGAAGAACAGCGGGGAGGTGCTACCGAAATTCTGTCTCGGATAGGAGTAGAGCATGGAAACTAACCCCATCTACACATCCTCGGGTGGGATTAGGACCTATCTTCACCTATTAGATAGTATAGGAACGTGTAGATGCAACTTGATTTTTTATATTACTCGCTGATATGCTAGAGGATGGATGACCGTGAGTGGATGTACACGGGCTGCTCTAGTCAGACTTCGTTGATCGATGAATGGATTGACAAGACCGATGCTTTCTTGGAACGGGCATTTGCAAGGGTTAAAGGAGCTAGTGTCACTTGGTGTCCCTGCAGCAAATGTGCAAACATGCGTCGGCAAACTAAGGTGGTCATGGGTAAACATCTTTGTAAGAATGGATTTACGACAGACTATACCAAGTGGATCTACTATGGTGAAGCCGATCGTGGGAGAGACGAGGTCATGAGACAACACATCGAGGAATATGATGATGATGCTGGGGTAGGAGACATGTTAAATGAGTATCATGAAGCACACTTCGATGAAGGACGTAGGGAGGAGGAGCCAGAGGCTACCGCAAAGGCGTATTGTGACATGTTGTCCGCAGCACAGCAACCCCTTCACGGGCATTCCAAGGTTTCTCAACTGGATGCCATTGCACGCCTAATGGCCGTGAAGTCCCAGTTTAGCTTGAGTCGAGACGCCTTCGATGTTATGCTGATAGTTGTTCGCAGCCTGCTCCCGGATGGTCACATCTTGCCAAAGAGCATGTATGAGGCATAGAAACTCCTTCGTGCACTTAAGATGCCATACGAGCAGATACATGCTTGTCCGAAGGGATGCATCTTATTTAGGAAAGAGTATGCGGAAGAAAAGTACTGTGTGAAGTGCGAATCGTCTAGGTTCCTGGAGTTAGACTCTGGTGATTGGCAGAAGAGGCAGCTCGCAATCCTCGTGAAGATCCTACGATACCTTCCTTTCATACCGAGAATCCAACGGCTTTACATGACTGAGGAATCCATGAAACAGATGACATGGCACAAAACAGACGTCGATACAATCCTGAGAAGATGGTACACCCATCCGATGGTGAAGCCTGGACAAGGTTTGATGTGATTCATCAGGAGAAAGCTCTAGAGGCTCGTAATGTACGTGTTGCGCTGGCAATAGATGGGTTCAATCCTTATGGAATGGCGGCTGCCCCGTACACCTATTGGCCCATGTTCATTATCCCCCTCAATCTCCCCCCTGGCGTCCTCTTTCAACGACAGAACATATTCTTGTCATTGATAATTTTAGAACAGACAGGGAATAATATGAGTGTGTACATGGAGCCTCTGATTAATGATTTGATCCGTGCTTGGGAGGAAGGGGTATGAACATATGACCGAGCTACAAAGACAAACTTCCAAATGCATGTTTGGTACCAGTACTCCCTGCATGACTTGCCGGCATATGGGATTTTTCTGCTGCTGGTGTGTTCACTGGAGGTTCCCATGCCCAGTATGCAAGGCTTCTCTGAAGTTCATTTGGTTGACGAAGGGTGGCAAGTATTCTTCGTTCGACAAACATTGACAATTCCTCCCTCCTGACCATCCATTCAGACTAGACATCAAGAACTTTACGAAAGATGTCGTAGTTAAAGACCCTGCACCGCAGATGATGATAGGAGCCACGGTTCGTGCTCAGTTTGATGCTCTCGAGGTCAATAAACAAGAAGGTGGTTTTGTGGGATATGGCGAGCAACATGCCTGTACTCAGAAGTTGTGCTTGTGGAACTTGTACGAAAGATGGCGAGCAACATGCCTGTACTCAGAATATCGCTGAGGCAATTTTTGGTACAATCATGGACATTCCTGATAAGACAAAGGATAACGTTAAGGGTAGAGTGGATCAAGCGAGGTTATGTGATAGACCAAAGCTAGACATGGTGCCTCCCAGAGCTGGCAAGTCGTGGAGAAAGCCTAAGGCCGATTTCATCCTGATCAGGGCCCAAAGGAGGGAGGTACTAGAATGGTTCCAAACGTTAATGTTCCCTGATGGGTATGCAATGAATCTGAAGAGGGGAGTGAACTTAGATACTATGCGAATCAATGGGCTCAAGAGTCATGATTACCACATATGGCTTGAGCGCCTACTTCCGGTGATGGTTCGAGGCTATGTCCTTGAGCATGTCTGGCAGGTGCTAGCAGAGTTGAGCAATTTCTTCTGCCAGCTTTGTGCCAAGGAGTTATCTCGTACCGTGGTTGCAGAAATGGAAAGAATGGCACCTATGTTGCTCTATAAGTTAGAGAAGATTTTTCTACCCAGCTTCTTCAATCCGATGCAGCATATGATTCTGCACCTCTTGTATGAAGCACGAATGGGGGGGCCAGGGGAGGAGCCGTTGGTGCTATTCAATTAAGAGATGTCAAAAGGTTCTTTGAACTAAATGTAAAAATAAATGCAAAATTGAAGCATCCATTGCAGAGGCATACATTCTGGAGGAGGTGTCAAACTTCACAACAAAATACTATGCTGACAACCTTCCTAGCGTGCATAAACCACCCCCTCATTACAATGCCAGTGAAGATGAATCGAGCCTTAGCATTTTCCGTGGATAACTCGGAAGTGCAAGTCGTCACAAGACCTTGAAACATGAAGAGTGGCGCACTATCATGCTGTATGTGTTGACCAACCTATCCAAGTGGAGCCATACATGCTGTAAGTTCTCAACAAACTTGTTCTCAAGTAGTCACTACTCTGTGTCCAACTCCCATGTTTCTCGTTGGTACAGGGAATTTCATCATCAATTCTGGCATGAATCAAGGGAACCTACCCCGCAGGAAGCTGAGACCCTTCTCAGAGAGGGTGTGGGAAATGGAATGCCCGATTTCATTTCTTGGTTCAAACAGAAGGTACAGTCCAATTTAGCTCATACTTAGTTTGACATTACAAGTTGCTCGTACATGCGAATAATATAACGAACCACCCTACTTGAACTTGCAGGGCCAAACTGATGCGTCTATGAGTGCCGAGTTAAGACAGGTTGCCGATGGCTATGCCTATAGGGTTAGGTTGTTTACTGGTTATGATGTGAATGGATATCGCTTTCATACAACAAGCCACGAGCAGAGTCGGCCCAATCGAAGAACCACAAATACCAGAGTTTTTACGCCAGGCTTTGATGGGGTCGAGTACTATGGAAGAATTGAAGAAATATATGAACTCATGTTTCATGGTTGCAAACCTCTTAATCCAGTCATATTCAAATGCCATTGGTTTGATCCATCAGTAGTGAGACGGACCCCTAATCTTGGGCTAGTCGAAATTCGACAATCATCCGTCTTACCAGGAGAAGATGTCTATATTGTGCCTCAACAGGCCACACAAGTTTATTATCTCTCATACCCGTGCCAAATCGACGACCGTCTTAAAGGTTGGGATGTTGTGTACAAGGTATCGCCACATGGTAAACTACTTGTACCAAACAATGAAGATTACAACATAGACCCCACCACATATGACGGAGAGTTCTTCCAAGAAGATGGGCTCAAAGGGAGTTTTGAGATAGACTTAACCGAAGCGATCGGAATGGAAGTAGACAATGAAAGGGTTGCTAACGAGGACACTAGAGACGAGGTGTAGAATGTGAAGGACTTCGAATTACTTTAGTGATTACATTTAGGCAATGACAGTGATGACGACATTCCCGATCATGATGATTATATCGACATGCGTGATAGTGATGATAAGACTTATGATCCAGCTAATCCCGATCATGATGATTATTTCTAATACATGTATGAGCCATACTAATTTATTTATTATTTGTCATACCATGTTATTTTTGAAGTATGTTTAGTTTATTTTGCATATCTTTCAAGGTATGTTTGTTTATCTGTGCTGATTGGTTTACTCTTTTTAATTGCAGGTGATTGAACAATGGTGGGCGGTACGAGGAAGATCGCGGCGCTTTACGAAAAATTCAAAGCTGTAGGTTCAGGGTCAGCTTCAGGGAGGGGTCAAGGCAGGGGTCGAGGGAAGGGTAAAGGGGCGAGGCCCCCGTCGCCTATAGCTTCCTCATCGTCGTCTGAGGAGGTACCTTCCGCGCATGTCTCTGGTGACGAGGAGGTACCTTCCGCGCACGCCTCTGGTGACGAGGAGGAGGTACAGGAGGAGCAGGAGCGGGTGGAGGAGGAGGCAGTTGGTTCCCAGGTCTGGTTGCGAGGTCCCTCGACCCTAATGAGGCGACCGATACCTCTTGAGAGACGCCTGTTGATTCGACCCTCTGGGAAAAAGTAAGTAACTTTATATGTTTTCAATAATTTTTCGTTTGGTATGTTGAAAATTACAATGGAAACTAATAATTTATCTTAATCACTTGGGCATGGGTTGGATTAAGGTCAGTCGGGGTGATCACAACCGCACGGTCAACGGCATCCTTGGCCTTTTGTGCAGGCTACACTTCCCTGGCTTAGTGTAGTTCGGCGAAGAGCAGCAGTGGGCCTACACGTGGGACCACTACGTTGTCGCCCGCGACGCCACTGATCATGACGGTAGGGTATTCCCCAACAAGGCGGAGCGGGTGAAGGGCAAGCTGTGGGTAAGTATTCCTCGCACTACATTGCTCAATACATCATATTCACTGGACATTCTTGAAGTAATGATTGTATACATCGCATCTATATGCAGGACTTCTACAGATGCCAGGAGGGGTACGAGGCCAAGGCGGCCTCCATCTCTAAAGAAGCCGCCAAGAAGCTCATGAAGGACATGCACTATGAGGTGCGCGTCCAGGCCATCATCGACTACTATGCTCAATACAGAGGGATGAAGGTTAAAAAAGAAGAGGCAAGAACAATGAACCTGACCCAGGAACAATTCTTGAAGGTAAATATAGAACATTAATACTTACTTTTTATGAGATTAATTATGCTTAATTTCCTTTTTTTCATATGTCATACACTTGATGACTTAGGTGCCTCCGTACTGGTGCACCCAGCATACCCGGTGCTCGGAATACATGGTGGACAAGTGGTTGGAGCCCGGGTGAGTGGAGACGCACAACGCCTGCTGGGACCGGCGTTTGCTGATGTCACGTGCATCACACCATCAAGGCAGCCTGAGCCTCGACAAATACAGGAAAAAATGGGTACGCGAATTCATTTCTTTATTCTAACGCTCAATTCTGCATAATTTCTAATCATTTTGCATTTTTGCCCCAGTCGTCGTCACATGATGGCTAGCCTTGCTCCCAGTTCAAGGCATGAGTTCTGTTCCAAAAAGGGCAAGGTGACAACAAACATCGTCTTCAACCTGGAGGACCCGCCCGAGGCATACAGCGATCCCAGCATCCACAGCCGCGTCACTGAGTACACAGCGATGGCAAGGGTAGTTCATGGGCCACAGTTCGATCTGAGCACCCAGGTCTTGATGGAGAAATCATGATGAGGGTGGGAGGAGGCAAGAAGCATGGCCGGTACTAGATTGGCGATAGTACAATCGACACGGCCTCTACTCCCACTCTCTCCTAGATCCGAGTAAGGAGCACGAGCTCGAGCCCGGCGATATGCCCACGGCCAACCACTACACAGTTCCAGATGGAGGCTCTCTAGGTTATTTCTGTTTTATTCATCGTTCGTTGATTGGTACGTACTTTAGCTTTGCATTATAACATTGGGATGAAATATTGTAGGCCCGGGTGGAAGCAAAAATGAAGCAACGGGAGGAGATGGAGGCGAGGATGGAGGAGATGATTCAGCAGAGGGTGGCGGCCGAGCAGCAGAACATGGAGGAAGAACAACGGCTGACGATGGAGCATATGATTCAGCAGAGGATAGAGGCCGAGCGGCAGAGGATAGAGGAAGAAAATTGGTTGAGGATGGACCAAATGTTCCAATACATGCAGAATTTTGCATTGAGTATGGGTCAAGCTTTGCCACCGCCACCGATGCTATTCCCTCCACCTCAGCTACCCACACCTACTCCTGTGAGTCACTTGACACCTTATACTGCAGATTGAATACTTTGACTTAGAGAACTTTAGATGTAAGCTCAAAATGACTTAGAGAACTTTAGATGTTAGCACAAAATGACTTAGAGAACTTTAGATTGAATACTTTGCATGTTTTTGTGACTAGGTAGAGATGTAGAGTCCTAGGGAAAAGTTTTAACCTCTACTAGGCTAATGTCCATCGGATTCTGTTAACAAGTCCAATGCACTTGATAAAACTAAAGGTTCAAAGAATTACCCTGTAGTTGATTTCTGATCTATTCTCCCAAGTATGAGACAGAATGATTGTGATTTTAATATTTTTAGGTATAAATTGATTCTCATTTTTTTCCTAAAGTGTTTTTTTCACTTTTATGTAAATATGCAAAGTATCAAAGTCACACAAATGAACAATTCATATCTCTGCATGACCAACCTCTTGGTTAACTGTAAAATATAACTTGGCAAAAAGAATTATTGCCCTAGGTCTAAATTGTTCTGAATTCTTGAAAACAAAGCTTTAGATTTTACACTTGTTTCATTCACAATCATGCAAGTATCTGGATAAAAGAACATACACTAATAATCAAAAAGCACACCTGTAAAGATGTGTGTGCCCTTTTCATTAAGAATCTATGGCATGCAATGAAGCCACATATGCATTTTCTGTAAAAGGAGTGCAGCACGCATGTAGTGTTTTGTTCTACTTTCTCCCGTCATTAATTCATGTAGTGTAACAGAGATGATGCATGTAGCACTTTTATTTATGAACTAGCACAGATTTTCATTTATTTACAATATATATATGTGACATTGTGACTGATCTCAGTGGGTGCATCAACATAGCTACCGTGAGTGGTGAATGGTACTATATATATATAGTAGAGCAATGCATCATCGATCGTCTGATTCACCACATAAGAATCAGTCAATGCTACTAGCTAGCTAGCTATAGGTACTTCTAATATAATGGTTGTGGCATCGATTTTTCATCAATTGTGGTCGATTGTTTTTCTACGGATCTAGTTTTACATTTATGTCCAATTGTCCACTGTACTAGCAGTAAGCTGTTAGTTTCTTTTTTCTAACTGTCATGCAATCTCTTCTCTTTTGTGCAGAATTAATCGGTGGCATCAAATAATTAGCCTCAAGACCCGGATTTTGTCGCAGCGGTTCCAAGGGCCTCCGCAGTGATTGCATTTGCATTTGTGGCGTATTTTGACTTAGTTGTGACTTGTGATGATGGTTTATTGTGAATTATGATGATGGTTTATTATGCCCGTGACATATAATTATGCCTGTGATGATGGTTTATTGTGAATTGTGATGGTTTATTGTGAATCGAGATGAGTCTGTTATACGTGACAGATTAGTAAAAGGGGGGTATTGGTCGCTTTGCCGAGTATAACACTCGACAAACAGAGGAGTTGCCGAGTGTCAAGCCAAAACACTCGGCGAAGAGGCCATTTTCTGTTATTCTGGGAACCTTCTTTGCCGAGTGTTTTGGTTTTGCCGAGTGTATTATAATGGACACTCGGCAAAGTGACCATAAAATCTGGGCGTTGCGCGCTTGTTTGCCGAGTGTTTTGGGCGTGACACTCGGCTTGCCGAGTGTTTTGGTCTTGACACTCGGCAAAGTTGAGAAACTTTGTCGAGTGTTTTTCCGTCGTGCACTCGGCAAAAGCGTCGTCACTGTGCCATCCGTTAACGTTTTTTTACCGAGAGTTTATTTTTGCCGCGTGTTTATTGACACTCGGCAAACCGTTTGCCGAGTGCGCGATAAAAAACACTCGACAAATAGCTATTCGCCGACACTGTAGATACCGTGTGGTCTATGCCGAGTGTTACACTTGGCAAAGCCTTTGCCGAGTGCTCCTGACACTCGGGGTATCCCGTAGTGAAACACCCCTATTAGCATCTTCAAGTAACGGTGGAAATGGATCTGAAGCTGTTTGAGTTATCTGAAATCCATATATAAGTGAAAACATCGTTATATTATTGATATATGTATCACATTCATTTCTGCTATGAAAATTAAATGGATATATCCGAATTCATTTTTTATTAGCTAAATTTGGATCTATATACGAAATCAATATGGGATGGATATTCAATATTATTCGTATTTGTATAGAATAAAGCACCTAATGAAACCATGATGTAGATATATTATTTTGATTTAGCGTAAACTAGATATATTTATTGATGTAAAACTTTTTCAAATACTTTAGTTCATTTTTAACTTTTATGTACTTTTATTTATTGATTGATAGATATTTAAATATTTATTCAAATATTTAATTACTTATAGACTCATTTATTGCTATACTATTTATTTGTAAATATGTTATTTTCTATGAATGATCTTTGTCTACATGTGTTATACTTATACTGTCATATTTATTCCTTACTTTTATGTTATATATATGATTATTCCGTTCTTCAAAATCATCAATAAAAGTGAATTCATACTTGCTACCACCCAAATCGAGTACATATCTACATGCATATTTGTATTCGAACTACTTGACTTATACTTGCATCTGAGAGTATTTAAATTAGTATTTGAATTAAAATATGGAAAATACTACTATCTGAATCCATATCTGACCATAATCGTTCAATCTGCTTTGGCCCCTACCTTCGAGAGATTAAGCTGACCAATCTTGAGATTGATGAAGTCACTATAAGCACCGTTGTCACCAGGCACGTCGCCTACTACTAAATAAATAACATAGTTTCTTACTAAAATATGAGCACCCATGTACCAAGTCTAAAACTTGAACCCGTGAAGGAAGGTTCCACCCCCACTCTTTGGAAAAAGGGTTCATATATGACATGTATTTAGATATGATATTCAAGTAATGTAATTTACTTTTCTTTATATAGATGGTGCAATTAGAAGCTTCTAGATTTCATCTTTTATAGTCTCTTTTAGAAAGACATATCTAAATAGCCAGTACGAAAGAGAGAAACTTGACACAAAATAACATCCAAAAATAAAAATACAACCAAGGCCTTTCTAGTCGTCTTCTTAATTCCTTCGATTGTTCGCCTGCCTGCTAGAGCTTGAAGATTACACCATGAAAGCACTTAGGCAAAGGGACACCTGTAAACACCTTTAAATATTTTGGTGAGGAAAGACATTGAGGTTAATTCACCATGATGTTGGTATATAGCAACTACCTATATTCTCTAGGGTCACTCGAGCTAGTTAGCTGGGGCTATGGTACTTGGTGCTGGCCACTCAAAAGGCAAACATATTCCAACGCTGATATGTTGAGAGGAATCTATGCCCCGATATCACCACCTTTGCCTGAACAGAACAAATAATAATCATCAGATTACATCGCCTTTTGTCTCCTTAGAAACTCCTACTCCATCTTAAGAGAAATTTTACTGTATTACAACTAACAGCCCTTGTTCGGAAAAGCAGCGATTTCATAGAACACCTGCTTCAAATGAAAATGCTTAGGTAGTATAGCCGAGATTTGAATTCAAGAGATAATAAGGGATCAACCAGACTATATATCTTAATTATTTTTAGCCTGGAGCCTCTAGAATTCCTTGCATCAAAAAACACATATGGAAAACATAGAGCCAAACTACTTATGTGAGATTAGGCTCCTTGTGGTGAATGGGTTCAAGTCTCTAACTCAGCACATAAGCTCGTATTTTCAGTGAATTATTTTTTTAGTGGTAGACAATGTCCTTTTTGACAATGAGATGTCTATGGTGGCTTTGTCAATTCAAGACCTGTCAACCTAGTCTCTTAGAGAGGCGTTCATATGGGTAAAGTATGTGTGCATGTGTTCATAGGGAGTGAGTGTGAATATATCTACATTTCTACTGTTTTGCAATAAAAAAACTACATATTTGAAATTGTGAAAAAAATGTAACAATAGTGTAGATGATTATTGCCTATTATGATGGTACAACAAACCCACTACCTACATGATCATAGATTCATACTGCTCTTATATATACACACAAAACTTGATCAAAGGTTGCGGAACATATATGGCTATATATGCAATTAGAGTGGTTGAGGTATTGATGGCTAAGGCGTGGCGTTTTGGTGCTTGTTGATTTACCTTTGATTAGTGCTTTCTGAACACTACTTGATGACAATCTGAGGTGGTGACCAGTCTAATTAAGTTGGTTATAATTTATAAGTACAACCAAATGATGGTACCTTTGCTTGCACTAGTCCAGAAGGCCATACACATGAGCACGAGAATTTAATAAACGTAAGAAGATATCGAAGTTGGTAAGAATGCATAGATCCATGGTTAGAATTAATATGGTAAAAAAAGGTTGCAAGTTGTTATCTCGTTGACTCAGACTTGTCTTCTTTTAGGCCTTAATAAGTTCATAAACTTGATCATCTTACTAAGCCACAAAAAAACTCGTTCATATATGATGAAGCGCATTCTCGCTTACATAATGCACTGAATGACAGTTCTCAATGATTTTTAAAATTAATCTCATAAGTTTTCATGATTTTCTGATTTGTGGTGCCATATATGTACAAACATGAAGGCGGATTATTGGAAGTTGCAACATCTCCAAATATTTGTGAGCGATGTCAAGTCGGTCATGTCTCAAGGTCGATATCATATAGCTCTAGTTTATCAACCTAGTATTGTTCAGAGTTTGGGCACTCATTATTGATGAGCTACAAAATACTTGCCGTCTTCTCATTGGCAGCATACATTTTGGCTAGCTGTAGGCACTCATTACTTTCTCTTCCATCAAGGGGAGAGTGTCATGTGTCAACAATACTGTAGGCAAAAGCATATGGAGAAGAGGCATCGTATATATCCATTAAATAACAAGAAAGCTAGAGATTGACATGACTTCATTCTGCACCATACCTTTGATTAAATTGCCACAACAAAAAGTTCGTATAAATAAACTAGGACTAAATTAAAGCACTATATATATCCCCTCTCTTTAAACTTTACACATGCCCAAATTTTATCAGCTAATGTACCGGCCGACTCTAGATTGAAATAATGTATGGACATAAATTTTAATCCAGAACTAGCTTGATAAGGTCGCCACTGGCACTCTCGTATCTCCAACTAATGGCGGATGTTTTGTCCTTATTATTCACTATCATTACACTCTTAGCTAGCTAGACAATGACATGCTCCAGATCTTAAGGATAAGAGCAGAGTACAAGATGAGACTATATTAATGCTGTTATTATTTTCCAATTTCGCGCCACATGCCCTTAAACAATATCAATAGATGATAGAAAAGTAATTGTGTGTCATACTGATCTTGTATCTAGCATGTAGATCGAATTGAAGCTATACATTTGGATCCAACTCCTTTGCAGGACCTGCCCTTTGCTCCAGACAATAGGACCCATGCTTTGGAAGGACACGTCTTGTTGTCAACTATAGTATGGGAGAGAGTTGTTGGTGACAAAGAAGGTGAGATATTTTCAGGGATGGCATCTACCAATGCTTGTAGAGTTTTTTTTACCAATTGATGCGCGCTTAGCCTCTTTGAACATTAATAATTTATGTGTATATATATTCTCCGGCTTGATTGGCATGGCAAATAAAGTATTGGAGTTTCATTTGCTCGTATCAATGTTTGGGAAAAACTATGATACAGCTTGTTGCGTTCTCAGTGGAGGCATCTCTGCATCCATAGTGGTGACTCTCAGTTCGATCACCTAACATGTAAATGGTCTTTTAAAGTAAGGTGAAATATACACATATATAAAGGTTTAACAGCAATATTTCTTTTAGAAAATAGAAAAGTTCCGGCTTGTGCCGTCGCACACAGCCAAGTCTTACAAGTTTTTAGCTCAATTGCTAATCAAGAATAAAAGAGAAATGACAAAATTAAACGGAAGGAAAAAATCATAAGCAAATTCTATTATTGCTTCTTCATCCGTTCTTGGCGAATGTGTCCAGAACGATAACCTCCAATGCTCTGCTCGTCAAGCGAATAATCTCCCTTCTATCTTCATGCTGCAACAACGCCCAAAATCGCAGCCAGTTTATTCCCCTGAATGTAGCCTGCATAAAAGTATAGTTTTTTTTTCTCAAAAACAAGATCGTTATGCGTACACCAGATTGCCCAACAAAGAGCTTCAACTCCCATAAAAAATATTTTACATTCCTCCATCACAATGCATGTTAGCCATCTTCCAAACATGTGAGACGTGAATCTAGGTGGGGTTAACCCAGTAGCTATATGAACAATTTTCCAAATAATTTTAGCACGCTAGCTGGCAGTCAAAAAAGAGGTGTTTAAATGTTTCTTGGCAATCACAGAAACAACAATTTTTGCTACCTGTTCAATTCCTTTTGGCTAAATTATCCTTTGTTAAAATTACACCTTGCTGAAGGTACCAAAGGAAAAATTTAATCCTAAGAGGAATTTTTAGTTTCCAGATAAATTTATTACTGAAAGGAGTATTATGATTTATCAGATATTGGTACATCGATCGTACTGAGAATTGACTATTATTTTGTAGGTCCCAATGATAAAAAAATCTCTCTTATTGGAAAGTTGAATGTTGGATATATTAGCTACAAGATTATGCCAGGCAATCATATTATCCCCAACTAACGCTCTGTGAAAGGAGATATTGAGAGGCGTTTGATTCATGACCATTTCCACAGTGACATGTGGGTAGTGGACTATTATTATACAGGCTTGGAAATTGATCTTTAAAAGCAATATATTTTGGGAAATATATCTCAATCAACATATTAAGGCATGAAGTTGTCAATCGGTGGATCGTCGATGACCTTACATTGACATCAAAAATAGCGAAACCAGAACCAGTTAATTATGAACTTCTGAATGAACATGGGGAAATATGAATAAAATATACAAGTGATCTCTAAACTTGAGAGGTGATGCTATCTCAATCCTAAACTTCTATTTTTTTATTTCTGGGTCCCTAAACTTGTCCCGGGTCTTAGCACTGGCCTAAACAGGATTCAACCCGCTCCATAAGGGTTGACATGGATCTGACGTATTCACTATGTTACCTAAACTTGCACAACGGTAGATCCCTAACTTCAAAAATAATATATCCAGATCTCCAAAGTTGCTAGTCGTGCCACACAAGATACCTAAACTCACACGTTGATGCCATCTAGATTCCTACCTTCCAAAATTGCACATCCAGGTCTCCAAACTTGCTAATTTGACCACATAAGGTCTAAATTATCGTTGTTTGAGAAAAACTGCCTATTGGCTATGGATTGTGCACTTGTCATGTGGGGCCCACTGATGGACCAGGGTCCTAGGGGTTCCCCATAGGGATCACTACTCGATGGGCCATGGGCTGGCCCACGATCTATTGAAGGACGCAAGACAAGTTGGCGTGGACTTCAAGCTATTCTAGATAAACTTATTTGGCTTACCAAGAAAGTTAGATTCTGTAATAGGACTCTTCTATTGTAACCGACTAGGACTAGATACGTGCCCTTACCCTCTCCCCTATATAAAGAGAGGTATGGTGCACCCCCTTGTACATATACACAATCATACCAATCAATCCAACACAAAAGGCTACACGCCGACTGGACGTAAATGCTATTACTCAATTATGAGGGCCCGAACGAGTATAAACCGTTCGTCTCTTTGCATTCACCGTTGTGTTCTGCGTATGCCGAAGCCCACCAACCATCATCTCGGATAACCCCAGGACGAGTTGCTGGTCATCAAACACCGACAACATGATTTTCGCGGTGGGATCCATCTTCATCTTCGACTCCTGGATCTGCACCGCAGACAACTCCGGTCAGCTTTAGAGTCGTGTCATGGAGATCCCGGCGCATCAAGCTTCTCCAACAACTTCAACAGCCTCGCTGAATCTTCTCGCTAAGAAATTTTCACGTCTCTCGATTTCCGATCTAAATCGTACTCAAGAGGCCGTGAACGACAACGACTACCACTCGGACTCAAGAACCAAGCTTCAATCTACCAAGATATATCTTCTATAGATCCATCCCGCCTAGTCAGCATGATGGAACTCCTACCCTACCAAGACGGTAGTACTCTTCCAGCTAACAACGGGCACGGTTCTACGGAGATCTTGGACAGCGCAACGACTGCAGAATCAGGGACTCACTCGGCTCCAACACATTCCAAGGAACCCTTCATGGCCGGTCACCCACCTCACATCCCTATGCCTCAAGCTCCAGACATCCAAGATGGCGAGGATACCTTGTCCAACATCTCCCCAGATGTTGTTGCACCCGATGGGGAAACTGACGAACAAAAGGTGGCTAGGGTGAAGAAGAATAAAGCATGACAGGTTCACCGCAACTGGGCTCAACACCGCAAGGAAGAATGGGAAGGGTACAATGCAGCCTGCCAAGAAATTGAAAGACAACGCTTGGCCGCTGAAGTTGAGGCCGAGCAGCACTATCAAGATCAAGAGTTGAATCGGCAACGTCGGGAACATGAGAACCAGAGAGTATCAGCCTCACGTAACCTCGACACCGACATCATGGAAGCTGCTGGCCATAGGGTTTTCACCACACCATACGCCAACGTCTATGCCCTAGCAAACGAGCTAGCAGCCATAGATAACCTGACTGAAGAACAACAACGTTTGAAGGTTATTCTAGAGTCTACGGCCCTATAGATGCAAGCAGGAAGGGGAGCCTCCTCATCTAATCCTTTTCGAGGGCCAGATCCACGAGCCCCTATTAATTCTCGACAAGGGGCTCCGCACAGAGTACCAGCCCATTCACGTCTGGGGCCGCAGGGTAAGCAGAATAGGAATCAGGGTGCCGCACAGTCAACCTACCACCACCAAGGGTACAACCACAACAATAGGGAAGGCAGAGGCGAGTTCGAGTACAGGGAAGCTGGCATCTCACTGGATAGATTCCCATGTTTCTCGGACAGACTCCTCTCTGTCCAACTTCCCTACAGGTTCAAGCCATCCAACCACTCCAAGTACGACGGGAAGACAGAGCCTAACCAATGGTTACGCATCTACTCTCAGTCCATCGAGTTGGCTGGTGGCGATGATGATATCAAAGTCTTATACTTTCCCATGGCACCCGAGATCGTGCCACTCGCCTAGTTTGACAAGCTACGCCCTAATTCCATCGATACTTGGGAACAACTCCAACGCAAGTTTTGTGAAAATTTTTGTGGTGTTCTCACCCACCCAAGTACTCGGATCGAGCTTAAAACATGCAAGCAGAAACCAGATGAGACTTTCTCGGAATACTCCATCGCTTTGCAGAATTACGAGCCCAAGTCTATGATATCACAGATAGGAAAGTGATTGAGCACTTCTCTAACAGGATCAAGTACAAGTGGCAGTTTGAAAAGTTATGTGATGACAACCCAGAAACTGCTGAGGACTTCAAGCGCACTGTACAGAAGATGATTGCATCGGAAGATTGCCAAGGCATAGCTATGCCTTGGCTACGACTGTGACACGGAAGCCATCCAGATCGTAGCCAAGGCATAGCTTGCCTTCGAGGCACAGGAGATTGCCAATCTTGCACAGCAGACCAAGCCCGAAGACATGGAAATTCCGACTAAAAAGACGGGTATCATTGCACCGCTTCCCGACATGGACACCATCAAGATCGATCTAGGTACCGGTGATCCCACCAAGACGGCACTTATCAGTGCCCACCTTCCAAAAGAATAGGAAATCGCACTCACCAACTTTCTCAGGGACAACAAACACATCTTCGCTTGGAAGCCAGCCGACATGCCAGGTATCCCGAGAGAGTTGACTGAGCACAAATTAGAGTTAAATCCTGGCTCAAAGCCGGTCAAGCAACGCCTACGACGGTTCTCTCCAGATAAGAAGGCAGCTATCAAGAAACAAAGGCGGTTTAGAAAATTAAGAGAGGAAGGAATTGGTGCATCTATTTTTGCGTGAGTAGAGAGATGCATGAGAGCAGTAGAAGAATGGGGACGCCGGCCACACTCGTCATGCTCTTCAATTTAGTAACTGCTCAAAAATAAAATGGAGAGATTAAGGAAGGGTGGTTAAGGGGAGATTTGTCAAGGAAATTTAGGGAGGAGCATTAGGTGTTGTTGATATTTTTGCATGAAGGGAAGAGAAGGGGGTGACAACATGAGAGAGGGGGCTGCATCTTCACGTGAAAGAGAGGGATAGGGGCAGCCAGGAGTTGGGAGAAGGAAAGAGAGGTTTGTTGGGCTGAGTTGTGCTTGACCCAAAGCAAGAGGAATAGAGAGGACTAAGTCCATTAGTGACAAAGAGCAAGTTGGGCTGCTATTCATGATGGAAAGAGAGAGTGGGTCGGCATAGGCTTAACCCAAATTGAGATGAACTTTGATTAAAAGAAAAGAATGTCAGGAAAAACTTGGCTCATATTGTGAATGATTTAGATCATGCAAAAAGTGACAAAAGGAATAGAAAGATAAAACATGGATAGGGTAGGATTAAATATGGTTTTAGCACAAATTCGAGTACAATTGCAAGGAAGAAAGATTTGAGAATCTTGACTGACTAGGATGTTTAATCAAGGATGTAGGTTTAGTTTAGAGTTTTCTGAGAGGGTTTTAGGATTTTGGAGCCTTGACTTGAGATATTGTAGGAGATGTCATTTTGATCAAATCCTAGGCGTATTTAGAAACATTTAAATTCATTTTTCAACCATAAGACATTATGCAATGGCATGAAATGCAACATACAATTAAATTGTATTCCAAAATTTTTAGAAAGTCACATTTTTCAACTATCTAAAATGTCAACAACTATACTAAAGTTGGGAAAATTTTAGAAAAATGATAAAATCATTTATTATTATTTAGTGTTTTTAAGTCACATCCCAAAATGGAAATTTTAGGGTGTGACAGCAGCAATCCATCTTCATGCAGCTTCGTCAACATCTCTCCTTTACTGTTGATTCTTCCCAGATCTGCATCTCCATGGCATATGGATATGCCCTGTTTGTCTGCTTCTTGTTTCCCTTCGATGCAGGAGTGGCGGAGGCGGTGGCGGCGGCTTTCTTTGACTTCACCATCTTTCGGGTTGTCACCAATTTTTTCACTCACATTCACTTAATGGCGGCTAGAGCTGGAGGAAACGAGCGCTGATGGTGGATATTAGGGTTCGTGGTGTGAGTATAGGCAAGAGTACTAGCGGCGGCGGTGTGAGTGAAAGGGGCGAAACCTCTTTGGATCTTCAATGTGTATGTAGCTGAAACCTAAGCTTAAGTTATATAAACTTTTGTTACATCCCTTTGATTGACATCATGAATTTATATTTTGACTTTCATCTTTTCATCATATTAGCTGTCGTATTTTTTTATTCACGTGTTAGGTCAAAGTTCATGTGCTTATTTTATCATTTATTTAAATTTTTTCTTTTGTATTTTATTAAAAATATTCTATGTTCTAGACTACACTCTTAACTACTATAATAATATAAATAGTCATCCCAGCCTACGCCGTGGCACTTGAGTTGTTGAATTTGTAATATAAAAAACCTATATGTGTAGTAGTATCTTTGATAAAAACATAGAATGCTTAAAATTAAATTACCAGTATGATATGACACACTGTTTATGTCAATATATATATAAACTTATCTAAAGTAACAACTTACAAAATTTATTGTCATGGCGTATTTATATAGTTTCAAGTGAATTGTCATTATCATTTGCTAATATATAATAAGCACACACATAATCAACATTTCTGCAGCACTATAATTCTAGGCAAAATTAACTAAACACACTTATATATTGTACTTTGTACATATACTAATATAAACCTCCAAACCGCGCGCAAAAGAAAAAAGCCAAAAAGAACTCTATATGATTTACAAACAGCGCCATGATCATGTCAGAAATCTTGGCAGCTAGCTATGCCAAGTCCTAACTACATCTCCTAGCTCATGTCTCAGCTCTTCCCAACCGAACCCTTGTCCCTCGCCGTCGCCGTCGCCGTCTCCGTCGGCCACCTCAAGCCGCAGCTCGACGAGCATCAGTGGTGGTGCCACCTCGGACATCTCAACCGTCATCGCCGCCAGCCCTGGCAGGCCCCCCAGCGTCAGGCGCTCCACTCCGTTCTTACATACCATTACATACCCGAGCTTCCCGCCGGCGCGGCCGAGCTCCTCCAGGGTACGCTCCGGAGATGCCGCTGTCATGAACCTAATCTCTCGGTTCCGCTGGTCGAACAAGCCGGACAGATCGAGCCCAGACGACATGGAGATGATGTCGAAGGCGTTCATGACCGGCGCCTGGAACGCTAGCGCGCGCTCCTGCTGGCCGTTGAGCAGCCCACCGAGCTGCGAGTCGAGGCTGAGGGAGCGCTTAAACCACTGGTGCGTCGTCAGCGTCGCGAGGGCAACGCGGGTGGCCGGGTTTGGATCGAGCAGGCGGCTCACCAGCCGGCGCGTCGGCTGCGGCACCCACTCCGGGAACTCGAACTCCCGGCGATGTGCCTTCTGGCACATGTCGGCGAGGTTGGAGTCGTCGAAGGGGAGGTGTCCGGCGAGGAGGACGAAGAGGATGACGCCGCAGGACCACGCGTCGGCCTTGGCCCCGTCGTATGCCTTGCGGCAGAGCACTTCTGGCGCCACGTAGGCCGGGGTGCCGCAGGCCGTGTGGAGGCGGCCGTCGTCGCGGAGCGAGTCCGGGAGCGCGGAGAGGCCGAAGTCGGAGACCTTGAGGTTGCCGTCGCCGTCGAGGAGGACGTTCTGAGGCTTGACGTCGCGGTGCGCGACGCCGCGCGCATGGCAGTAGGAGAGCGCGGCGACGAGCTGCACGAAGATGCGGCGCGCGGTGTGCTCCGGGAGGCGGCGCCGCGGGAGCGCGGCGAGCCTGGACAGCAGGTCCCCGCCCGTCGCGAGCTCCATGACGAGGTAGATCTTGGCGCGCGTGGCGAGCACCTCGTGGAGGCGGAGCACGTTGGGGTGGCGCAGCCGGCGCATGGCCGTCACCTCCCGGAGCACGCGCGGCGCCATGCCCGCCGTGCCCATGACCTCGGCCTTGTCGAGCACCTTCACCGCCACGGCCTCGCCGCCGGCGACCGGCCGCGCGAGGTAGACCTTGCCGAACGTCCCTCGTCCCAGCAAGCTACCCAGCTCGTACTTGCCAAGCAGGCTCTTGCTCTTCTTGTTGGTTCCCTTGCTCTTGCTGTCCATGGCGTCCATGGGCGACAGCAACAGCGAGGCAAGAAGAGCACCGCAAGGTTGGCGCTGGTCTTAGTGTTATGGCAATGAGTTGGGCGACGGCATTAGGTGAAAATATATGTTGGCTTGGTGCCATTTTATATGGGCGATGAGTTGCGTATGCAAGTCCGTTTTTGTTTCTAAATTCGATAATTGGGGTTTGATTAACCATGATTAGCATTTCTAATTGGGTTCGAATGCAAATATACAAGAGAAAAGAAAGTATAAAAGTGATTAGAGTGATTTAGAATTAGTCTAGGATTCCTGATGCAAAATTATCTTCTACTATAGTTTAGGAGAGTGATTTTAGAAACTGTTGGAGAAACCCAACAAATATGCCTCCAACGTTTTTAGCCACTTGTAAATCTCATTGATTTACAAATTATTCTTTTGAAAACTATTGGAGATGCTCTAATAAGTAAATATACTCAGCGGGGTTTGATTATATTAACCATGATTAGAAATTGGGCTCCTTGTGAGGGAACATGTCTACCCGGTTGGTTCAACTCCTCGATTGATGCGGTTGCTCATATTTTCTTGGATTTATTCTTGATTTCTTCACTATTCCTTCATAAGCGACATACCTGTCTGAGTGCAACGCTTATTATGACCTCGACAATCTTGAGATCTGTCGGCTTTGTCTTTTGAAGATTGGTCATAGAGATTAGGTGTGCATGTATATATTCATAAGGGCTAAAGTGCATGCATACATGAATGTCTATATTTATACTGTGATTCACGAAAAGAAAAGGCAAATCAAACACATGTTTCTGTTTCAACAGTATGGTGTCCATGAATCCAAGTGACCGATGTTTGTAGCTGGAGTCATCAACAAATTCCATCTTTGGTTGATTTATTAATATAACAACTTTCCAAAGAATGACTATATTTAAAGAAAACACATTAGGGACACACACATGCTCACATGAATGTCTATATTTATACTGTGATTCACGAAAAGAAAAGGCAAATCAAACACATGTTTCTGTTTCAACAGTATGGTGTCCATGAATCCAAGTGACCGATGTTTGTAGCTGGAGTCATCAACAAATTCCATCTTTGGTTGATTTATTAATATAACAACTTTCCAAAGAATGACTATATTTAAAGAAAACACATTAGGGACACACACATGCTCTCTTAGACACTCCTTCGAGTAACAGTGGAAATGGATATGAAGCTGTCTGAATTTTATTATTCATATATTTCCCACATCCATTTCAGGTATGAAAATAAAATGGACATCTCTGAATTCATTTTTCATTAGCTGAATTAGGATCTATATACAAAATAAACGTAGGATTGATATTCAATATTATCCTAATTTGTATAGAATAAAGAAACTATGTAAACCATGATGTAAACATATTATTTGATTTAGCCTAAAATAGTATATTTATTGATGTAAATGTTTTCAAATACCTTAATTCATTTATAACTTGTATGTACTTTTATTTATTTATTATCAATACAGATATTTAAATATTTAATTACTTAAAGACTCATTTATTGCTATACTATTTATTGAGATATTTGTTTCTAAATATGTTATTTTCTATGAATGATCTTTGCCTACATGTATTATACTTATAGTGTCATATTTATTCTTTACTTTTGCATTTTATATATGTGATTATTCCATTCTTCGAAACCATAAAACAGCTATCACCCAAATTGAGTACATATCTAAATGTATATTTGAATTTGAACTACTTGATTTATATTTATTTGTATCCGAGAATATTCTTAGTATTCAAATCAAAATAAAGAAAATACAACTATCTGAATCCATATCTGACCATATTCATTCAATTTGGTTTGTCCCTGTCTTGGAGAGACTATGCTAATTGATCTTGAGATTAACAAAGTTACTACAAGCACCTTATGGTCACCGGGCATGTCGCCTACTAGTCAATGAATAACATCATATTCCTTACTCAAATAAATCCAAAAAATACGGGCACCTATGTATGAAACCGATCTAGAACTTGAACCCATGAAGGTAGGTTTCCACCCCCACTCTTTGGAGAAGGGTTCATATATGCCATGTATTTAGATATAATGTTCAAGTAATTAAATTTCTTTTCTTTATATGCATGGTGCAATTAGAAGCTTCTAGATCTCATCTTGTTTTTGAAAGTTTTTTCAGAAGAACACCCAAAGGTGCCTCATATCTAAATAGCTAGTAGAAAAGAGAGATAGCTAACACAAAATGATCTCTAAAAATAAAAATACAAAAGAGAGACACCTTAACACACTACTATAGAATCTTCATTGCTGCAGGTTCCAAACCCCTCATCACCACCGGTTTTGGCCCCTCTACAGTAAAAGTTGTTGGTGATAAGAATGATCACCGGTGGTTGGGATAGTTATCATCGTTGGTTCGTGTTACCAATCGGCGGTGATTAGAATTTCTAGAAATTCTAAAATCAGGAAAAAAAAACAACAAAAAATATCCTTTAATCCCGAGGAACCCCACCAGCTAACTTCACTTTTTAGCATTTGAAAATGAATATTTGGAGCCCTAAACGATTTCAAATGAAAATGCCATCAGCTACAAAGTTGTAGTTCTCATTGGGATCCATAAATTTGGTTTCGGTCGTTTCTCCATCTAATGTCATTTGACAAATTTGAATTTAAAATTGTGAGAACTTAAAACATAATTTTAGCACCGCAAACGAGTTCAAATGAAAAAGTCATCAACTACAAAATTCTAGTTGTCATCGACATCTACAACTTTGGTACTGTTCATTTTCCCATCCGAGATCGTTTGAAATTTTTGAATTTCGAATAGGGAGAACCTAAAAAATGATTTATCAACCGCAAATATTTCAAATGAGAAAGTCATCAACTACAAAGTTGTAGTTCTGTCACACCCTAAAATTTCTAATTTTGGGTTGTGCATAGAAAACACTAAATAAAATAAATGATTTCAATGTTGATATAAATTTTCTCAAGATTAGTTTAAGTTTATGCATATTTAGATGAAAAAGAATCAATTTTTCTAAACTAATTTAGCGGGCTTTGCTTCATGTTTGCTTGTTGCATGACTTTGTGTTGTGAGCGAGTAAAGTTTTCAAAATGCATTTAGTAGGTCAATCTTCCTTCTCCGGCACACCTTTATCTTTTTTAGAAAATCAAATTCCTTGTTTCTTAGCTTAAGCTTTTGTTCGGAGCTTCTCAAAATCTTTTCTTTATAACCTAAATCACTCCTTTGAGTTCCTTTTCCATCAATTAATCTCTAAAAACTTACCGAAAATTATTTCAGCTTTTTCTAGAACTTGTTCCCACTTTTCTGTGAGCATAAGCTAATTTTTAGACGCTCCAAAATATCATTTCATGAGCTTCAAAAACTTTATTTGAGTTCCTCATGTTACAAAATGTCTTTGGAAATTTTCCCTGAATTTTTGGACCTTTCAGAGTATTTTTTATGGCTCAAATAATAATTCTGGAATTTCTGGTATTATTTTTATTCACAAAATTAATTAATTCCGGGAATAATAAATCCTGGTGCAACTCGTCGCAAACCCCACGTATATATACATCGACGCGTTCGTCTCGACGATCTCGTTGCAGATCGGGTCTCCGTTTTTCCAATCTCATCTCGTAACTCATACATCTAAAGTCAAAGTTCGACGTTCGCTGAAACTCCGGCGAGCTTTTCCGGCAAACTCAATGCGTTTCGGCGAAACCCAACACCGCCACGAGGTTCGTCTCGTCGTTCTCTACGCCATAGTGTCCTTATTTGCATCAATCCGACCCCGTTTGACTGTCTCCATTCGTTTTCTCTTTTCCGGTGAGCTCACCATGGACGCCCATCTTCTTCTTGTTTTCCGGCCATCTCCGCTCGCGGTCGCGACCCTCCTGGCCAGATGCTCCTGCAGGCCCCAGACCGCCGCATCCCGTACTCGTCCCTAACGCCCCGCGCGTGCCTGCAAGGCCGCGGGATGCAGCAGCAGCTGCTGCATGTCGGCAGTGCCGCCCGACCGGCCCTGCTCCCTCTCCCCGCGTGCACGGCCGTCGGCCGGCAAAGGTCCCCAGGCCAAGGCCCCTACTCCCCTACGCGCACCGGCCCAGCCGGCTCCCACCATGGCTGGCCATGGAGGCCACGTACGTTCTGCACATCTGTTCCAAGAAGGAAGATGACGAATTTACAGAATCGCCACTGGTTCGTAATCTCTGCTGTTTGATCGTCTAATTCCGGTTCGGTACGTTCAGATTGCGTTAGTTTTGTGTCAGCGCGCTCTGTAATACTAATGTTTTTCACGTCACATGTTTTTCCACGTATAGCTTGATTAATATGCTTGTAATTAGTTTTATAATTAAAAACAAAATAGGGTGCTAACTTGGGTCTTCTATAAATTTGATGTTAACTTAGAGTAGTATTAACATTATTGTTTTCCAATTTATAATTTGTGTAGTTAAACACGGAGCATATAATGATGATCCACTTAGTTGCTCTCGCATGCACTTTTCTTTTACGAGGTTAAAGCTTAATTTGATTAAATCATAAATGCATGTTTATAAATGAAAATATGATTAGTTAACTTGGCTTTTAAAATTAAAATATAATTTGACTAATCTGAATTAGAAGGTTCCACATGGTTTTTCTTAATTAAAACAAATTAAACATGTAGGTTTTTCTTTTATAATATAAAACTTCCGGCAGGCGTTTCTTTTTAATCGTAGTTTCATTATCGGCGTTCCTTGCGATCTTGTGACCATAGCAATAGCTCTCTTTTAGTACGTTGTTTTAAAGCTTTTGCCATGATTGGTGTAATGTGCTTAGTTGTCTTTGTTTTATCTGTTTGTATGTTCTTTGTGCTTGGTGTTTGCTACGAGTAGAACGAGAACCGTTTGTGAGCGATGGAGATCATAAGGTGATGACCATAAGCAAAGTATGAGAAAGTTTGAGTAAGTGTTAAAGGCAAGTATAATATGTGCCTTCCTTGATACTATCGACCAAATCTGGTCGGCAGTCTACCGAGGGGTATGCCTACGGTAGTAGATGAATCGGCGGATGTGCGTGAGATACGAACTAAATGGTGAGACAGAACACAGAGACAACGATTTAGACAGGTTCAGGCCGTCAGCTTGACGTAATATCCTGTGTCTTTTGTCTTTGGTGGATTGTATTATGAGATGAGATCTCTTGGGATCTCTGCCGACTAGGGGACCCCTATCCCTCTTTATATACTCTGGAGGGGTAGGGTTAAATGAAAAGTATCCTAGTCAGTTACATGGCAAGTATTCTATTTAGATTACAATATCTATAGTATCCGATCATATCTTCTAGGTGCCTTGCGGTGTACGCCGAGCAGTGTCATGCGTCGCAAGTCTTGATGTTGTGGACTGGACCATCCCTGATGGTGCGACCCATGTCCCTTGCCGTGGGTACCTGGGGTTATACCCCCACAGCAAGTCCCCGAGCGCTTTGTACCTGTTGAGCAACGCCGTCTTGAGTTTATCCGAGCAGTTCAACTTGCAGCCGATCACTAGAAGCAGGCGTCCGACCAGTTTAACTGGGCACCGAGCAGTTTATACAAGCGTCCGACCAGTTTAATTGGGCGTTGAGCAGTTGAGACCGGCGTCCAACAGTTTAACTAGGCGCCGAGCAGTTGAGACAGACGTCCGACCAGTTTAACTGGGTGTCGAGCTCGGACTCACTCAAAGTTGAGGTTTGCCAGAAGGATGTAAGGGGCTCAAGATAAAATTTAAAAATTCTTCCACTTAGGAGAAGTGTGCCCACTTGCCTTAGGAGAAAAAGGGACTCTTAGAGCCAAGCGTAGATATTGTCGTCCATGACTTAGTCATTCCGGAAAACATTGGGTCCTAGAGACAAGCACATTCACCGCAAGGTGAAGTGTGCCCACTTCGTCCCCGAGTCTGACAGTAGGTGAAATATTCATGTGGTGCCAGGGTCTCACTGTAGACTTTAGGTGCCAAACCAGTCTTCAGCTTAGTTGAAAACCAATCCCCAGCTTAGCTGAGAAAAATCCGATGTAGAGAAGCAGTACAGTCATCGCTAGATGACGTGTACACGCGTAGTCTCCGAGCTTGCTGGAAGATGAAAAAATAAATCTTGTAGCATAGTCAAAGAATTTTAATGAAAGCTTGCCAATGTCATCTGTCATGTACTTATCAAGACCTCAGACGTGCTGCCCAAGATCAGCATCCTGATCTGAACAGCATGGAGCAACTTAATAGCACACCAATGAGACGTAGCAAAATCTGACCACCAAAGGAGTCCCCGGTTTAGCTGACGATGCTTGCATGAAGAATTCGAATGCCGAGGAGTCCTCAGCTTAGCTGGCGAGCCCCAACGTAGTTGACGATGAAGCGACGAACAATCCGAACACCGAGGAGTCCCCAACTTAGCTGGCGATGAAGCGACGAACAATCCGTCCAACTGGTTGGCGAAGAACCGATCACCGAGCAGCCCAACCAACTGGTCGGCGGTGAAGTGAGCGCCGAGTAAAAGTGAGCGCCTAACAATCTGACCAACAGGTCAGTGATGAAGTCCATGAACCTAGTGGTCCGACCAGTTGATCGGCGGAGAAGTCCGAACGCTAGGCGGTGCGACCATACGGACGATGATCCTATTGTCCTTCTCGGGTGATCTAGTCCCCGAGCATAAAAAATAGCTCGTTGACCAAATCAAGACCCCTATAAAACAAATATGTAGAACGGGTAGTACATAATGTATCTTACCGAGCAGTTGTAGATAAATATTATGTTTGTTTGAAGTGTTCATATTTTAAATATGAGTAACTTTCTGCCAGTTGGTTCTGTATCGCATCACCAGCCCCGACTAGCCCATACTCCATAGCATAGAGTGCTTAGCACCCGTTTACGTGTAAGAGCATAGACGTCAATAAGGAGCTGCTACCGACAACCCATAACGCAGAGGGCTGTCGTTCGTGCACGTGTAGGTGTGAGATCGAGAACCAGGCCATTTCTGGTAACGCAAGTGAGAACGTGGCTAGTCGGCGAGTTGACGAAGAATATCTTAAATATATTGTAAACACTAAGTGTTCTTTTGGAGATGTTCTTATATTTAATATAAACCACCCTGAGCCGTTAGTTTGTGGCTGAGCCCCTAGCCCCGGCTAGCCCGTAAATCATAACGCGGAGTGCTGGAGCTTGTGTACGTGTAGGAAGACAAGCGACAACGAGGAGCCACTGCCGACCACCCATAACATAGAGGGCAGGCGCTCATGCAAGTGTAGGAAAAAGCTAGAGACAGGGCCATCTCCGAAAAGCACAAGCGTAAACGTGGCTGTTCAGGGAGCCGTTGAGGCAAAAGTGCATATCATCTTTAAGATGGTATACATGAAGAAAAGTCGTTTAGAGAATAATCATTGAGAGAACGGTATGGAGAAACATCATGGCGAAAACTTTATTTAACGCATAAATACAAAGGGTACTTATCTTTAGACAGAACATTTAGTCGGCAGCGTCTGACGTTATCTGGTTGGCGTCGACGAAATTGCCAGGCCCTCGAGCTTTCTGGCCTGTCATCATGGCCGCGGTCGCGATTGTCACAGCGTCGTTCTTCACGGTGATCATCATTGCGACGAGGCAGGTGGTCGGAGCGAGTAGTCCGAGCGGCTCGCTTGCCAGCTCGCTTCCGGCTCAGGCGGCTCGCTTGATGGATCTAACAGCTCGCTTAGCGGCTCGGACAGATCGCCTAGCGGCTCGCTTGGTGGCTCGCTTAGCGCCTTGATGCGTGCGTCGTCTTCGTAGTCGCTGCTGGAGTAGATAAATCCATGGCCTTGATGCGAGTACATGCAACGTGTTTGCATGAATACGTGCAACTCCCAATTGCTTGTTGCATGCCTGGCGATCATGAGCCGGATTGGATCATGTTGTGGAGACGCCAGACTTTAGCGCCTGGCGTGCCCTGAGCTATCACATGACGTTATTATCACTACTGGAAACTTAAATTCCCTGATGGTTTCGTATTTTTTTACGGTTATTGCATAAACCGTCAGGATAAATAGTATTACCTTGACGGTTTCTGAGAAGCACACAGGAAAATTGATATTATCTTGACGGTTTTTTAAAAACACATAGGGAAATTAAATAATGGTCAGGAAAACTCCTAATTCCTTGACTGTTTTGTACTTTTTTTTGTTATTGTAAATGGAATTATATTGATGGTTTCTGGGAAAACACATGAAAATACTAGAAACTCAAGAACATGAACAAAAGGTTTTCTCCTTTTAAGCTACGGTGAAATTATATAACTAGTCTTTCTCCCTCGTGCTAACTCCAAATGATATGTTTCTTTTTCCTAGTTATATCTAAAATCATGATCTACCAGTTAACAACATTTGTTTGGATACTGTAGGATCTCTGGTACACATAGAGGATGGTGAATAGGCCTATAAAAATTTAACTTAAATCAAAATTAAATTTTCCCGTGGCACTACCGCTCTGTGAACGCGGCACTACCGTACCTGTAGGAGAGATTAGTTCACAGTTCAAAACCTACCCAACGAAATTTAGATAGGGTAAATTTCTTAGCTTCCTTTGGGGTGGTAGATCACGAATCGGCAGCTGAAAGTGGTAGGAACACCACACACAAATAGATCGACCTCAATCTTAGAAATCACCTCAACAACAATAAGAACACAAGTGTAGCAACACAAGCACAAGATGACACAAGGATTTATCCTGTGGTTCAGCTCACCACCAAGGATTGTCTAAGTCCACGTTGTTGAGGTATACCACTAAGGCTTAGGGATTTACAACCCTACCTCGTTCTCTAGTCAAGAGAGAGAACTCTTGAGATGAGGGGTGATTTTACTTGCTGCAAGAGGTGGTTACAAACCTCCCAAGGCTAACACACAAGTTGGCAAGCTTCGTAGGCGACGCTCTAGCTGGCTAGGAGCCAAGCTCCAAGAGTAACAAACACAACTGCTGGCTAAAACAAGAACCAAGTGCTCTTTAGAGTTTAGGAATCAGTGGAGTTGCTCTCTAATCAAGTTGTGGACCCTTTCCCTCAAGGATTGATGGGAAAATCAATGGATTTTCTTAAGAGCTTTAGGTCAACAATGGAGTGAGAAAGAACGAGAGCTCCTGCTCTATTTTGGGCATGCTGATGTGAGGAAGAAGAGAGCAAGTTCATTCGTTCAGTTGCCGTTGGGGAGGAAGGGGAAAGGTATTTAAACCCCCAGCCTCCAATGGTCACTTTAAATCGTAGGTAGCCATTGGAGAGAAAAGGAAAAGGTGTATATACCCCCATCCCTCAACAGACACTGCACCCAAGAGGTCGGGCGAGATGAGGCCACGACCAAAGGGTCAGGCGAGCCGGAGACCGCGACCTTGGGGTCGGGCGAGACGGAGCCCGTGACCAAAGGGTCGGGCGAGCCGGAGCCTGCGACCTTGGGGTCAGACAAGACAGAGACCGCGACCAAAGGGTCGGGCGAACCGAAGCCCATGCCCAAGGGGTTGGGCGAGTCAGAGCTCGCACCCAAGGGGTCCGGCGAGTCGGTGCTCACACCATATAAGATAACAAGGGTAATAGTGAAGTGTAGACTGTCTTGGCTATGAATTTAAGGATGCTTGTGGTTGTTAGAGCACTTGATAGCACATATTAGCTTAAGCATTATGTCCCCCTTTATAGTATAGCTTTTCCTATACTCAAATTCAAGATATAAAAGAATCTTAAACCTCTTTTGAGTTTGAAGCCATGTATATTTGTAATTGGGGGCACCTCCGTTTCGTGTAGCATCCTCAAATATAAATTATATGCTTGTTATCTCGATAAATCTTATTAGTTCTCTAATTATATGGTCATTATCAACAAAACCCACAATTAGGGCTTGATTGCCCTTACATATACCAATTATTATTTCTTGGTTCTTTTGCATATGTTTATTTTCTAATCATGTATATAGAGAAAGCACCTTGTGACATAACCATTATAAAATGTCTTTCATACTCCAAACATCTTTGTATACAAAATAGGCTACATATATACTGTTGTGTTGAAGTTTCAAAAAAATTTGAACCGATTTTATATTTTCTTAGTCTAAATGAATTTATGCGTGCTTATCAAAAATAATTCCAAATTGAACGGTGGGTAACTCCAATAAGATTCCAAAAATATTCTAAATTTATATTTATGCTCATATGTTTCATTCTAGGCCATATCAGAGATGGATGAAAAAAATCATTTGTTTTGCTATGGATAATTCATCCTTCTATCTCCAAATTAACATAAAATAATTGTAATAATTTGAAACTTTAACTTGCATGACAATATGTTTTTGGTGTACAATGTTCAAATAAAAAATTCAAATGTTTTTAAAAAAGAGGTGCCATATGTTACTCACAAATGGTACATCTCTCACATGATTATAAGAAACTATGTGAGAGATGTGTCCATTTGTTAACAACGTATAGTACTACTTTGTTAAAATGATTTAAAATTTTATGTAAAGCTTATACACTCACATTATGTGCCCGTACCAATTCTTAGAATTTTTAGAGCACTTTGTGATATTATTAAATTTTTTCGTTGGAGTTGCCAAAATAGTAGTTTGAGTAATGTTCAGCAAAATACTTAATTTTTCCATCGATTTCAGGATGTGAGCTCAAATAGAGCATGCCTTCTTACCTATATTTATTTTCTACTAATTCTTGGACATTGTTAGATAGGACATGTAGTTTAAGTTGTAGTATTTTCATTCTAAAATAAAAGTTAAAGGGAACATTTAATTGTATTATTTCATTTATATTGTATAGCAATTCAGCCCATGCAGACCTTCGGCCCAAATCAGCCCACCTAAAAAACCCTAGACTACATGTCCCCTTCCTCCCTCTCTCGTTTCCCTCTCCCCTTCCCTCAGTCGCGCCACGCCGCGTTGCAGTACTCTTTCTCGCGCGCAGGGTCGAGGCCCCTCTGAGACTCTGACTGCGCCTGATGGCATGGCATCTCCGGCGGCGGCACTATAGTGCAAAGCCGGGGGTGTCCCTCTGTCTCCTCCTATACTCCAGCAACACCTGCATCCCCTGTTGCGCCTCCTTTCCCCTTCTCCCCATCCTTGCATTGAGGGCAGTAGCGGCTTCCTCGGTTCCTTCAGCCCCAATGACCCCTCTTCCCAGCGCCGCACGCCAGATCTCATCACTGCCCCTTCCTCTCGTCGTAGCGCCGCTACTCCTGCTAGGCTACCACACGAACCTAGCTGCCCCCTCTCGGGAGATCTGGTGCCAGTGAAGCCTACATCGGCCCCGACACCCCTCCCGCGGCGGCCGCAAGCAGGAGCCGCTAGAAGCGCCCTCTCGCGCCGGCCGCAAGAAGCACAAGCAAAAGGTGCGTCATGCTGCCTCTCCCTTCTCATACCCAACGAGGTTTATTTCTAGGGACCAGAGTGGATCTAGTATCTCGATATGAATATCTTCTCTGTTCTAGTGCTAGCTCTCCTCATTACCTTCTCTGACCTAGTGCTAGCTGATGATTTGGAGCAGAGTAGCTTGGATTTTTCACATGCACAGATCTAGTGCTAGCTTATGACTAGACTAGAGAGGAGTGCTAGAACGTGATTGGGAGAAGCGGAGCTGCATGGGTTTTCGGATCTTGGTGAATAAATGCATGTATCGTCTCCACAAGGTAATTAATTGAATGGACCAAGATTAATTCATCCTTTTCTAGTTTCCATAATAAGCATGATTCAGTAACTCATTCTTTGTACACAAGGACTATATTTTAGGTTCAGAACTATGAATTAGTGCAGAGGCTAGCTGCCGCAACATTACATCCTAAAATCATTCATCTTTGTAACTTTTAGATTAAGCATGGTTTGTTCAGATTGAGATATAGAGGATGGATCGACCACTTAAAAAATCAGGATTAAGATTTATGTAGGTTGAGATCTTGCTCCATGATCTGAGTAAAATGTGAATGCACAATGGCTTTAAAGTGATATCAGCTTTACTAAGATGTTGATAGAAATTTGTCAGTGTTTGCTAAGGCTAATAACATTAGAAGTTCATATAGATAGAATAATTTCCTGTTTAGTTCCTTAATTTATTCTTGTGTTCTTTTATTAAGGATATACTGCAAACAATAATCCTATATAGTTCAGAGTAGTAATTTACATTATAAGTGGTAATAAAAGACATTGTTATTTGCTCATATGTGGTGTTCTTGATTTTGCAGCCACTTCCAGAAACTGTTGCACTTGTGAAGGACATTGCTACTGAATATGTCACTAACCTGGTAAGTTTATTTTGTGTAGTTGTGTATGAGAGTGGGATGAAAATGACCAAGAACCCAGATCATTCGTATATGTAGCCTGTAGCTGTACATACATATTTGCAATTTATGTGCGAGATGTAGTAGCCCTCTTGAATGCTGCAGTTCACAAATTTTCAGCAGGAGTTTGTAGTTCGCAGAAGCTGAGAGTGCTGCATGTTTTTTTCTCAAAACTGAATGTCATTGTGCATGGTCCAAAAATGGATGCAACATGTCTCATTTTACTTGTCTGAATGTCATTGTGCTTTTTGTGATTTTGCTTAGTTTATTGGTAAACTTGTTGACTGCTATTATTATTATGTTGACCCTCTACAAAACATTAGTGTGGTATTGATAGACAAGCTGGAGCATCAACACCAGGGAGATGTGGGGTTGCAGCGACAATGGAGAGGCTGCCACCGTTGCTTCGTCCAGTACTCTGCTGGTAGTAAATGCTTAGCTAGTATGTACTCATGGTTGCGCAAGAGCTTGTTATGCTGATGCCAAATATTTAGAGAAGTTGTTTTGGGTAGATGGGTGTCAAATGTTTAGATGTATTATGTATTTCAGTATGTTGATGCAAGACATCTTTGTATGTATTGGATTCATGTTATATTTATTGGATTCAAGCTATTTTAAAATAATTGTGTATTTTCTGTGCAGATGATATTAAATATATTGTTTTTTGAAATGTATAGAAAATGCTATTGCATTCATTAGATGATATCATTGTCCTGTGGGTCGTAATTTCCTCGGCAGTTTAACATCGACAGGAAAAATATTTTCTTGACTGTTGTAAGTCGACAGGGAAAAATCGATACCGACAGGGAAAGTGTAATTTTTTTTACGGTTACTCAACTGACAGGATAACTACCATTTTATTATGTCGGTTTTTTACCGTCAGGTTAAATAATTATCATGTCGGTGATGTACGATTTCCTATCGGTGACGAACCATCAGAACATAACCTCTATCCCTGGTGTACGATTAGCCTGACGATTTAGAACCGACAGGAAAATCAAGATCAATTTCCCTGATGGTGCACCGTCAGACATTTATGTATTTTGCTATCGAGCTAGCCTTGACGGTTATTCTCTGACGGCGTACCATCAGAAAAATTGAATTTACATTTTCCTGATGGTATTTTCTGTTTTCCTGACGGTAATTGCACCGTCAGGGAATTTCCGCTCTCCAGTAGTGTATCGTCGATGTGTCAGGTGTCGCCGATCAGGGGCCGCTGCAGATGCAAGCCGACCTCATCCATATCCTGGTTATCTGTAGTTAACTTGCATGACTGCTTGATGACGCGAGCTGCATTGTATTGTAGTCATGTAGAGATATCCAAAACATATATTTTATATAAAATATTCAATTGGAATCGAAAGCATGACTTAGCTTGTTTAGATCCATGAGGTTGGAGTCACATCCCGAATTGTAGATCAGCAAATAAGGAAACCCTCCCGAACTTGCATGCGTAATGCATATATGCATATACACTCAGATCGACATGCAAGGATAATTAGTACGTTGATTATCTGCCTGGATATGTTGCTGCACGTGCGACCCCGTGTCGTCATCGATTGACGTGAACGATCGCGTTGGGTCAGGGCTTGGTGATGAACCTTCATGCATCTGGACGCGTGGCGGCGGGGCCTAGCGCTGACGTCGCCAGGGAGGTTGCGGCGCCCTGCAGCTCGGTCGTTAGCCTCCTCCTCACGCTGCTTCCGACGTGGAGCCAGGCTCTCGGATTGAATCACGGACGCCACGACACCACGCTGAGGACTACGCCTCGTCTCGGCGACTTGTTGGTTGACGATGTTGAGATCCTCATCTGGTTCGCTATAGAATCAGAACGTACACCCCCTATCTGGTGTGTCACTGTCAAAGAAATCTAGTCGATAGTCTACCGATGGATATGTCCATGGTACTAGATGAATCGGTGGAGGTGCACGAGATACGAACTAGATGGTGACACAGAACATAGAGACAGCGATTTA
This sequence comes from Miscanthus lutarioriparius, assembly GCA_904845875.1. NCBI lineage: Eukaryota > Viridiplantae > Streptophyta > Magnoliopsida > Poales > Poaceae > Miscanthus > Miscanthus lutarioriparius. Next base: position 18,024,697 of record CAJGYO010000014.1, on the reverse strand, counting down.
GACGGGTTCATGCCGTCAGCTTGACGTAATACCTTACGTTATGTGTCTTTGGTGGATTGTATTATGAGATGAGATCTCTCGGGATCTCTGCCGACTAGAGGACCTCTGCCCCTCCTTATATACTCTAGAGGGGTAGGGTTACAAGAAAAATATCCTAGTCAGTTACATGACAAGTATTCTATTTAGATTATAATATTTATAGTATTTGATCAGATCTTCTGGGTGTCTTGCGGAGTACGCCGAGCAATGTTGTGAGCCGCAAGTCTTGATGTCGTGGGCTGGACCGTCCCTGATGGTGCGACCCATGTCCCTTGCCGTGGGTACCTAGGGTTATACCCCCACAGATACATAATAACTTTATGTCACTAAATTCATACTTGCATGTGTCCAATTTGATCTACCACTAAGAACTTCGCCTAGATGTTGTTATCCTGAGCCGTAATACCTATGGTTCATGCATACGGGTAGTTTTGCTAATTGTTCTACTTTAATGAAGAAGCTCTTTAATATTAACTAATGGCAAATGCAATGATGCTTAAAATGTGCTTTTGAGCAACATGGAATTCTAAGGACCTATCTATCAGCAAAATTCAAGACTTACAGTACAATCATGAGTGTTATATGGCTCTGGCTTTAGTCTAGTATGAGGTCCTTTTCTAGCTTGTTGGTGGTTACCGAAAGGCGCAAAAGGGGGTTTGCCAAGTTGGGTATAGTACGGCCTCTGTTCCTAAGAGTATTTATGCATGAGTGTACCATTAGAAAGGGGGCTCTATATCCCATTGCCATCGAAACATAGCGGCTACTAACTTGTTAGACGAATCTTTGAAAGGCTTCATAGTGAATTCTGCCGACCTTCCTAGGTAGTGGGTCAAGAGATTAGCTACCTCAGGCGAAAGAGTAAATCATGGCTTATGGTGAAAGTATACAACCTCTACAGAGTGTAAAATTATTATAACAGTTGTGCTCACGGTCACGAGCGACTTGAAAAACTCATGGAATTATTGGTTCTTATTGTTATTCTATGGTGTTGATGCTCATGTTTAATCATTACTGTATTATTGCCATTACGTACGATCATACGGGAATTGGAGCTTAAGCATAACTTAGCAACTCAGGCTTTAATGTTAAAACTTGGTCTACTAAAAATGCCTACTACAGTTCAACCATGCCTAGCCTTTTGAACCTTCATTCGTCCATGCTACATTTATTGAGTGCAACATGTGCTCACCCATGCTATTCCCCCACACCCTAGTATCTAGCAAAAGTTACTCAGAAGATTGATGAAGACATAGAGGTTTCCAGAAGATTGACAGAAGTGTTAGGCATATGTTACCCCAGTCAGCCGTCGCTGTGAAAAATGGAGCCTGAAATTCATCACCGTTCCACGATACTATGATGTAAGTGCTAATATAGCTATGTATACGATATTTAATAACATTGTTTCTTATACTATTCACTCTGTTGTTGTATGTGTGGACTCCCTGGGCATATATATGGCGAGCCTAGTTTTGTTCTTAAAACTGTGTGTGACAAGTTCTCATCGATATCTACAATTTTGGTTTTGGTTGTTTTTCCATCTAAGGTCATTTGGACAATTTAAAAAAATTGAATTTAAATATATGACAACTTCAAACATAATTTTGGGACTATAAATGATTCCAAATAAAAAAGTCATCAACTATAAAGTTGTACATCTCATGGAGACTTAAAACTCTAATATAAAGGGAATCTTCGTATGACTTAATTTGAAGAGGTTCTTAGTTTTATACTGTTGCAACATGGTTATCATCGTCGGGCACGTAAGTCAATCGTCGGTGAAAGTGATTTCCACCGCTAGTTTGTGTTATGAACCAGCAGTGAAAATGGGGCAAACATCACCGCCGGTTGGTAACACGAAGCAGCGGTGATAATGGACTATCATCAACAGTTTGTGTTCCCGACCGACAATGATAATCACCCCCATTTTTCACCAACGGTTCGTAACATGAACCAGCGGTGATGAGCATTACCAAGGGCTTGGAGCAACCCTGCGGTAAAAGTGATGGCAGTGATGATGGATTCTGTAGTAGTGACACAAACTGTTGGATTATTCATCATCTTCTGTCTATTTAGAAATTTTATGGTGTTACAACTAAAAACCCTTATTTGAAAAACGTATCATTTTGTAATAGAGTATATCAATTTTTAAAGAATGCCCGCTTCAAAAGAAAATACTTAGGTAGTATAGCCTAGATTTGAATTCAAGAGCTAACAGATCAACTTGACTATCTTAATTATTTTTTTACCATGGAGCCACTAGAGTTCAATGCATCAAAACCATGTATGGTTAAGAAAATATGGAACCAAACTACATATGTGACTATGTGAGGTTAGGCTCCTTTTTGTGGATGGGTTTGAATATGTGATTCGGCATGTATGCTCATATTTTGAATGAATAATTGTTTCAGTGGTAGATAGCATCCTTATGGACAATGAGATGTCCATATTAACTTTGTCAATTCAAGACTTGTTGACCTAGTAGTCTCTCAAAGGCATTCATATATATATATATATATATATATATATATAGTGTAAATATGTGTATGTGAGCACTTGCATTTGTAATATTTTGCAATAAAAATTACATATTTGGAATTGTGAAAAAAAATAGTATAGGTGATTATTGCCTTCTTTGATGGTACCACAAACCTACTTCCTATATGATCACAGATTCACACTACTCTTATACACACACACACACACACACACACACAAGATTTGATCTAAGGTTGCGGAACATATACGGCTATATATGAAAAAAGAGTTGTGGTATTGATGGGTAAGGCATGACATTGTCGTGCTTGTTCATTTACCTTTGATTAGTGCTTTTTGGACACTACTTGATGACAATCTGAGGTGGTGACCAGTCCAATTAACTTGGTTATATTTTATAAGTACAACCAAATGATAGTACCTTTGCTTGCACTAGTCCAGAAGGTAATACACATGAGCAAGAGAATTTAATAAAGGTAAGAAGATATCGAAGTTGGTAAGAATGCATAGATCCATGGTTAGAATTAATTTGGTAAAAAATAAAGCTTGCAAGTTGATATCTTGTTGACTCAAACTTATCTTCTTTTATGCATTAATAGGTTCACAAACTTAATCATACTAAGCCTAAAAACACTTGTTCATACTGATGACACATTCTCGCCTGGATAATATGCACTCAATGAGAATTCCCAATGATTTTTAAAATTAATCTCATAGGTTTTCATGAGGTTCTGATTTTTTGTGCCATATATATAAACACATGAAGTTGGAATTTTTGTGCCATGTCAAGTCCGTCATGTCATAAGGTCGATATCATATAGCTCCAGTTTATCAACCTAGTATTATTCAGCGTTTGAGCAATCATTATTATGAGCTACAATTTTTTTCTAAATATAAGCTACAGATTATTTGCCGTCTTCTCATTGGCAGCATACATTTTGGCTAGCTTTGGGGGCACACCCATCATTACTTTCTTTTCCATCAAGGATGATTGTGTGAACAATACTGTAGGCAAAAGCATGTGTGTGTAGAAGAGGCATCGTATACATCCATTAAGTAACAAGAAAGCTCTAGAGATTGGCATGAATGCACTGTCTGCACCATACCTTTCATTAAACTAACGCAACAAAAAGTTCGTATAATTTAACTAGGACTAAATTAGAGCACTATATCTCCTCTCTTTAAACTTTACACATGCACAAATTTTATGAGCTGAGATATGTACCGCTCTAGATTGAAATAATGTAGTATATGGCATAAATTTTAATGAGGAACTAGCTTGATAAGCTAGGTCGCCACTAGCACTCTCATATCCCCAACTAATGGCGGATGCTTTGTCCTTAATCACTACACCATTACACTCTTAGCTAGCTAGGCACGTTGGCATGCATGCTCCAGATCTTCTTAAGGATAAGAGCAGAGTACAAGCTGAGATTATATTAATACTGTTATTATTTTACAATTGCCACATGCCCTTAAACAATATCAACAGCTGATAGAAAAACAATTGTGCGTTTCATACTGATCTTGTCTCTAGATAGCATGCAAGTAGATCGAATTGAAGCTATACATTTGGATCTAACTCCTTTTGCATATGCATGACCTGCCCTTTGCTCCAGACATTAGGACCCATGTTGGAAAGCATTGGTCACAGTTGGACACGTCTTGTTGCTGTCAACCTATAGTATGGGAGAGAGAGAAAGTTGATTGGTGACAAAGTAGATGACATATTTTAAGGGATGGCATCTACCAATGCCTGTAGAGTTTTTTTTTTTTACCAATGGATGCTTAGTGCCTCGTTCAACATTAGTAATTTATGTGTATATTCGCCAGCTTGATTGGCATGTGGCAAATAAAGTATTCGAGAATTGATTTGCTCGTATCAATGTTTGGGAAAAACTATGGTGAAGTTTGTTGCGTTCTCAGTGGAGGCATCTCTGCGTCCGTAGTGGTGACTCAGTTTGATCACCTAACATGCCTGTAAATGGCCTTTTAATGTAAGGCGTGAGATACACAAATGAACAAGGTTTATAGCATTATATTTTGGGAAATATCTCTCGATATATTAATGAGTGAAATTGTCTTCTGAATTGTTAATTAGCTTACATTTGACACCCAAAAGAGTGAAACCAGGTGCAAGTTAACTATGGAACTTCTCAACGAACATGGGGAAATATTTAGACCTTGTTTGGATTCGTGTGACTAACAACTGACTAATTATTAGTCTATAAAGATCCAAATAGGTGGGCTAATGGATGGACTAGTCTTTAGATAAGCCCTAACTAGTTGTTATAGTCTACTACTAGTTGACAAAACTCAACTAATTGGGACTAACAGGGGCAACTAATTTCAAAATAGTTGAAAATACCCCTCCCTAACAATGGCGTAGCCGGAGGCAAGGGGCATAAAGGTATTTGCATGGAAATAGTACTATCCATTAGTCATAAGATCCAAACATCATAGACTAATTTTTAGCCAGCTACTCCCTCCGTCCTGAAATATAAGGTATCTAAATAATTTTATGATATATATTTTGTGGTAAGACAAATGACGCATACAACCCTCCTTGATTACCATATTTGGGTTAGTGATAGACATTAATGGTTGTTCACCTAGAATTTCTTTATAATTTGGTATAAATTTAGAACTTTGGATCCTTATATTTCAGGAAGGAGAGAGTAACTATTACCCAACTAACCACTAGTCTAGTCCTAGTCTTAGTCTGGCCTGACGGGTAGTCCTAGTCCATCTAAATCAAGCCTTTCTGATTTCATCCCGTGACACCAAAATAAAGGTCCTCGATTTTAAAATAGAAGTATACCATAAAACTGACTCAGTACGTACACTTTTTAAAAAAAATACATGGAGATGTATATACCATTAAATCGTGTTGCTTTTTTTAAAAAAAAAATCTAAGGGTCTGATTGGATCTTTTCCTCTAAACTTTAGAGCTAAAGTCTTTAAACATGTGGTCTAAAATTAGCTCTAAATTTTAGTCCACCTCATATTAGAGCTTTAGATCTTAAAACTGAGCTAAATGCTCTAAAACTTTTAAAGCTCTAAAGTTTAGAGGAGGGGATCTAAACAGACCCTGATGTAGAAGGTGGAATGCCATCTCTACGCTCGAGGAACCTTCGTCTTCACACCGAACTAACTTCTCTTAGTGCTCGAATTCATCTCACAGCCCCTCCTGCCGCACTAGCTAGAAATGTAGATCCATCAACTCCGGCCTTGGATTTTGTTTGATTCTTTTCTTGGTTAGCTATTAGCTATAATTCGCTTGCTGCATGCCAGTAGAAAACTATCATGCTCAGCAGGATGCCCCACGCGGTAGCTGTCAACCGGGACGCCAGCCGCCGGAATGGGAGTGCGGTGAACCTGAGGCAAGTGCATGTGCATCACCAGGGCCGGGTCCTGAGTATATTAGGACATGGAACGAAGCTAAAATTTTAGACCTTTTTATATGAACATGATAATACTACTAGTACTAGTCATTGGTAATATATACACATATACAAAATGTTACTAATAAGCACTGAATGCAAAAAAGCAATATTCATATGAAATAATTTGTATGCATATTAAATTACCTCAAAATTTTCTTCTAACACTCCTTGGTGCGAAGTCATCAGTGATGGTTTCAATATTGATCTCATCCAACAATCGCAATGCATAATATTGACAATCCATTCAACCTCTCTTGTGCCTCTGATCCTCTCCTCTGCTAGAACAGCCGATAAGCCAACAAGAGAGGTGAGGTGAGATTAGGGCCCTCCGATCCTCTCCACTGCTAGAATCAGAGATGAGGGATTGTGAGAGGTGAGGTGAATTAGGGCCCTATAATTTACTGATTTGCCACTGCTCTACTGGAATTCTGGACGCCGCCAGGCCCCGCCTGCCACGCGCAGACGCCGCACGCGCAGGAAAGGCCGAAGGCGGAAGGTCGCGTGCGTGAGTGCGTGACTCCTGGCACCGTGATCACGGGATCTCATCTAGCGCTGGCAACATATACATATTATTACTTTTTTTACATATATGGGTAGGGGCCCATCGGTGGCATGGACCTACGACGATGCCCCCCCCCCAGCAGGGCCAGCTTGTTTCTGGACAAATACCCCATTTTGCCTCTGCACTTGGTAGCCGCCACTTCACTGCAGGTTTGTTCGGTTAGTCTTCAATCTAAAATGATTGAAGGAGATTGAGGAAGATTTTGACCAAAATCCTCTCAAATCTCTCGAATTGGAGACTAACCGAACAAGCCTTGGTTGTAATTCTCTATGACCTTGCACTTGGTCCAAATTAATAATGGAAACTTCTTGTCAGTGCGAAAAGTGACCGACAAGTAAATATTTGTAGTTTTGCCGTGCGTTGTGATTGGATGTGGCCTAGCACTCAATGACACAAGATTTATACAGGTTCAGGCAACGTGCCCTACGTCCAGTTTCAGTCGGTCGATGACTTTATTCTTGAGCCCAGGTGCTCAAAGTTTGATGTGGGGTTACAAACGAGTAAGGAATGAGAAGGGGGTGTTAAGGGCCCAGTCAGACTCTGAACTGAATAGAAGAGAGTGACGGGTGCTCTAACATGCGCTAAATATTAGAGCGTATGCTCTATGTAGCTGTCGAGTTCTAGAGCTATTGAGTTGTTCGAGTCCTTATGTCGTCGAGTCTTCGAGTCGTCTCGCACCCTTTGTTGGGAGAGAGTGCATCCCCTTTTATAGTTGAAAGGTATGGCCTTACAAGTCAGAGAGAGAGAGAGAAAGTGTATACGTGTGCTGCCTACTTTTGTTGCTCACACCATCGGGTACGGGATGGCTGCCAGCGCCCACAATACTGTTTATGCCCAGGCGCATCTGGCAGCCTCTACCATGTTCGCCTAGTATGGCCAACGACGGCGCCCACAACAATATTGATGCTCTGACGCGTCTGGCAGCCTCTACCGTGTTCGCCTGTCATGCCCCGACGGCACCGTCCTGCAGGTGCACAGGGCATGGCAGGATACGGTCCTTGGTATTGTGGTTGACTTGAGCGCCTTATCTTATCTGCTCCGCTGGCTCCCTGAGCCCACACCGAGCAGGTGTCCTCGGTCGGTTGCTCCCAGTTGGCCCCGACCATGTCGGTAGGGAAAGAGCAGCGAGCAAAGGTCCGGTGTATCCTCGATCGAAAAAAAGGATCAGAGTCAGACTGCTGTTCCACCACGGCCAAGCCTTCCGATCTAGGCTCACCAAGAGGTCAGGTGAGGTAGAGCCCGCCCTAGAGGTCCAGCAAGGCGGAGCCCCGACCCAAAGGTTGGGCAAGGCGAAGCCCCCGACCTAGAGGTCGGGCAAGGCGAAGCCCCCGACCCAGAGGTCAGACAAGTGTGGGGTCCACCCTAGAGGTTGGGCGAGGCGGAGCCCCCGACCTAGAGGTCGGATGAGTGTGGGGCCCACCCCCAGAGGTTGGGCCTTTCCACCCCTCACTCTAAAGGTGTCCAGAGTGGTTGTCGAACCTGTTGGTGGGCCAACCTTCGAACTCCTAGGCCTAGACGGGCTGTAGGAGCGTCTTCAGCTCCGTATCCCCCTTATTTGTGATGGGTCATGCCCCGTTCAGGGAGGCCCTGGCCAGAGGTGCCGGTCGGGGACTGGATCATGGTCTTAGCCTATTATTGTCTATCTGGGCCGGTCCAGGCATGTGCTGTCGTTGCGCCAGCCTGCTGGGCTGAGTTTTGTAGGGAAGCGGGTCTATTGGGGACCCCAGATTTATAAACCCGATAGGAGCCCCGAAGCCCCTTTGGGACTACTATGAAGTCGTGAAGGGGCTATTATTGGAACTTCGGTGTTTTCCCCTTTAGTTTGTTGTACCGTGTAGGGTAACCGAGTAGGAATTAGGCACCCAGCCTCCATGTGGAGAACTGGCAAAGGCTGAGGAGGTGCGCAAAGTGACTACGGGCGCCCAGCCTTCGTGGGGAGGACTGGCGAAGGTCGCTGAGGTGCGTCGTGCAGACATAGGCGCCCAGCCCATGAGGAGGAGACTCGCTGGTAATCTGTTTTCCACTGGGTGCGCGTGAGCGCACCCGGTGGGTGTAGCCCCGAGCCTGCGGCCAACTGGGGAGTTGGTCAGAGGCTGAGCACCTTGGTACTCTTTTTTTGTGGCCGACTGGGGATTCCATCATTCGTAACGGGGTAGGCATAGCCCTCATGTGGCATTCCATTGCTCCTTAACCTGCCTCCCGGCAGATGCCTAAGCCGTTCCAAAGACCGACTCAGGTGACCCGCTGGCCTCCCCTCGATGGAGATTCTGTGGGCATGGCTCGAGGTCAGGATCGAACGAGAAGGTCAAGATGACCCTGTCCGCTTCTGAGCGGGTCAAGCGAAGGCCACTGGGCTCATCTATGTTTTCTCCCCTGGCTCTGTTTGACGCGAGGCGGCCTTGAGGCCTTCGCGGGCCAGCCTTCGAACCTCAGTCGATCGCCGCTCATATTGAATGAGACGACTACCGCTTCGTGACGCGACGCGAAGCGTTGTGATACATCCATTGCATATGCAATGCTTAGATATATGAGATGAATGTATGGATGAATATATGACTGAATGTATGAATGCATGCATGAGAATGGATGAATGTATGAATGCATGCATAAGAATGGATGAATGTATGCTCATGCACTAGAAAAGTAAAATAGGGGTTGGTAAAGTTACAATGATGGCTGGAGTGACGGGTTTGTGGAGCTCCTATCGGATATGTCCGAGTGGGATCCGGGTCCGTCATTCGTGATGGAGTCGGCATAACCCGCATGGAGCATTCCACTGCTCCTTACCTATCTCTCGGCAGCCGCCCGAGCCGTCCGATCGACTCGGGTGACCCGTTGGCCTCTCCTCGATAGAGATTCCATCGGTGGGCCATAATAGAGTTAGAGTAAAAATAGTTAGTTTATGTAAAAGATGAATTCATGGGGGAGCCCCCATGTGAACAGTTTTACATTCGTTAATATTTTAAGTTTGTTTTGTGATGAAATCACTCGTGCGGGAAAGCTTGTCCCGTCCGCCCTTGTTTTTATCCTTGCGTAGCTTTGTTTTTTGTCCTTTCTTTTTCGCACCTGCCTGTTGATCCATAGGTTGCAACCTTAAGAACCCAGGCGTGGCCCATGAGGCTCAGCTGCTCGTTACCATAGGTCGTGGTGGGGTGTGATCAGTCGAGAGGTTAAAGCTCAAGTTACATAGGACAATCAAAGGAACGGGATGCCCTTTCGTTGGGTGAAAAATGTTACTATATGATAGTAAAAAGGAAAGGGGTGGTATCGCACCCTCGTGGAACCCTGAGTGACCTAGGCCAAGAGTGCTCATCCTAGGGCGTTGTAGGAGCAAACATTGAATAGAAATAAATGGTAAGATCGAGCTTTAGGGAAAGAAATGACATAACTGTTCGATGTTCTATGGGTTAGTGAGAACGTTGCCATTGTCATCCTTCAGCCTGTAGGTGCCCGGTCAGATCACCTCAGCCACCACATATGGTCCTTCCCATGGTGGAGAGAGTTGATGTTTGTCCTTGGTTGACTGGGTCCTCCGGAGTATGAGATTGCCAACCTCGAGGATCCTCCCCCTGATTTTTCTTTCATGGTACCTGCGGAGAGTTTACTGGTAATAAGTAGAGCAGATGACGGTCGTCTTATGAGCCTCCTCGAGCAGGTCAACCGCGTCCTATTGAGCCTCCGCGGCTCAGTCTCGGTCGAAGGCCTTTACTCTTTGGGCACCGTGATCGAGGTCGGATGGCAACACTGCTTTGGCTTCGTATGCCAGGAAGAAGGGGGTGAACCCCGTGGATCAGTTTGGGGTTGTTCTTAGGTTCTAGAGGGCCGCTGGGACCTCTACAACCCAACACCCAGCATACTTTTTGAGTCGGTCGAAGATGCGGGGCTTGAGTCCTTGGAGGACCATGCCATTGGCCCATTCGACCTGACCGTTAGTCCGCGGGTGTCCGACCGAGGCCCAATCGATCCTAATGCCGTATCCATCACAAAAGTCCAGCAACTTCTTCTTGGTGAAGTTTGTTCTGTGGTCAGTGATGATACAGTTAGGAACACCAAACCGATAGATGATGTCGAGGAAGAACTTGACCGCCTATTTTGAGCGGATATTGGTGATGGGCTTCACCTCTATCCACTTGGTGAGCTTATCCATCGCTACGAGAAGGTGAGTGAAGCCACCCAGGGCCATTTTGAGGGGTCCGACCATGTTGAGGCCCCAGACCACAAATGACCAGGTGATGGGGATGGTCTGAAGCTCCTGTACTAGTAAGTGAGTTTGCCAAGCGTAGAACTAGCATCCTTCACACCTGCGGACCACCACCTCTACATCTCATAGTGTAGTGGGCTAGTAGAAACCTTGGTGAAAGGCTTTCCTAACTAGGGACCTTAGGGCCGCGTGATGTCCGTAGATTCCAGCGTGGACGTCGAGGAGCAATTGTTTCCCCCGATCGATCAGGATGCCCTTCATGAGTACTCCCGATGGACTTCGTTTGTAAAGTTCATCACCAATGGCGACGAACATCTTGACGCGTCGAGCAATTCATCGCGCTTTAGTCCTTTTTGGTGGGAGAACCTCCTTGAGGAGGTAGGCGAGCAGAGGTGCTCTCCAGTCAGCCGAATCGAGTGCCATCATGGCGACATCGGTAGGCGACATTGCCATGTAGGCGCCAAGGTCAGAGCCCCTGAGTGCTCGATCAGGGTCGAGGCACGTTGGGGGGTCGGAGCCCCCGAGTGCCAGATTGATGTTGGAGCACGTCTGGGTCGGATCCTCTCGGATGCGGATAGATGGCTCATGGAGGTTGTTTACAAAGACCCCATCCGCGGGCGGTTCCTGTCTGGCCACCAATTTTGCGAGGAAGTCGGAGACATCATTGTCCTTTTGAGGGACATGGTGTAGTTCGATCCCTCGGAACTTGTCCTTGAGCTTGCGCACCTCCTGGCAGTACGCCACCATAAGAGGGCTCTTGCAGGAGGACTCCTTCATGACTTGGTCGATGACCAACTCTGAGTCACCGCAGACATATAGCCGCATTGTGCCGAGCTCGATGGCGATGCACAGCCCATTAATGAGGGCCTCATACTCTGTGGCATTGTTCAAGGCTGAAAAATGGAGACGGATTGCGTAGTGGAGCCTGCTCCCATCTGGGGAGATCAGAACTACTCTAGCCCCTGAGCTGGGCACCATGACCAACCCGTCGAAGTACATCGTCCAATACTTGTGGGTGACGTTCGGGGTCAGGAGCTGAAGTTTCATCCATTCGACGATTAAGTCGGCAAGAGCCTGAGACTTAATAGTGGTGTAGAGGACATACCTGATGTCTTAGCCCATGAGCTCAAGTGCCCATTTGGAGATTCGTCCCACAGCGTCACGGTTGCGGACGATGTCTCCTAGCGGGTACGAAGTGACGATAATGACCTCATGATCGGTGAAGTAGTGCCAGAGCTTCTGGGTTGCCATCAAAATGGCATATAGAAGCTTCTAGACCTAGGGGTAGCGAACCTTGGCATCAGTGAGTACCTCACCGATGAAGTACACTGGTTGTTGGACCTTCAGGGGGTGTCTCGGCTCCTCCCACTCGATGACGAGGGTGGATCTCACAACGTGTTTGCTTGCCGCGATGTAGAGGAGGATGGATTCTCCCCATTCAGGAGCGACGAGGATTGGGGCCGACGTTAGTGATGCTTTGAGGATTTCCAAAGCCTGTTGTGCCTCCTCTGTCCAGACAAATGCATCTATCTTCTTGAGAAGTTTGTAGAGAGGCATCCCCCATTCGCCTAGTTGGGAGATGAAATGGATCAGGGTAGCCAAACAGCCGGTGAGCCTCTGTACGCCCTTAACATTGCGTATAGGGCACATGTTGGAGATGGCCGTGATTTTTTTGGGTTGTCTTCGATGTCGTGCTCAGACACGATGTATTCGAGCAGCTTCCCCTTTGGAACCCCAAAAACACATTTTTCAGGATTCAATTTGACGATGAACCTTTAGAGATTCGCGAATGTGGCGGCCAAGTTTGCGATCAGGTCGCTAGCTTGAGCCATTTTCATCACTATGTCATCTACATAGACGGTGATTGTTAGTTTTGGCCGCTTGACTTGGTTAGGTTGGTCGAGCGGGTCGATTTGGTCGGCGAAGCATCACTGTATGCACCATTGATAGGTGGCACCAGCATTCTTCAGACCGAAAGGCATGGTTACATAGCAATACGAACCATATAGGGTGACGAATGAAGTCGCGACCTGGTCGGACTCTTTCATCACGATCTGGTGGTAGCCTGAGTAGGCATCCAGGAAGGAGAGGATTTCGGACCCTGAGGTGGAGTCGACTATCTGGTCTATGCGTGGCAAAGGCAAATGGTCCTTTGGACACGTCTTGTTGAGGCTAGTATAATCAACACACATTCTCCATTTCCCATTCTTCTTTTTCACAAAAATAGGATTAGCTAGCCAGTCAGAGTGGTATACCTCTTTGATAAATCCAGCTACCAAGAGTTTGGTGATCTCCTCACCTATGACCCTGTGCCTCTCATCGTCAAAGCAACATAAGCGTTGCTTGGCGGGCTTTGAGCCCGGGATGATGCGTAGTGCATGCTCGTGACCTCTCTCGGTATGCCCGGCATGTCAGAAGGTTTCCACGCGAAGACATCACGATTGACGCGTAGGAAGTCGGTGAGCTCGCTTTCCTATTTGGCCAGGAGCTTGGTCCTGACCTACATCGTCTTGGTCGGGTCGGTGGGGTCGTTTCCCACTGCCTTGGTTTCCTTGGTTGGATGGAAGGCACTTGAGGCGGTCGGCACGTTGTAGTCGAGGACTACTGGAGTCACCGAATTCCCAAGCTCCAGGAGCCTAGCGGAGTTGATGAAGGCAGTGGCAAGCTTGTAATGCTCGTGGTCGCAAGTGTAGGCGTGCGAGAAGGTGGTACCTATGGTGATGACGTCGTTCGGCCCTGGCATCTTTAGCTAGAGGTAGGTGTAGTTGGGGATCACCATGAACTTGGCGTAGCATGGCTACCCCAAGATGGCGTTGTAGGACCCCAGAAAGTCCACTGCCTCGAAGGTTAGGACCTCCGAGCAGAAGTTAGTACGGTCACCAAACATGATGGATAGGTCGATCTACCCGAGTGGGTATGCCTACGTCCCTGGGATCACGCCATGGAAGGGAGAGCTCATTAGGCGGAGCTCCGACCAGGGGATGCGCATGGCGTCGAGGGTGTCGACGTAGAGAATGTTGAGGTCGCTGCCTCCGTCCATCAGCACCTTGGTGAGGTGCTTTTTGTGGATGATGGGGTCAACAATGAGCAGATAGCGACCCGGTCGGGCGACGTGGGAAGGATGGTCTCTCTTATCAAAAGTGATCAAGGAGTCCAACCAGCTAAGGAAAGAGAGGATGGCCGACTTGGCGGTGCATGCCTCTCTATAGCGTACCTTGTGCTAGCACTTGAAGTGGATAGCGTCGGATCCCCCAAAGATCATGAGGCATTCCTCGGGGTCGGGGAAGCTGTCTCTCTTTTACTCATCACGCCTCCCTTCTTGGTCGCGTTCTCCTTGCCTTTCCTTTCCTTTGGCTTGTCAGCTTGCCACAATAAGAGCTTGAGGAGCTTGCAGTCCTTGTAGAGGTGCTTGACGGGGTAGGCGTGGTTGATGCATGGACTCTTCATGAGCTTGCCAAAGTGGTCGGGCTAGCCCTGCTGGGGCTGCTTGCTCGCTCAGTTAGCCGCAACGACCAAAGCTGGGTTGGTCGGTCGGCACCGATCCTTCTTGTTCTTCTTGCCCTTTTGTGTGGAGGGGCACTCCCCTTGTTCCTCATGCTTGGCCTTGCCCTTATCCCGACCGCCGCTGAAGACTGCCCCGACCGCCTCCTCGTCGGAGGCGTGGTTTGTGGTGATGTCGAGCAAGTCACGGGTGGTATGGGGCTTCACACAGCTGAGCTTGTGGATCAAGGACTTGTAGGGTGTCCCAGAAAGGAACGCGCTAATGATGTCCGCATCGACGACACTAGGAAGGGAGTTGGACCGCTTTGAGAACCTACGGATGTAATCCCACAGGGACTCGTTGGGCATCTGCTGGCAGCTCTTGAGGTCCTAGAAATTCCCAGGGCGGACATATGTCCCCTGGAAATTCCGGACGAAGACCCTCTTGAGATCCGCCCAGTCGCGGATGCTGTAGGGCAGAAGGAATTTGAGCCATGCTCAAACATGCTCCCCCACATAGATGGGGAGGTACTGGATGATGAAGTAGTCATCATCCACTCCTCCGGCTTGGTAGGTGAGCCAGAAGTCTTCGAGCCATATATCAGGGTTCATCTCCCCTGTGTACCTGGCGATGTTGGTGGGCGATCGGAAGCGCTGTGCGAACAGCGCTTTCTGGATGTGATGACTAAAGGCCCATGGCCCTGGGCCATCTGGGCTAGGGCTCTGGTCGTTTGGTCGGCCACCATGCCTGGGGTGCGTGTCACCGCACTCCTCGATGCTCAGTCCGAGGCCCGCGCCGCCTGCTCTCACCGCCACTCGATGGATGTCATCATCGTGCCGGGCGTGGCATCGATTGTTGATGATGTTGCGAGCGTCATGGTTTAGCCCGAGCCATTCATGCATAGGTGGTCGGTGTGGAGCGGGCGCCGAGTTGGGCTGCGCTGCAGTCGCGGCTTCCTGCTCCACGCCCGGCAACTGCTGCGGTGAGTCAATGGAGCGATTCGACCGGTGCGGCCCTAGTCCCCTAGTTGGGCAAGAGGCCATGAGCCAATGTCACGACGCGGAGCTCTCCACCTATTGAATGGTGGTGGTCTCCACCAGCACCCGAAGGTTCCGGTGGATTGCCTGTTCCTAGGGTCGGTAGAATCGGGGAGGCCGCGTAGAAGCATCACCGCAGCAACGATGTTCTGGCCAGCCTGAGTAAACTGAGGGGGTCGTCCCCTCCGTCCAGGATGTTACACTGGACCTAATGGGCGCGACCTTGAGCGCACCACGCCGGGTTACTCGCATGTGGCGCAGCGAGCTGCCCCGAGCTTGCCAGCACAGGTGGTGGCTGGCTCTGCTGCCTTTGTCATAACCCCTCGCTGTGCTCCTATGCACGCGCTAGGGCCTTCACATGGGGGTCTGGAGGGGTGTGAGTCTGTAGAGACTCCACTACCACCGGTGGCTGCCCCGGGGCATCCGCCATAGCGTACTCCTAGGACAGAGGGTGGCCAGGTGCCACGACGTCGCTGATGCTGGAGCCGTCACTATTGATCTCGTCATCGATGAGGTCATGAAAGGAGGCAGGAGCATAGCCCACCATCCCCACGAACTCGGATGTGAGAGGGGTGGCGTCAGCATCCTTCAGAGCCCCCACGCATATGCATCCATGGGGGACACAAAGCCGTAGGGGAACCAGTCGCACGGCGGTCGCGGTGGGGACAACGGGGTCCCTCCAAAGAGTCAACGGAAGGTGTTAAATAGTGAGTAAAGAACAATATATACATCACTCACCGTTGGGTTTGAGCCCAGCATGGGCTCGAGGTGAAGCGCGAGTGTCTCGATGTTGAGGTCGTCGAGTGGTCTGGGGCCAGTGGAGGGCGCCCCTCCTCCAGTGGATGCCAGGACGAGCGCCTCCTCGTGGAGGCGGAGTACACCGAGCTGGTCGGCGATGAAGTCCTGGCTTCCGAAGAGGAAAGTCTGGAGCGGCTCGAAGACGGAAGGAACCCACATACCAATAGGAGGGAGCGTGGGAAACTCCAGCGAGCCGAAGTGAATCATATGGCTCGGGCCAGCCATGCCGAAGATGGTGGAAAGGTGGGACAGCCAATGACCAAAAGCATGAATGCACGGCATCCTCCCCACGGATGGCGCCAATTGTCGATGCAAAAAGTGACCAACAAGTAAATATTTGTAGTTTTGTCGTGTGTTATGATCGGATGTGGCCTAGCACTCAATGACACAAGATTTATACTAGTTTAAGCAACGTGCCCTACGTCTAGTTTCAATCAGTCGATGACTTTATTCTTGAGCCTAGGTGCTCGAAGCTTGTTGTGGGCTTACAAACAAGTAAGGAATGAGAATGGGGTGTTAAGGGCCCTGTCGAACTCTGAACTGAATGGAAGAGAGTGACGAGTGCTCTACCATGCGCTAAGTATTGGAGCGTATGCTCTATGTAGCTGTCGAGCTCTAGAGCTATTGAGATGTTCGAGTACTTAGGTCATCGAGTCCTCGAGTCGTCTCGTGCCCTTTGTTGGGAGAGAGTGCATCCCCTTTTATAGTTGAAAGGGAAGGCCTTAAAAGTCAAAGAGAAAGTGTATACGTGTGCTACCTAGTTTTGTTGCTCACGCCATCGGGTACGGGATGGCTGCCAGCGCCCACAATACTGTTTATACCCTGACGTGTCTAGCAGGCTCTACCGTGTTCGCCTAGTATGGCAAACGACGGCGCCCACAACACTTTTTATGCTCTGACGCATCTGGCAGGCCCTACCGTGTTCGTCTGTCATGCCCCGACGGCACCGTCCTGCAGGTGCACAAGGCATGGCAGGGTATGGCCCTTGGTATTGCGGTTGACCTGAGCACCTTATCTTATCTGCTCCGCCGGCTCCCTGGACCCACACAAAGGGGGTGTCCCTGGTCGGTTGCTCCCAGTTGGGCCCGACCGTGTCGGTAGGGAAAGAGCAGCGAGCAGAGGTCCGTCGTATCCTCAATCGGAGAAAAAGGATCGGAGTTGGACTACAGTTCCACCACGGCCAGGCCTTCTGGTCGGGGCTCACCCAGAAATCGGGCGAGGCGGAGCCTCCAACCCAGAGGTCGGGCGAGGTGGAGCTCCCGACCCAAAGGTCGGACCAATGCGGGGCCTGCCCCAAAGGTCGGGCGAGGCAGAGCCCCCGACCCAGAGGTCAGACGAGTGCGGGGCCCACCCCCAGAGGTCGGGCCTTTCCACCCCTCACTCTAAAGGTGTTTGGAGCGGTTGTCGAACCCGTTGGTGAGGCCAACGTTCGAACTCATGGGCCTTGATGGGCCGTAGGAGCGTCTTCAACTCTGTATCCCCCTTACCTGTGACGGGTCGTGGTCCGTTCGGGGAGGCCCTGGTCGGAGGTGCCGGTCGGGGACCAGATCGTGGTCTTGGCCTGTTATTGTGTATCTGGGTCGGCCTAGGCGTGTGCTGTCGTTGCGCCGCCTGCTGGGCCGAGTTTTGTAGGGAAGCGAGACCATTGGGGACCCCGGGTTTATGAACCCAACACTTCTCAACAAACTTGTGGAAAAATATTTAGGAATTTAGTCCCATGATGAGAAAATAAAAGTTCTAGATTTAAAAATAGAAGTATACCACAAAATTAACTCGTTTGGCAGTGCTCTTTGGAGCACCTTCTCCATAAGAATCACTACTTTTCAATCAAACAGCAAAAATTTCGCATGGATTCTGGTGGGGGCACACAATAATCACTTTTCCATTTACATAAGGAGTGGTGAACTAAAAAACATGTTCCTCATGGCTTCTTATTCAATCTGCACCAGAGTCATTTCAGAATCTATTCTCACTTGGTGCACACGCTACCCCCTCACTAGAATCAACTAGAACACGATGAGAGAATAAAGAAAGTGAAGCTAAGAATTAGGAAGTGGAGCTGTACCAAACAAATCTTTAATTAATACCATTGAATCATGTTGTTTTATTTCTTTTTTAATTTTCTTTTTCTATATTTCAAAGGTGAAATGTCATCTTTACCCTCGTGAACCTTCGTCTCCACGCCGAACTAACCTCTTAGTGCTCGAATCGTCATCTCTCACTGCCCATCCTCCCACACTACAACCGTATATCCATCCAATCTGGCTTTGGATTAGTTGTTTCTTTTCTTGGTTAGCTAGGGAGAAATCAAAACCAAATCTTTCTTCTATTTTTTTAGTCCAGTTCTCATCCCTTACTGTAATTAGTTTGCATTGCGGCACGGCAGTTGAGACTCTATATCATGCTCGATCGATAGGATGCCCACAAGGGAGCTCTATCAACGGGACACCAGCCGCCGGAGTGGGGACAGTGCAGTGAACGTGAGGCAACCGCATCACTATCTCCTATTTTGCCCCTGCACTTGGTAGCCATTTCGCTGCGGGCTTTGTTCGGTTAGTCTTCAATGTAAGAGGATATTAGAAGGGGCCGGTTAAGAGATATTTTGACCGAAATCCCCTCTAATCCTCTCGGATTGGAGACTAACCAAACAAGTCATGTTTGTGATTCAGAAGAAGTGAGCAGGGGCAAAAAGGTCAGGATCAGAATTCCATTGTTAACGTGCAAAGTGGATGCAGCGCTGGCCGCTGGCCATATTGCTAAGTGTATCGAATTAGCTCGGTGGTTTATTTCATAATATATATTATTTTATTTCTAACACCGGGATTCTTCAATGTTACGGAACCAAATCTTCCAAATGTTTAATATTTTGATATATTTTTTTGTTTATTTTTCTTGGAAAGCTAGGATGATACTCAATCCATCCCAAATTGTAAGACGTTTGACTTTTTTGACACCAAGTTTGACCACTCGTCTTATTCAAAAATTTGTGTAAAATATCACTTCTTTCATCGTGGTTTGGTTTATTAATAAAAATTCTTCAAGAATGACTTAAATTTGACTATATTTGCACAAATTTTTTGAATAAGACGAGTGGTCAAACTTGGGGCCAAAAAAGTCAAACGTCTTATAATTTGGGATGAAGGGAGTATTTCCTATCAAGCCCTACATTTTCTTCTAACATAACATCAGCATGAATTTTCTATTTCAGGTTCCTACCATCATTTTTGGTGCTCCCTGTTTTCAAAGCGATAGTAGCTTTGCAGTAAAAGACAAGAGAGGTCCTGAAAGGGTGTCTTAGTATGTGTCCAGCCAATTGGTTCAAATGTCATAGTATTCAATAGCTAACATACTATTCACATCTTTTGAGATATTTCCTTTGTTCCCAAGGATCATAGTACAGCATATTCTATCAAGGATACCCATAATTTTCCCCTTGAGACTGTCTCCAACAACCATTACCCAAAATATAAGACTCATTCAACGTTTGGGTAGCGCTACAGGTAAAGGGTTCAATACCTATTTTTTATCTTCTCCAATAACAAGACCCAAAAGAGAACCATTTCTGCAAATGGGTCTACAGGAGAGAGGATAATCAGATTTGGGTTATACCTCTCCTGACACCCAAAATGGGTCTTCTATATAGATATTCTGTTGGAGGCTATATACATTGTGTTAGAGACCTATTTTGGGTTTGGTCTCGTGATGGGTCTCCTATTGGAGACAGACTGATATACTGCTTCTTTGTTTCAACTGCAAGTATTACTAAGGAACATTCTATTCCTCATACTAGCATCTATATTTTGTGAGGAAAAAATTAACAAATAGGAGAACAAGAAGTATGAAATTATATTTTAAAAAACTCAACCTATGAGGGATAGACTCTTCTACGGTATTGTATTAAGAAGAAACTTCTCAAGCGCAGGCCGAGAAAACACTCCAAAGGCTGGCTGCCCTAGACGTGCCACTAGGCGAAGTAGAAAATTAAGATTATTGCAGTAATGGATAGTTGTAAAAGAAAGATCTCCTTATTTTGCATAATTTTCTAAAAGTAGTCACATTTTCTATTTTGGGGTGTTTCCTACTTTCTCTCACCACCCTGTTTTGAGAAATTTACACTCTTGAGCTTCCCCTACTATTTTAAAGCAAGTGGGAGACAAAGCAGAGGGCCCCTGAAAATATCACGAATCTGTTGTCAATTTCTTGAAATTGACTTAGCTTTTAAGCGAGGCCAGAATCACCAACAAATATGTCGAATTCATATATAACGCCTCATTCTTTTTTTTCAATCATGGATTGTTATATCACCAACTTTTTTTTCCGTGCACACTCCTTGCCCTACCTCCATTCAAAAATTCAAAAAAAAAACACCGTTTCTTAAAGTATAGCAAATAAATAGTTAGTGGAATCCTTCAAATTTCGGGCTCCACGTGTTTGCCTCCTGAATCTACATTGGCAACACTCGCATTCTCAGCAACCCTGAGACAACTGACAACAAACCTTGAATATGATGTCAACTTCCATGCCGCCTGATTGCTGGTCCCACCACCCTCTCCGATCCACGAGCCATCGCTGGCTACAAGTTTCAGGGGATGTGGGCCCGGAATGACATTCAGGGTGGGCCCACAGATGCCACTAGGACACATTTAGATTCCCTAGGAAAACCATTGGCCGGCTGTGAGCGCGTGTTTAGTCCCTGAATTTGGGAATTTGGGCTACCATAGCACTTTCGTTTTTATTTGATAATTAGTGTTTAATTATTGATTAATTAGGCTCAAAACGTTTGTCTCGCAATTTCTAACCAAACTGTGCATTTAGTTTTTTTCGTCTATATTTAATGCTCCATGCACGTATCGCAAGATTCGATGTGATGGCTACTGTAGCATTTTTTTGGGAATTTGGATGGAAATTGAACACGCGCTGAGGAAGTGTTGGGATTTTCTTGTTACCAATAAGGTAAAAGATTTGACGTTGCCGTCACAGAGAGTTTTGCTATGGGTGCAGGTCACCTGTTGTTGTCCTAAGAAGTATATATATTAGGGCAAGTGGTCCTAATCGAAGGTGGTGGTGGACATGCAGTTGCAGTTCATCATCAGTTTGCTTGATCATTGTTGATGATATGTTAGTTTTTGGCATAAGTTTAGGTAGTTTGAGGGTTTATAATCTGAAGCTGTGGCCCTCCACTGGAATGAACTCATGACCAGCTTGGAGCCAGAAGAACAGGAAGCAGTACGTGGCGGAGCCTGGATTTGGAATTTGGTTATTCCTACTTCTACATCATAAAAAAAACCTGAATCTATAGGCTTAAAATATAATTTATAGTAGTATGTTACCGATGATTGAAGTCACAAATACTCAAATAACAAATTGTTCAGCTAGCCAACTCTAAGATTTTAGGCTAAATTGAGTGAAAATGTTGAAGAATGGTGTATTATACATACATACATATATATATATATATACACACACATACATACATAAAGGTGTCCCAAGTAGTTGGGTATTCCAGGAATACAAGGGAATACCCTTGAATCCGCCCATGACAGGAATGCTACTGAAAAGAAATTCTGTCTTGACCCAAGCAAATAAGGTCGTCCAAATTAATTTTGTTTAAAATGATGAGGTCCAAATTGTCCAAGGAATAAATTTTTTAAGTAGAACAAAAGGTGAAATGGTACACATCCTTCCATCAAAATTCCAAACACACTCAAGGTCTTTGATATAGTAGTTATTACTAAGGTGAGTCTTAATTGTGAGTTTCATGACGTTGTTTTCATAACTGTCTTGCCATATAGAATGAAATGAAGCATGGATAAAACACCCGCTATCAATGTAGAGTTTGCTTCTATAGTTTTATAGACATTTAGTTTCATGACTCATAGAGAGTTGATAATCGATGTAAAAGAGTTTTATCCCCGACCTGTAAAACTCACTTTTCTCTCTTTTAAAAACATTGCCACACCATTAAAAATGCTTATGTGATAGCTTATTAAATGCAAATAAAACTCTGACGAGACTCCCACTAAGACAGGGCTAACGAGGTGGAAACATTAATGCATCGCAATTAATAACTCAGAATGCTCGTGCTAATAATAATGGCTTCTCCTGCGCATGCTCCATAGCATATCTGTATATATACACCACTGGTCAACTCAAGCTCACAGCTAGCGACCATGAGAATGCAATCTGGGAAAGATCACACATGACGCAGGCTAGCACGCTCAACTAGTTTATCGAGTATTATACATAAACATCATCAAACTGTAGCATATATACTAGCGCATCGACATCAGTACATCACATTCTATATATCTGCTGTCACGGCCCAGACCAGATTCGATCCATCTGGCTGGAATATTATCATATATATTCATCAGATAACTATGGGTCTGGCATCAACTTGCTTGCAAGCTATGTTCGTTTGGCTTATAAGCCGTATTTTTTCAGCCAACGAATAGTATTTTTCTCTCACAACAAATCAGCCAATAATACTTTCAGTCATGGCTTATCAACTAAGCGAACAGGGCATATATCAGGGTTAGTTTGTTTGTCCTGGCCCGCCTGACCGATCGCCGTGAACGGGAGACATAGGATTACATCGATCTAGGGTCCGCTGTCGACGAATTTCCTTTCATTAGTCTTTGCTTCGTCGGTGATGGTGATGGCGATGGCAACAGCGCGCGCGGCGACAATATTTGCTAGCGACGACTACTAGTACTAGCTAGTATATGATGACTTGGTGAATACTGAATAATACCTCTCCGATCCGTAGGTTTAACAAAGCACATTGAGCTGTGAGCCTGGTTTTTAATTTTAACCTATCTATATTGTGTGGTTGCTGTTGAAAGTTGGGTATCAGTAATTAAGATCAGTGCAGCTAGCTAGCTGACGAGCTGTGCTTGTTTCAGCTTTGAATCCAGAGTTTGCGAGAGGACCTCGCCGAGTATTTAATCTGGAAACTTGAGATCAAGCCGAAACAGGTGGTCATACCATGTGCTGAAGAAATGAAGATTTGTCCTGTGTTTACAGGTAGAACGAATGAATTGGATACACATGTCCAAGGCATATCTAGCTGATCTGACGCGATGATATGGCCTCGTTCGTTTCGCTGAAAAAAAAAAGCCGAGAGAAGCGACAGGGCCTGTATGCAAGATTTGCAAGGTGGTCGTCTGGTCGATCTATCAGTGGCCGTCGCTATTAGTAGGTGTTCCCGATGGTTACGTTCTAGTGGTGCAGTGGTGCCGATCGAATGCTCAGTTGCTCACTAGATTCGGGATCGGGAAGTACAGCTGTGCCTGTCATATCCGGCGGCGTCGGCTGTCGGCAGCACGCCGATGATGGAGACTGTATGGGGTGATGTGTACCTGCATGCACTGAACAACGGTGCAGCAGGTAACGACGACAGGGGTGAAGAGGACACGGACCGAGCACTACTGTCTGCATCTGGGAGCGACGGAGCGTGAAGCAAGCGCGCGCTCATCGTCCCCCCTGATCGCTCTTACTTACCTCGAACAGTGTTTTTCTCTCAACGTATCAGTTAGTTTTAGCCGGCTTATGAGCCGCAGAAACCATCGGCAGCGCTGCTTTATTCTGCGCCGCGCGAGCTGAGCGAGCGCCGAGCCAGACTGCATGGATCAAGCCGGATGGCTGGCCGCTGGCGACGGGCCGACGGCTCGGTCGCCGGTGTGCATGCGGCACTTGTTGCACGAAGCGCGGGCGTGGGCGAACGGGCTTCATCTAACCGTATTTCATCTAACCGTCGTCTGGGCTCCGGGGTAGAGCCGTAGAGGTATACGGCCCGTTGGACTGAATCGCGCGATCCTCAGCATTTTCTGGGCCGAGCGGTGGAGGCCCAGTTACGTGGACCCGACGTTTGCGAAGGCCCGTCGAAGGATTTTGTTCCACACGGCCTGGGTGCTTGCCTTCTAGCCGTCGGCCTTTGCAGCCTCGACCGACAAACGTACTCCTGAGTATTTAACTTCCTGGGAGGAACCGGGTTTTTATTTCACATATATGAATTATGATAGACTAGTAGTAGCAAACACGGTCGTACGTTGCAACGGAGCATACACCTCAGTGTTGCTCAATGATTTATATAACAGTCATGGTATCTGATGTTCCAATATATAATAGAATATACTCTGTTCCGTCGTTGCACGCACAAATGCTCGTGGTTTTAACACGCATAAGCACAGATCTTGAGTATAGATCAAATACGGATTAGGAAAAATACGAGGATACTTTAGGAGGTAAAAATGATAGATGTAAAAATATGGTAAATTAGTTTTTGAAAAAAAAACATGATTTAGATACTTTTCCCATAATTTAGGTTAGCTTTATCCGAATCTCAAATATTCTACTTGAAGAATATTTTTTCATTCCAAAACAAGAAGAAAACATATAACTTTTTTGGTCCCAAGGTGCTTCCTTTTTATTAGTAGAAGAAGAAGAGACGTAGATGTTACTTTGTAGTTTGTCCTTTCCATGAGCAACTAGGCACCGTTGATTCCTTGTGTAACAGTGAGACAGCTCTGTGGACCAAACAAAACTCGAGTACATGCGGTGCGGCAACCGGAATTAGAGATGGCAATAGGCCTATTAGGGGATGTGGATGAGACCAAAATAGCAAAACCAACCCCCGTCGGGTCTGGCAGGGCTGGAGACTGGGCAGCGTTCCCCGCACCTAGGCAGCCAGGGCCATCCACTGCGTCCTTGTCAAGGGAACGAGCAGTTTACAGCGCCTGCTCGACACATTCTCCGCGAGAACTGCAGATAGCTAAAGAATGTGAAAGGGCATGGTTAGTAGCAGCAGGAACTGAGTCAAATCAGACAAGTCAAGATAGCCAAGCCTAAATAGACAGAGAAAGCTGTTCCCAGCAATCCGATCAATGCCCATATGTATCACAAGAGATAATATCTTGCTAGCTAAATAATTAAATATAGGTATCTATTCTTTTTGCTCATACTGCAACTTTGGTATTAACTATGGAAACATTCAAGATCATGTAGGAATTTTAAATTTTGAAGTTCAAAATGTATAAACTTAGAACACATATTTGCGACTATAATCGGCTTCAAGTCAAAAACTTTTTAACTATAAAGTTGTAGATTATATTGAGAACTACAACTTTTGTATAGATCATGTCAACATCCGAGGTTTGTTCCAAAATTGTAAGTTTCAAAATCCATAAAATTAAAACAATATTTTAAAACTCTAAACAATTTCAAATAAAAAATTTCAACTAAAAGATCGTAGATCGTGTCGAGCGTTATAATTGTGATATAAATTTTGTCTTCATCCAAGTTCATATAAAAAAAGTTATGAATTATTTTTGTATGCATCTATTTACAGTGCCGAGCATCTTAAGATGCCCACCCCCTCTAAAAAATCGATTTTAAAGATGGACACTTAGAATGCCACCTCTATTAATAGCGGTTTTTAGAGAGGGACGTCTTAAGGTGCCCGCCTCTGAAAATCGATTACGGAGACAGGCGTCCTAAAGCGATCGCCTTTGTTAGTCAATGACTTTTACATGCGGTCATCTTAGAATGCCCACCACCTCTGTAAATGGTTTTCGAATGCAGACGTTTTTCTAAAGGCTGACTGAACATTTAATCAGATAGGTTGTCTCCTAAAATCGTTTTTGTGGTAGTGTCCATCTACATCCATATGGACTGATGGCTAGATTCTAGTCCATGTCATCGATCTGTGTTTCTGCCACCTTGATGATCCGTGTGATGAGATTACATGGTTTTGATTGGTTCTCAACAACTAAGCAGGTACACTATTCTTGGTTTTGATGGGTTCTTAACAAACTAAGGAAATCATGATCAACTAAGCCCTCTCGGGGGCTGGGCCTGTTTGGGTTCTCTGATCTATGTGTGGTCTAAAGTTTTTTTTTTAAGTTGACAAAACTTTAGACTTCCTGTTTGGAGCCTCAAGAGCTAAAATGGTCTAAAGTTTAGTGGCTAAAATTTATACCATTGGATCCAAGCAGAGTCTGAGAAGGCATTTATTCTATAGTTGAAGCAATGTTTAAGATTCCCATGCCACCTTGTTAAGCAAGTTATTTATTGATTTTAGGTGGAGATAACTGGAAAGAAAACAAACACCAATAATACACTCCATAATTTAATTAATTTACCTCATGTAACAACTGGATTACCATACAAACCCCATGAAAATTAAATGATCGGCGGAAACAGGACACGATCAACACCTTCAAATATTACTTTCTGTAATGGAACATACTTTTAATGCTAAAAAGAAATTCCTTGTTATGGTATGCACAAGAAGTAATCAGTCTATTCGCTTATTGGTTTCAGCCAGTACTTATCAGCCAGCCAACGATGTTTTTCTCTCACAACAAACCAGCACCCGCCAGGCTTACGAGCCCAGAAACCAAACAGCCCGCAGGCTCAATAACTAATTAAACATCGCACGTGATGATGACCGGTAGTTTCGTTTTACCGTACGTGCGCACATACAATTACTCCCATGAATCCACCGTCTTTTCCTGCTCCATCCGTGCTCACGGTTTATCAGACGCCGATGCACTTGGGGTCGTAGAAGCAGCCATGACGGTAGATGCAGTATGCGAAGCACTCAGCAATAGCTGCTGCATGTTTCAGGTGTTCCAATGATGGGAGTGCACGTACTTGGAGGCGCACCCGGTGGAAGTCGATGTGCTGCCGCTGGTACGTAGACCGATGTACATCCCGCCGTCACTAGTGAACATCAGTCCTGGTTGAAAAACTGCCTTTAGTTCCAATTTCTCAACTGGGATTAGGAATCTAGACTAAAGGTTCTCTTTAGTCTCGATTCTAGGAACCGGGACTAAAAATAGATCTTTAGTCCCGGTTTTAATTATCAACCGGGACTAAATGGGTTTCCAGACATTGCACCGGAGCTGGCACATTTAGTCTCGGTTGGTGTTTTCAACCGGTACTGAAGGCTCTTTTTTCATTTATTTTCTTTTCATTTTATTGTTTCTTTTTAATTTAATTCTTTTTGTTTCGATTAGCTTTTCATATACGAATTCTACGCCGTTAATATACGTCCATATATACGTACGTATAAGATTTCGTTCGAGCATTATACATAAATAACACACTAAAATATATGAAACTATATATATACAAATATTTTAAGAGGTTGTGCATGCATGAAATATGTACGTAATAAAGTTACAAATGTACTCATATCAGTGGGATTTCTTGCAACCCTAATCTTCCGTCGTTTGGCTACTAGGTATGAATTCTTTAGGGTCATAGTAGTACGCAGCCTTGGGATCTATGACCTGATCCATAAGAAATCCTGACAATGCGTCTTGAATTGCTTTGATTTGTTCACATCGCAGAACCTTTTGCTTCCTCCATTCAATCTTTAATTCGAATGAAAGGAAAAGTACGAATATATATATGTGGTAATAAATAAATTGTGTATATTTTTTACGTATTTCGAGGATGTCTTCACTTGTTCTCCTTGAGTACTCCATGAGGAACTCGCAGACGTAGTATCCACATGAGTTGTTCCCCGATCCCTGCTGCAGACACTACTTTACAAGAAAAATATTCATCATCAACCAATGAAGCATGGTAATAATGAATTGAACTAAATAAAGATGCGGTGACCTAGCTAGTACTTACTGGGTATTGGACTATATACAGAGGCACTTTCCAATTACCATAATGGTGTTTCTAGGCGAACGTTTTCGAAGCACTACTCAACAAAATAAATAAATGGAGTTATATCATTAAAATGGCATAAGAGAGTAGTGTGTGCGAGACCGAAATTACCACCGGAGTATATCGAGGATTTCTTGTTAATCTGCTCAGAGTTTTGTCGCTGAGTCAAAGATTTTTACATGACTCCTAGTCATATCGATGACTAGCAGTATCCAGTGAAAGCTACATGTTTATACGTAGACATAACTCATTAACTAAAGTCAACATGGAGTAAGCAAAAAAAAATAGGCACAAGACATTCACACTCACTTGAAGCCGTATGGGAAGAGTATTAGTGTCTTGCTAGAGTTCTTGTCTAAGAACCTGAACAGAAGCTTCTCCACTTGAGGTCGCCATCTATCATACGGAGTAACCATGTCCTTGAATACGCTATTCGGATCAATGAAACTAACCTCAGTCATCGCTTTTTCTTTAGTTTCAGCATCTCATATATGCATATATATAGTACAAAAGAATATATATATATAGTGTGAGGATAACTATATATGAACAACGAACTAACATACAAGTTACTTCAATTCAATTGTAGAAAGAATCACTCACAGACACCAATAGCAGACGAGAGATTTATCGAGAGCGTCCCGATTTAATAGTTGGTGTAATTTATTGAACTCAATATGTACAACGTCATAGCCCAAGTAATGCTCTGGTCTCACTCTGGCAACAAGCCCTGCTGCTTCGTCATTCTCGGCCACTTTTAAGTGCCACTTGTTCAACAAGAACATCTGCGTACCCAGTGATGAGTAGTACTTAGGGTTGACAGGACTCTGGCCATACATATAGGTCTGGTAAATATCATAGTCGCCTGTTGGTATCGATGCTCCCCCATGAGCAGCTGTGAAACCTGTGGTGGCCATGAAGTCTTCCAGTGCCTCCTTATCTATTGGACCGCCTTGTGCGTTTGTGAAATCACCCTCAACAACTAGCGGGTTGATAGATTGCTTAGATTGCTGCCCGAGCTGTGCAACATCTTTCCCTGCTCTCTTCACTTTCAGCGACGCCTTATATGACTTGTCGAGAGAGCATTCATAGTCCGATAATGGTGAGGGCTTACGTGCATCATGCTACTTTTTCCCGCGCTCAGTGATTTTTTCCTTAGTTCTCGTTGAGCTATGTGGTGCGGCTTTGGCGGATTTTTCTGAAGTTCCAACCTCCTTTCTTTTGATTCTTCTAAACTTTTCCGCCAGTTATCCAAATCTTTTTGTGCCATCACTTTTGATTCCTCTTCAGACTTCTCGTAAGGTAGCTTCTCCGGAGAGGGCCTTGTTTTATGACAGTTGGCTTTCTTCTTCACCGGGGACTTCACCGGGGGCGGGGGCCTCTCCTGGCTCTGTGGCGCGGGAGGCGGAGGAGGGGAAGACCGCCTTGGAGGAGATGGAGATGGAGATGCAGCCGTTCCATGGAACGCATCATCATCGTCTAGAGCACCCTAATGATCATCGTGGGATGAAAGTGGACTCAGGTTGGGAGACCTGTGAGTACAAAAATGATTGGGAGTAAATGGTTATTACGCGAGAAGCCAATAATTGAGAATGGTTAATTATTGAAAAACTATTTCATTCACTTTCATCTGCACCTATCATGAGGTAGTTGAGGAGGAGGCGACGGTACCCTAGCCGCCGCACCGAGAATAATGATGTAGCGCTTGTGCCATAAAACAAATGAATGCTCTGCTTGTCCTAGGGTCTTCTCCCCCTCACCTCTAGGAAAGTCAAGAGGCACTTTCCTATAGTCTTTGATAACTCTATCCACTGAGAAGCTATAATAGCCAGGTGGAATTGGATTCCCATGGATTGTTGGTGTCTTGTCAGGGACCACGGAGAAACAATACCGTGCGCCACCAAGACTGTGGCACCGGTATTCCCCAAGGGAATGTGCAGCTCACATGGCGGCACGGTGATGTCATCCACGGGGAAGTGCTGCAATGCGTCATCTTGATTTGGGAGCTTAGTGGAAGCGCAGCTGCTTCTTAGCTGAGGGGGGCTAATGTTGACTGCATGCTCTGATGTTGATGGCTGCCTCTAGCTACTCAACTGTAGTGCCACTTGCCGTTTGATTTCCTCTTGCATTCTTGCTTCCATGTTTAGTTCTCACTCCCATGATTGAAGCACTGCCTCCTCTAACCTGTGGATCCGCTCTGCCTCCTCATCCTTTCTCAGCTGGCGTTATATATAAGGTACTCCCTTCGTTCCAAAATAAGTGTCATTCTCGCTTTTCAAGGAGTCAATCATTTTAAATTTTAACCAAATAATTATAAGAAAGTATTAATATTTATAGTACATAATTAGTATCATTATATAGATCTTTAAATCTATTTTCATAATAAACTTATTTGGAGATACCAATGTTGCTAATATTTCTACAAATCTAGTCAAACTTGAGAAAATTTGACCGGCACGAATACCATAGAGACTTATTTTAGGACGGATGGAGTATATATTACGCCATTCTAATTTATGGGTCGTTTTGACATTTCTAGACAACAACCTGCGAGATGAGCTATTGAAATTAAACAACATTTGTTCAATACACAGGATAAAGAGTTGAGCAATGAGCTCGGTGAATTGGATGCTTCTAGTAAGAGGTTGGAGAGACGTTGGGGAAGATGAGTCAAATCCAGGGGACAACGACATGGTGAAGAAACCTGACAGGGTGCATCAGGTTGAAGACGATGCAGTGGCTAGAGTTGGACCGGGCTAGATTTGGATTTTTCCCACACAAGTTTATATGCCCGCTCTTGGAAACACTGGGCCAAGACGAGTCTAGATATCCAAGTCAAGTGCCCGTCAGGGAATAGGTTACCCTCCTTCACGAGCTGAGATTCAGCGGTATGGCCACAATGCCCACAGCGTCAAGAGGATAGGTCCTCCACCTCCACTTTCCAAATCCTTTGCGGAGGCGATGAAGGCAAACGAGATGGTCAGGAGGGAGCTGGATCAGCGCACCTAGAAGCGCCATCCTGATGACTGGATGGAGGAAGACGACTTGTTGGGGGGAGATTGTTAGATTGATCTCTAAACTAACTGGACCCAATGGCCCAGCTGGGCCTTTGATTCGCGCCCTGATCGGGGGCGCCCAGCCCACCATGGCTAGAGGGCCCCTGTCACCCTGCGCTATAAAAAGAGGTGGGGGCCGGCGGCTCTTATTACGAGGTTGATCTGAGCCGAGCTCCCCACCAACACCAAAACCCTAGTCCGATCTAGAGGGTGCACAGCCAGTGACGGGAAGCCACCAGCCGTGCCGCCACCGGACTCCACTGTCTTCACCGCCGGTCGCCACCGCGCATCATCGACCCTGTCTTCATCGATCGTCGCTGCCTTAGTGCAAACGTCGACCCCATGGGGGACACGAGCGGATCTTCTTCCACTGTGGTCTCAGGTCTGACATGACCATCTTCTACCTCTCCCTTCTCTCTAGTTCTACATGCATTAGAATGTATTGCTTCTCTTATACCGAATAGAACCCCTCTACCGTCTAGATCTATGATCCTAGTGATTCAAAGAAAATAACAATGGTACCAGAGCCTCGTTTAGGTATAGATCTAGCTTATTAGTTTAGATCCGTTCAGATCTGAGAAAAGGAAAGAGGGTTCGGATGAACCCTAACCCTAACTGGGTTAAGGAAAGAAGGTTCGGTTGAACCCTAACCCTAACTGGGTTAAGGAAAGGATAAAAAGAAGAAGGTTTCGGCCTTAAGAACGTAAGAGCTGAACCCTAAACCCGTAAAAGTCTTCAACGGGGAAGAGAAACAGTAAAACCCTAACTCTAACCCTAACCCTAATCCCCTAATCGGTTGAATCCGAACAAACGAAGTAAATCCGAAGGGGGAAGAAGGGGAAGGGGTGGCCTATCTCGCCGCTGCACAGCGCTGCTGTCACGCCGGCGCGCGGGGAAAAGAAGACCGAGTTGGGGGCGCAGCTCGCCAGGCTCCGGCCAAAAGGGGCGCCGTGGCCAGGCCGCTCGACGGCGGCGCGCTCACCCACTGGGGAGCGCGCACGCCGACGAGGGGGCCGGCGATGGCGCCGAGGCTCTACCCACTCCACCGTCTTTGTCTCGGTAGCTGCTGCTGCTTGCTGCGCTAAGGGGAGAAGATAGGAACACGGCGAAGAGAGAGAGAAGAGAAGGCCGAATGGCCTCTAGGGTTCGGGGACAGCGGCCGGAGAAGGATTTTGTTTTGGCCGAAACGATCGGACGGCCGTCGGATGAGATCTGACGGCGATGGAAGATTGGGCAGCCTTTCGGCCCAGGCGGGCGAGGGCGCGAGGCCGAATTCCCGGCCTAGGCCCAGGTTGCGGCCTGGGCGCGGAGGAGCACGCGGGAAGGGCGCGTGCTGCCGTGGGCCAGTTCTGCTGCTATGGGCCGAAATAGCAAAACACAGTGGAACAGAATATCTTTTCGTTTTATTTTTTTCCAGAAACTTTTTTGATATATATTTGATTAATTTCAATTGAATTTTGATGTCCTACTCTGCACAATTGTGATCCAACGACAATTTTGTTTAGGGAAAAGTAAAGTTCTATAAAGTTTCTGGAAAAAAAATAATAATGAGAATATTTACGCTTTCCGCTGCGTATTTAAAGATGTTATTTTCATTATTAAATTCGAACCAACGGGAGAATTTAATTTTAAAAATAGATATGTTTTAATTAATTATAATATTGTTATTATTCTGACCAACGTTGATTAATAGCAATATTATAATGTTTTGTCATGCATTAATTCTATTTTTGCCCAACGGTGATGTAGAATTAATGTAGAGAATAATTGTATGTTTTAATTTTGACCAACATTGGAACCAAGGCATGCAATTGTTATTGTTATTATTTATGTTCTCACTCTATTTGAATTGTGTTTTCAGGCGGATACAACTTGATGAGTTGTATGAAAGAGATCCCCACTCTCAAAGGTGATAACTACATTAAGTGGAAGAAAAAGATAGACCTAGCATTTATCTTGACTGAGGTAGACTGGGTAGTCACCACACCGTGTCCCACAGAGCCTGTGGCACCGGTGAGGGAGACAAACGAGGCTGATGCCGCTTGGGCAACCAGAGAGAGGGATTTTGCATCCCAAAGAATGTCCTATGACCTTGAGCATAGGAAGTAGATCACTGCCAACAAGAAGTGTTTGGCTGTGATAAAGAACACGATTGAGCCTGCAATTATGGGCTCAATCCCAGAGTGTGACACCGTCACCGAGTATCTCGAAAGAATAAAGAGTCAGTTCACTAGCTCTTCAAAGACATATGCTACCCAGGTGATAAAGCAGCTGGTGACAGAGAGGTACTCAGATAATGGTGGCATTAGAGAGCACATACTAAGGATGAGAAATTTGGCATCCAAGCTAAAACCAATAGATCTGGCTCTCAAGGATGAGTTCCTTATTCATCTGATTTTTGCTTCCTTGCCAAAAGAATTTGACACTTTTGTTGTCAACTACAACATACAGTCCGAGAAATGGGACATGGAGAGGCTCATGGCTATGTGTGTGCAAGAAGAGGAGAGAATGAAAGCTGCCAATGGTGGCTCTATCAATTATTTGAAAGACAATAAGAAACAGAATAATAATGCTAACTTCTCCTCAAAGTCAAAGGGAAAGGGGCCCATGCTGCATAAGCCTCAGCAGAACTCGTTCATAGTAGAGAAAGACCAATGTCTCTATTGCAAGAAGACGGGACATTATAAGAAAAATTGTCCCGATTACTTAAAGATGATCATGGCAAAGAAAGGTGAGAACATTATTACGTTCATAAATGAATCCCTGTATGTACAGTATTCAAAATCTACTTGGTGGATTGACTCAGGTGCAACTGTTCATGTTGCTAATTCGTTACAGGGATTCCGTTCGACGAGGACAACGGAAAGAAGCAAAAGACACGTTAAAGTAGCAAATGGAGTCCGAGCAGAAGTTGAAGCCGTTGGCGATCTTTCTCTAGAGCTTGCTGATGGTTTCAAACTTATACTTAGAGATGTTCTTTATGTTCCCTCGTTACAGAGAAACTTAATAAGTGTTTCATGTTTGGACAATGATGGATATGATTGCCATTTTGGAAATGGCAAATGTAAGATAACATTTAATGATGTATGTGTTGGTCTTGCTATCTTACAAAATGAGCTTTATTTGTTATCACTACGTGATGATGTGAATGTTGTATGTGATGATAGGAACGTTGCGTGTAACAATGTGAATGTATCCTCGTCTGCGGATGTAAACAGAAAACAAAAGAGAGCTCATGATACGTTGTCGAAATTATGGCACTGTTGTTTAGGCTATATTTCGAGGGGGAGAATAGAAAGACTAGTTAAGAATGATATTCTTCCTCCATTAGAGCTCTCAGATTTAGAACAATGCAGAGATTGCATAAAAGGAAAGTATGTAAAAAAATTAAGAAAGATGCCAAACGAAGCGCAGGAATTCTACAGATTATTCACACAGACATTTATTGTCCTTTTCCTGTAAAGAGTGTGGATGGTTATGATTCATTCATAACATTCACAGATGATTACTCCCGTTATGGCTACATTTATCCAATCAAAGAAAGAACAGAAGCATTGGATAAATTTAAGATATTTAAGGCAGAAGTTGAAAACCAACACAATTTAAAGATTAAGATAGTCAGGTCCGACCGTGGGGGGAGTACTATGGTTGGCATACCCCATATGGCCAAGTCCTGGACCTTTTGCAAGGTTCTTATAGGAGAATGGCATAGTAGCCCAGTATTCTACACCGGGCGAACTTCAGCAGAATGGAGTAGCTGAAAAGCGTAATCGTACCCTAATGGATATGGTGCGCAGTATGATAAGTTACTCCACCTTACCGATGAGCCTGTGGATGGAGGCGTTAAAAACCACCATTTATATTCTCAATAGAGTACCAAGTAAGTCGGTGCCCAAAACATTGTATGAGTTGTGGACAGGAAAAGTACCCTCACTAAACCACTTGCATGTGTGGGGAGTCCTGCTGAGGCTAAAGTATTTAACCCAAATATTGGGAAGCTAGATCCCGAAATAGTAAGTTGTCATTTCATTGGCTACCTAGAAAAGTCAAAAGGTTTTCGTTTCTACTGTCCAAATAGACATACAAAGTTTGTGGAAATGAGACACGTTGTCTTCCTAGAGGATGAAATGATGAGGGGGAGCATGGTAGCTCGAGAAATTGACCTTGAAGAGAAGTGGGTGTATGCGCCCACTCCGATGATTCATGAGCCATTTTTCTCACTACCTGTTGTCGCTGCACCGACAGTGCAAGATACTGTGGTGCTAGCACCTGTTGTTATTCCGCCTGTGGCAACAATGAATGATGATGAGGAACCTTTTTTTTAGGATCCTGTAGAACCTATTGGCACAAATGAGGGAGAGTAACAATAGCCTCAAACAGAAGATGTGCCAAATGTAGAGGCCCCTAGAAGGTCTCAAAGAGTTAGAAAATCAGTTATTCCTACTGACTATGAAGTGTACAACACTGAGGAATTTCAAATGGAGGATGATCCCACCTCATTTAAAGAAGCCATGAGAAGTGATCATTCATCAAAGTGGCTTGAGGCCATGGAAGATGAAATAAAATCTATGAATGCCAATAAAGTTTGGGATTTAAAAATAATTCCTAAAAGAGCCAAAACAATAGGCTGTAAATAGGTCTACAAAACAAAACTTGACTCTTAAGGGAATATAGAGAGATATAAAGCACGACTTGTGGCAAAAGGCTTTACGCAAAGAGAAGAGATTGATTACAATGAGACCTTTTCTCCAGTCTCATGTAAGGATTCCTTCAGAATCATAATGGCATTAGTGGCACATTACGATTTAGAATTACATCAGATGAATGTAAAGACGGTATTTCTCAACGGAGACTTGGAGGAAAATGTTTACATGGCACAACCAAAAGGTTTTGTCATGGAAGGAAAAGAACGAATGGGATGCCGCCTAAAGAAATCCATTTATGGATTAAAACAAGCTTCAAGACAGTGGTACGTGAAGTTTGATCAGACAATAAGAAATTTTGGGTTTAAAGAGAATGTAGAGGACAATTGTGTCTATACAAAGTTTAAGAATGAAAAGTTTATCTTCCTTCTCCTGTATGTGGATGATATCTTACTTGCTAGTAGTGATGTTAGTCTACTACTAGAGACAAAGAAGTTTTTGTCCTCAAAATTTGATATGAAAGATCTTGGTGAAGCTTCATTCGTTCTAGAGATCGAGATTCACCGAGATAGAAGTAAAGGGGTATTAGGACTGTCACAAAAGGCGTACATAGAGAAAATCTTAAAGAAATTCAGTATGCACAAATGTAGTCCCTCACCTGCTCCTATAGTCAAGGGCGACAGATATGCGGATTTTAAAATGCCCCAGGAACCAATATGAGATCGATCAAATGAAAGTGGTTTCATATGCTTCAACTGTCGAAAGCTTGCAATATGCTCAAGTATGTACGCGTCCTGACTTGGCATTTGTTACTGGGTTACTTGGCAGATTCCAGAGCAATCCTGGAATAGAACACTGAAAATTAGTAAAGAAAGTCTTGTGTTATTTGTAAGGAACAAAATGCCTCATGATGACGTATAGAAGATCTGATTCACTCCATATAGTGGGGTATTCAGATTTTGATTATGCGGGAGATGATAGAAAATCCACGTCTGGATATGTATTCACTCTCGCAGGGGGAGCTATTTCATGGAAAAGCTCAAAACAAACCGTCACTACATCGTCCATAATGTATGCCGAGTTTGTAGCGTGTTATGAGGCAACGGGGCAGGTGAACTGGCTAAAGAAGTTCATACCCGGTTTGAAGGTGGTTGACGACATCTATAGACCACTTAAGTTATAATACGATAATAATCCGGCAGTACAGTATGCTCACAACAATAAGTCAAGTGGTGCTGCCAAACACATTGACATAAAGTATTATGTTGTGAAAGATAAAGTCCGGGATCATGTTATAAGTCTTGAGCATATAAGAATAGAAAAGATGCTCGCGGATCCGCTTACAAAAGGCTTATCACCCAACGTGTTCAGAGAACATGTAGCCGGCATGGGTTTAATGGAAAGCCTATCATTCCTAGACAAAAGAATGCCCAAAGATAAATATCTATTTCAGAACAGAGTAGTGTGTTGTAGCTGTTAAATCTATCAGCAATGGACCATGACGATGAGACATGCTCTATGCGCTAATCTGTAATAGAATGAACAAAAGTAAATGATATGAAAGTGAAAGATGGAAAGAGATCAAGGGGAAGATTGTTAGATTGATCTCTAACCTAACTGGACCCAACGGCCCAGTTGGGCCTTTGATTCGCGCCCTGATCGGGGGCGTCCAGCCCACCATGGCTAGAGGGCCCCTGTCACCCTGCGCTATAAAAAGAGGTGGATGCCGGCGGCTCTTATTACGAGGTTGATCTGAGCCGAGCTCCCCACCGACACCAAACCCCTAGTCCGATCTAGAGGGCACGCAGCCAGTGACGGGAAGCCACCAGCCGCGCCGCCACCGGACTCCACTGTCTTCACTGCCGGTCGCCACCGCGCATCACCGACCCCGTCTTCACCGACCGTCGCTGTCTTAGCGCAGACGTCGACCCCATGGGGGACACGAGCGGATCTTCTTCCACTGTGGTCTCAGGTCTAACACGACCATCTTCTACCTCTCCCTTCTCTCTAGTTCTACATGCATTAGAATGTACTGCTTCTCTTATACCGAATAGAACCCCTCTATCGTCTAGATCTATGATCCTAGTGATTCAAAGAAAATAACAGAGATGTATGCCATGAGCAGGATCTGCGCCATAAACTCCAGCGAGGGCTTGATGAGGAAGGTAAGGATCGTGAATACTGAGGGTGTTCTAGTTATGATAGAGGGGGTTATGGGAATCGTGAGTTTGATAGGGGAGGTCGTGGCTTTAGAGGTGCGGATGTTGGATTCCAAGGGGGGAGAGGTTTTGATAGAGGAGGCTATGGGGGTAGAGATCTGGACAAATGGAACAAAAGTTATGCAGGAGATGCTAGCAAGGGCGCCCAAGTGTATAGGGGAAATTTGGAGCAGAGAGGACCAGGAGCGAGGGGGGGGGGGCGGGTAGCGTTCTAAAGAGCCTATGAAGGACAAAGCACAGCTGCAGATAGAAGGAAAGTTGTTAGAGATCAAACGTTTTAGATGTCATGGTATTGGTCATCACCAATCAGTGAGCCAATTTGCTATAAGTGTAAACTCAAAGGGCACATGGTGGCAGAGTGTGGCAGGCTGACAAGCACAAAATTCGGTTCTTTGTGTTTGGAATTCCAAATCAAGGTTTCTATGCTATAGAAATTCCAGAAAATCAGGTGGCCTAGTTACTATCCAAGAAGGAGAAGCTACTGAGGATAAGCTTAACAAGGAATTAAGGCTGGTTGTTAATGACAAATGGAATTTTGGCCACAAAAATTGCAAGCAATGAATTCCTTGTGATATATTTCTAGACAAAGGTACACTAGAAAAAAATTCAGGTTCACTAGCTTTGAGCTTTCCATATACAAGCTGAAAGTGAGGATATCCAAATCCACTGCAGACCCAGCTACTTCTTCTATGTTACAAACCTGCTGGGTGAGAATTAGCAATATTCCAAGAACTGCTGGGTGATAGGGAGTTAGCATCGTTAGTTAGGCAACCTATTATGGTGGTGGATGAATTAAGTCTAGTGAGGGATGAGCCAGTAAGGGTGAAAGTGAATTGCTGGGACCCTTCGACAATAAGATGTGTCATAGAGATTTTCTTTAATAAGATGGGACATGATGTTAAATTTATTGCTTCAGGGGGTTCTGCAAAATCTCAGGAGACCAAGGGAGGTCCTCCTGGGCCAGGCGGGAGGGAGAGGACATGCCAGTAAGGAAAGACTAGTGGGATATAGACCCAATAATGGGTAAAAAGAAAGCTGATAAGTTTGATAGGCTTGGGAAAATAGATAGGGATCTAGTCATGGGGACAGTCAGGATGCTGTGGAGAATGACAGTACGAGTGATGTAAGGAAAATGGACTTCATCTGCTATTTAGTTTGGATTTTGGTGTTCGATGATCGATATGACTATTGTTTACTGATATGTTTGATATAGTTCAAAGGATGCATGAGTGGACTTAGGCAACGGTGCGATCAGGATGATCAACACCTCAAACAAGACATTAGAGGACATTTTGAAGACCCATAAATACAAGCAAAAGTCAAAGACACCTCAAACTGGAGTACGTGATTTCTGTTGGAACAAGATACTGATAGAGTGGGAGGATGAGATTGCATGTCCAGAAAAGCC
The DNA here is from genome assembly GCA_904845875.1 of Miscanthus lutarioriparius. Lineage (NCBI taxonomy): Eukaryota > Viridiplantae > Streptophyta > Magnoliopsida > Poales > Poaceae > Miscanthus > Miscanthus lutarioriparius. The sequence goes on along the minus strand of CAJGYO010000014.1, from coordinate 17,985,629 downwards.
TGTTTTGCTAATGTATGGGCAGTGAGATTTGAGTTCCTCCTTATCTTGAAGACCCTTGTGTTCCTTTGCCTTGTTGAGTCGTTGAATTTGTGGGTGAGATTCTTGATTCTCCAGTCCGGAGGTGTTGACTGATCTGAGGAATTGAGGAAGTTGACAAGCTCTTGGTTGTCTGATAGGAAGCTTGTATTTTGTATGTGCAGCCGCTCAGTGAGCACAGCTGCTAGCGCCAGGGCTGCTGCCTCTGCCATGAGCACGGAGGCAGAGTGTGCAATGGCTGCTTTGATGTAGATGCTTTGAGCTGGATGCATTCCTGTGTTTATAATAAAGATTCCCAGTCCAGCCTCTCTTGGATGTGAGAAGGCTCGATCTGGCGTTGTGGATGCGTCAGTATAGCATCTGGGTCCTGTGAGCAGCGCCGGTGAATGTTGTATGGGCTTCTGGCTTGTATTGACAATGTTGCCTGCTCTCTCTATGAAATGTTCCAGGAAGATGTTGCAAGCAATTTGTATGGGCTTCTGGCTTGTATTGAGAATGTTGCTTGCTCTCTCTATGAAATGTTCCAAGATGTTTCTGTTGATGATACAAGCTTTGGTAATCCAGAAGGCAAAAGCTATGGTTTTCCGTCGTGCTTGTAGTTCTGGAAATGTTGTGAGCTGAACTTAATTTCCATTGTGCTTGTAATATGATCTAGTTAAGTGCAAGACTGTTATTGCATTCTACTAGCGTGAACAAAGTTGCTACTAATTGGCATGCCAGTATGAATCTATTTTTTTGGTTTTAAATGCTTGCACAGTTGCACTGCTAGTGTGTACGTGTGAACAAATGTGAACTTGAGTTTTGTATCAACTAGCAATACAATTGTGTATAGGAATGATATTCATGAACAACCTATTAGATTTCCTTCATGAACAACCTGTTAGGTAGACAACATCCTGCTGCTCGAAAAAAAAGGTAGACAGCATCCTGAACTACCTGTTAATTGTACCCGCTTAGTTTCAGGTATGTGCACTTCAGGAACGGAGATGAAATGCACACTGTTATTTTTTTCACTTGCTCTTGTATTCACACGTGGCAACAGCTCCACTAAAATTGGGTATTTGTTTGGAGAAGGTTCTGTTCGACCTGATCAAGGCACAAATGGAATAAAGATTGAAAGGACTTTTTTTTTTTGAGACTAGGGGCCCGTTCGCTTCGCTTAAAAAAAAGCTAAAACACTGTTTCGGCTGAAAAAACAAGCTAAAAAGTACGGATTATAAGAGAAGCGAATAGGAATCCGTTAGCATTCAATGTCGATGTGCAACGGCAGAGACTGATTTTACACAACGGCAGAGACTAGGGGGCAAGGAAAAATACACAATCAAACATCAATAAAGTAAGCTTTGTTCGTGGCTTCCGACCTTAAACCAACAAAAGGCGATTCCTAACCATGCGTGTCAGATCCTAAAAACATGTACACAGTTTTATAGGGCATAACACAACATTTGGTCACCTAGAGTTCATGGTCATTACAAGGTAAACTCAAGAATCACACTACTCACACCCATTCAAGCTCGCTGATGTGCTTGCCCAGCTGCTCCTTCAGTTCTTTCCGCCACCCTTCAATCAACTTCTTGTGCTTGGCAATAAGCTCAGACTTGGTCTTCAGCTCTTCATTGTAGTAATCTCCTGTGCAGTGCATGCAAAACCAAATATGTCAAGTTGTGAACAAGATGAATTGGGTGAGTAGGTATCCTAATTAAGACTGACAACTATGCAGGTGTGATTCTCTAACTACTACCAAAGCATTTTTACAGAAACGATTGCACAGGGACATTGGATGGTCGTATTTGGTAAGACTAGAAGATTAGCAAAATCATATAATTGGTACATTGATGTCCAAACTTACTCAAAAAAACAAATATGAAGCCTCAAAGTTTCATTTTCTTTGTTCATTTGTTCCCAATCAGTAGCTAAATTCTGCTAAAATATAGGGAACAAGGAGCTAATGGACAAACCAACTTATCCGGAAACAAGAGCAACGTAAATGTGTTTCAATTTTTACTTCTATGGACGTTGTGTTAACATATAATCTATGATTGACAAAAACATGATGTTGCCAATTGTCAACCATTGCAGACTACATGCATACCACACAGTTATAAAAAACATGGTCGTATTGCTGCAAACACTTAAGGCGACATAAGTTCCTTGATCGCTTATGTTTGTAAATTAAAGCAGAAGGAACAAACTCTACAAGCATGCTTACATGTTCAGTGATTATACTAAGCTAAACAGAAAAGTACGAGACCACAATGAAATTACTATGCATATGCTCGCTGCCATATTCATGAGCACTATATGATCAGCAAATTGACTATCCATGATTTGGTGTGTTGGGATAGAGCAAAGGCAAATGTACAAACAATAAATACTACCATACCAATGGAATTGGACAAGGAGGCAATTGTTTCTCTACTGGCAAATGACAGTATAAGGTAGCAGTGATAGTATAATAACAAAAATTAATATGATGTGAATACGAATTCCAAAAACAGGGATTGATACTACAAAATGAAAATGATGCAGGGAAAGCCCAAAAGGTGCTACATGAGGTTACATAATCAAAGAATTGCACCTCGACAACAAGGATGGAAGGTACGTATAAATAAACATAATCAAGAATTGTCAGTAGTTAATATTGATAGTGCAAAATTAGCATCAACAGAATGTACAGGAGGTATAGCTAACATGACATGTTACTATGATATAACAGGCAAGCACTGGCATCAATGATAGAAGGTAGCATTTATAACACTGTAATGTTAGGGAATTTTATACTACTAGAACGTCCTGCTTAAGTTTAGTCACTGCATCCAAGAGCCTGGTAATAACATATTCAGACCAGTCATATCGGGCTATTGAATCAGGATCCTGAAGTGCATTCCAGTAGTCAATAGAAGCTTAATCATGCTTAGACGACAGTGAGAGTAACGTAGATGCAACAAATACAACAAACACAACCCTGAAAGTGTCTTCTTCTTGCTTGGACATAGGATGAATATATGGACGCTCAATAAGTTCCTGAACTACCTTTATGCTCCTCTGTTCCTTAAATTGATACCCAACAAACTCTTGTAGAACCTTATCTTTCGAATCACGAGTAGAAACACAATTATCTAAAACCCTCTTGACAGAACAAGGTATTCCAAGAACATTGCCAACATCTTCTTTAGTGAATTTGATCCTGATATGATCACCAATAACAAGTGTGCTCGTTGAATCATCGACACAACTCATAATCCACAAAGCAAACTTAATTCCTATTGATCTGCTTGATGGGGAGGGGGGAATGTAATATGCCTTCAAAACCAATAGACTTCACAAGACCCCTCTTGCTCGAATCAAACTTGGAGACAGCTTCATGAATCAACCTTACAGAACACCTAGAGGCAAAAGAACCACACTCATATCGTGCAGTGTCCATTTGAAAACAAGCAGACTACTGCGTCCAACTATATGAATGCAAAACAAAGTTTAGTACAATAAGGTATAGAATTTTAATAAAAGCAATACATATATTCGTAAATAAGGGGATTATGAACCAACACTGAATGATATATAGGTCGATCTATTTATCAAAAAGAGAATCATTGCAACTCTGCGAAACAGAGCACATTGGGAGGAACTACATCGATGGATGATTGCGCCTAAAAGGGAACCTAAGTGACAGGGGTTACGTCAAGATCCTAAGGGTACAAATAGAAATTGAGCAGCTGATAGAGACAAACGTGTAAGATATCAAAGGGATTGGAGCGTCAAATAGAACATATAAATTAAGCAATAGACTAAAGGATAGATCTAAATAAAACCTAGGAACAAAGAACAAAAACTATAAAATAATACACTACAGAAGTATTTGCGAATCAAATACATTCACGGGCAGAGGAGATTTATAACGCAATGCACATCTGTGGACAAAATAGCGGCGGATTGGATTAAAAAGATAACCTGCTCCAGGAAAATCAGACGAAAAATAACATCTTGTACCGTACCTCTCCATCTTCTTGCAGTTCCATCGATCGATTTCTTGAGACCTGTGCCCTTTCCCGACTGCCGGATGGTTCCCCAATCCCTGAAGGTGCTGTTTTCATCCTCTTTTAACGGCGCCTCTCATGGAGTAAGCGGCGAGAGAGAAGGGTGGTAGATCTGATGGATTCGGAAAACTATGGGATATGCAGATCACGAAAGAAAAGTCATAGTTGCGCTTGGAGAAACAAGCTTCAGGGAGAAGAATGGAGGTAGGAAGCAGACGGAGAAACACCAGCTCACGCAATAAATATCCAGTACTGTATACACGGAACGGGAGTCCAAATGGCTACACGGTAGAGGCCGTAATCCTTACTGTAAGAGGAAACTTAATGCGCCTAGATTGGAAACGAGAAAGTCAACAGCACGAATCTCCAAACGAACAGGGCAGATAGACATTTGTGAGTATCAGCCGGTAGTTCATCCGAGCATCGCTACATGCCTCATGCCTGTCGTGTTGCTTGCCCTGACCTCAGAATCTCATTTCAGGGATACTCGTAAACAAGTCAGTCGTGATCCTTCCAAATCAGATCCATGTGAATGTGATATTACTTGCAGCGCCACACCATGCCCAGAACGGATCATATCTATCATTGCCCTAGCTCTACATGATCCGCTCGTACGTGAAGCTAGCGCCACCATACAATTTTCCTTAATGAATTAATACTAATGACTAATACCGTGGTAAATTGCATTGATGAGGGAAGCGGTTGACTACAAGAATCCTCTTAATCTATCATGAAAAATTTCTATCACGGATAAAAAAAACCGTCACAAAGGGGTGTTTGTGATGGTTTCATATATCATCATGGATTGAGCATCACAGATTAACCTGCATGACGGTTTTTAGAAAACTATCATAGATTAACATAATCCGTGACAATCTAGACCGTCACAGAAGAGCCCAAGGCCTAGTTAGCCTATGTCTATGATGTGGAAGGCAACCATCATGGATGAATTATTGCCACGTACATGGATGATGAGGTGGATGCTTTGCGTGGATGACGACATGGATGACGATGTGGATGCCAAGATGGATGATGACGTGGATGCTTATATCACCATCCCAGCCCTTTACTTTTTTTGAGGAATTAATGGATTACGATCACGATCCTGATGGGAGGAAATGATCCAGCGATCCGAGGAAAGAGGGATCTGATACGGTCAGAACCAGACGGGTAGAGTAGAACTGGGAAGGATTTGGTAACAAAAGAGCAAGAACTCAAGATGAACAGAGAAACCGGATTGGGATTCATCAGAGGTAAGATTTCAGACAGGTTCGTTAGAGTTCTGTTATTGCCTAGGGCAGGTTCGTTAAGGTCACTGTTACAAGGCCCTTGGCCCAAGGATACGACACGCAGGTCGCAACTAAGCACAACCTAGCTATCGGCCCATCAGCCACTCATGACTTGGCGCCAGCTTCTCTTGCCGGTTCTTCAGCAGTAACCTGACGTTCAGCATCAGGTGCCTGCATAACACACGGCCTGACAGGTAACTTGAAAGAAAGAAAGAAAGAAAACACAGCGCTGAGACTGTAGGTGTGTCCTTGACGATGCACCGCATCACTTGGATCGCAGTCCTTGATGCACCCAACCACAGCGAGGGATTTGCATTCTGCACATGCCTGCTTTCTTCTCTCTACGAAACCTGCGAGTGCGGCAGATAATAGAGAATCCAAAGGCGGCGACGGCGGGTTGCACACGTCGGCGCATTCCTCGTAAACTGATTGGTCGGCTTTGCAGATACTGTTGCACTCTTCCTCCGTCGCCGCCACGGCCGGGCGAAGGACGCACAGGACGGCTGCGACGACGACGACCGCCTTTGAAGCGGCGACACCACCAGCTGAAGCCATGACAGTTAACTAACGGTGGATGCCGTATGTCGTCGTAGACGGAGCTGATGAGCAATCGAAGAAAGAGCTGGTATGGTGGCAGTGCTTGTGGTCTGTGGATGGAGAGCAAGTGCTTAGCGTAGTACCCATATATAGGGCAGCGACCGGGATCGTATGCAGCTAGTGATGATATATCAACGCCCCCAGGCATGAACTATCCCTTCCCAGCATCATATTTGGAGAATTATTGCAGTGCGTCGTTGCTTGCACGACCTCAGGATTTGATTTCAAGATCCATCGTGTATACCCCGATGCTTGGCCGAAGTTGCATATACGTATCGGATACTCTGATACTACGATACTGCCTCCGATACCATATCGAAGAACTATCAGATAATATCACCAATAAAAATAAATTAATTAAATCTCGATACTTCGTTGATACTTGCCTGATACTTATACTTATTGGATCGGTAATGCTTGGTTGAGAGTGTTCGGACGCACGGATGGACCGACCGCGCGCGCGTGTTACGCCCAATAAAAAAAGGGGCGCATAGTTACAGTCCGACGTGGTCTGCGCTTGTCCTTTGTGCGGGAGCACATGGGAGCGTGTGTGGGCACTCGTTTGGGGTGCATGCGGCGCATGGGGGCCATGCATGCGCGTGACCACAAAGGGAGGACTGGCTGCCTGCTATATCCACTACTGGATGGACCAGCCGGCCAGGCCCCTAGCTGCACGCGCCCAGTGCCGCAGGCCTCCTTACCGTGCCTGTCGTCTGCTGCCTAGCGCCTAGGCCTGCTGCTGCTTGCCATGCAGCTCTTTTCTCTCTGTGTGTGTTATCTGCGCCCAGGCCAAGCTTACTGCATGCTGCCTGCCGCATTGATGCTTTGGTTGACCAGCTTAGGCGCTTAGCTAGTTGGAGGGCTGGCTAGGCCGCTTGCCTGTTTGTGAGAGTAGCGCGGGCCCACATCTGCATGGCAGCTGAGTGATGACCCAAATTTTCCAATCACTCCATGGCATATAGCTCCGTATGTTTCATGCGTTTTCTGATGTATGTCTCATCCAGATGTTGAATGTGTTTCATTTGAATATTGTATATGTTGCAATACCTATACACGTATGTTGCAAGTGTATGTTACAAATATTTCAGCTGTTTTAAACGTATGTTGCAAGTGTGTTATCTGGATATTGCATCTGTTGCAATGGCTATACACGTTTGTTATAAGTAGTGTATGTTTCATATGTTTTAGTTGTTTCAAACATGCGTCGCAAGTGTTTTATCCAGATGTTGCATATATTGCACTGGCTATACACGTATGTTGCAAGTGTATGTTTCAAATGTTTTATTTGCTTCAAACGTATGTTGCAAGTTGCATATGTTGCGGTGGCCATACACATATGTTGCAAAGCGTATGTTTGTAAAAGTTTTATTTATTTCGGATGTATGTTGCAGCAAATGCTTTTATGTTGCGAGTGTTGCATGATCAGGCACGGGTAGTGGGCGTAGACGGAGGTGGTCCCCTCGGGCGCAGCGGTCCCCGCGTGCACTCGGGAAGCGAAGCGTACGCGGCGACCCCCACATGCATGCACAGGCACATGCGTACCGCAGCAGCAGGCGGGACCAGGCCGGCAGGCGCGGTAGCAACAGCGCGCGGACAGGTGCGTCAGCAGGCAGGAGCTGCATGCATGCACTGTGGATCCACCCAGACAAAGTGGGAGGCTGAGGCGCGCTGCACGCGTCCCTTCCGTTGGCCGCATGCATCAAGGGCTGCCGCATGCAGAGGGAGCACGTCAAGCACGTGGGCGGGCAGTATGCGCGGATGTCCAGGCGCCATTCTTTTCATAATCTTATACTTGGCAACCCATAACCCTCCAAATTGACGGCCATCATCGTATCTGTCCAGTTCGATGACTCGTTTGCACAACCGTAATATTTATTATTGTGTTGTATAAGAACCTTAAAACCAAGTATTATATTGTCTTAGATGCTTCATGGCACTTGCTTTCTGTCTCTAATCATTGAAGCCTTAATCTTTTTTTGGTAAGACCAAGTATTATGCTATCTTTTATGCATTATCCGATTACCTACCTTTGTGTCTTTTTTTTTTTTTTGCCATTTTTGTTTGTTGATTGTTCTGCTAGAGTGAAAAATGTTATGAGTAGATGTATTCAGATTTTTGGTATTTATATACTTGTCATATCGGCGTATCCTTGTTTTTGGAAAATACCGTGTCACCGTATCGTTATATCTGCAGTATCGGCATATCAGTATCCCGCGTATCGGTGCAACCTAGCATAGCTACCAAACAAGTCAGCCTGATCGTCCTTGCAATTTTCCAAATCAGATGTCCAGATGCAGCGCCAGCACGCCGTGCGTGAAACAAACCAATCATATCTTTGGGCCACGCCTGGGCCTTATAGTAGCAATAGAGAAGCCCAAGTTCAATTGGATTAGTGGAAGTCGAGCAGTTCTGGCCTTCCAGCAGGCTCCGCCGCCGTTCGCCTTCCTCGACGCCTCGTCAATTGCAGTTCCAGGCTTGGCTCGGTGCAGAGTCGCAGAGCCGTCGCCATCGCTGCCTCGCTAGCCAGTGGCCACCTCAGCCCCTCCCTCCGCCACTGAATGGTGGTGCGTGTGTGCATGGTTCCTTTATCAAGTTCTGCTCAAACACCTCAATTTTTATTATTACACTAGCAAATATAATATGATCGTGCGTTGCAACGGGTGAAAAAACATCAAATAAAATAAGATTTCATATTTCATATCTAGTACTCGTACGTATCGTATATCCCTACAGCACCAAACCTTTGTCTAGCATATATAGAATCCGATAGCTTGCAACGAAATCAGTTGCACATCCTCTGCACGCCCGTGTTTAAGAGAAACGGACTCTGTTGATAGAGACCAAGAGGGAACAAAAACAGCCTGTAACTCTTCCCTGGTCTCGTGAAAATTAAATAAAAACTGGACAGAAGACAAAAGGAAAAGGAAAATAAAATAGAACCGAATCCAACAAACTTCTCATGGTATAAGAGGTAAGGTTAGAGTAAGATAAGGTTTGCCTAATTTCTATTTTATTTTTTATTATTTGGATTAGGATTATGATTCTTATTCAGCTTTCTCGAAAGGATCTATTTAATTAGGATTCCTAATTTGTGTCTAAGCCGTGCATATTGTTATATAAAAAAACATGAGGCCATAGATAGACCAACATAATTCACAAAGTTAGTTAGAGGAGGGCCGGACCGAAAAAAAAATAGGAGAGAAATTTTACAAACTTTAATATTCGGTATAGATATAGTTATAGATAATATTAGGTATATAGACTCGTATAACGCTACCGATCAGGGGCGGACCAAAGAGGGCCCCGTGAGGGCCCAGACCGTCACTCAACTTTCAGAAATCAGTGATATAGCCCATGTTTTCACCATTAGTACCCCACTCAGCCCATTGAGGTCTCTTCAATCAGCCCAACCTCTTGTCAAGTTTCAAGCCCACTAAGAAAGAATTAGCCCAACAGCCTAGTCCACCAAGGAAAAGGAGCAGCCATGGACTCCTAGATGCCTGGACGGTTAAGCCTCTTCTCGTCCCCTCTGTTGTGATGTGCTCTGCTGCTTGTGTCTTTGCTTTTCTCTGCAGATGTTTTCTTTGTGTGGAAGTTATCCAGTTCTCTTCTGTCAACTTAAATGAGTTGCCGCATGGGAAGATATTAATTAAGGTGTGGCTTCATTTTGCCGTGGTGCTTTCTTTGTTTGGTGCTTATTAGGAACAGAATTGCCTTGCTGCATCTTTCTTGGACACTATGCTCGCTGTCTAAGTAGTTTATCTATGTTGTATCTGTACTCTTCCATAACCTTTCTTTCGTAACCTGACCTGCTCTTGTTTACCACTTTCGTAAACATTCATATATTATTTCTTTTTGTTCATTATTAGTTGGTGCTCCACTATCATCTCGATGTATTTAATCTATATCTCTTATAAAGGTAATCCTTTTTATTTCGAATTCTTCGCGATCCCTGCAGCAACGCGCGAGATATTTTCCAGTAAAGGTCTATGTTAAAACACAACAGGTGAGTCCCACTCCCACCAGGGCCGAAAAACATCGATAGGCGCCGATGCCCCAACACTGAATCCTCGGTGTTGTGTATTGTTGGTTTGCAGGTCAGAATCATTTCTAAGGTGATAAACAATTTCTTCCTTTTCTGCTCTCTGCGGAAAGTGTGTAGTACCATCAAACATGCACGCAGAAAAAGGTGTCACATCAGGGTTTGCACTTTGATGGGTAGCGTCCCACCAGATAGCACTGCCCCAAATCAAAAGCACTTTCACTTTTCTACTCTCTTTCTTAATTGAATATAGTGGCATGTCAGTTTTTTTTTGCTATAGAAATATTAGTACATACATGTAATTCAGGTAAGGCCAGAACTGGCCTTAGTGTTCTCAATAATAAAAGTAAAGTGTCGTTGTGTCAATGTTTAAACCAGAAATACCATGCGGGGTGAGGAAAAGAAATGCATCAAAAAAATTGGGTCCTCAGAGAGCATGTCTTTGTTTGTTTGGATGCGCACAAATAATATAATCAATCAATTGATCAATAAAAATCATATGGACGCGACAAAACACGACGAAACATACACATGGAATGGAAATACGGAATGGAAACACGGGGAATCTGCCACTCAGAAACAGCTCAACGCATGCATTCGTCACGGGAAACCCGGGGCGGCGCCGGCGAGGAACCTCTGCGCTAGGCGCTCGTAGCGGAACCCGTCGGCGACGGAGTTGTCCGCGGCCCAGACGAAGATGCCGTGCAGCCTCCCTGGCGGCGCAGCTCCCGGCACGCCCTGAAGAACCCTTTCCGGGCCGCAGCCCGTTGCTGGCCGGGTCGGTCCCGAAACTGACGAGCACTTTGCCCCCGCCGCCGGCGCCGGCGTACCGGCCGCTCTGCTCGTAGTAGTAGCCCAGGAATTCCGGCACCGTGGTGTTGGACGGGTACGCGTAGAACTGGAAGTTGACGTAGTCGAAGTCGCGGCCGTAGCGGCGCCACAGCTCGCCGTAGTGCGCCTGCACGTCCGGGTTGGCGAAGGGCGCGATGGACGCGACGGAGATGACGCCGGCGGACTTGAGCGCGCGCACGAGGCGGCCGACGCACTCCGCGAAGACCTCCGGCGTCTCGCGCTCCCCGAAGTGCTCGTAGTCGATGTCGACGCCGTCGATGCCGTACCGGGTGATGATGGCCGTGAGGGAGGCGACGGCGTTGTCCACCCAGGCGTCCACCGAGGACGCGCGGAACGTGGCGTTGTAGCCGAACACGGTGTCGCCGCCGAGGCTGAGCGCGACGCGGGTGTTGGGGAGGAGGAGGAGGAGGGGGGCTTGAGGGCGGACACGGCGGCCGGGGTGAGGTGCGCCTCGTCCCAGAAGACGGCGAAGCGGCCGTCGTCGGTGGGCACAGGGGGGGCGCCGCGGAGGCGTTGGCGGCGTCGGCGGCGGCGTAGTCGATGGCGAAGGAGAGGATGAAGTGGAAGTCCACGCCCGGGTGCACCGGCACGTCCGCGAACGTCACGTTCTGGCCCTCCGCGCCGATGTACTCACGGAACAGAGGGCGCGGCGACGACGGTGGTGCCCAGCTCGGCGCCGCCGCCGTTGCTGCCGTGGAGGCCGCGACGACAACGAGCGCCGCAGCAGCGATCAACAGGCTGAGAGAAGCCATGACTGACGGTAGGAGGTTAGTCGATGAAGATGCATGCACTGACATGGATTTCCAACGCATATATAGGAATAGGAGTAGAGAACAGAAGACTATCTGACTTGTGACTGGTAGGGTCTAAGGTGAAGAGATTTGATTCGGTCAGTGTTGTTGGTGAGCTAGTGTGTGTGATCGATCCAGCTGCCGCCTGCAGGCCGTGCACTGGTACTCAGCTATGGCCGGCAAGTGCCGTCGTGCTCTCGCTCATTGGTCATTCCAATGCGAGCACAGTCACCTGCTCCTGCCAACCCTACGTGTGTGGTATGGCCGGCAGCGTGCAGGCGATCACGGATGGCCTACAGCTACAGACAGTACAATCTGTCTGTCTCCCTTCCAAGAAAACAAATGAGACGACGGAGCACCGAGGCCCCATTTCGAATGGCTGTAAACCGTCCCGGCGTCCCCGGAGGAGCAGGAACCAATAATAAGCCAGAACTTTGTTTGGCCTAGTTTTAGATTTTAGAAGAACAATATAAAATTAAAATAATTCTAAGAAAGAAAGAAAAGAGCATGATTTTAGAAAAAAAAAATAAACTGTTTTTTTTAGTTAAAACAAATTATCTATGAATTTTCAAAAGTTAAATCAGATTTTATATTTTAAAATCCATGTTTTTCTAGAAAAATATTTGGATAATTTTTGTGAAAAAAATATTTCTTTAATTTTTTTTGATAAAGCTTAGTTGATCTTCCTTTACTGTCCTCAAAGCTCAATTTTACCTTTCTCGTGGCTGACGTGGTGCTATGTAAGATGGTTGATGTGGCGCTACGTGAGTTAATATTGCTTTCAAAGTCATATAAAAAGATTAATCGAACGGTTTTAAAAGTTGAAGATTCTAAAATCTGATTTTTTGTAACAAGGGAGTCCCATTCCTCCAAAAATGACGGTAGATGAGTAGTTTGTCTAATGAAGTTGAAATATTTTAAAAAAATTATTTGGTAAAACACCTTCATACAATAATTTTTAAGAGAAGAAGCTGGCAGAATGAAGCTAAAAGTTTTAGCTCCGACTCTAGCTCCTAGTTCAAAGAGGACTCCGGCTCCTTAGTAGCTTCAGGAGTGAGCTGTTTTTTTCTGGCACCTCATTTGCTTCTTGAGAAACGGAAGGCAAACCTTTTTTAAAACCCTACCAAAGCTCCTAGTTATTTTTCTAAAAAAAGGATAAAAATGATTCCTTGGAGCATCTCTAATAGTTCTCAAAACTCACTCCCAATCTTGGTTTTTTGGTAGGATTGAAAAAAAAATGCTCAGTCCAACTCCTCATCTCAGCTCTCAATCTTACTGCACTTGGGAAAATTGAACAACATGTGCGAAAAGTATGTCATGGGGGTGTAACACCTCCGGTGTTACGAGCTCGCTAAGCACTGAGATTATGGTCTGAGAAATAGATCTATAAGTATAGTGAGTTAGTTTAATCAAATGCGATAATGAAAATTCTAACAAGAAAATAAGAAAAGTAGTTTTAATTGTTCGGCACGAAAAGCGATTTCTATAAACAATAATAAAACATAACTTGTATTTAGTACTTAAATAAAAATTGAAGTACAAGTTTTGTAGATGGAAATACAACATTAACTTTTGGGAAACAAAGGTTGTTAATTAGTGTTCTTGGAAGCTCAAAAATTAAATTGAAAATTAAAATTAGCCCTTTTTGTTGAATCGGCAAAAATTTGAAGTGGTGTTAAAAGTATCATTTTTGGCGAATTATATTGAACAACTAGTTAAGTAGTTCCTAGATGTTTTGTTTCTACGAGTTAGTATGACCGTACGGACTAGTGTGTGAAATGTGTAGTGGTTGGAATTAATTAGGTTTAGGCATATTAAAAATTACAGTAAAAGCGCTAAAGGTTGTTAGTTCTAGCTAAGTTCTTATTCTCTCTGTCTGAAACGATGATAGACAATGCCGTTTTGGCACTTAGATTTCAACAAAAACGGATTAAGCAATATATCTATGCTTCTGTATGATTGGTTGCATCAAGGTGAGTACTTGAACGTGGTGCAGACGATGTTCACTCGACAGTTGTCGAACTTCAATAGAACGCGTTGCAACCATGTCGTTAGCACTCCGTTCGTGAACTGGGGTTCAGGGCGACGAACTCATCTTGGCATACTTGTATCTTTCCCCCTAGTCATTTGTTGGTCACGCCGATTGCTTCGCTTGATAGCTGGTGGCGTGGACCTTAGGTTAGTGAGGTTGGTTGACCCTTAGCCGCATTGTTTGGCAGCCTTGGCGTCGCTTCAAAATTCGTGCAAACGCATCGTTCGGCCGTTTGGCTCTGTGGGCGCGGTCACCGTGCCCTGCTGTTGCCTGGCCGTTCACGGCCATGGCCGCGTCGTGGACCGGTCTTGTTGGCTGCCTACCGCGCGCTGAGCTAGGCTGGCCGTGGTCGCGTTTCGCAGGGCCGGGCTAGCCCCTGGGCTGCTATTGCGTGGCCGTCGTGAGTGCGCAATCGGCCACGATGAGCGCGAGCCAGGTCGGTGACGCGGCGGCTACCGTGTGGTCGACGTGGTGCCCGCCTTGTCGCTCAATCCAGCTACCACGTCGTGACCCGGCATGCCTTCTGCTCGTCGTATCTGAGTTGATGGCCCCAGTCGCTGTGGCGAGGGTGATACCCTCTGCCTTGCCTGTCCCCGCTAGCCGGCACCGACATGACCGATCGAGCTTGGCTGCTATAGCACTAACGCATTGCGCTAAGCACCCACATCGCGTTACCGAGGCGTAAGTACTCGCACTGTCCCCACTGGTTGGAGCTGCCCCGCCTTAACTTGCTCGGCTCGCTCGTGCGCACGCTCCACGGCCGCCCGTGCGCTTGACCGCCGCCTCTCCGTCCCTTGATTCTCTTAGCTCAAAGCTTTCAAGTCCAATTCCTCGCGTCTGTGAGTAGAATAGGAAGTTAGCTGGATGTCCCATTCTCGTCAAGCTCAGCCATGGTCTTTTGGTGGTCAATTTTGGGTTTTCCTCGCCGCCGGTCATCCCGTCGCCGTGGGATGGCACGTGTGGGGGTAAGGCATTATGCTTGGTTTTAGTTCGATTCAATCCGGATATAGGCTCATTTTGATACTCTTGTGTCGGTGCTTCGCCTTAGCTCACTGGATGGGATGCTGGTGAGTGGATTTGCAGCGTCGGTGTTCGCCCTGAGCACCGCCGCCCCATCAGCTCGCATGTGGCCAGCGCTGCGGGGGCCATCTCCAAATTCACCACCACCTCGATCATGTTCGTTGTAAGCTGCTGATGCTCAATCGCCCACTTTTAGTCCGTTGATTGCGTTAGCTTGCCAGCCCACTTGCGCCACCGTGGCGGTTGGGCCGCCACCGTGGGTAGCACTGTAGAAGTCACCGTTTAACTCCTAATCTCCGCCCAGGGTTTTGTCTTGGCTCTACGGCGCTCGTCGGCTCGATTGTGGGATTGGTGTTTCATTCCTGTGGTCAATGTATGCGCGCTGCACCGACCAGAGTCACGCCGTCGTGTGCAGGCTACTAGGGACCATCTCGTGGTGAGGATGAGATAGTTCGGGGGCTTAGCTACAAAGCGCGTCTCTTGCTGAATAGTGTGCAAGTGCTCCGTGTAATAACTCGCTAGGTCAGGGGCTCTTTTGCAAGATACGCTGGAGCGTTCGCGCTGCGGGCCTGTCGGGCTGGCCTGCTACACGCGTGGGCTCCCTGTCGCAGGCCATTTTAGTTACTGGACCAAATAGTTGGCCACCGGCCTTTTCTTTTTCAAAAGCATTTTCCAAATTAGTTTCTAAGGCAAACTTGTAAATTCAAGATAAATTTGTGTAGATGTCCAAAAATAGTGAGACTAATTTTGTTGGACTCCTAAAATCATGATCTATCTGCTAGTATATTTTGTTCACATAGTTTTATAATATTCTTAGGAGTTATATAATTAAATTGAGATACTAAATATTGTTAAAACATAAACTTGTAGGAATTGTTGTGATAAATTAGTGATAGTGTTGGCTCTGAAATTTTTACAGTAGATTTCTAGCAATATTAGGTGCTCACTGTAATTTTTGTAGCTCCACAGAAATTAGTTGTTAAGGTAATTAAATGAGCCCTAGTTCAAATATATAAGTATTTAATTAATAGAGAAACAACTTGGGTTTGTATAACTAAAATATTGTGGAAAATTAGCGCCTAGTTCGACAACTTAGATACGTAGCCTAGCGTGTTAGAGCTATCTCATTAGCTTGCGAGGCGTAATTGAATTTCTAAGAGTTTCGGTTGTCGTTGATTATTTACATCTATGTGTTGCATCCACGTATATCATAATAGGACCAACGATGGATCATGGAGACGACTAGAGTAGCAGAAAAGATGGTGCCTTGGTGATCATGTTGCCACGATGGAATGCTAACTTTTGGTTATATCTTCCCTAGGCAAGTCCCGGTGCATAACCCCTATTATTCTGCACTTTAATTTATGCTTGTGCATTAAGTTTAAGGAGTTGAATGAAACCACTTGCATATATATCATTATCCTATGAGTCCTACTAGTATGATAGAATCATGTAGATTGCTCTGCTACAGGACTTCGGTAGAAGTCGAGTGATTGCCTGTCACTCGTGAGAGATAGGAAAGTATTATTATTGATATTATATTATTATCACCTGGAAAATATATTTGAATGATAATTGGAGACCGGGTGGAATGGTACTTTGGATTTGGACTTGGTTTGGCATTCGAGCGAGGCTCTAATTGCGCTTGTTCCGCCTATGTCGGTTAAGGACCGTCCGTTACATTGGATTCTAGTCAGGTTACAGATTTATTATCCTGGGCACATACTTGTTTATGGGAGCAGGGAATGCTTGTTGCTCTCTTGTCATGGGTTCTGGCTTTTTCCGGACCGACTGATTGGAGATAGGGATAGTGGAGGTCTAAGCACCACACTGAGTTCGGGACTCAGGTGTGGGGGCTTAGAGTGCAAGTTTGGACGGGGACCTGGACCCCTTGACAGGAGAGTGATGGGTTGGTCCTGTTTGTGCCTGGGGTACAAGCGGGGCGTGTGTTTCGGGGTACCCAGCTGGGCATATTGATTCGCGAATCGTAGGGTAGTCTGGTACGACTTGTCTACAATCTGGCACCATAGTAAGAACTGGAATCTGAAAAGATGCTAAAATAGTTTCGATTGCTTACCACCGCTTGAAAGTAGCACATGTGCTTACATAGAATGGTTAGTTAATGAACTAATGATGACCTGCTAATGAAATTGAATATAAGGATGCACGCTTAGTAATGCTTCCTGCAGATGCAATAAAACCCACAAGGCGAGATAGCCTTGCATATCCTTAGAGTCTTTTCTTTTCTTCTGACGGGTAAGTCTTGCGGAGTACAATTGAATACTCAGGGTTTGTTCTACCCTGTTGCAGGTGACAGAAACATATGGAGCTGACACTTGTGTGTGGAAACCTCCTGGTGGGCTCAGCGAGGATTTCCTTAATGTTGCGGACATAGAGTTTATTTGAAACTTTCACCCAAAATGTTTTACAATGAAAAAACTTATAACCTGTTATGATGTATATAACGGATCATCATGTTAATGTTTGACTTGTCATTAAATGATTTTATTTCCACTGAAACTCTGATAACATGATCAAATTCCGCTATTATAAACAATAAATACTATACTCTGATGTTGCATGAAAAGTGATGTAAGAAATGGCTAAAATGTTGTAAGCTTTGTTCTATCATTTGTGATCCTGATAGAAAAAAGTGGATTCTCGGGTTCTCCCATGTGGTGTGCTCGACGGAACTGCTTGATGTAGCTCACCTTCGGGGTGCTTAGTGTCTAATGGAAGACAAGTGCCTTCGTAAGTGTGTTATCTCGGGACGGTTACGCCATAGGGGCTACTTTCAATCCAGCGTTGGTGCAAGTTCTTTTGATGTTTCTTCCTTCTCGCACTAAGGAAGAAGCCACCGCCGCCTCCTAGAAGTTGATCACCACCTCCACCACTACCTAGACATCTGGCCGCCCCTAGCCAAGGCGGCAGGGGTGGATCCAGTATATAGTTATTGATGGTCTCTTAGAAACATTGAGTAAAACATCTAGAAAAAATAGGAAATAGCACTTATAAATAAGAAGCCACCTAAGTTCTACTAGCAGTAACATCAACTAATATTTTTTTTCTAGATCCAACCCTGCTGTTCACATCCACCGCTTGGTAGGCTACGGCCACCGTTGATCTGACCTTGCATGGTTGTGTTCAGCTATGGCTAGTTGCGATCCGCTAGGGCGCGTAGGGGCTAGTTGTGGCTAGCTGTGACGTCTATGAGGGTGGCTGGGGGCAGGTGTGGCATGGCCAGAGATAGTTGTGGTGAGGCTGTGTGTGTGGGCCTGTTCGCTTGAACTTATCAGCCAGCTTATCAGATAGAATCTACAGTATTTTTCTATCATAACAAATCAGCTTCAGCCGGCTTTAATACTAGCCGAATAGGCCCACATATGGAATCTTTTAGTGGCACTGCTAGCACCTAGACGTCCAAGGTATGCCGTGGTGGCTCTGATCTATTTTCGTGCCTCCGTTTCACGTGTCCACGCGAGGGCCCATGCCACTCGGATGTCGCCTGCTCAAGATCTGCATTTTCACGCATACCACGCAAGGCCTGCTCGCGCCCCCTCTCGCTTCCCATGTGCAACACACAATCTACTTTTAAAACATCCAGATGCAATACTTGCAACATACAAAAGAAGACAGATGAAACACTTGAAACATGCGTCTGAAACACTTGCAAAAATACGTGAAAAACACTTGAAAAATATTGCAACACATACGCAACATTAGATAAAACACTTGCAACATATGTGTGAAACATATGCAACATCTAGATAAACACACTTGCAACATATGTCTGAAAAACAGATGAAACATTAGGAACAGACGCTTGCAACATACGTTACAAACCATTGCAACATATGCAATATCCCGATACTTTTGCAACATCCATATGAAAACAACTGTACCATACGTTTGTAACACATGTTTTCAGCGCAACGGGCGGCGCGGCGAACTGACGCGGTGGAGGCGGTTGAGACAGCGGATGGTGGCACCCGACACGGTGGAGTCGGCTGCGGCAGTGGAATGGAGGCACCCCTCCGTAGTTGAGTCGGCCACGGCGGGCAGTCGGATGGAGGCACCCCTCCGCAGTGGAGAAAAATACTGTTATTTTGTTGAAATAATCCAGCTGATAAGTTGAAGCGAACATGGGCCATCTCGTGTACCCGTGTCGTCAAGACAGGTGCAGGAGGCAATGTTCATGATGAGTACAAAGCAGTACGTACACCGGGACACGCGCGTTGATGCGGCAGCCTGCAATCGCCACGTCCGCTGCACGTGTCGCCCGCACCCGTACATAGTAGCACAGTATAAACAAGAGCTACCATGCGGCGATCCACCATCATCTCGAAGAAAATCCAAACGCAATGGCCTGGATGAGCTCCCTGAAACCGGCCGCCGCTCTCGTCCTGCAGCTCCGACGCGCGCCGACTGCTGCTGCTGCTGCTGCACCGGCGCTGCTACGCCGTCACATCGCGACCTCCACGACGCGGCCGCACGGCGGTGACGTCGACGGTGATGGCAGAGACGACAGCGGCGGCCGCGTGATAGATAACCCGCCGCCGGAGATGGCGCCGCTGCCCGAGGACGCGCGCCGCCGCAGACGCCGCCGAGGCTTGGGGAGCCGGACCCCGCCGGCCCGCCGCTGCCGACGACGTCTAAGGACAAGCTTGGGGGCGGCGCCATGCACGACGGAGGGAGGCGAAGGCGCAGGCGCGCCCGGGCGCATGCCGGACAACGCCCCGCCGCCCGACGTGGAGCTGCCCGAGGTCTCCCCGGACGGCAGAAACGTGTAGACGTAGGGAGACAGGCAGACAGCCAAGCGCGCTGGCTAGTGTTGCGAAAGGTTTGTTTGGAACTTTGGATCGGTGCACAGTGTCAACGACTCGGTCCTGGTCCTCCCAGTTTTTTTTTTTTTGAGCAGAAGTCCTCCCAGATACAATACTACTGTTCTTCAGGCACCAGAGGAAGCAATCGAGCTGAATGGGCTGCGGCCCAAAAAAACTACTAACGCTACTGTAAGAATCTCAGGCCCAGAATAGGCGTTGTAATGAAGTCCTCCTCGAAGTATATATAAAAAGGAGGAAGAGAGCCAAGAGGGAGAGTTATCGAAATTGTAAACTGAAATTCCCAAACTACTGAAATCCTGTCCTCTCCCAATCCTGCGTGCTCCCTTTTCCTCTTATTCTTCTGCTGCAAGCCAGCGCTAACACACATGCGCCCCCTCCTTTGTTCAACTTCAACGCAAACAGAGGGAAAAAAACAAGAGTGAATGAAACTGGCAGAGTATTCTTTGCATGTGTTTATGCACAGAAGAAAGAGGTGGAGCCCGAACTCGGGTGCACGTTACGTTTGCATATATAATTAGCTCAATCTAAATGTAACATAGTCCGTTTAGAAAAGCGGTAATGCTGGGGTCATAGTCCGTTTAGAAAAGCGGTAATGCTGGGGTCAGGACGTCTGTCCATGGCTTCCCGTAGAAATTTTTTGCATCCCGCATAAATTTCCCCACTCCATCGCGTCGTCCGCTCCCTCCCGTCCGTGCTGTGCGCTCCTGCCGCCATCCCCCTCCGCGCCTTAATCCCCCCGCACCGTGCTGCTTGAGCTCTCCCCATTCTCGTCCTCCCCATCTCTCGGTCTCTCTCGCATCCGTTGGCAACAACAAAGCCGCACACCGTCACCGTTGGCTCCTTCCTCTACCAAAGCTAACCACACTGCCTCCTCCCTCTTTCCCAACCCAGCACTTTCGGGATGCATCGCCGCTACCGCTGCCCCTACCGATGGCCGCTGGGTGCATGTGCCAGGGTGCCAAAGGTCTTCCACGGCAGAGCCAAGGGCACCCACGAGCACGGTTGATGCTGGTAGTGCTCGCGCGTCGACGCTCGCCATTGGCTCCTACCCCGATGCCCAGAATTGACCGGCCCCGGCCTCCCCTCCGCCGGCGATTGCCGTGTTTCAAGTATATGGGTTGCAAGCGTATGTTTCAAGTGTTTTAGGTATTTCCAAACGCATGTTTCAAGTGTTTTATCTGGATGTTGCAAAAGAAGATCTGCACGTTGCATATACATGAATGTTGCAAGCATATGTTCCATGTGTTTCAGGTGTTTCACACGTATGTTGCATGTGTTTCATCTCGATGTTTCATATGTTTGCAATGACTTTTCAAGTGTTTTGTAAGTGTTTTCAGACGTATGTTTCAAGTGTTTCAGCTCTTTCGGACATATGTTGTATATGGATATTGCAAAAATAGATCTGGTGTTGCACATATTGCAGTGAGACCCATCTGTCGTAGCCACCTACTGCAGCTGCTGGGCGTCGCCGAGCGGGGGCGTAGATGGTCCCTGCGTGCGACACGAGCAGGGCGAGTCGCCCCGACGGGCACGGAGCCTCGTGTGGGTGCACGAATCGAGGTGCAACACGAGAAACGGAGCATGGGAATCGTAGTGGACGGTGCACTCGACACAGTGCAGGCGTGGGCGTCCGTCCGGACGCTAGGCACGCTGTTAGAAATTTTATATAGGGTGCTTCCTATTCGGTTTGTAATCCGGTGTCTCGTGGGAACAGGCACGGCCCAGAGGGGATCGTGGACTGCGGCCGCTCCCAGCCCACGAGTCGTAGGGCCCCTCCAAGGTTCCTATATATACTTAAATAAGCCTGGTCCAATTACAAGCCAGTAGCGTAGGCCGACACTCTCATATTTTTTTTTATCTCTGTTTATCACATTATGGGCCAATCAGGATGCAAAGAAAGTCTGACGCCGACCTTAATTCTACCTATACGAGCCTAAACTTCTTAGCTAGAACTGTGATCTTTTTAAACGGTACTATTTGTGTGTGTATCTTGCTTGTCACCAAGGGCACACTTAACCTATTCGTGTGCGAACAGGAGGCATGTTTGGATGCTGGTAAAACGGGGTAAATATGATTAGAATTGGGTTTGACGACAAACTCGTGTACATGTATTGTTGAGTTCACGAAACCAAAACATAATATTATCTAATGAGTAAAGTCCATCACCGGTCCCTAAACTTGTACCACTGTGTCGTACCGGTCCCTAAACTCGTAAATTGACCGTTTAGGTCCTCAAACTTGTTCATCTGTGTCATCTCGGTCTCTAAACTTGTTCGTTTGTGTCATCCCGGTCCCTAAATTTGCAAATCACCCGTTTAGATCCTCAAACTTGTTCAGTTGTGTCGTCCCTGTCCGTAAACTTGGTTTTGAGCCTTATCTGGATAAAAAACAAGGCGATCTAAAAACTTTATATCAAAAAATAATTCATAACGTTTTCATATAAACTCGAATGAAGACAAACTTTATATCAAAATTGTACCCCTTGACGCGATCTACAACTTTGTAGTTGAAAAGTTTTTGAATTAAAACTGTTTAGGCTCCCAAAATATTATTGTATGTTAATAGATTTTGAAATTTGGAATTTAAAATTATGAAACAGTCTTGGATATTGATATAGTCTATATGAAAGTTATAGCTCTCAATACGATCTACAACATTGTAGTTGAAAAGTTTTTTAATTAAAACTATTTAGGGTCCCAAAATATTATTGTAAGTTTATAGATTTTAAAATTTAAAATTATCAAATAATATTGGATACTGAAATGGTCTATATGAAAGCTATAGTTCTCAGTACGATCTACAACTTTGTACTTGAAAAGTTTTTTATTTGAAGTCATTTAGTGTCCCAAAATTTAATTTTAAATTTTAAATTTTAAAATCTATAAACTTACAACAATATTTTGGGACACTAAACAGTTTTAATTAAAAAAAATTAACTACAAAGTTGTAGATCGTATTGAGAAATATAACTTTCATATAGACCATGTTAATATCCAAGATTGTTTGATAATTTTAAATTTTAAATTTCAAAATCTATAAGCATACAACAGTATTTAGGGACCCTAAACAGTTTTAATTCAAAAAAAATTCAACTACAAAGTTGTGGATCGATTCGAGGGCTACAATTTTGATATGAAGTCTGTCTTCAATCAAATTCATATGAAAAAGTTATGAATTATTTTTTGATATAAAGTTTTTAGATCGCTCTGTTTTGACCCAAATGAGACTCAAAACCAAGCTTAGGGACTGGGATGACACAACTGAACAAGTTTGATGACCTAAAAGGGTCATTTTTAAGTTTAGGGAACGAGATGACGTAGCTGAACAAGTTTGAGGACCTAAATGACCGATTTACGAGTTTAGGGACCGAGATGACACAGCGTTCCGGTGAAGGACTTTACTCTTATCTAATTTATGGGTGAAAAAATGGTTTTAGTTACGTGGATTTTTGTCCATTTCCATAAAAAAAAACAGTCCGGCACTTTTATTTCCTCCTAGTAATAAAAATTATGGAAAAATATTTTCCTGGAAAAAAGGAACATGAATCTATAACTTATTATTACAACTATAAAACTTAAAATGTAACTTGTAAAAGCTAGCAAAGAGTGCAAAGTACGTCTCCCGGCCGGTTCACCGGTATCAGCGTCGGCATTGTATAGACGACGTCGCCCGCAAAGCGCAGTCGCGTCGCGCCTCTCCTAACCGCTCCAAACGAAAGTCCGCGAACACTATTTTTGTCTTTGTATTGAAATATTCACTATCCATTATGGTTCTGGGTTAAAAAAAATGCTGCAAAGAACGACATGATAAATGTTTTCTAGAATATACTTATTTGAAGAAAGAAAAATGTTTTTTTTGTGCCGAGTAAAAATGCTCAATTGTTACGTTCAAAAAAAATGCTGAATTGTCTTTTTTTTATTATACTGTATGTGTATAATAATAAATAGAATCGATTATTATTACTCCAAGCTGCGGTATGGATTCCAGTGACAACTGACAACAACGTAGTTGTCGCAGCCCATGGCGCTGGAAGGCCAAACAAGAACTCCTACGGCGGAACGGATCCGACCGGGTCCGCGGCGGAACGGGTCGGCGCCGCCGGGACGTCAAACACTCGGGCTCGCTCGGCTGTTCGGCTCTCCGATCCTCTGGACCGGTCCGGTCCCCCGGTGTGGATACGTGCGTGCGTGCTCAGCGACCACGAGCCCGGGCGAACGCGCGAACGGGCGCCGCCTGCCTCTGCCTGCTGCTGCCGACTTGGACCCGTTCCACTCCACGGGAGCACGACCACCACGCGCACGTCCCCGCGGTTGCGGATGAGCTGGTCTGGTGTCGTTGGAGCGTGCCGCCCGTAGCCGTCGGGGTTGCGTCGCCCACGCGGCAGCATGCATACGCATGGAGATCGACGGCAGGGTCGCGGAGCCGGCCGGGGGCGGGCCGGCACGTACGTACGCCTTGTTGAATGGGACGGAACGGATCGTCGGAGTGCTGCTGCCTCGTCGTCGGGTGTCCCTGTCTGTTACCGGTCATCCTAGTCGTCCGAGTCAAGTGAGATGGACCGTCCCGTCCCATCGCTTTCGTCGCGCGTCCCCGTGCTCAATCGCACGCTGGCTGCCTGCACGACCCAGACAGAGGCTAGAGCTACCCCATCGGTGCGGTAACTACACGGTACTAGTACACACATCCTCTCATCTTTAGTTTAGCCGACCGAACCATCCAGAAGAAGAGGACTCGATGCATTGATCCTGTCAGCTCCGACTCCGACTGACTGCATGCGGACGGACGTGGTAGCAGCCACACTTAAGATGTAGTCAGTTTCTTTTCACCGTAAATATTCGTTTAGATTTGGCGACTAATTTTGAGGCTAGCTAGCCCACCGGAGCTAAACATGACCTAATTATAAAACTAATTATAGAAACCATAACTAATTCGTGAGATAAATTTATTAAGCCTAATTAATTAATCATTAGCACATGTTTACGGTAGCATCATATTGTCAAATCATGCACTAACTAGACTTAATAGATTCGTTTCACAAATTAGTCGCAATATGTGTAATTGGTTTTATAACTAGTCTATATTTAATACTCTAAATTAGTGTCTAAACATCCAATGTGGATAGATACTAAATTTTAGGGGAGAGAACCAAACACCGCCTACTCCCCTTCAAAATGAGGAGACTTTTTCACATTTCCTGTATTTTTTTAAAAAAGAAGTAAACTAATTTATGTAAAATTTCTATGTTTCAAAGGGACTCTTATTAGAAGAGCTACACCCCCGAGTTGAATCCACACGATTAGCTACTCACCACTGAGTACTCAACTTAGTCACACCCACACGCAACGTGTGATGGAGAGGGGATTTCACATTGCAACAAGGAAATAACCGATCAAAATTGGCATTTGCATTAAATAAGGAAAAACGGGATTTCTTGAACTCACTTTTATGATGGAGGGGGAGGATGAACTTCAGCTTCTTATTTTGTTGGTAGTTACCTTGCTCTTGGCTTGGATTTCTTCTATTCCTCTTTCTCTATTCTTGCTTCTTCTCTTTCTTCTCTCTATAGTTGTTGGCTTCTCCTTCCTTTGAGAGAGTGGGTGAGTGATGTGAGGGCGATATCTCCAGGGTATCGACCCAAGTCAATCGATATAGTTCACTTGAGTTGACTTGGGTCGATCAGATATGTCATGTGAAGATTATTAGCTAAAATCGCGACCTTTGTCCTCAGTAGTTAGGGTTGGGTGATGCCCAATAGGGTTGGCAAAAGGGTATCCATTACAGGAGAGAAACAAAAAGGAGAGGTCAAGGGACAAGATCAACATGAGGCCGGTGATCCACAAGGATTACGGGTCATGGGCGGATCCATGTTCATGGTTGTGGGTACGGTGCGGCCGCACCCACGAAAAATTTAAAAAACAGTGATTATGTTCAATTTTTCACCACATATATATGCACCCATACGATAAAAATCTATGCACCCACAGGGCCAGTGCACCCCCATTGACTTTGCTCTATCTCCGCCACTGTTACGGGTGGTTATCAAGGCTTCACATTACAGACCAAAGTAGGTGATAAGTAAGAGTTAGGGCTTCCAAGGGAGGCTTGCAAAGTTTAAATCTGGAACGCCCACTGGTTATTGTGGTTATTGTGTTGAGGTTGAGAAATGTGGAATACGAGTCACATGTCCGTGTTGTGTTGCGATGTGCATGAATTTGAGCTCAGCGTGCAAGCTAGACTAGTTTTGCAACTCCAAACGACCTGACCGGAGAATGGAAGAAAAGGTGTAAGTGTGAGAGACGGTCCTAAAAGCAAGAGCGGGGGTAAGCCTAGGCAAAATACCCGGTACCCATTACCCATACCCGAATTACCCGAATCCGGACTCGAATTACCTGAACCAAGGTACCCGAACTCAAATTCGGATACCGATTTTGATTACCTGAAATTAGTTTGGGTAATTCGGGTAATATCTGAAAGGATCTTGATGTCCCCTAGAGGGGGATGAATAGGCGTTTCTAAAAATTATCAACAAATAAAACTTGCAGCGGATTAGCAGACCGCGGAACCTCCGGGAAATTGCGCGGAACCTCCGGGAAACTACGCGGAGCCTTCGGGCAACACAGAGTACTCAGCAGCTGCTATGCCTAGACATCAAACTTAAACCAAACTTGATGATGTGCTTGGAGATGTTTAGTGGTAAGTCCACGAAGTACCTGCACTCACAAACACACACAACCAAGTAGATTGAGTGGAACACAAATAACGCAATTCAAAACATAAGGGATAAGACAAAAGATTTATCCCGTGGTTCAGCTCGTCATTAAGGCTTGCCTATGTCCACGTTATCGAGGAAGCCATAAAGGCTTTAGGTCTCTTCGAACCCTATCCTCTTCTCAAGTCCAACACCGAGGTTGAGCTTGAGGGTTCCACTAAGATCTCTAGGTAATACAAACTTTCCCACGGCTCACCACAAGCACGGGAGCTCACCGAGCGACGCTTAGCCATTTAGGAGGCTTTACCTCCAAGAGTAACGAATGCACAACGAATGCTTGACGTAGCCCAACAAGTGCTCAAGGTTTGGTTAGCTCTCTAACTCTTAATTTCTCACTCCCAACACTTAATCATTCCCTAAGCACTTCACTCTCACAAAAAGAGGTTGGGAGAGCTCTCACAAGGCTTGGATGGGTTTAAAATGTTTAGGGATCCAGCAGCACGGCCAGGAGATGTGGGATGGGTATATATACTCACCCCACAAAAACTAGCCGTTGGAGGCCAAAAACTAGCCGTTATGACCTACAGACCTCAAAACCTCCGTTCATAGGCTCGGAGCCTCTGCGGCCCGAAGCCTCCGCATAAAAGGGCGGAACCTCCGTGGGTCTTCAGGACAGCACAAGTTACCATACGGAAAAAGCCATAACTTTTTATTTTGAACTCCGTTTTCGATGATCTTGGACTTTCCGGAAAGCTTGTTTCGAGGGCTTTCCAACCCAACAAAGAACAAGCGTCAAAACCAACAAGTGCGAGTGTTGTGTCATTGTGTTTCTCTCATGTTAGCACTTGGATTTGGTTAGTTTGAGCACTTGAGACTTGTCTATGATTCGTGTTGCATACCTCTTAATAGTACGGCATACCTATACTCAAGATCAAGAGAATATAATCATTTCAGCCCCTTGAGTCTTCAATATCTTCATATGTCATTTCTTCTCAATATCTCTTCATAAGGGGTTGCAATCACCTTTTTGTCTCATCTCTTTGAGCAATCTCACCTTGAGCATGTGACTTAAACCATTTCAACACATATGAGTTCAATTCATGGCTTCAAGTCACTTCCATTAATGATTTGATCCTCAACACAATATGACTCCTCATAGCTTGATTGGTTCCTCGACTCAATGCAAGTACTCTCTTCTTCACCTTAGTCATGATACCTTGGTTCTCAAGCCATCGCTTGCCCTTCACCTCCGCTTAGTCCCTCGAAGCCCTTTCCTTGCTATCTTCACCTTATCAAGCCATACTCAAGTCATATCATACTAAGCATCCATTGAAAAGCTATTTCTTCAATATTGTGATCCCTGCTTGAATATTTTCTAGATATGAATGTTGAGATCAATCAAGCTTCAGTTTGATTCACATAGAGACATATGAATAAACATTAATATGGTCAAGCCAATTCACGGTTCCTCATATTCTCTTCATTTTGGCTTGACACTCCTAACACCCACTTGAATATTTATCTTCATACTTCTAGCTTGATCAAATTAAATGTAAAGTGAATTTTCAAATCTTTATCTATATAAGCAAACAAATGTAGAGACCGACCTATATCCAATATGAGTTGTGTCCTTTGTCATTTGACCTTTGCTTGGCATTTTCTCACTTATGCATTCTTGATTCATTCTTCAACCTTGATCAAAGCTAATTCACTATCAAACTCTTCTTGTTCATGCAAAGCAAGCCACCTATATAAGACCTTTCCATGTTATCATCTCATGTATTATTTACCAGCTGCCAAACATTTTTGCTTTCCCATGATGCCATGATATCCCACATATAGAAGTCATTTCATCAACTCCATTTGCATTGTTGTCCTTTTCTTGAACTAGATTGTTTCCATAACCTTCTAGCACAACAATACACAATTTTGACTTTATTTTGAATATTATGTGGAATACCATCAAGTTTGCCTTCTAGTTGAACCTTTGATACACTTCTCATCATACAATCTTCAAGTGTATGCAATACACTCAATTTCCTGTTCAACACTTAGCAAACTTATTAGACCTTTAATTATGTTGTCATTTAATTCACCACCCACTAAAGGTCTAGATGCACTTTCAATATCCCCCGGTACCCAAACTACCCGAACTACCCAAACATTTGTCTCTGTCTTTGTATTTATCATTTACTGTTAGTTGAACACTTGAACTTATCACTTTATTAGAATATAATTCTCTCAGTTTGAACAAGTGACTTTAATACGTTATTCTCTACAAAATGCTATTGAAATTATATATAAATTGCTGCTGAAATTATATATAAATTGCTACTGACTATTTGTGTAGTTTGCTGTTTTTTTTATAAATTCGGGTATATCGGGAATACCCCAACCCGAACCCAAATTATCGGATACTCGAAATTACGGGTAGTGTTTTTTCAGGACTAATATCGGGTAGAATTTCGAATTACCCGACCCGAAAAAATCAGGTAACCCGAACGCCCAGGCCTAAGTGGGGGAGTGAGTGATGGAAGAAGAGATGTCAAAAGCGAGGGATGGTGGACCGATGGAATTTTTCTAATATTAAATGCAGATATAAAAATGTGAACCGAGACATAGAATTTGTCTATCTTTAATATTAAGTAGGAGTATATAGATTGGTCTTTTGCGGCAGTACAAGTGGAGGCACAACATGCTTTGACGAAACGAAACTTGATCTCGTCCCTAGGTTGATTATGGCAATAATGCATTTCAAAGACAGAGGAACTGTCTACCTTGTTCCATCTAGACAAAACAATCTTCCCCTAGTATCCATTTTTTTGTCTTAACGGCACCTCATCTTAACAACAAAATAAAACCACCATTAGGCTGCCCATATTATACTACTACCTGCTCCATTTCATATGGACCATGCAACAAAGACAGAGACTGGCTGGCTGGAGCCTGGAGGAGGAGGAAGGAAGATGGCGGAGAGGGGGAATCCGTGGGTGTACGCGTCGAAGCAGACACCTCATCTCCCCTGTCGCCCTACACACGCCGCCCCTCCAGCTGTGCCCAGCTCGGTCGCACCGCACGCCATGGACACTGGACTCCTTCACCTCACCTTGCATTTCCATGGGGACGCGCTCCACCTCCAGCTCCAGGATTAATTAACAAGCAGCTAAACAATTGCAGAATTGCTATGCTGTCTCATGTCAAACAGCTAAGCATGCAGTACACTCCCACACATTATTCTACTGCCCCAAGGCCGGTCCCAATAAGGACATGCATCCGGCCATTTTCTATGCGAACAATTCAAGCCGCGAGTGGACGAAATTTGCTCCCGTGCATTCAGTCTAGTCGTACTCGTACCCTTCATTTGCAAATTGCAATCCATGCATTTGTCTGAAGTTTCTCAGAATCGTCTGGAGCTAGCAGAGTGGAGATCCTATCCTCTGAATGCATACGGATTGTCGAGACGGTGTCGGAGCGGTGCTGCTCGTGATCAGGGCAGGAGGAGGTGGGTTAAGGGTTTCAGGATTTGGATTGCCGGCGGCGGCAGGCTCGAATTTTAGGGGGGACATAAACAAGCTTCAAAAGATATGGCAGAGCAGGCAAATCTGGCACAGCAAGTTAACAAGGATATGGTTCTGCTCATGGGAAAGGACGAAAGAAGTGGAGGCCGGCTGTGAGGAGGAAGACGTGGCACTACTACGTACATGAAATTTAGAGACGTCTCTCTTTTAGGGTAGAGGTGGCTCTATAAAATAGATTTGTAAAAAGGGTTTTCGAGCCAATCAGGCTTTACGAATTGATTTTAGTCTTTCTAAAAATAGAGGGTACTTTTAGAGGTGATTGAGTTTTCCGGCTGCCTCTAGAAACTATAAATGTAGCCATTTGTAAAGACATACGGAAATTCCACCTGTCTTACAATTTTTTCAAATGAAGTTGGGTACGGACATTATTTTATACCAAAGTCGTAGTACTCGATTAAAGCGGATGGAGCTGCTCGATGGACAGACGACAGCGGCAGCTAAGAACACCTACGACAGTATCTTCATCGACCAGCTCAACCCCTCGTATGTTGAGATAATGCGATAGCTCTTCCCTGACTCACCAGAAGAGCGGGTGCAAGGAGAGCGGGCGAGCGCGTTTGACCGTCGATACTGGCTAGCTAGCATTATTAACGAGTAATAGCTCATGATCTCCTTCTGCTAGAGAGGGAAAGATCCGATTGTATAACACTATCCCCTAGTCTGCCATGTCTGTGGCACGTCATTGTAACTTTCAGTATTTCTCGATCTTAATACAAAAGATGCTCAAACTTTTTACGCATTCGAGAAAAAAAGTTGTAGTACTCGAAGAGATCAGATCTGCAACTTTATAATTGACTACTTTTTGCATTGAAATCATTTAAGGTTCAAAAATTTTGTTTTAAGTTTTCATAATTTGAATGCAATTTTGAAAAGTTTTTAAAGCATGGGACAGAGAAATGATGTAAACCAAAATCGTAGTACTCGAAGAAATTTTTAACTTTGTAGTTGACTACTTTTTCATTTGTCCAAAAATTATGTTTTAATTTTTTTGTTTTCTAAATTTATTTTTTTGAATTTTTTAAATAACCTATGATAGAGAAACTACTTAAACCAAAGTTGTAGTGCTAGAGAGAGAGAGATGCAACTTTGTTGTTGGTGAAATTTTCATTTGAATTCAATTAGGAGCGAAAAATCATGTTTATATTTCAGAGTTTGAAATTCTTTTTTTTTTTTGTTTTTTGAACTGACTTCAGATGAAGATACTAGTTAAATCAAAGTTATAGTACTCGAAGAAATTTGCAACTTTGTTGTTGATAAATTTTTATTTGAAATCATTTAGAGTCCGAGAATATGTTTTGCATATATTTTGCAATTTATATTTTGATTTTTTAGATGACCTCAGACAAAGAAACGGTCTACACCAAAGTTTTAGTCCTCAAAGAGATCTAAAATTTTCTAGTTCAATTTTTTTCATTTTAGTTCTTTTAAGATCTCAAATACGTATTATAATATTTGCTGAAATAAATATAAAAGGATTGATCAATCACTTGCCCGGCGCAGTGGTAAGGAAGGAACACAGAAGTGTGAGATCTTGAGCTTGATGTAGCCCGCTCAAATATACATTACAATTTTTTACATTCAATATTACATTCAATAGATTGTATCAAAATTATTTAATTTAGAGTGTGTGATCTCCTATGTAAAATTGAAATAACCTAAAAAATAAAAATACAATCCGAAGGAGCCTTATTTTAGCGGTGGACTACGAAAAAATCTAGAGACTCTTCGCTACAAGGGTCGAAATTTTGTCAGACGACACGAACTCGAACGACACATACTAGTATATGTCAATGTGAAAATGCAGCTAAAAGATAAGTAAAAAGGGAGCGGCAGGTAGTACACACGTCTTTCGCTTACTCTATTATCCAGTAATATCCACAGCATTTGACACGAAAACACGGACGCGATGACTTTTACTTTACACTGGAGAGGATTCTTCAGCTCGACCGTGTTGATCAATCTTCTTCAAAGTTTCTCTCTTTTCTTTGTTGATTGAGTTTCTTTGGTCGTCATTTGATCTGGATGCTCTCATGTTAATTTTCGTGCACTTTCTTGCCGTTGAACGCATTTCGCTAGCCCATTTATGCAGGCGAAAGAAAAGAATATACACGCTGATCTGCATTTTGACCAAGTAAATATACGGGCATGGCGTGGGCCCCACCGAGGAGATGAAAAGTCAATGGCATGCCAGCTCCTCTTGTCCCCTTCCACCTATAAATCGCCCGCCCACCCACCTCCTCCGCTGCACTAAACCCAAGCAAGCCAAGCCTGACCTGAAGCCTCCCCTGCCACTTCGCCGGCGCCACCGCAGCACACTCAGACGAGAGTATGGATCTGCTGAACCCTGAGCAGATCTCGGAGTTCCGGGAGGCGTTCGCGTTCTTCGACAAGGACGGGGACGGGTGCATCACGGTGGAGGAGCTGGCGACGGTGATGGGTTCCCTGCAGGGGCATCGCCCCAGCGAGGACGAGCTGGGCGAGATGATCCGCGACGCCGACGCCGACGGCAACGGCACCATCGACTTCCCCGAGTTCCTGGCGCTCATGGCGCGCAAGACCGCCGCCGGGTCCGCGTCCGGGGGTGCCGGCGGCGCCGACGGCGACGACCCCGACGAGGAGCTCCGCGAGGCGTTCAAGGTGTTCGACAAGGACCAGAACGGGTACATCTCCGCCACCGAGCTCCGCCACGTCATGATCAACCTCGGCGAGAAGCTCACCGACGAGGAGGTGGAGCAGATGATCCGCGAGGCTGATCTTGACGGCGACGGACAGGTCAACTACGATGAGTTCGTAAGGATGATGATGCTCTCCGACGGTGCCGGCGCCGGCGGCGGCCACGCCGGTGCTGGAACCACCGGCCACCACCAATGAACCCGTTCGTCCGTTCATCTATCCGCCGTGTAGCTACCAGGCTAGCATTTTCGGTCACGTACGTCCATCCATCTCCATTTTCTCCAATGGAGTGGCGGATGGTCCCTGCATTCATCTCTGCACTTCTGCTTCCTTTCTTTTCAGTTTTCACCCAAAAAAATTAGTATCCGTCTCTGTACTGTTATGTAACTGATCAAATATTCAACCAACAGTTTAATTGACTTATTGAATGAATTCGTCAAAGGACGACGAACCATCGATCGATAAACAAGAACGTACGTATACCATCTTCATTCACTCAAAATCAAAACTGCATCGCTGAATTTGATTTGGGATTTGGTTTGACCCACCCACCGACAGACAGATGATGCCAGTTGGAAGAGGGCTTTATTTTTTGTTTTGTCCACTCCCCGGCGGCTCTCCTCTCCTGAAGTAGGACCTACTATATTTTTTTTACCATACCATGGCTGCTGTTGGTGGTGGTGAACTGGTGATGTACACATGGCATGAGACCATGAGTCAGTGAGAACCGTGACATCATTCTTGTGGACTTTTTCACCGGTTTAGCTTACCCTCTCGCTTCCTCTGCCTGATTCTGTACTTGTAGATGCATGTTCAACTGAGGCTATTCGGAAATTACACAAGCAAATGCATGCATGGTGGTACTCTGTTTTCTTCCTTCCGCGGAGGCATGAAGCTCTGTTTTACCTTGGGGACTCTGACCAGAAATTGTTACCCGACTAGAGAGGCAGGCAGTTTCCAACCACATTTCTGATGCATGCTGTGGTAGTCTACTGATTGAATGGTAATATGGGAGTATCCTTGTAGTAGATGACATGACAGAATGCAGTCAGCTTAGGGTGATTAGAAATTGGGCGAGTAAATGGGGGCACTCTGTTTTTCTACCTTATAAACTCGAATTTACTCGAGACTTTGACAAGAAATCGTTAACCTGACTAGAGGCACTTCCCAACCACATCTCTCGTTAACCGCTGTTGGCCAGACTTTGCAGCTGCGACTGAAATGTGCATTGAGGTCCCACTATGTGGGTTCAGTGAATTATTGACAAATAAAATAAAGGGATTAATGAGTTTAATGAGTAGTGAACATGTTTAGCCCTAATAAGAAAATAAAAAGGTGACTAATGCCCCCTCGAAAGGAAAGGAAAGAGCATATGGATCTACGAATAGGATTTAGTTCCTTTTATTTTCAAAAAAAAGTGGCTTTATGCATGTCATACTATTGAGGGGATACCAATTTATAGTTTTGTAGGTGTCTCTGTGCTAAATATCATTTGATCAAACTAATAGAGAGATAGATGACACAACAAGGACACTTTAGAAATTTAGTAACCTAGGGCGTCCCCAACAAGCTATCAAATAGCTACCGAACAATATTTGTTGTGCTATTTGGAAGAAAGAGAGTAGAAGAAATAGACTCGTTAACGAGGACTGAAGCGCTAGACTCGCACGTCTCCCAATAAAACATGTGTCTGCATCTCACTTCTATGCATGCTGCGTAGCTTGGTATTTTCTTTCTTTCTTTTTTAATTTGATCAGTCGCAAGTACTGATGCTTCAAGCAAGGAACAAATTCACCGTTTTTTTAAGGACAGCAAAAGGTTTGTCCCGATTTGTATTACACGGAAAAAAATGTAAAACAGGTGTAAGTCTAGTTTTTTAAAGTAAACTAGGCCTAAAAACCACGTTTTACTAGGAAGAGTGCTTCACTGTTTCAATTGACGCATAGTCACAAGGGGCTTGATTGGTTCACTTTCCAGCAAAACCCGGCTCATAGCAGGGGATGCTTGCCACTGCTGGTCAGGCTTCTGCTGTTGCAACTGAACTTTTGTTCCCGTTTGCGTGCAATCAGGCCATGGGGAAAACTTGTTTGGTCTGCATGCGTGATGCGTCCAGCTGCTTTCATCTCTCAAGAACCCGTCCACGCGTTTGCACATTCCGTATTCCGTGAGCCAGGCTTGGAGGGATGTTTTGCATTGCAACGGGTAGGCACAATTCGCATTCCAGGCAACCAATCCAGCTGTGGTTGTACCCGGCCATGGCTAACAGCATCTTCAAGAGATTACTTATCTTATCCATAATATACTAAAAATATATAATATAAGGTATTATAGTTACTCCAACAAATTACTCATCATTTCCGATACTTAAAAGCTTTAAGTAACTACTCCCTCCGTCCTGAAATATAATACATTGTGACTTTTAAAATTTTTACTGAAATATAATGTATTCTATGCAATGATTATGTCTAGATTTGGCAAAGTTTGTTAAAAAAAAGAAACCATGATTTGAGGAGAAACACCTTAATTAGAATAATCCATGGGTACATTCTTCGTTTGAAGGTTTTCTTAAGTTGTCTTAAAATTTTTATTCGAATGCACTATATTAGGAGGGAGTACACTTAAAATGCACCCCCTCTCCCTCAAATATAGGTGACCCACTCGCTCACCGCTATCTACTTTGGTATTGGTAATATGTTGGTAGAGGAGAAGAAAAGGCTACACAACTAACAATAAAAGATCGCCTATATAAACTTTTAAGGGACATAACATAAATAATCGATTGGGGATGCTCTAAGACGATTTAGTAGGTTACCTCTAATACAATGAGTATGTTGATGGTATCTGTCGGTGCGAAAAGTGACCAACAAATAAATATTTATAGTTTTGCCGTACATTGTGATCGGATATGGCCTAGCACTCAATGACACATGATTTATACTGGTTCAGACAACGTGCCCTACGTCCAGTTTCGGTCGGTCGGTGACTTTATTCCTGAGCCCAGGTGCTCGAAGTTTGCTGTGGTGTTACAAACGAGTGGGAATAAGAAGTGAGTGTTAAAGGTCCGGTCGGACTCTGAACCGAATGGTGGAGAGTGACGGGAGCTCTAACGTGCGCTAAGTATTGGGGCGTATGCTCTGTATAGATTTAGAGTTCTAGAGCTGTAGAGCTGTTCAAATGCTCAGATTGTCTAGAGCTAGCCGGAGAGATTCTGAACCACCGTCCTTGTTGGAAGAGAGCGCATCCTCTTTTATAGGTGAAGGGGATGGCCTTATAAGTTAGAGAGAAAGACAGAGAGAGTGTGTGTACGTGTGCTACCTAGTCTTTGTTGCTCATGCCATCGGGTAATACTGTTCATGCCCAGATGCGTCTGGCAGGTTTTACCGTGTTCGCCTGGTATGGTAAATGTCGGCGCCTACAATACTGTAAGACAAATGTCGACGCCCACAACACTGTTTGGGTTCTGACATGCGTGGAAGATTGCATAGTACCCGTCTGGCATGGCCTGGAGGCACTGCCCTGTAGGTGTGCAGGGTATGGCAGGGTTCGGTCCTTGGTATTATGGTTGACTTGAGCGCCTTACCTTATCTGCTCCGCCTGATCCTTGGGTCCTCACCGAGCGGCGCATCCCTGGTCGGTCGTTCCCAGTTGGCTCCGACCGTGTCGGTCGGGGAAGAATCTCGAGCGGAGGTCTGGTGCATTCCCGATCGAAAAAAGGGGTCGGAGTCGGACTATATCCTCCTTGGCCAAGCCTTCCGATCGGAGATCGGATCTTTCTCCCGGCCGGTCGTTAGGTAACTGGGCCGGCCCGGGAGACGCGCGTTGTTGCTACGCCGCCTGCTGGGCTGAGTTTTCGCTGGGAAGTGGGCCCATTGGGGACCCCGGGTTTATGAACCCGATAGGAGGCCCCGAACCCTTTTGGGACTTCTGTGAAGTCGTGAAGGGGTTGTTTACACTCGTTTTATGAGCGCACCCGGTGGGCGTAAGATCGTGGGTTGTCGTCGGGCGAGACGGAGCGCCGACCCAAAGCGTCGGGCGAGCTAACTCAGGCATCGGGGCGCCAACCTAGGCGTCGGGCTCGGCCGAGGGGTCGGTCGAGATGGAGTCGCCAACCCAGGCATCGGGCTCGCGCGCAGTTGAGGGGTCGGGCGAGACGGAGTTGCCAAACCAAGTGTCGGGCGCCAACCTGAGCGTCGGGCACGGCCGAGTGGTCGGGCGAGATGGAGTCACCAACCCAAGTGTCGGGCGCCGACCAGACCGTCGGGCGCGGCCGAGGGGTCGGGCGAGACGGAGTCGCCAACCCAAGTGTCGGGCGCTCACCTGAGCGTCGGGCCCGGCCGAGGGGTCGGGCGAGACGGAGTCGCCAACCCAAGTGTCAGGTGCCGACCTGAGCGTTGGGCGTGGCCGAGCGGTCGGACGAGACAGAGTCACCAACCCAAGTGTCGGGCGCCGACCTGAGCGTCGGGCGTGGCCGAGGGGTCGGGCAAGACGGAGTCGCTAACCCAAGTGTCGGGCGCGGCCGAGGGGTCGGTCTAGTTTCGTGCATTACCCCGTCCACGGTTTCCGCAACCGGAGGGGTTGAGCTATCGTCGCTTGCCTCGATGGCTCGAGTGATGCGTTCGGTGAGCTTAATAACGGGTACGTTCGATTGGAATCTGGGTCCATCGTTCGTAATGGGGTCGGCATAGCCCTCATGTGGCATTTCACTACTCCTTAACAGATAGATGATGCCAGTTGGATGAGGGCTTTATTTTTTGTTTTGTCCACTCCCCGGCGGCTCTCCTCTCCTGAAGTAGGACCTACTATATTTTTTTTACCATACCATGGCTGCTGTTGGTGGTGGTGAACTGGTGATGTACACATGGCATGAGACCATGAGTCAGTGAGAACCGTGACATCATTCTTGCGAACTTTTTCACCGGTTTAGCTTACCCTCTCGCTTCCTCTGCCTGATTCTGTCCTTGTAGATGCATGTTCAACTGAGGCTATTCGGAAATTACACAAGCAAATGCATGCACGGTGGTACTCTGTTTTCTTCCTTCCGCGGAGGCATGAAGCTCTGTTTTACCTTGGGGACTCTGACCAGCAATTGCTACCCGACTAGAGAGGCAGGCAGTTTCCAACCACATTTCTGATGCATGCTGTGGTAGTCTACTGATTGAATGGTAATATGGGAGTATCCTTGTAGTAGATGACATGACAGAATGCAGTCAGCTTAGGGTGATTAGAAATTGCGCGAGTAAATGGGGGCACTGCCTTTTGGTCCAGACAACAGATATAAACTCGAATTTACTCGAGACTTTGACAAGAAATCGTTAACCTGACTAGAGGCACTTTCCAACCACATTTCTCGTTAACCGCTGTTGGCCAGACTTTGCAGCTGCGACTGAAATGTGCATTGAGGTCCCACTATGTGGGTTCAGTGAATTATTGACAAACAAAATAAAGGGATTAATGAGTTTAATGAGTAGTGAACATGTTTAGCCCTAATAAGAAAATAAAAAGGTGACTAATGCCCCCCTCGAAAGGAAAGGAAAGAGCATATGGATCTACGAATAGGATTTAGTTCCTTTTATTTTCAAAAAAAAAAGTGGCTTTATGCATGTCATACTATTGAGGGGATACCAATTTATAGTTTTGTAGGTGTCTCTGTGCTAAATATCATTTGATCAAACCAATAGAGAGATAGATGACACAACAAGGACACTTTGGAAATTTAGTAACCTAGGGCGTCCCCCAACAAGCTATCAAATAGCTACCGAACAATATTTGTTGTACTATCTGGAAGAAAGAGAGTAGAAGAAATAGACTCGTTAACGAGGACTGAAGCGCTAGACTCGCACGTCTCCTAATAAAACACAGTCCATCATGCGCGCCCTTGCGCGCCTAGTATATTAGGACGATTATCATATACAGATGTAGAATTTTTGTTGGCAAAGAATTTGTTTCTCTTTATGGAACATATACACGTACAAAAACTGCAGAAATTGGCTCGAGCTTTTCCATGTCATAGATAAACTTAGGTTAAGTTTCCCTCGTGTAGACATGAATCAATGAAGAGCCGCTTGAACGACAACTGTAAGAACATTAACTCATCATCCATCATTAATATTGTGCTAAATTGTTGTACAACTGAAAAGGTACCTAAATGGAAAAAGGAAGTTTCAACTGTTGCCAACGCTAAACATATGAGTACATTAATGCTGGATGGCTTCGCAGATGTCTTTTAAAAATATGCTGCACCTTTGGCTCTCTTTCATCTTCGCTAGAACTGTGTATGGTACCTGCATTTCTCCGATCAATGTAGCATCATTTCGCTTCGGAACTCAGGATAGAGAGGGCGATGTGTGGAACCAGCATGGAATTGTTAATGATATGTTAGATGTGTACCGGCTCAAATTTAGTAAGTCCAGGGTAAGAATTGAGTAGATAGATGTATGCTACATACCTTGGTTGTAACCCTCTCTTATGACATAGAAGAAACCATGTCTGGCAAGTTGAAGAATCTTGTGGGATGCAACCCGTGAAAGGGAAAAAGTAATATTATTTAGTTGGGAGAAACATTAGAAGAATTTATTGTAATGTTCTATTTTGATCTGGCAGCTAACGACACTTCTATGTCATAAGAGGTCAATAATGTAAACTGAAGTTAGTAATGATGAAAATACTCAGTCTTAGCTGTTTTCATTTACCTATTACTTGGCTTCTTGATCAAAGAGGTCGCTGGTAGAGTCAAAACTTTCTACCAGACCTGCAGGACAGATGAGTCATTTGGATGTGTGCATGCCCAAAAGGAAACTGGCTATGTATGACTATAACCACCCAAATAAGGTCCTTCCATCTCTACTCCACATAATATTGTACCATGCAACCATTTTATGAGCCGTACATACATAGGGCTAAGGGCATCAGGCTGCAATGACTTGTAACAGTGACATATATGAGACATCGGAAACATCGAAGGCCTTTGACCAATAAAATCTAGAAATAAAAAAGCATGGAAAAAGAACAGAGTAAAAATGAATAGGTTGAGGGGAAGAAAAAGGTGTGTGAGAGAAAATAAAACATCTATCGATTGCAAGAGTGATTTTAAAAACAGGAAATAGAGACCAACCTATTATCAATTCTATATTATACTAAATAACAATCAATAGTAGTATAAAGGAGGATATAACTCTATATATATTCCATAGCTAAAAATCTAACATGCAACTATAATTATGTCAGGAAGAAGGGCGCCATAGTATGCATATGACACATAGGTAAACATAGACGGCAAACAGATGTAGAGAGGAAACTCACCAAGATGCCATGGCCCGATTCTTTGGCCAACAACATAACAAAGCCTAATCTAAAAATCATGGCATCTTATAGTTAGTCATTAATCAACTAAATAGACGGACAACGAAAAGATAGGCAGACCAGAAACTCAACAAGGTGTGGTGGACCAATTATGAGGTTGTTCTAACCAAGCACACCACAAGGCCAATCATAGCAGTATTTCGTAGTCACTCACTAAGGGCCTGTTTGGATCCCTACCTCTAAAGTTTAGAGCTCTAAAGTCTTTAGAGCACTTTAGATCACTTTTGAGGTCTAAAGCTCTAATATGAGGTTGACTAAAAATTTAGAGCTAATTTTAGACCACCTGTTTGGAGCTTTAGCTCTAAAGTTTAGAGGAGAGAATCCAAACAGGCCCTAAATCACCGTACAGGACATGCTATCCGGTTGTACTAAGTGGTCCATGGAATCTCTAGTGTAGGAATGATAGCTCTACTTACCAGCATGAAAAGAATTATTCTAGTGTTTGTAATATCAAAAGAATAATACCGAAAATGACACTAATCTAAAAAGGATGACAAAAGCCATAATACAATGGACACGGTTGTATGGCATGGGGCTGCCGAAGTATTGGGAGTAAACCGGAGGCTGTAAAAGCAGGGGACAAAATGCCTCGTTGATAGTAAATCAGACGGCCTAATTTCTATTTGCTGTCGTGGACACCCTAAAAGATGGTCGAACTGTGTCTCTCATTTTGTCTGAATTTTGCAATAACTGCATATTCTAGCTGGAGTTCTCCAGTGAAGACACTGTCTCTCCCATTTTGACTGATTTTGGCAATAACCGCATAGTGCATATTGTAGCTGGAGTTCTCCAGTGAAGGCACTGTGGCTCTCATTTTGTCTGTATAAATAAAAGATCGCCTAATAAAAGATCGCCTATATAAATTTTAAGGGACATAACATAAATAACCTGTTGGAGATGCTCTAAGACGATTTAGTAGGTTACCTCTAATACAATGAGTATGTTGATGGTATCTATTATCTAGTTTTATATATTACCACGTAATGTTACGATGTGTTTGGATGATTTAATAAACACCTACCATAATAGGTTGTCTTTAACTCTATATCTCAGACTCGTAGTAATTCTATGATTCCTTAATATGTGCATGAAACAAAGAACTCTTGCATTGCATGATCAACAACTTGTGCAAAGTTGCTTGATTAGTTCATAGTCCTAATTTTTTGATTGCTTTGTGAAACAATACCCTCCTTCTGTTCTCTCCTCTCTCTCTCTCCACATCATAAAGAAACTCTTTGGTATTTGGATCCAGGGACTAAAGTTTAGTTCATGTCACATCGAACGTCCAGATGCTAATTAGGAGAACTAAACATGAATTAATTATAAAACTAATTGCACAGGTGGAGACTAATTTATGAGACAAATATACTAAGCCTAATTAATCTATCATTAGCACAGGTTTACTGTAGCATCACATTGTCAAATAATAGACTAATTAGGTTTAATAGATTCATATCACAAATTAGTCTCCATATATGCAATTAGTTTTGCAATTAGTCTATGTTTAATATTTTAAATTAGTTTCTAAACATCATTGCTTGAGATGATGTATGTATTGTGTTCTCAATTAGTTTTCTCAGAATATACCCTATGGGCGCGTTCGGCTGGTCTGAAAATTTCAGACCAGCCGGCTGCTCCGGCTGCTTCTCCTCACATGCTACAGTACAACTTCTAGTCGCTACAGTATTTCTCTCTCACACAACCAGCCACTACAGTGTTTTGTCTTCTTTTTTCACACAAACGAACGGGGCCTATAATTCATAAATGGTGCATAGAGAAAACAATATTCATTCGTGGGTGGCACATACATTACTCTATAATTCATATAAGTGATGTGGCACATACGTAGCTTGCAATCCCACATGTCATTAGCTTTAGGCATGTAATATTTTTATTGGACATTTGACCTCTCCTAAATAAATGTTGTCAAATGAAAAATAACAACCGGAAACTCTCCATGAGAGTTGTACATAGTTTCTTCATCTGAGGTGGTTTGAAAAACTCAAAACTTTGAATTCAAAATTTGATGACCTGAAACAAATATTGGGACCACCAAACAATCTCAACTCAAATACAAAGTTGTAGGTCGCATTAGGAGTTACAAGTTTGGCATAGACATTATCAACCTCTGAGGTTGTTTGAAAAATTCAAAACATTGAATTTAAAATCTGGCAACTTAATATGAATGTTTAGACCAATAAACTATCTCAAATAAAAAAAAATGTTAACTACAAAGTTGTAGATTATGTCAAAAACTACTACTATGGTACAGTCCATGTCAACATCAGATGCCATTTGAAAAAAAATGAATATAAAAATATGGTAACTTAAAATGAATATTTGGTTATCTAAAATATCTCAGATAAAAAGTTTGTCAATTATAAAGTTGAAGATCGCGTCGAGGTTTACATTTTTTTTGGTAAGTTTAAGTGTGTATGTTGTTTGATATTCATCCATGAGAGGTAATAAAATGTACGCAGCTTGCCGATTCGTGTTGTTTAGTATAAACCAGCATGACATGTCATTTGCTCCGTATTAAATAATAATAAAGGGGATAGTATGGCCTACTATATAATTTTTTACCATACCATGGCTGCTGTTGGTGGTGGTGAACTGGTGATGTACACATGGCATGAGACCATGAGTCAGTGAGAACCGTGACATCATTCTTGTGGACTTTTTCACCGGTTTAGTTTACCCTCTAGCTTCCTCTGCCTGATTCTGTCCTTGTAGATGCATGTTCAACTGAGGCTATTCGGAAATTACACAAGCAAATGCAGGCCCCGTTCGCTTCGTTGAAAAAATAAGCCAAAATATTGTTCCGACTGATTTGTTGTGAGAGAAAAATACTGACTAAAAAAAGAAGCTGAAAAGTACGGATTATAAGAGAAGCGAACGGGCTGGTGGTACTCTGTTTTCTTCCTTCCGCGGAGGCATGAAGCTCTGTTTTACCTTGGGGACTCTGACCAGAAATTGTTACCCGACTAGAGAGGCAGGCAGTTTCCAACCACATTTCTGATGCATGCTGTGGTAGTCTACTGATTGAATGGTAATATGGGAGTATCCTTGTAGTAGATGACATGACAGAATGCAGTCAGCTTAGGGTGATTTGAAATTGCGCGAGTAAATGGGGGCACTCTGTTTTCTACCTTTTGGTCCAGACAACAGATATAAACTCGAATTTACTCGAGACTTTGACAAGAAATCGTTAACCTGACTAGAGGCACTTCCCAACCACATTTCTCGTTAACCGCTGTTGGCCAGACTTTGCAGCTGCGACTGAAATGTGCATTGAGGTCCCACTATGTGGGTTCAGTGAATTATTGACAAATAAAATAAAGGGATTAATGAGTTTAATGAGTAATGAACATGTTTAGCCGTAATAAGAAAATAAAAAGGTGACTAATACCCCCTCGAAAGGAAAGGAAAGAGCATATGGATCTACGAATAGGATTTAGTTCCTTTTATTTTCAAAAAAAAAAGTGGCTTTATGCATGTCATACTACTGAGGGGATACCAATTTATAGTCTTGTAGGTGTCTCTGTGCTAAATATCATTTGATCAAACTAATAGAGAGATAGATGACACAACAAGGACACTTGGAAAATTTAGTAACCTAGGGCGTCCCCCAACCAGCTATCAAATAGCTACCGAACAATATTGGTTGTACTATCCGGAAGAAAGAGAGTAGAAGAAATAGACTCGTTAAGACTGTCTTCAACAAG
Source organism: Miscanthus lutarioriparius (assembly GCA_904845875.1). Lineage (NCBI taxonomy): Eukaryota > Viridiplantae > Streptophyta > Magnoliopsida > Poales > Poaceae > Miscanthus > Miscanthus lutarioriparius. The sequence continues at coordinate 17,942,045 of CAJGYO010000014.1, read as the reverse complement.
GAACCTATTGTTAGTTGATCTCCACCAATAGCCTCAACGGCCTATTGTGCCCTTGTCTCTGCTCCCTGATCGGGGGATCCCAACCCTAATACGGTTGGTGGGTCCCTGTCGCACAGCACACATAAAAGGCAAGGTGGGGATCTAGGCTAAGCGAACGAGGTTCACTGGAGCCGCCATCCCACCTAAAGAAAACCCTAATCTGATCCTAAAGAAGTGCTGCCAGCGACGGGATGTGCCCCACCACCGCCGTCGCACCACTGCAGGGTCACCACCGGACTGCCGTTTCACCACCGAGCCGGAGCTGCCCCTACACCGGCGTCTACGCTGCTGCTGTGCCGCAACAGTGAAAGGCGAGAAGGGTCTTCCCCGGATCTACGGGTTACACACACAGAGGTACGAATCATCGATCCTAACAATGGTACCAGAGCTAGGCTGCCTCTGTGTAACCCGAACCCTAATCGGGTAAAAGAAACTGAAAAGAGACTGGGGGTGGCGGAAGTCACTAACTACCGGTCATGACACACCGACGTCTTCGCCGGCCCGCGGCAAGAAAACAAGATCCATTCGGATCAGAGGAGAGATAGGGCCCTCGGCTCACAAAGCCGAACCCTAACCCAAGAACAGAACAGATCCAATTCGGATCTAAGAAAAGAAAGGAGTTCCTTACGGATCTAAACAAAGAAGGGGAAGGGGAGAGATTCGGAAAGAAAAGGTTCAACCGAAACCCTAACCCTAATTTGTAACCCCATCCCAAATCGGATTAATCCCAAAAGAAGAAGGGGAAGGGGAAGAAGGGGAAGGGAAGAGATTCGGAACCCTAACCCCCTCATCCCAATCGGAATCAACTCCGAAAAGAAAAGAAATTAAAAGAAAACGAATACCTAAACCGTAATCCCCACCTATCAGATTCGAATAAGAGAAAAGGAGATCCAAATCCGAAGGGGAAGGGGTGGATCTACCTCGCCGTGCGTCGGGATGCCCTTCGCCGGCGTGGGAGAAGAAGGGCCGAACCGGGGCAGCTGCTCGCCGGGCTCGGTAAAGGGGGCACTGGGCCAGGCCGCTCGCCCGGCGCTGTGTGCCCTCCCCCGCGTGCTCACCCGTTGGGGAGCACGCGCCGCCGGCAAGGGGGCAGCGTCGGCGCCATGCCTCGCTACACCGTCCGCTCACTCGCCGTCTCGCTCTCGGTGGATACTGTCCTTGCGCTGAGAAAGATAGAACGGCGCGAGAGAAAGAAAGAGAGAGAACGAAGAAGAGAGAGAATCAGAAAGGAGCAAATGAAACTAGGGTTCGGGACCGCGGCCGGTGAAGACCTTTTGTTCGGCCGAAACGATCGGACGGCCGTCGGATGAGATCCAACGGCACCGGATGCACGGGCCAGCGAGCGGCCTAGGCGGACGAGCGCACCGCTGCTGACACTTTGTCGCCCAGCCAGTTGTTGCGCCTGTGGTGGCAAGCGTCACAAGATGAGTGGGCCAGCCATTTAGCGTGCCGGGTCCGCGGTATCAGAAGCTGATAGGTCTGTGTAATTGTTACTACTGAGCCAGCCCAAAAATGAATAGAAGAATATAGAAAGGTTTTATTTAATTTCAGAAGCTGACTTGAATGAATTCCAATGGTTTAAAATTTCTGGTAAAAGTACACCAACGTGTTATTTTGCCAGAAAATAGATACGAACCAGAAAAGCTTCTGAAAAATAGATAATGAATTTTTCATGCTTTTCCTTTTTCAGTAAATGTTTATTTCCTGGAAAATTGAAAATGCAAATTGGCTCAAAATAAAAATAGAAAAGTAATTTTTCCTTGTGGGTAAAATTCAAGAAATTGAGTGAAAGTTTTTCCGCTGCTAAAGAAATTATTTATTCTCCAGTTAATTTGAACCAATGTGGTATTTAATTGGAGAAAAAGAGATTTTTTCCGCTGCTAAAGAAAATATTGATTCTCCAGTTATTTTGAACCAATGTGGTATTTAATTGGAGAAAAAGAGATTTGATATGATTATGATGTTGTTATTTTCTGACCAACGTTGTTAATAACAATATCATAATTTTAATGATTTATGCATTAATTCTACTTCTACTCAACGGTGATGTAGAATTAGTGTATAAGAACAGATGTTAATTTTAATGATTTATGCATTAATTCTACTTCTGTCCAACGGTGATGTAGAATTAGTGTGTAAGAATAGTTGTGGAAGTTAAAGATTTATGCATTAATTCTATTTCTGCCCAACGGTGATGTAAAATTAGTGTATAAGAATAATTGTATGTTTTGATTTTGACCAACGTTGGAATCAAGACATGCAAATGGTGTTATTTTTATGTTAAGAAAAGTTTTGACCTGGTTTTTTATCTTGTCTGAGGTGGACTGGGTAGTCACCTCACCGTGTTCCACCGAGTTTGTGGCACCGGTGAGGGAGACAAAAGAGAATGATGCCACTTGGGCAACTAAAGAAAGGGATTTTGAATCCCAAAAGATGTCCTATGACTTTTGAGCATAGAAAGTGGATCACTGCTAACCAGAAATGTTTGGTGTGATAAAGAACATGATTGAACCTGCAATTGTGGGCTCAATCCCATAGTGTGACACGGTCACCGAAAGTACCTCGATAGAATAAAGAGTCAGTTTCACTGACTCTTCAAAGACATATGCTATCCGCTGATAAAGTAGCTGGTGACAGATAGTCACTCGATAATGGTGGCATAAGAGAGCTCACAATGCGTCGTTGAAATTATGGCACTATCGTTCAGGACATATTTTGAGGGGGAGAATAGAAAGACTAGTTAAGAATAATATTCTTCCTCCATTAGAGCTCTCAGATTAAGAACAATGCAGAGAATGCATAAAAGGAAAGTATGTAAAGAAAGATGACAAACGAAGCACAGGAATTTTACAGATTATTCACACTGACATCTGTGGTCAGCTTTCCTGTAAAGAGTGTGGATGGTTATGATTCGTTCATAATATTCACAGATGATTACTCCCATTATGGCTATATTTATCCAATCAAAGAAGAAAAGATGTATTGGATAAATTTAAGATATTAAAGATTAAGATAGTCATGTCTGACCGTGGGGGAGTACTACGGTCAGCATACCCTAAAAGAATGGCATAGTAGCCCAGTATTCTACATCGGGCGAACCTCAGCAGAATAGAGTAGCTAAAAGAATCAATCGTACCCTGATGGATATGGTGGGTAGTATGATAAGTTACTCCACCTTACAGTTGAGCCTATGAATGGAGGCGTTAAAACCACCATTCATATTCTCAATAGAGTATCAAGAAAGTCGGTGCCCAAAACACCGTATGAGTTGTGGACAGAAAAAGTACCCTCACTAAACCACTTGCGTGTGTGTGAGGGAGCCCTGCTGAGGCTAAAGTATTTAACCCAAACATTAGGAAGTTAGATCCCAAAACAGTAAGTTGCCATTTATTTGGCTACCCAGAAAAGTGAAAAGGTTTTCGTTTTCTACTGTCCAGAGAGACATACAAAGTTTGTAGAAACGAGACACGCTGTCTTCCTAGAGGATGAATTAATGAGGGGGAGCATGGTAGCTCGAGAAATTGACCTTGAAGTGAAGCGGGTGTATGCGCCTACTCCAATGATTCATGAGCCATTTTTCTCACTACCTGTTGTCGCTGCACCGATAATGCTAGATACTGTGGTGCCAGCACCTGTTGTTATCCCACCTGTGGCAACAATGAATGACGATGAGGAACATATTCTTCAGGATCCTATAGAACCTATTGCCACACATGAGGGGGAGCAACAACAGCCTCAAATAGAAGATGTGTCAAATGTGAAGGCCCCTAGAAGGTCTCAAAGAGTTAGAAAATCAGCTATTTCTGCTGATTATGAAGTGTATAACACTAAGAAATTTCAAATGGAGGATGATCCCATGTCATTTGAAGAAGCCATGAGAAGTAATCATTCATCAAAGTGGCTTGAGGCCATGAAAGATGAAATGAAATCAATGAATGCCAATAAAGTTTGGGACTTGAAAATAATTCCTAAAAGAGCCAAAACAGTAGACTGTAAATGGGTTTACAAAACAAAACCTGACTCTCAAGGGAATATAGAGAGATATAAAGCCCGACTTGTGGCAAAAGACTTTATGCAAAAAGAAGGGATTGATTACAATGAGACATTTTCTCTAGTCTCATATAAGGATTCCTTCAGAATGATAATGGCATTAGTGGCACATTACGATTGAGAATTATATCAGATGGATGTAAAGACGACATTCCTCAACGGGGATTTAGAGGAAAATGTTTACATGGCACAACCGAAAGGTTTTGTCATGGAAGGAAAGAATGAATGGGATGCCACCTAAAGAAATCCATTTATGGATTAAAACAAGCTTTAAGACAGCGGTACTTGAAGTTTGATCAGACAATAAAGAATTTTGGGTTTAAAGAGAATGTAGAGGACAATTGTGTCTATACAAAGTTTGAGAATGGGAAGTTTATCTTCCTTGTCCTGTATGTGGATGATATCTTACTTGCTAGTAGTGATGCCAGTCTACAACTGGAGACAAAGAAGTTTTGTCCTCAAAACTTGATATGAAAAATCTTGGCGAAGCCTCGTTCGTTCTAGGGATCGAGATTCACCGAGATAGAAGAAAAGGGTATGAGGACTGTCACAAAAGACATACATGGAAAATATCTTAAAGAAATTCAGTATGCATAAATGTAGTACCTCACCTGCTCCTATAGTCAAGGGCGACAGATATGGGGATTTGCAATGCCCCAGAAACCAATATGAGCTCAATCGATAAAGTGAAAGTGGTTCCATATGCTTCAGCTGTCGGAAGCTTGCAATATGCTCAAGTATGTACGCGTCCTGACTTGGCATTTGTTACTGGGTTTTACTTGACAGATTCTAGAGCAATTCTGGAATAGAACACTGAAATTAATAAAGAAAGTCTTGCGTTATTTGCAAGCAATAAAAGGCCTCATGATGACGTATAGAAGATCAGATTCACTCCATATAGTGGGATATTCAGATTCTGATTATGCGAGAGTGAATACATATCCAGACGTGGATTTTCTATCATCTCGCAAAAAGAGAGCTATTTCATGGAAAAGCTCAAAGCAAACTGTCACTACATCGTCCACAATGTATGACGGTTTGTAGTGTGTTATGAGGCAACGGGCAGGTGAACTAACTAACAAAGTTCATACCCGGTTTGAAGGTGGTTGACGACATCTATAGACCACTTAAGTAATACTGCGATTATAATCTGGTAGTACAGTATGCTCACAACATAAGTCAAGTGGTGCTACCAAACACATTGACATAGAGTATTATGTTGTGAAAGATAAAGTCCAAGATCAAGTCATAAGTCTTTAGCATATAAGTACAGAAAGGATGCTCGCGTATCCGCTTACAAAAGGCTTACCACCCAACATGTTCAGAGAATATGGTGTTCAGAGAACATATAGCTAGCATGGGTTTAAGGGAAAGCCTATAAAATTCCTGGACAAAAGAAGGCCCAAAGATAAGTATATATTTTAGAATAGAGTAGTGTGTTGTAGCTGTTAAGTCTATCGGTAATGGACCGTGACGATGAGACATGCTCTATGCGCTAATCTGTAATGAAATGAACAAAAGTAAATGATATGAAATTGAAAGATGGAATGAGATCAAGTGGAAGAATGTTAATTGATCTCCACCAATAGGCCCAACGGCCTATTGGGCCCTTGTCTCTGCTCCCTGATCGGGGGAGCCCAACCCTAATACGGTTGGTGGGCCCCTGTCGCACAGCACACATAAAAGGCAAGGTGGGGATCTAGGCTAAGCGAACGAGGTTCACTGGAGCCGCCATCCCACCTAAAGAAAACCTTAATCCGATCCTAAAGAAGTGCTGTCGGCGACGGGATGTGCCCCACCACCGCCGTTGCACCACTGCAGGGTCACCACCGGACTACCGTTTCGCCACCGAGCTGGAGCTGCCCCTACACCGGCGTCTACGCTGCTGCTGTGCCGCAACAGTGAAAGGCGAGAAGGGTTGTCCCCGGATCTACGGGTTACACACACAGAGGTACGAATCATCGATCCTAACAATGGTACCAGAGCTAGGCTGCCTCTGTGTAACCCGAACCCTAACCGGGTAAAAGAAACTGAAAAGAGACCGGGGGTGGCGGAAGTCACTAACTGCCGGTCATGACACACCGACGTCTTCACTGGCGCGCGGCAAGAAAACAAGATCCATTCGGATCAGAGGAGAGATAGGGCCCTCGGCTCACAAAGCCGAACCCTAACCCAAGAACAGAACAGATCTAATTCGGATCTAAGAAAAGAAAGGAGTTCCTTATGGATCTAAACAAAGAAGGGGAAGGGGAGAGATTCGGAAAGAAAAGGTTCAACCGAAACCCTAACCCTAATTTGTAACCCCATCCCAAATCGGATTAATCCCAAAAGAAGAAGGGGAAGGGGAAGAAGGGGAAGGGAAGAGATTCGGAACCCTAACCCCCTCATCCCAATCGGAATCAACTCCGAAAAGAAAAGAAATTAAAAGAAAACGAATACCTAAATCGTAATCCCCACCTATCAGATTCGGATAAGAGAAAAGGAGATCCAAATCCGAAGGGGAAGGGGTGGATCTACCTCGCCGTGCGTCGGGATGCCCTTCGCCGGCGTGGGAGAAGAAGGGCCGAACCGGGGCAGCTGCTCGCCGGGCTCGGTAAAGGGGGCACTGGGCCAGGCCGCTCGCCGGCGCGCGCGCTCCCCCGCGTGCTCACCCGTTGGGGAGCACGCGCGCCGGCAAGGGGGCCAGCGTCGGCGCCATGCCTCGCTACACCGTCCGCTCACTCGCCGTCTCGCTCTCGGTGGCTACTGTCCTTGCGCTGAGAAAGATAGAACGGCGCGAGAGAAAGAAAGAGAGAGAGCGAAGAAGAGAGAGAATCAGAAAGGAGCAAATGAAACTAGGGTTCGGGACCGCGGCCGGTGAAGACCTTTTGTTCGGCCGAAACGATCGGACGGCCGTCGGATGAGATCCAACGGCACCGGATGCACGGGCCAGCGAGCGGCCTAGGCGGACGAGCGCACCGCGCGGCACTTTGCTGGCCCAGGCCCAGGTTGCGGCCTGGGTGTGGCCGGGCGTCGCGCACAGAGCTGGGCCAGGCTGTTTAGCAGGCCGGGTCCGTGTACTGTAGTTGATAGGCTGTGCACTGTTGCTACAGGCCAGCCCAAAAATGAATAGAAGAATATAGAAAGGTTTTATTTAATTTCAGAAGCTGACTTAAATGAATTCCAATGGTTTAAAATTTCTGGTAAAATTACACCAACGTGTTATTTTCCCAGAAAATAGATACGAACCAGAAAAGCTTCTGAAAAATAGATAATGAATTTTTCATGCTTTTCCTTTTTCAGTAAATGTTTATTTCCTGGAAAATTGAAAATGCAAATTGGCTCAAAATAAAAATAGAAAAGTAATTTTTCCTTGTGGGTAAAATTCAAGAAATTGAGTGAAAGTTTTTCCGCTGCTAAAGAAATTATTTATTCTCCAGTTAATTTGAACCAATGTGGTATTTAATTGGAGAAAAAGAGATTTTTTCCGCTGCTAAAGAAAATATTGATTCTCCAGTTATTTTGAACCAATGTGGTATTTAATTGGAGAAAAAGAGATTTGATATGATTATGATGTTGTTATTTTCTGACCAACGTTGTTAATAACAATATCATAATTTTAATGATTTATGCATTAATTCTACTTCTACCCAACGGTGATGTAGAATTAATGTATAAGAACAGATGTTAATTTTAATGATTTATGCATTAATTCTACTTCTGTCCAACGGTGATGTAGAATTAGTGTGTAAGAATAGTTGTGGAAGTTAAAGATTTATGCATTAATTCTATTTCTGCCCAACGGTGATGTAAAATTAGTGTATAAGAATAATTGTATGTTTTGATTTTGACCAACGTTGGAATCAAGACATGCAAATGGTGTTATTTTTATGTTAAGAAAAGTTTTGACCTGGTTTTTTATCTTGTCTGAGGTGGACTGGGTAGTCACCTCACCGTGTTCCACCGAGTTTGTGGCACCGGTGAGGGAGACAAAAGAGAATGATGCCACTTGGGCAACTAAAGAAAGGGATTTTGAATCCCAAAAGATGTCCTATGACTTTTGAGCATAGAAAGTGGATCACTGCTAACCAGAAATGTTTGGCTGTGATAAAGAACATGATTGAACCTGCAATTGTGGGCTCAATCCCATAGTGTGACACGGTCACCGAGTACCTCGATAGAATAAAGAGTCAGTTCACTGACTCTTCAAAGACATATGCTATCCAGCTGATAAAGTAGCTGGTGACAGATAGTCACTCTGATAATGGTGGCATAAGAGAGCTCACAATGCGTCGTTGAAATTATGGCACTATCGTTCAGGACATATTTTGAGGGGGAGAATAGAAAGACTAGTTAAGAATAATATTCTTCCTCCATTAGAGCTCTCAGATTAAGAACAATGCAGAGAATGCATAAAAGGAAAGTATGTAAAGAAAGATGACAAACGAAGCACAGGAATTTTACAGATTATTCACACTGACATCTGTGGTCAGCTTTCCTGTAAAGAGTGTGGATGGTTATGATTCGTTCATAATATTCACAGATGATTACTCCCATTATGGCTATATTTATCCAATCAAAGAAGAAAAGATGTATTGGATAAATTTAAGATATTAAAGATTAAGATAGTCATGTCTGACCGTGGGGGAGTACTACGGTCAGCATACCCTAAAAGAATGGCATAGTAGCCCAGTATTCTACATCGGGCGAACCTCAGCAGAATAGAGTAGCTAAAAGAATCAATCGTACCCTGATGGATATGGTGGGTAGTATGATAAGTTACTCCACCTTACAGTTGAGCCTATGAATGGAGGCGTTAAAACCACCATTCATATTCTCAATAGAGTATCAAGAAAGTCGGTGCCCAAAACACCGTATGAGTTGTGGACAGAAAAAGTACCCTCACTAAACCACTTGCGTGTGTGTGAGGGAGCCCTGCTGAGGCTAAAGTATTTAACCCAAACATTAGGAAGTTAGATCCCAAAACAGTAAGTTGCCATTTATTTGGCTACCCAGAAAAGTGAAAAGGTTTTCGTTTTCTACTGTCCAGAGAGACATACAAAGTTTGTAGAAACGAGACACGCTGTCTTCCTAGAGGATGAATTAATGAGGGGGAGCATGGTAGCTCGAGAAATTGACCTTGAAGTGAAGCGGGTGTATGCGCCTACTCCAATGATTCATGAGCCATTTTTCTCACTACCTGTTGTCGCTGCACCGATAATGCTAGATACTGTGGTGCCAGCACCTGTTGTTATCCCACCCTGTGGCAACAATGAATGACGATGAGGAACATATTCTTCAGGATCCTATAGAACCTATTGCCACACATGAGGGGGAGCAACAACAGCCTCAAATAGAAGATGTGTCAAATGTGAAGGCCCCTAGAAGGTCTCAAAGAGTTAGAAAATCAGCTATTTCTGCTGATTATGAAGTGTATAACACTAAGAAATTTCAAATGGAGGATGATCCCATGTCATTTGAAGAAGCCATGAGAAGTAATCATTCATCAAAGTGGCTTGAGGCCATGAAAGATGAAATGAAATCAATGAATGCCAATAAAGTTTGGGACTTGAAAATAATTCCTAAAAGAGCCAAAACAGTAGACTGTAAATGGGTTTACAAAACAAAACCTGACTCTCAAGGGAATATAGAGAGATATAAAGCCCGACTTGTGGCAAAAGACTTTATGCAAAAAGAAGGGATTGATTACAATGAGACATTTTCTCTAGTCTCATATAAGGATTCCTTCAGAATGATAATGGCATTAGTGGCACATTACGATTGAGAATTATATCAGATGGATGTAAAGACGACATTCCTCAACGGGGATTTAGAGGAAAATGTTTACATGGCACAACCGAAAGGTTTTGTCATGGAAGGAAAGAATGAATGGGATGCCACCTAAAGAAATCCATTTATGGATTAAAACAAGCTTTAAGACAGCGGTACTTGAAGTTTGATCAGACAATAAAGAATTTTGGGTTTAAAGAGAATGTAGAGGACAATTGTGTCTATACAAAGTTTGAGAATGGGAAGTTTATCTTCCTTGTCCTGTATGTGGATGATATCTTACTTGCTAGTAGTGATGCCCAGTCTACAACTGGAGACAAAGAAGTTTTGTCCTCAAAACTTGATATGAAAAATCTTGGCGAAGCCTCGTTCGTTCTAGGGATCGAGATTCACCGAGATAGAAGAAAAGGGTATGAGGACTGTCACAAAAGACATACATGGAAAATATCTTAAAGAAATTCAGTATGCATAAATGTAGTACCTCACCTGCTCCTATAGTCAAGGGCGACAGATATGGGGATTTGCAATGCCCCAGAAACCAATATGAGCTCAATCGATAAAGTGAAAGTGGTTCCATATGCTTCAGCTGTCGGAAGCTTGCAATATGCTCAAGTATGTACGCGTCCTGACTTGGCATTTGTTACTGGGTTTTACTTGACAGATTCTAGAGCAATTCTGGAATAGAACACTGAAATTAATAAAGAAAGTCTTGCGTTATTTGCAAGCAATAAAAGGCCTCATGATGACGTATAGAAGATCAGATTCACTCCATATAGTGGGATATTCAGATTCTGATTATGCGAGAGTGAATACATATCCAGACGTGGATTTTCTATCATCTCGCAAAAAGAGAGCTATTTCATGGAAAAGCTCAAAGCAAACTGTCACTACATCGTCCACAATGTATGACGGTTTGTAGTGTGTTATGAGGCAACGGGCAGGTGAACTAACTAACAAAGTTCATACCCGGTTTGAAGGTGGTTGACGACATCTATAGACCACTTAAGTAATACTGCGATTATAATCTGGTAGTACAGTTATGCTCACAACATAAGTCAAGTGGTGCTACCAAACACATTGACATAGAGTATTATGTTGTGAAAGATAAAGTCCAAGATCAAGTCATAAGTCTTTAGCATATAAGTACAGAAAGGATGCTCGCGTATCCGCTTACAAAAGGCTTACCACCCAACATGTTCAGAGAATATGGTGTTCAGAGAACATATAGCTAGCATGGGTTTAAGGGAAAGCCTATAAAATTCCTGGACAAAAGAAGGCCCAAAGATAAGTATATATTTTAGAATAGAGTAGTGTGTTGTAGCTGTTAAGTCTATCGGTAATGGACCGTGACGATGAGACATGCTCTATGCGCTAATCTGTAATGAAATGAACAAAAGTAAATGATATGAAATTGAAAGATGGAATGAGATCAAGTGGAAGAATGTTAATTGATCTCCACCAATAGGCCCAACGGCCTATTGGGCCCTTGTCTCTGCTCCCTGATCGGGGGAGCCCAACCCTAATACGGTTGGTGGGCCCCTGTCGCACAGCACACATAAAAGGCAAGGTGGGGATCTAGGCTAAGCGAACGAGGTTCACTGGAGCCGCCATCCCACCTAAAGAAAACCTTAATCCGATCCTAAAGAAGTGCTGTCGGCGACGGGATGTGCCCCACCACCGCCGTTGCACCACTGCAGGGTCACCACCGGACTACCGTTTCGCCACCGAGCTGGAGCTGCCCCTACACCGGCGTCTACGCTGCTGCTGTGCCGCAACAGTGAAAGGCGAGAAGGGTTGTCCCCGGATCTACGGGTTACACACACAGAGGTACGAATCATCGATCCTAACATCTATATGGGCATCCAAACTCAAAATAGATAGCAAGAGACCTAAAATCAGCCTCAAACAGAGTACCTATACCTGAGATCTATTTTGGGTTGCCTGAGAGACATAACTCAAATATGGGCATCCTCTCTCCTGTAAACCCATTTGCAGAAAGGATTATCTTTTGGGTCTTGTTGTCGGAGAAGATGCCAAGTAGGTATTGAACTTTTTGCCTGTAGCGCTACCTAAAAGACGAATACATCTTGTATTTTGGGTGTCATTGTTGGAGATAGCCTAACGAGGACTGAAGCACTAAACTCGCACGTCTCCAAATAAACTCGCACGTCTCCAAATAAAACATGTGTCTGCATCTCACTTCTATGCATGCTACATAGCTAGTTATTTTCTTTCTTTCTTTTTTAATTTGATCAGTCGCAAGTACTGATGCTTCAAGCAAGGAACGAATTCACCGGTTTTTTAAGGACAGCAAAAGGTTTGTCCCAATTTGTATTACACGGAAAAAAAATATAAAACAAGTGTAAGTCTAGTTTTTTTAAGTAAACTAGGCCTAAAAACCACGTTTTACTAGGAAGACCCAAAAGCTTCACTGTTTCAATTGATGCATAGTCACAAGGGGCTTGATTGGTTCACTTTCCAGCAAAGCCCGGCTCATAGCAGGGGATGCTTGCCACTGCTGGCCAGGCTTTTGCTGCTGCAACTGAACTTTTGTTCCCGTTTGCGTGCAATCAGGCCATGGGGAAAACTTATTTGGTCTGCATGCGTGATGCGTCCAGCTGCTTTCCTCTCTCAAGAACCCGTCCACGCGTTTGCACATTCCGTATTCCGTGAGCCAGGCTTGGAGGGATGTTTTGCATTGCAACGGGTAGGCACAATTCGCATTCCAGGCAACCAATCCAGCTGTGGTTGTACCCGGCCATGGCTAACAGGATCTTCAAGAGATTACTTATCTTATCCATAATATACTAAAAATATATAATATAAGGTATTATAGTTAGTCCAACAAATTACTCATCATATCCAATACTTAAAAGCTTTAAGTAACTACTCCCTCCGTCCTGAAATATAATGCATTGTAACTTTTAAAATTTGTACTGAAATATAATGTATTCTATGCAATGATTATGTCTAGATTTGGCAAAGTTTGTTAAAAAAAGAAACCATGATTGGAGGAGAAACTCCTTAATTAAAATAATCCATGGGTACATTCGTCGTTTGAAAGTTTTCTTAAGTTGTCTTAAAATTTTTATTCAAATGCACTATATTAGGAGGGAGTACACTTAAAATGCACCCCCTCTCCCTCAAATATAGGTGACCCACTCGCTCACCGCTATCTACTTTAGTATTGGTAATATATTGGGAGAGGAGAAGAAAAGGCTACACTACTAACAATGGGGATGCTCTAAGACGATTTAGTAGGTTACCTCTAATACAATGAGTATGTTGATGGTATTTTTTATCTAGTTTTATATATTGCCACCGTAATGTTACGATGTGTTTGGATGATTTAATAAACACCTACCATAATAGGTTGTCTTTAACTCTATATCTCAGACTCGTAGTAATTCTAAGATTCCTTAATATGTGCATGAAACAAAGAACTCTTGCATTGCATGATCAACAACTTGTGCAAAGTTGCATGATTAGTTCATAGTCCTAATTTTTTGATTGCTTTGTGAAACAATACCCTCCTTCTCTTCTCTCCTCTCTCTCTCCACGTCATGAAGAAACTCCTTGGTGTTTGGATCAAGGACTAAAGTTTAGTTACTATCACATCGGACGTTCGGATGCTAATTAGGAGAACTAAACATGAACTAATTATAAAACTAATTGCACAGGTGGAAACTAATTTGTGAGACAAATCTACTAAGCCTAATCAATCCATCATTAGCACATGTTACTGTAGCACCACGTTGTCAAATAATGGACTAAATAGGTTTAATAGATTCATCTCGCAAGGACTAATTAGGTTTAGTAGATTCATCTTGCAAATTAGTCTCCATATGTGCAATTAGTTTTGCAATTAGTCTATGTTTAATACTTCAAATTAGTTTCTAAACATCATTGCTTGAGATGACGTATGTATTGTGTTCTCAATTAGTTTTCTCAGAATATACTCTATAATTCATAAATGGTGCATAGAGAAAACAATATTCATTCGTGGGTGGCACATACATTACTCTATAATTCATATAAGTGATGTGGCACATACGTAGCTTGCAATCCCACATGTCATTAGCTTTAGGCATGTAATGTTTTTATTGAACATTTGACCTCTCCTAAATAAATGTTGTCAAATGAAAAATAACAATCGGAAACTCTCCATGAGAGTTGTACGTAGTTTCTTCATCTGAGGTGGTTTGAAAAACTCAAAACTTTGAATTCAAAATTTGATGACCTGAAACAAATATTTGGACCACCAAACGATCTCAACTCAAATACAAAGTTGTAGGTTGCATTAGGAGTTACAAGTTTGACATAGACATTATCAACCTCTGAGGTTGTTTGAAAAATTCAAAACATTGAATTTAAAATCTGGCAACTTAATATGAATGTTTAGACCAATAAACTATCTCAAAAAAAATGTTAACTGTAAAGTTGTAGATCATGTCAAAAACTACTACTATGGTACAGTCTATGTCAACATCAGATGTCATTTGAAAAAAAAATGAATATCAAAATATGGTAACTTAAAATGAATATTTGGGTATCTAAAATATCTCGGATAAAAAATTTGTCAATTATAAAGTTGCAGATCGCATCGAGGTTTACATTTTTTTTTGATAAGTTTAAGTGTGCATGTTGTTTGATATTCATCCACGAGAGGTAATAAAATGTACGCAGCTTGCCGATTCGTGTTGTTTAGTATAAACCAGCATGACATGTCATTTACTCCATATTAAATCTACCCTACCCTATAATACACCAGTTAGAATAAATCTACAGCCACACAACAAATGCATGTTCCATAGTCATGACCTATACTACATCCACATATATGAATACACCCAGAAAATATAACACTATCAAAACGGATACATAAGCATTCTCTCTCGTTACTCGTCCAAATCCGATGGCTCACGTTGAGTGTGTCTGCCCTCCTGCGGACCTCCCACGCGCGCGTGACTCCTTTCCCTTTCGCTCGCGACCTCTCGGAATCGCGACTCGCTACTAGGCTGGCGGCGGCGCCTCCCTCTCAACCTACAACATCCCTCTCCGGCAGGCACCTCCTTCTTCCACTCCGGCTGGCACCGCGCCCCTCTCTCCGTCCCCGTCAAGCGCCGCTGCCTCCTTCTCCCAGTCCGGCGGACGGCTAGGGTTTCGGCTGGCGACGGCCGCGCCCGGCTTAGGCTCCCCCGCCAACCGCGCCTCCCTCGATCTCCCTCGCCTACATCGGCCGACCCCTCTCTCGAGGCTGGCCATCGCCGCCTTGGAAGACAGCGGCGGCGCGAGCCCAAGAGGCGGCCATGGGAGGGCTCGAGATGCGGAGGCGCGGGCTCGGGATGCGGCAGTGACGTGGGTCCGAGATGCGGCGCGGCCGGCCGCGGTCTAGGATGTGGCGGCTGCAGCTTCCACGAGGGCCTAGGAGGCAGCAACGTTAGGCTCGGGAGGCACGACACGTAGCCTCGAGATGCTGCAGCGGCAGCAGATGTGGCGGCGCAGCCTCAAGAAAAAGGCGGCGTGGGCTCAGAGAGGCGTTAGGCGCCAGACGACGGCCACCAGTCGCCAGCCACCGCCACTGTGGTATGATTTTCGATTCCGTGAATATCTTGATTGTCTCAAAGAATTAAGATGTGTACGAGAAAGTGTTAGTTTTCTTTTTTTGAGATCTAAGTGTTGATAGTTGTGCCACAGCTCACAGGTGTCGTCACGAACAAGATGATTTTTGGCTTGGGCAGATTTGCTAAACCCGGTTCTATGGGAAGCTGAAAGGTGTAAAATTTCTTCTCAGGATTTGTGATTAGCTGGTAGTATAACAGTGTGTGGTAATTTCATTCGATTTATCCACTTGAGATTTGTGCACAATTTCTATTGTGGGATTTCTTTGTCTGCATTTATTGGAACAGCTTGTAGTAGTTTAGTAGCACGACCATGTAACTTTTAAAGTTTTGTTTGAGCAAACGTTTTTGTTTAATATTCCTCACTTATGTTATCTCTGCATGGGTTTCACTAATGCCATTTACAAATTTGATTAGGTCCTACTTCTTTGGTGAAGTTTCTTCAAAAAGAGATGCAGAAGCATATCCAAATTTCCTATTTCATTTGTACTGACTATTTCGTTGGAAAATATCGATGCGATCAAAATGAAATGCTGCCACTAATTGTCAATACTCCTGGATGGGTAAAAGGTATCTCTTAGTCATGCGAGAGCTGATTTGCTTGGTCTTACCACATACTTGATTCAGTGATGCTTTCTTTTTTGTATTTTTATTTAATGCAGGTCTTTGGTTTTGATATGCTCATAGAGATGCTTTGAGGTACATCGACCCGCAATAGTTGTTCAGAGATATGCATCACAAAGTGCTTGAGCAAGAATCTCCCGATGGAGTGTTTTGGCTAGATGGTGGGCAAGGTGAACTAAGATGATTAACATCGATCTGCCTCCGATGATGCCTCGAATAGATCGTAAGTTTTTTTTTTAGTTACAAATTCAGAAACTGATATAGTTCCTTGTATTTATAAAATATACATGTAGGTTGTGATTGCACCATTCAAAGATAGTTGTACTTGGGAAGTTTACATATTCTCTACCTGGGTTCACCGGACAATGCATTCCATATTTAGCTATCAATTTTCCTTATACCATGTTTTGACTACAGATGAGGGTACTGACATGTGTTCATTCCATATTTAGCTATCAGTTTTCCTTATACCTCTGTTTGTCCTAATGGAACCCGACTACACATGAGGGTACTGACATGTTCATTCTAAAACATGGAATAGCATCGGATTTCAAACAATTAAATATCACGGTGGACTCTATGGTGGCTGTAGCGTTAGCACGGGCAATATACTTACAAGATGACAAGTATTATTGCTTTTCTTTTGTTCATGACACCAGGCTGTGAGTTAATGTTTTCTCCTATAAAATTTATATGCTTGTCAAATATCGAATATTATCTACTCACTACATACTGCATTCCCTTGGTTTGTGTTTGGTTGCAGAGGAACTGGCCATTAAGAAGGCTTTACTGAAGGTAGCAGCAGAAATGTTAGTATATTTCCTTCTAACTTAAAATAAAATTTCCTATGCATGAATCTTTGTTTGAGATTTTTTTATTATGTTGTTAAAATTGCATTTAACTAGGAATGCAGTATACCATGGATAATGGGTAACTAACGAAGTTAGTGTATATTCAATTTACGTTGCTCCGTTGGTGCTTGTGTCAGTGATCAGTGACTTCAGCATATTTTATGGAAAAAGGTCCTTACTGAGCAACCATATTTCTTCATCTTTGTTATAGAAATAACCTGTCCTGAAATGTAGGTTGTAGGGTACACAAATTTGTATCGATTAGCTGGATTGAACTTGAAAATTCTACTTCCTGTCTTAAAAAATAGATGATTTAGTTTTTTTTTTTATTTTTTCCTTGCTCACAATCTTTGAGTGCTCGTTTTTAGGCCACTTTCAGGTGCAAGAAAGGATTTGTCTTTGCTGCCTACTGCTCAGGGCTTTGAAAGTTAAGTTCTATGATGTTACTTCAAGACCTTTTTAGTGTTGGGTTCCCTCTACTTCCACGACTTGCAGTTAAGTTCTATCATATTTGCTATTTTATTCACTAAAGATTATCGCCTTCAATTTTTGCAGGTGGAGGTTAGTACTGGCATGCACGAGGTACTGGCATAGGAGTGCACTTTATTTTTTTTTTCCCAATATTTTCCTTTATATTAGTTTGGCCTTTGTATACTCAAATATTTTTTAATGTATATTGTATTCCAATGTTTATATTGGAGCTTCCTTAATGCTGTAAGATCTTTACATCTTATATGGTCCAATTGGTGCTCAAACTTTATGGGTTTACTAGAAGATTATGACATCGAGGGCTTTAGTAATTAGTCCTGAAATCCAAAGGGCAGAGATGTTTTACCAGTCGTACCGAACCAGAAGAGCTTGAAGAGGCTATTTATTTATTTTAGTTTTATGATTTTTTTTTCTAAATGTTACCGTAGCGTTACCACGAGCAATATACTAGTAATAATAAAGGGGATAGTATGGCCTAAGCCAGAGTCACCTAAGGAAAAACAAAACTTTCACTGTACATGGCAAAGAATTTGTAAGTTTGAAAATGGCACGAGTCAATTTATCTTGAACAATAGTTTTACATTTGTAGATATATTACAGTAAAAGTCGTTTATAGTTAAAATCTACAGTAAAAGTCAATGTATAGTTGACTTTGGACAGCTTGTACGGTTGTGGGTACAACGTATAAGAGGCCGGGAATATGTCAGTGTAGCCGGTCGATAGTTGACAGTGTGGCACTCTGCTTCGGAGTTCGGAGGGCTAAAGCTATGCCTGGGTGATGGCTGGCAGGCTGCACTATAGGCCCAGCACCGTGGCGCCCATGCTGGCTGGGTGGGGGTGGCTACGACTTGGTGGGCCGGCCCAGGTCTCATGCTGTCTGCGTACGGCACTGGACTGCATGCTCTCATCGCTCGGTCTGTTCGGCGTGGTAGCTATTGGGGAAAATGGTACTCATATTTTCCGATCGTATTCGAGACCGAATCTGTTTAGATGGGTTTAGATCTATCCATATCTGAGTCTGAATATTTAATATTCGATACCGTATTCATATCCGAATACTCAAATCATATATTTATGATGTTAATATACAATCGTATCATATCCGGCATGGTAGACACTATCCAGATTCGAATCCGAATCCGGATGAAATATGAAAACAAATATAATATCAGTGATATTCATCAGTATCCGATCCGTTTTTATCCCTAGTGGTAGTATAGTACGTGTCAGCGGTCAGCCCTTCTCCATTGTGCATGGACTCATGTTTGACCTCCGTTAGCGTCAATTGTCTCATGCCTGCACACCTACAAGCCAAGAGATACATTGTATGCACACAACTCACACCTCGGTTAGTCTCATGCACATTTAAGCAAAGCTCTTATCACCTCTTGACAATCACTCATCACTCACATATGGATATATCTGAACCATGTGTTCGCACCTAGTAACTTACAATACCATTTGGTACTTGCCTTAGCCACACAAGTAATGTTAACTTTGGGGGATACCTTACCTAACTTTCGTTGTAGGTAAACCAACATGAGACAAAGACACTAAATAGCATTCACTCCACCTATCAATCCTTCTAGAGTTTGTTCTTGAGAGATGAGGGGGGGGAGGAGGACTTATGAGCTTTACTCTCATTTTGAGCACTTCAAGACATTGTCAAGTCCGTGAATTGTGTTTTTGTACCCTTGGATTTTGAAGCTCCTACATGCCCCCCCCCCCTCCACACACACACACACCACTTTTTAGCTCCTCAAATTAGACAAGAGCACTTCTTTGTGAAGGCCAAACTGCAGTAAACAAATCTTGTGCCTCATGCGAAAAGCCATTAGAATCTCATATCGTTTAGCCCAAATAATTGAACATCATTCCCCTACCTTTGGTTCAATTAGAATCTTGTAAAGTCGGTGTTATTGTTATCCTAAACACTAAATAGCCAATTCTAAAAAAAACGCCAAATAGCCGATCATTTGCTCTGTAGCCATTATTTGGGATGTACAAGCATTAAATAGGCAAAATGTCTGTTTAATTTATAGATCACATAAAAAACTATAAGTTTGGTATAGACCATTTTTAACATCCTAGGTCGCTTGAAAAATTCAAAATTTTAAATTTAAAATATTATAACTTAAAAAGAATGTTTGGGCCACCAAAAGATCTCCAATAAACAAGTTGTCAGCTGCAAAGCTACACATCGCGTTAAGCTCCGGCTTTGGTATAGACCATGTCAATATCTAAGGCAATTTGGAAAATTCTAAAATTTGAATCTCAAGATATGGTAACTTAAAATGATTTTTTTGGGCATCTAAACCACCTCAGATAAAAAGGTTGTCAATTACAAAGTTGCAGGTCACATCGAGCTCTATACTTCATTTGAATTGTCTAGTGTCGTCCATAAGAGTAGTGTTTTTTTTTCTTCTCGAACACGCAAAAGATGTGCGCGCCTTTGTATTAAGAAGGAGATAGTTTTTACAATGCGTCTTGGCGGTGCCTTAGTCGAGGGCCACAAAGATATGAAATAAGCTTAAGCCCTCCCTAAACACTGCGACGCTAGCCTATTACTTTGGACATCAGACAACCGAGGTTCTTGGCGCCGGCTTGTACCCTCATGCTTGATGACCGTCATAAGAAATGGTATTTGGGTGCTGGCGCCTCGGAAGCATCTCACGTTCCTCTCCTTCGAGAGTTCCCAGGCAACAAGAGCGAAGACGGAATCCGCGACGCGCCTGCATGGACCGTTCCAGAATTCTAGTATTGTGCTGTGGGTCGCTATCCCCTGAGCTGGGCAGAGGACACTGCTGATGTTGGACCAAACTTGCTTGGCAAAGCAACAGGACACGACGATATGGTCGATGGTTTCCTGTTCTTGTTCTTGATCGCAGAGGAAGCATAAATCGTTTGCCTCCAATCCACCGTCGTAGAAGTACAAATATATAAGAGTGGTTTTATAGCTGAAATAGTCTCTCTACAAATATATAAGAGTAGTTGCCTTTGGACAACTTCTACGTTAAGTCGTGGCGTTTGTCTACGTTACGGCTTCCGCGGAAGCGATAGGCCTGGGTGATGGCTGGCAGGCTGCACTATAGGCCCAGCAACCGTGGAATGCTGGGGCCTGGGTGGGTGGCTGCGACTGCGACTTGGTGGACCGGACCGTGTCTCCCCTGGCCGGCCGGCCCAGGTCTGCATGCGGTCTGCATACGGCACTGCATGCATCATTGCTCACTCAGTCTGTACGGTGTAGTAGTACGTGTCAGCCCCAGCTCGACGATCCACTTCAGCCGGCCGGCCGGCAGCATCCACGTATTGACTTGTCAAAGTCAGCGAGATGTATATCTTCAGTTCAAGAAAAGGGTATACGTACGTATGTGGTGGTGGTGGTAGAAGTATATATCTTTGTAAAATGCATGTAGGAGTATTCTAGAACAATTTTTGTTGACAAAACCGTGCAACACATTTGACTGCATGCACTTAGTACTGACTGACTGCTGGTTGGCTGGTCAGGTCGTGGTCGCCCGACCGTGTCGCGCGCAGAGAAGCGAAGGCATGCATGCATGCAGTCTCCCCTGATGACCTTTCCTTCTAGAGCTTGTGCTCATTCATACGATAAAACAACACTCGGAGTCAAAAGATATTCACGCGTGTGCTTTCATCAGGAAAAGAAAAGGAGATCATGCATGTTCATATGCAGTGCAGTCGCATACACACACTTGTAGTACTTAGGTTATTAATAATTATTGTATATACGTAGTACCTTGGTTAGAACAAGTTCACAGTTTCTTCAGAGTTTTCTTTTTACCTCCCCCATGGACGTCAGATGGACTAAGATGAAAGATGGCGCTGGCGTCGGTAATTTCGAACGAGTTTCACTATCACTACGTACCCGGTGTACTCCGCTGAGTAGTGGTGACATAGAACTCCGTAGTAACTGGAGTAGCTAGCTAGCTGTAGGTGTACATCGATCTCTGACAAGTACATAACGTACCTGCAGCGGTTCCCTCAAAAAAAAAAAAAAACCGTACCTGCAGGCCGCAGCAGAGAGATCATATGCATCGTGAGTCGATGAACAGAACAGCAGGCAGCAGTGTAGCACATGTATCACATCTCCGATCCCATGTCGCATCACATCTCATCTCATCTCATCGGCAGGCAGTCGGCGCGCCGGCAGGCCGGCCGGATGCCCGCCGGCGCCAGATCACTCACGTACTATAGCACACGCAAGGTATACAAATACGAGGAGCGCGCGACGTGACGACGGCAACGCCCGCGCCGCGCCGAGCTACACCCTACACGGCTACACTAACACCACACTGCTAGTGGATCGATGAGCATGTGGCAATTCGATGGCTATGGGATGGGTAACACACTAAGGGGGTGTTTAGTTTCCCAATTTTGCCAAAAGATTTCGTGTTTTAGCTTATCTTTTGGCAAAATGGATCTAAATACAATGAACCCAAAACAACAAAAGTGGGGCTTCAAAAGTTTTGGTATTTGGGACCCAAGAGGTCCAAAACTTGTAAAAAACGCGTGGGGGTGGGGTGGTGTGGGGGGTGGGGGGGCGAGCCGGACGCCCACTACCCCTGCACCCACCCACCCATCGGTGATACTGCAGAGCGCGGTCGATCTCCTGGGCGACTCGGGCGGCGCTCCTCCTCCCCTGCCGTTGGGCCGTCCCCACCGCCCTCGCCCTCGCCGCCGCTGAAGCAGGCTGCCGGAAGCCCGTGCAGCAGCAAGGATGGCGGTGGTGGGGCCATTCTCTTTCTCATCTCTCTCTCTCTCTCTCTCTGGCGGTGGTGGGGCCATTCTCTTTCTCATCTCTCTCTCTCTCTCTCTCTCTCTCTCTCTCTCTCTCTCTCTCTCTCTCCTTCTGGTGAAGACCATGGCGTGGTGACCGGTGGCGGCGTGCTCCCAGCGTTCCACCGGATCCGATAGCCCTGTGGCCGGATCTGGAAGGGCCCAAGATGGAGGAGCCTCCCATGGCGGCAAGCAGCGACGCTCGGGTGAAGGTGCCGCTGGAGCCAGATGGCTGGACGGTGGCGGGCTGGATCCGGGCGTCCCAGGGGCGGATCCGCGCTCCCTCTTGCCGGATCTGCTGCGCTGATGTGGGTGCGTCGGGGGCGGCATCGTGGCAGCGGATGGGGCGCCTCTTCCTCGGGCCTCAACGGCGGGGCGCGCAGGGTCTGGATCCACGCTCCCCTTGCCGATTCTGCGGCAAGCGGGGCCGCTTCGGCTAGCGCAGATCAACCATTAAATGAGGCTAAATCAGTCTTCTATTCATATGGTGCTAAAATTTTGCTATGGATCTAGGCCCTGTTTAGTTCCCAAAAATTTTTACGCTAAAATGTCACATCGAATCTTGCGGCACATGCATAGAGTATTAAATATAGACGAAAAAAACTAATTGTACAGTTTGGTTGGAAATCGCGAGACGAATGTTTTAAGCCTAATTAGGCCATGATTAGCCATAAGTGCTACAGTACCAACATGCGCTAATGATGGATTAATTCGGCTTAATAATTTCGTCTCGCAGTTTTTAGGCGAGCTATGTAATTAGTTTTTTTTATTAGTATCTTAAAACCTCTTCCAACATCCCCGAAACATCTGATATGACGTCAAAAAAAAATTATTTCGCGATCTAAACACACCCTAAACACCTAAGTCTCAAGTCAGGAGGCCAAAACTTTAGCACCAAATCTTTTGGCATGACTGTTGCATCTTTTGGCATGGCTTTTGCATCTAACCATCCCCTAACACTACTGTCACTAGGCTGCTGCACGCAGGCTAGCTACCTAGGGTCGAGCAGGCACGGTAGCTATAGCTGCATGCCGTGAACTCGCTTTCAGACAGTTGCAAGACCAGACGCCGCATGCAGTATAGCAATAGCTACACCCATGCATCATCGAATCTACTAGAGTAGCTAGCTAGCCTTCTAGCTAGCTTGATCAGGAGGAGTGGAGGACCACCATTGCCAATTTGCCACATGCTCCATCATAGACACAGAGAGGGAGAGGGAGAGGAAGAGGAAGGCGAGAGACTACGGCCTACCGGAGCTGTTGTTGCTTGCATCGGTACGCACGGTGTTTTTGGTTATTAGTGGCATACGGAGTACTCCGTATATGCGACGGTCATGACGACGCTGTTGTTGGTCAGGGGGATTTATTACAAGAGAGCGATATGATCGATGGATCCATCCACCGGCGGCAGGTTCCAGATCCCGCAACGGCGACTCAAGCATATAAGCATGGACTGGAGACGCTCTGCTGCTTGCTCTCTTGCTGTGCTGGTACGACCATCGCCGTCGTCTGAAATCCTGGACGAGCGCGCGCGCCCTAATGCAGAGCAATGCAACAGCGATGCCCGGCCCCGCCCCCGCCCCCAACGTACGCTGTCGCAGCTGATCATCACCTGCTGTCAACGAGAGAGAGAGAGAGAGAGAGAGAGGAGAGGGACGGCCATGCAGATGCAGCTGCAGTGCAGCAGCAGCAGCGATATCTGATGCAGAGCTCATCAGAAACCTGCCTGCTTCTCGTTCTCGATCCGATCTCGCAGTAAAGCAATGTGATCGACCTGTTCTTGCTGAGACGAAGTGATCGAGAACTGATGTGAATCCATCGTTTACTTGAGACGACGTACGGAAACGCATCGTATGCTACGGTATGCCCTTTATTTCCTTCTGATCTTGCATTGCTTGTCTTTCAGCTCTGAATTGTGATCGGAGATCTGAACAACCTTTGGTCTCTGCATCTATTGTAGTAGCTAGCTAGCTAGTTAGCTGTTGCGATCGACCATCGAAGCCATGATCTGTGCCACAGATCGAGCTTCACGATCGAATGACGACTGCATTTGCATATATACTTCTTCTGTTCTTCACAAAACGACCACCTACCTGCGTACAAGAGTACGTTATTATGGCCTTATGGGCACGCAGCTTCGTTTATATGCAGGCAAGGATGATATGATGGACATTGCACCCGACGCCCAGCCACGCATGCTTCTGCAACACTCTAGCTAGTTACAAGTTGCTTTTTTTTTGCCACTAGTAGTATAGTATAGGAGTAGTATCATTGTACGTACACGCGTGCTCGTACAAAGTTGCAGATACTACTGTGCATAGGTATTTATATATACTTACATATAAAGGTCTTTTATTTGTTTTGTTACGGAATTTAATGAGTGCGTGGATGCAATGCAACAAAGGTAGTAGCTTAAGCTAGCAAAGGTCAAGGACTCAAGGGGACAAGTAGCTGGAGGCTCGCAGCCATGCATGGCTTTTGCTTCTCTATCTCATGCATGCGGGCAAAGAAGCGCGCCGGCCGCTGCATTTCTATGCATGCATGCCATTGGGCAACGGCATGCACGCCTCACCTTGGCTTGCTGGACCACTCTCTCTCATGCAATATTTAGAGAGAGAGAGAGAGGGCACCATATTGAATACTACACCCTCCGTAACAAGAAAAATGCAACTATACAACAGTGTCATGTCTTTGTATATCAAGTTCAACTAATTATATAGATAAAAAGGTATAAATATTTATAATATCAGATAAACATTATTAGATTAGTTACGAAATATAATTTTATAATAAATTGTTTTGAAGCCATAAATATAAATACTATTCATTAGAAGCTTGATCAAACATGAATCAATTTAACTAGCACCTAACCCATAGTTGCATGCGGAAGTAGTATATGGGAATATATACTGTATTGATTATTTATTTAGGTAGGTGTTTCTTTTCAGCAGAAAGGGCAGTTCTAACTGCCATAGACTTGCAGGTGACAAGCTTTACCAACCAATGTGATGCATGCATGGTGAGTATAGTAATGGCGTGCACCCAAGGGAAAAAAGAAGAAACCTACAAATCATGTGTGTGTGTGTGTGTGTGAGAGAGAGAGAGAGAGAGGACATACATCATCAGTGTGGGTGTGGCTTGCAGTGAGCTAGACGAAGAAGGACCACCCTGCAATATAGAGGGGTCCTGGACCTGGAGCTTGGTGTGGTGGTTACATTGCTACTACTACAAACATGTGTGGACTTGTGGTGCCTCAATGCATGGAAAGTGCAATGCAAAAGTTTTCAGCTGCTAGCTAGCCACTAGGCGCGGGTTTTTAATTTCCTTGTGGCCTTGTGGGGATCAGGCTCGATCAGGCTGTATGGCCTTTGTGGGAAGTGTGTACTGCTCCATTTCCAGGAAGAGAATCGTTGCCAGTTATGAACAGCTTGCCCTGCAAACGCCTTGAGCTTGATGTGACCTCTCATCTGTACCATGTCCTATATCAAATTTTCTTAAGTTTGACTAAATTTGTAGAAAAATATTTGCAACATTTATACCTTCAAATAAGTTTATTACAAAGAAGGTCTAAAAACAAGTATATCGATAAAGAAGAAGAAGGTCTATACTTAGCAAACATAAGAGGTGTTTACAATGGAAGATCATAGCTATACAATATAATCCTAGGAGGGTGTGTAGATTGTAATTTGTATAAGACAACTCAATAGTCAGAGTATAATTTGGAAGACTTTTCAAATCTAAACCGTCTAGTAAATGAAATCAAAGGAGTAATAGCTATATAGTTATACCAAAACTTGTGGAATTAGACTAGTTAACATCATCTCCCTCGTGTTCAAAATCGATGACGTTTTAGGCTTTTCAATCTATGTCAAAATAATCCTGCAGGTCATGTGTGGAATACTTCCTTAAACAGACCTACTAGCTGATGGACTTGCACTTGATGTGACCATTGGAAACTTTGTTTCTATATAAGCACTTTGTGCTTTTGAAAAAAAAATCATAACAAAAGCCTGTTTCAAATGCAGATATTTCACAGAAATCATAAATGTACTTCACATGAATCAGTTCAATTTTCACAAGGAAAAAAGCGCAGGATTTGAGAAAAATTCTCAACTTCCAAATAGTATAGTCATATAGTGAATTTTATTAGGCACGCCACAGCTAAGGACTTGTTTAGATTGCAAATTTTTGCAACATGGATACTGTAGCACGTTTTGTTTGTATTTGACAAACTTTGTCCAATTATGGACTAACTAGGCTCAAAAGATCCATCTCATGATTTATAACCAAACTGTATAATTAGTTATTTTTTTTACCTACATTTAATGCTCCATGCATGCGTCCAAAAATTGATGTGATGGAGAGAGAGTGAAAAAACTTAGAATTTAGAGATGATCTAAACAAGGCCTAACACTAGCAGTGTAGTACACAAATAAAGAAATTATAGTACTATTAGTTGCATCATAGCTACTTCCACATCCACTCGCAGCGACGGAGCTTGCATGAATGTGTAGGGGGGCCAATTCAAAGGTATACAGCTACAGTATTTACCAATAGTAGTACAGATAATTGGAATTCTATGGAAAATCTTTGTTTTTTTAAGTTCTATCTATATATACTGCAATGAACAATTGAAATTCTGTCAAACAAGAATGAACAATGTACAGATTTACATACTTGTAAGCTATGATCCACTAATCAGCAGTAACAAACATGGTACGAGAGATATAGAAATTAATTATATACATGCAGTGACATGCAAACTTGTAGAGTGCAGCCAGAGAAGAAGGGGGCCAGGACCCAGTTTGGCCCCACGTAGCTCCGTCCGTGTCCACTCGGAAGCACAGGAAGTCAGGTATGCTGGACAGTTGGCTGTATAAAGGTTTTTCCCTTAAAAAAATCAAACAGCCATGCTAGCATCCTCTGATGAGGAGATACCTACTACTACTAGTCATGCTCAACATATTTTTAACGGCTAGGGCTAGAGATAGTGTTGAATGGAGATCGCCGCAGAAAAGGTTCAGGAGGAAGAAGCTAAGCTGGGTCAAAGATGAGAGCATTGGAAGCATAAACAAGCTATCATAGTATAGGCCTGCATCTGATCCCATCGCTACGCATGCCTGCCAGTGTAAGCATGCATGCATGCATGCATGTCTCATGCACCGTTCATCAGCCTGTAAAAATAAGATAAATGCTTTGTCTTTGTTATTATATAAGAGCTACTAGCACTGCTCTAGCTAGCTTGAAACATATATTTATATATATTATATATTCCTACCCTTTTAGCTTGCTATTGGCAATAGGTGCCTTCTGAGTTCCAGCAGTGCTACTTATATAAACAATAATATATATTTAAGATGGAAATTTTCATAGGTGTTATAAATAAGATCCAAACCTATGAGGAAGTAGGGTTTTTCATTAAAAAGGAAATAAAGGAAAATAAAGAATATAAATAGGTGCTCAAATTCAAACCGAGTGAGGACTTTAACTTAATCTAGATATGTCTGGCTCATGACCACAACTCCCACCCACTTTAACCTACATGGTTGGGCTCATGACCATAGCTCTCACCCAACTTCTACATTGATCGTGGATATATTCTACATATAAGAAACAATGATTTAGGATATGATCATACACGTGTCATTTCATTAAAATAATATACCCGTTTGGATCCTTGGGATTGAAATCCATTCTAATAATTATAATTTAGACATAGATTAATTAAGCTAGTATGGTTGTATGTGAAATATATTTGTATAATATTGTTGGCCATACGATGGAGATACTTATGTGTTGTATTTCTGCTATTAGGGAGCGAGTCGAAGAGTGCGCTATAAGTTATAGAGTAGAAACATAACATGGTGATTTGTAGAATCAATTTTCATCTTTCACCCATGAATCTAAGATAGGCCTATGTATGAACTTTGGAAAGTTGTGGAATGTCAAATACCAAGCCAAATAGCTTAGTCCATCAAATATATTCCAATTCTTTAAAATGAAAGGATGCAAACGGCCCCTAAGTTTCATCTATATTGATTTTACTTTGTGACTGAGTAGTGAGTAGATGTGTCGTGCATGTGAGAGGCATTGCATAGACATATATAAGTTGGAGGTCGAATTGTGCCATCATGGTTCATTATATATGTGTCCATGATGAGATGGTGTTTCTCTACCGTTGTCCGTTGAAGATGTTAGCTGAAGAAGATACAGGAGTGTAGGACAAGAATGGTATCGAGTGTATGCGTATTCTTTAATCCAATGTCCGGGCCTCACCCTCACCTCGTTCTGATAAAAGCTGTAAAATAACGAGGAGGTTGCCCTAGGTGTATGTGCCATGCACAGGCACGCTCTCATTGCATTGCTCACTCCTGATCTGTGCATCCCCTGCTATCAGGCATCGATCGATCCATCCATCTGCACTGCATGTGCCGCATGCACCCTAGCTAGCTGCTCTGTCTCTCTGTGTCTGATGCAGACGTAGCGCATCTACCCTAGCTACCTAGCTAAACCTAGCCTTCTACTAACCGCAAATAAAAATAAAATATAAAGAAAAAAAAAACTATACCAATACTACCACCAACTCGCTTGCAAAGTTGCCATTGACACTGCCATGGACCGCAAATAAGGTCATGT
This sequence comes from Miscanthus lutarioriparius, assembly GCA_904845875.1. Taxonomy (NCBI): domain Eukaryota; kingdom Viridiplantae; phylum Streptophyta; class Magnoliopsida; order Poales; family Poaceae; genus Miscanthus; species Miscanthus lutarioriparius. The sequence continues at coordinate 17,913,170 of CAJGYO010000014.1, read as the reverse complement.
TTAGTTGCCCTAAATTTCAGAATTTGGCACTATATAAAAAGAAGATTCTCCGTCACATCAAATTTGCGGTATATATATGGAGTACTAAATGTTGACGAAATTAAAAATTAATTGCACAGTTTGGTTGTACTTTGCGAGACGAACGTTTTGAGCCTAATTAATCAACGATTGGATAATTATTATCAAATAAAAACAAAACGCTACAGTATAGCTACAATGTCCGGTTTTTCCGCGGCGCCGAATCGGTGCTGAACTAAACATGGCCTAAGAAGGGTGTGCACAGCCAAGGGCCAAGACGCCAACCTGCCATGGGTGCGTCGTCCTCTTTCCTCTATAAATACAGTCCCCATGTCCATCATCGTCCAAAGGCAAAGGTCCTGCAGGGGTAGTAGCAACAGGGCAGGGAGAGTTCAGATAATTCCTTCTTGCCTTTTTGTTTTTCCTTCCATCTTTCTTCTTGGCCTGCTTGTGTGTTTGTGTTTGGTGTTCTTGCATTGGTGAATTGAAGGGAGAGGACAGCGTTGTTTCTTCCTGGATATATCTCACTTCTATTTCCTGGATCTCTTCATGGCACCTACTACTCCTTCCCAGTTTCAAGAATCTTTTTTTTTCACTGGTATCTTTCATTTCTAGTATCTAGTATCTTGAAATCAAAGTGTGGGACTGGGATCTATACTCTACCTGGTGTTATTTTTCTTGAGAGGAGTATGGAGAAGATGAAGAGAGAGTGCAGGAGCTGCTAGTTTGGTTCATCCTGGATGCAAACGCAAATGCTCTTGTGAATGAGTGAAGCTGCCAGCATGATCTAGCTTTGGTTGGCACCATTAGCAGGCGCCCACACAGTCACATCGACTGGCCTTGTGTGTACCGCTCTGTACCTGCAAATCATTGTTAGATCATGCTTGACAGCCTCATTTCTTCACAATTCTGGGCATGTATATATGCTGATGATGTCATTTCTTTTTCCTTTTTCCTTTGCTTCTACTTTGAGAACCATCTGCATCACTGCATGCTTTCTGCTATATATATGGTTATCCTGCAGATTTTGGATCGGAGAACCATCGATCTATCCCTGCATTGTGGAGAAGCATGATGAAAGGGAAGAGGCATTACATTTTGTTCTCTGCTAGCTACAACATTTCATCTTAAATCTACTGATTATATTGGTGAGTTCATTGCTAACCCATTAAGTTTCCATGTAGCATATGTACAAGTACAATCAAATAGCCTAGCCTAGCCTTTCTTGGTTGGACTATTTGTACGTGAGTTCCAATCCAAGCTCATAATCATGTCTGCCAATCATATTGCAGATAGTAAACAACCTCAACTAATTTGTTGATAGAAGAAAAGGGGCTTATTATAGAATATAGTGATCCCAACCTCTCCTAGCTATAGTTACCTAGCTGTCTCTTCGAGACTGATAGGATGTTTGATTAAAAGCCCAACAGAACCACTTGGCCACAGACAGTTACCACTGAGTACTTAATTAATATATGTGCAGGAGACTGATGGCTACATATAACCAATCTCTTGTTTGTGTTACTGCTACATATGATTCTGTTTTTTTAGAATCAGACACACTATCCATCCAGTTATATAAAGAATTTCTGTTCATGTCTTCCTTTTCCCATCTAATATGAATCATGGCTTCTATGTTAAATACATTGGATTTTTCATATGCACTATATACACTACGAAATATAGGATCAGCATGCATCTTTGTCCAATTATATTGGACTTGTATATAAAGTATATATCAGTGGATGAAAAGCCACGTAGGAGTACCTAAAGAAATTAAAGGATCTCGATCTGCATAAAAGGCTACAGATAACAGATGCAGTGCATAGAACCTAATTCCAATTTCCAAGCCCAAGCTAGCTAGGCACCAAAGTGGTGGTCTTGTCACTTTCTTGCTTCCAAAACTGGGTCACTGTTGATGTAGGCTGGCTCATGTGCCACAGTTGCAGTTCGTTATTAACTGTACATTAGTGTGCAGATCGTGGCCGGGCTTCAGAATTCAGATCTTGGTATGTTGTGGATTCAGCTAGCGTTGAACATTCGTTTTTTTTTTTGAGTTTCAGTCAACACTATAATGCTATAGCACCCTGGCAGCAATGATATGTGTCTTGATCAAATGGTGCTAATCTCAATCTATACTACTGCTTATTATGCATGTCCTCCCGTTGCAATAATACCAAATACAGGCATCTTTATTACTGTATTTCGAAAAGAAAGTGGTGATTATTTTGGTGTGTTAGTTGTAGCTGCTAGTCCACTAGTTTTAATCTTTGTACGTCTAGCAATTATTGAGATTGACCACACGCTATAATGGTAATACCAATTATTATTTTTCAGTAAAAAATGATAAACAAAAAATGACAAATGACTGTGTACTTGGGTAGATTTTAGAGCAGCAATTTCTGCACACTCACTGTCAGTGGACCCCACCTGATGGTAATATTACACTAGTTCATCAGAGACGTAGCGTACCCCATTTTGTTTCTTTGTACTACTAGCAAGCTAGCAGCAGCACGCCTCCACTCCAGTCCACCACAGCATCACCTCCAGCTCCGAGAGGCTTATCCTCAGCTTGCAACAAACATCGTACGAAAAAGAACAGCAAAAGGATCGAAATACAAAAAAAAAACAATAGGAAAATGGTCGAAATACGCTGCAAGTGAGTGAGAGTAATTCCCACTTGGTCTTCTATATATCCCCATCCCCATCACTTGCTCCTGTGCATATCTCTCTCTATCTAGCTATCCCCCAGTTCTTCCCCTCTCTTCTCTCTGTATCTCTATCCCCCTCTCTCGGATAGAATGATAGATGAGTAGTCTAGCTTGTTCCTGCTGCTCTTCCTCCATTAGAGGCCAGGGTAGTGGTGCACCACAAGTTGGTGAAGCTGCCAGCATGATCTGATGGTGGTATGTGTATGATGTATCTATATTACCTCACTCTCTCCCTGACTGTCATGGATCCATGAATCCAAAGATGAGGGGAAGGAAGAAAGAGGAATAATGAGCATCAGGTCATGCTGTAGTTTCATCTGCTGGTGGGAGCACATCGAAAACCCTAGCTAGGTAGCTGGATTTAATTTCCATCCATGCACTGAATCATCAAAATTTGGGGGTCATCAGGTCAGTTCTTGTAAAACTCATTCATGTTGCACCCAGATCGGATCAGATATATATGGTGAGATCCAAATCAGATGTGTGGATCAGATTAGCTCAAGCTTATTTCCGCCGTTGAGGTTGGTTTGTGATAATCTTCTTGTAGTTTCTTCTTTTGTGCTTTTGCTTCTCTCTTCGGTTCAGTTATGCAGAGGTCCAATATATATGGAATTTTGGGGTTTTCTTTCCATTTATGATTCCTTCTTCATCTCTCTCAAAAGAACAGTGTTTTTTATTCGGATAAGAACATTAAATTTACCCGGTACCAGCATAGTAGTACCACCTGAAAATTCTAGTCGCATTGAAATGCATGAATTGCTCTAATTCAACCGTGTTAATTACCTTGAGATGTTGACCGACTGGAAACAATAAGTGCACTCTAATTTGCTTTTTTGAGATCTAAATGTTACAGTACATATCTATTATCTACGCAGTTCAGTATTTGTTTAAATTGCCTGTCTGGCCTTCCGTCGCCATCAGAAAATGGGCCCTTGAGAATCACTGTCTAAAATAATTAAGCTCTGTGTTTAATTAGCCTTGTGTAGCAGTAGAAGCCATGGATTCCTGTCTGTAACATGGTCTGTCAGTTACAATGCATGTGGGTTCAGTACATACTTGTACAAGAACATATGCAGGCATATATATAATTGGCCTTTGAGAATATGGGATATACTGTCTTCATCACTGTGTGGCTATGTATGATTTCACTGTGTGATCCTGCTAACAATAATGCAGGAGATGGAAAGCTGCAGTGTTATCTATCATAGTAGCAAGGCAAGTATTTATGATTAATCCTTTTTTTATTAAGGCATAGTCCTATGTATAATACTAAACTTGTAGCTAGGGAAATTGAGGGCAATGCATGGAATGCATCTGATGATGATTAGACAGCTGAGAATTTCCAGCGATAATGCTTGATTGCTTGCAAGATATGCCTACTACACGAGTAGTACAGCTGAATGATTGGCTCTTTGCTTGAAGGGTGAAACTGCTGTCCATCTTTTCATGACCCCCTTGTATGATTGCACACACTTTTCTCCTCTTTGGGGCTTTGTACTATGGCCTTTGGGATATTCACTCTCCATCCAATCCATGCTCCACTCACAGCTCAAATCAAATCAAGGCAATCCAAAATAGTATCTTGTTGAGGTCTTCTTCATTTTTCCTCTGTACTTGTTGACATTTTCTTGCAAAAAAGGACATCTCCCTCTCTCTCCTCTCTCTGAAATTAGTTGCAGGTTTTTGTTGGCATGCCTAACAACCACAGCACCCTCTCGTGCCATGGCCGGCATGGATCGATGATCCAAGTACTAGTGCGCCTGTCACAGTACACAACTGCATGCATGGTCCCTTGGAAGATTCATGGGCCACACTGCACATACATACATATGCATGAATGCAAAGCTCCAAGCCCTCCTTTATGGCGATTTGGTTTGGGGCCAGTTTGTTACGAGATGCCCACAGCCTTGTTCAGACTTCAGAGCTGCTAGAGGACGCTTAGCCTGAGGATACGTTTCGCTTCTTTCTCTCATCTCGAGATCTTGGTTTGGTGGCGTGGAGTGGTGGCCATGCAATGCAATCGTGTGGCGCCAAGAGGTTGCCGGCCGGACGGACGGTCAGCTTTGCTGGCTTGCCCATTTCCTCACATCCGATCCGTCCGTATATATACGCCTTGTCTTCATCCGAAACCGCCGGCGTCTTTTCTGATTTCCTTTCTCCTTTGTCCACGAGTCAATGGATTATTACATATTCTTGCCACCATATAATGGCGCCATAGTGTTGCTTGCATCATTTTTGTCCTTCTCGTTGTGGATGGATATTAGGGTTATAACTTTCTAGGACGATTTGTAGGATGCATGGTGTGTGCATACAATTGAATTAAGTGTGACAAACCTAACTAACCTTTGCAATAGTTTTTTTTAATTGCGAGGAAACTATTTTTTTGAAACACATACACGCACACACACTGAAAATATGTATGGAACGACAGATCTTAAAATTGAAAAGAAAAATACACTTCAAATATCTTAAGTGTGACAAACCTAACTAACCATGGCAATTTGTTTGTTTCAAACACTACGTGGACGCTTACATACACATATATACTAACCTAACCTCTATGGACATATATAGGCACATAATATATCTACCTCTATCAACTTTCTTTCCACAATGAATTGAATAAAGATAGATGAGGTGGCTATAGTGATTTGATCAATCCGAAAATATGCCAGTCAGTCACTCTCGGTCTAGTTGTTTAACAAGGTATGTTTAGCTATAGCATGCATGTGTTAGAGTTTGCGAGCTGAGCATAACTCAGCTTATGGTGGAACCTAGCCACCCGAGTTGAAATATACCCTTGACTTAAACATTGTTACTCATATTTTCTTGTATTTATTCCAGGGTTTAATGTTCTTTCACTGGCAAACAACGTCAATCTCGATATCTGCTGGCTCAAGTCTCATTTTTTCAAAGGTATTCGCATATGGACAACGTATGTGTGTGCGCGTGTATTTGTAGGGTGCTGTGCCAGCTCGAGAAAAATATTATTTCAGAGAGGTGCTCGTATATATTGGAATATAATGTGTGAATTCGGAAAAAATATGTTCACGGTTCGTGTAATTGCGTCCTATGCCTTGATGGAAAAGAGTATAAAAGTAACACCACGCGTATCGTCCTATCGTAGAGGGAGCTCGATTTCCAATGACATCGTGTGTTCGCAGTTTAGCGTTTCTGGCTGTGCACGGGCGACCACTTTTCTGGTTGTTCCAGTACACGACGATGCAGCAATAAAATTATCTTGGTTGTCGGCCTAGGCCCAATAGTACCAATTGGCCCACATAAGGTAATTGGACCTAGTTTGCTGCGGCGGCGGAGTTAGTTTTGGCCCACACAGTGGAAGCGCGCCGAAGAAAAGCTCACGATTTTCCGTGTCCAGCCCGGACTCATTTTTTGCGCCTTCACTCTCTGAAATGATGTTGCGCCCCCCGCCATGCATGCATGTTCTCTAAACACTTTTGTAGGGTGAAGATTTGTGTCGATAGCTTTTCTAGCTCCATGGGACGCTAAAATTACGCGGGCTTTGGGTGTTCATCTGGGTGTTGGGAATGCAGATGATGGCGCGGGTAGCCCGTGAGCCCACTTGGCCCGCCCTGAAAAATAAAATGCTGGACGGCCCGCCGCGTTTTAACCGGGCTTAATGTGGCCCATCATCCAGGATGCCGCGGGGGTCCACTCCGGTCCTATTCCATGCTTTGTTTTGCCTGGCGGACGGATTGTGAAATCCACACCTAAAAAGCTTCTACTGGAATCGTCCACAAGGCAGAATGGAAGATGAGAAGGAAAAAATAAATACTCAATCGGACTGAACTAGGACCACAAAAAAAAAACTAGGAGAAGTACTCGGCCAGACCAACGTTATCGTCAGCGCAGCCTATCGCCCCGCCGTCAAACCGTGTGTCCGATGTTACCAGCATACAGATGCCTTGACTGAAATTACTGTTGACTAATTTATTATGAGAAAAAAATAATGTTTGTTGATTAAAAAAATACGATTTATAAGTGAAGCAACAAGACGTGAATACGTCTCTCCGTTTTCGTGCCGCTCCTTGCCTACGTGACCCGTGCTGTGTTGGGCCGCTGCGGCCCAGCCTGGGACGACAAACCAAGGTCTGGCATAGACAGCCTTTGCTCTTGATTGGCCGACCGCTGCACGCCAAATCATCCATGGCTTCTACTGTGGTATAGGCTAGACTTCGGACGTGTTTGTTTCCGCTTAAAATTAGAATAAGGCGAAAGTAAGCGAAAATCCCACCCAAACACCTTCAATTACCCTAGATTCTGTAACAATCGGGGAGGTGAAAACAATCGCAAATAAACTGCTACCGGCATTTTGCGCACCGCAGGGAGGGGTTGCGTTCTCCCCACCGTAGCACCTTTTTCCACCCGCTGCCTCTCCATGACTCCGGTGCAACGCACGTGCATTTATCTAGTTAAAGAAAAGGACAACCGTAGGAGACTCTCTGCCTCCACCGTGGGCCGGGCTGGGCATGTGAGAGGTAGCAAGGCGACAATGGAGGTAAGAGTAAAGGGAACACGAGCTTAAGACCAAGGGGCGTTTCAAGATTAATTCCAAGCACCCAACATCGCACACTAGCAAAGACGGTGTAACGTGCATCGAAATTCAACTTCTATACGAACCATGAAACTCGCGATAATAGAGTATGCCTCCCCAAATCCACCCACACACAAAAAAAAGGTACAATAAGGGGAGACTAGGCAAAAAAATGTAATAGTTTTTACCTTCACCGGATCCATCGCAACCATGGCAACATTGTGGTTGTCCCATACCAGAGTCGGTCGTGCCACCAATGCAAATGAATACAAATAAATAGCTAAGTAAGATACGAACCAAGTGTAGCTTAGCTAGATGGGTTTCTTATGGTGAAATCTATTCACATGGATTCAAATCCTCGACTTAACATGAGTGCTCGTATTTTCTTCTCAGTATCTATCGACTCATCTCAACTTAGCCAAGGGACCGACATTAGAGGATCCACCATTACCGCCTCCATTGATGAAAATGAGCAAAATACTACATCTACTATAGGGATGGTTCACCGTCTTCTCCCTGTCGGCAACTGGTGCTGGTTTGTTGTGAGAGTAAAACACTGTTGGCTGGCTGATAAGCCTTGACTGAAACCAATAAGCGAACATGCTGATAGAGGTAGGATCAAATTGGTGACGGCATAAGGTTTTCTTGATGGCGGCGAGGGGGGTTCCAAATTACACTTAGTTTTTTTATATCACTATAAACTTATTAGATTGATGCACTTCTGTTAATAATAGAAAATATAGTAAATATTTGGTTACGACGAATTGTCTAAGATATGTATTGCTGCACCCTGAGTAGGCTTAATTATCTTCGTAAGGATCGTCTTTATTTAACCACATCATATCACCAATACATTGTGCCAGTTTGTGCAAACCATGAAACTTGTTACTCTAAAATATGTTATATATATGCATGTATCTATCCATAATAATAAAAAGGTAAAATTTCAGGCTATTTTTTTTTCGTCCAGCCCATTCAATTAGACCCAACTGTCCAGCCACCCGCTACTTTTGGCCCAACATGTGGCCCATTCGCTCGCATGGACTACTCGGGACTCTTCTCCAATTAAAAAAAATAACGACTGGCCGACCGGTCGCTCCCAGCGAGGCCCCGGCCCGATGCGCCGGCCTCGTCCCCCATCCCCACGCGCCTCCCAGTCGGCCCCGCCGCCCTGGCGGGATCCGCCATGGCCGTCACGCGCGGCTCCTCCTCTAGCGGTTTGGCCGCGTCCGCCATAGCTGGCCCCGAGCCCAGGCCGCGCGAGCCCGGCCGCACCGGCGCACCCCACGCGTCGACCTCGACGCGCCACGCCCCACTCTGTCGCGTGGACGACGCTCTCCTGAAAAGCCTACTCGCTCGCGTGCGTCGACGGTAAAAAAGGCCGGTCGCTGCCGCATCGATCTCCTGCGCACGACGGCACCGGCGGGGCCACGGGGGTGACGCCGAGTAGGAGGTACTACACCCAGCTGAGGTCGCCGTTGCCGCCGATGCGCTTGCTGCCGTACCCGAGCGTGGGGGCCTCGTCGTCCTTGTCGCTCTGCGGCCGCGCGAAGAACAAGGCCGCCGGAGGCGCCGGGCACGGGCACGGCGGCGCCGGCGGGGGTGACGCCGAGCAGGAGGTACTCGACCCAGCCGAGGTCGCTGTTGCCGCCGATGCGCTTGCTGCCATACCCGAGCGTGGGGGCCGCCTTGTCCTTCTCCCCCTGGGGCCGCGCGGAGAACACGACTGCCGCGGCCTCCGCGGCGCCCCCAGTCTCCGCATGCTCAACCCGTCAATCTCTATTCTTTAGCCCACGCAGCCGCTCCCCCGTCTCTCCCTCCCGCACGGCGCGCCGCAGCTGCTCCCCAGTCTCTCCCGCACGGCGCACCTCCCGTTGCCCGTGCTCGTCTCTCTCTGTTCTTCTCCTCTCTCCGAACGGGCCTGGAACTTCTCCCGTCCTTCTCCAGTACTCCTCTCTCTCCGAGCTGCGCCAGGGATCGAAATTGGAAGTCAGAACGGAATCGGCCCGGGTCATGATGATGGTGTTCGAGACAGGTTTCTCTCTTTTCCGTCTTTTCCTCTTCCCTCCTTTCCCTATTATTAATAGCTCACGAATCTTCGCCGGACGCTGCCTGCAGGCCTGAGGCCTTGTTCAGTTCGCGGCTAAGAAGTATGGTAGTATTTTGGTTTGTATTTGATAATTATTGTCCAATCATGATCTAACTAGGCTTAAAAGATTCATCTTGTAATTTATAATTAAACTATGTAATTAGTTATTTTTTTATCTACATTTAATATTTTATACATATATCTAAAAATTTGATATGATAAAAAAAAATAAAAAAACTTAAAATCTAAACAAGGCCCCAGCAGAAAGTTGCCGAAACACCGCCGCAACCACGAACGGACCTAGGGTTTGGAACACAGTAAGGGGATTTTGAGTCGGAAGGTGACAGTGAAGCGCTGTCACGAGCAGACCGGAACCACGCACGCGAGGGGGCTCAGCCACGATGCATCTTGGAGTCCTAGCAACTGCATCTCATGCCATCTCCACTGGAACTCTCTTTTCTGTTTTCTACAAACCCAGGTTTGAATTATTTTATTTTAAACCTTCCTTCTTGAAATCCTTTCTTTAATATCTTTTGTTGGGGTGTACTATATTTTATACATGAACTTGTACCCTCTTATGCGTCTGACATCAACAGTATTGTGGATGTCTACAATCACCTTGTATCCGACGGTGTGAGCAACAAGACTTACCAAACATACATACTCTCTTTCACTTGTAAGATCATTTCCTTCATCTATAAAAGGAGATGCGCTCCCTCCCAACAGGAGAGGGTAAGAAAAACTCTCCATCGAGAAAACACGTAGCAACAGAACCACCGGGTTCAAAGCTCGAGCACGCGCTCAAACACTCAGCTCATGTAGGAGCTCCAGTCGCACTCGGCCCTCTAGACCAGAGTCCGATCGGACCTCTCCTCCCATCTTTCTCCTACTTGTTTATAACCCACTGTAAATTTTGAGCACCTGGGCTCAGGAATAAAGTCACCAACTAACTCAAACTGGACGTATAGCACATTGCCTGAACCAGTATAAACCCTGTGTCATTGAGTGTTAGGCCACATCCGATCACAACGTATGGCAAAACTACAAATATTTACGTGTTGGTCACTTTCTGCACTGACAGTTGGCGCCGCCCGTGGGGAAGACGTTGTACGTTCACACTTTTGGTCATCGGATGGCCCACTTTTCTGCCATCTTCGCCATGGCGGGCTCAAGAGATACGACTCGCATCGGCTCACTGGAGTTTCCCTCACTCCCACCTATTGGGATGTGGGTTCCACCCGTCTTCGAGCCGTCCTAGGCCTTCCTCTTCGGAAGCCTAGACTTCATCGTCGACCAGCTCGGTGTGCTACACCTCCGCGATGAGGCACTTGTTCCGGCGGCCGTCGGAGGGGCACCCTCCATCACCTCCGGGACACCCGATGACTTCAACGACGAGGCGCATGCGCTTCATTTCGAGAAAACGCTCTGCTCAAACCCCACTGTCGATGAAATATGATCGGCAGTCTACCCAGGGGTATGCCCAAGGTAGTAGATTGTCGGCAGACAGATGCGCAAGCCACAAACAAGATGGTGATGCAAGACACACGAGGTTTTATCTAGGTTCAGCCGCCGAGAAGGCGTAATACCTACGTCCTGCGTCTGATTGTATTACTGTATGTCAATGAGAGATGTTTTTTAGAGGGGTCCCCTGCCCACCTTATATAGTCCGAGGGGCAGGGTTAGAGATCTGAAAACTAATCCTAGTCAGTTACAATTGCCATAGGTGACCGGATAAGGATTCCTATTCTAACCGACCGAGATCTTGCTTGATCGCCAAATCTGTCTTGACTCCTTGCACGGGACTCCGAACAGGTTGGCCGGGCCACGCGTCGTCCTTTGGTGGACCGGACCCATTGATCCGGGCCGGCCCAATCTTAGCCATAAGGGTATAGGGGTTAATACCCCCACAGCTAGTCCCCGAGCACCATGTGTTTTGCTGCGACACGCCACTTTAACCTTCTCCGAATAGTAAAGCTTGAGTTTTTGACATTTCTGACCACCGTTATTGCCGGAGAAGTAGGCTATCCGAAGAATGTATGGTGCTCTTAAGAAAAAAGAAAACGATTTCCATCCTATGAAGTGTGCCCACTTGTATTTCTGAAAAGAAATGTAAGTGGATCCTAAGGCGTAGCATCCTTGATCATCAGAGACGTAAGGGTCGAAAAACAAACACATTCACCGTAAGGTGAAGTGTGCCCACTTAGTCCCCGAGCCTAGTAGTAGGTGACGTAGGCACGTGGTGCCAGGGTCTAAAAAGAATTCCCAGTTAAGTTGAAAATCCAATCGTCGTACAGGCGATACGAGATGCACCGGCAGGTGCATCGTACCGATGTAGTCCCCGAGCTTGTTGGAAGGCGAAATACAAGCCTTGTAGCAAGGTCTAAATAAATATCTCTCAACTGTATGTGAGTACAAATCACATGTAGCCGAGGAGAACAATCTTCGAGCAGTGGTCGGGATAGTTCTCGAGCACATTGGTGGTCGGAACAGTCCCCGAGCACGGTAATGGTATGTGCAGTCCTCGAGCACGGCAGTGGTCTAGGCAGTCCCCGAGCACGGCAGCGGTGGTCATGCGATCCCAAAGCACGGCAGTGGTCTGCATGCGATCCCCGAACGCAGCGATGATACATGCGATCCGAAAGCACGGCGGTGGTTTGTGCGATCCCAAAGCACGGCGGTGGTCTCATGCGATCCCCGAGCACGGCAGTAGTCTGGACCATACTTGAGCACAAGACATGCAGCGAAAAAACAAACGCCGCTTGTACTATTATTTGGTGTATTTATTTATCTTCTTACTCTGTCAAGTCCAATCGTACACGTCTGGTAAAAAAAGCAGACAGGTACAGCACGTCATACTGTCTTCTTGCCCTTTCTAGCAAACAGTCGTTTGGCACCTGTAAAGAGGTGCATAAGTGTGGGCCCTCTCACACTAGCAACGAAGAGGCACGTACACTGGTAACGAAGGGGCCCATTTATTGGCGTAGATCTCGAGGTTGTGAAAACAACCGTCTGCAGCACGCGCGCACATCTCCCAAGAATCTCGGGCGGATGAAACGACGGAAATCTTGGTTATTGATAATATAGAACTGGTAAGTTATTTTTTACCAACCCCCATTAACATTCGCCGCCGCAGCCTTCTTCTTCCTCTTGCCAAACCCTATTCCTCCGAAATCATCGCCCATCACCCCTCCACCGTAACCACCCCTTTTAGCAAGGACATATTAATGGCGAAGAAAAACGCCCAGAAGAAAGCCGGAGTCATGGCGAAGGAGTGGTGGAAGTCAAGGAGCAATGATCAGACCATCGAAGACCTTGTCACCATGGGAGTGCTCCATAACAAGGCACTCGTGGGATGGCGCGCGCCGAAAGGAGAAAGCTACCCCAATCCACAACCAGGTGAGATTGTGGTTTTCGAGGATTTCTTCAAGCGAGGTTTTGGGGTTCCAGTGCACCCTTTCCTCTAGGGGCTCTGTTTGTACTATGAGATTTGGATTTGCAATCTGCATCCTAACTCGATTCTTCTTATCTCCACCTTCATCCATCTTTGCGAAGCATGTGGTGGCTTCCAGCCCCATTTTGACCTCTTTCGCCATCTGTTCTGTCTGCGGAAGAAAGGGAGCGGCGACTCGAAGATAGCCGGAGGTGTATATCTCAATCTGCACGACGGGATGAAAGCCCAGTACTTACATTGCCCTTGGAACACATCGCTAGACGAATGGTACAAGAAGTGGTTCTACGTCCGCGAAGAGCCGAACACGATCACCCTGTGCGACGTGGGGTTCATTCCGGAGAAGAAAAACAGCTGGTCGGAGAAGCCCGAGCACTTGGAACAGGTTGCAGAACTGCTCAGGATGATCCCATGGGGGAAGCTGGATGGTCCAAGTGTGGTTGGAAACTTCATCAGCCGAAGGATCTAGCCCTGCCAGAAGAGGGTACATCCTGGTTACGAATACCAGGGAAGCGTAGATCCAACGAGGACCAGAAAAGAGGCGCTTGACAAAATCGAAGTCAAGACCAGGATTGGGGAGCTATTCAACTTAGCAGATCCCAATTATGTCAGGTTAAATGACATCGAGCACGCCTTCAAGCTGGCTCGACCTCCCCCAAAGGTATATTAAGCTTCCTTGTACCTGTAGAGTTATATTGTAACAAAAATTGACTGTGTTGTCGCCTTTATGTTTCCCAGAGTAATGGTCATGACAGGGCATCAGTGTTCGTGTCTCCACCCCCCGGTGTGGATTGGCCGCAAGTTGCCGGCCCAACCCCCAGCACCAAATGATGAGGGCGAAGACGCGTCATTGGGCGTGCATTTGGGGTTGGAGAGGAGGCAATGGCGTGGCTGGCGGCAAGCGCCAGCCGCCAACAAACGCGTCGTCAGCCATCTTCCTCTCGGTCGGATGATGAAACAGAGGATGCAGACATCTTCTGACTCATCCCTCGAAAGAGGAGGAGACAACTGGAGTTGATGGAGCAGGGTGGCTCCTCTGTGTCAGCAGGGATCACATCACCGACCACTTCAACACAAATGACAAGCGACAAAGGGGTCGAGCACCAGGCCCCGACACCGGTACTGGTCGCGAAAAAAGACCTAGTGGAACCCGCCGAGCACGTGGAGCAAGCACGGTCGAAGAGACGCTCCTTCGCCACGTCATTCCGTGCTTCCGAAGTGTAAGTATTTGCAACCTTGATGTAAGCTTACAATTTGTATTGAATACTATTGTTTTCTCGAACTTATCTCGATATATTAGGTCGGCGCCCACCGAAAATCCCGACCGGTGGCCGGATGGCGGCGGCCGCCGCCAAAGAATGATGTAAAAACTACCCAATGAGCCGGATGTGGAGGAACCTATAGAAGAAAATCCACCAGAAACTCAGCAGACGAGCGGCCGGACAACGCCCCCGAAAGCGGTGGTCGAGGAGAGAGCCGAGCCAAGTACTAGTGCTCCGAGCACTACCCCTGCTGAGGGGGATACCTCGACGCCAAGGGGACCGGACCAAGCCGGAGGTGGCAAAAAGCACGCTTGCCGATGCTATGGCTCGTGGGAAAGCCATAGTGGTCGCAAAGACTACGAACTCCAGACCAGCGCCGCCTCCTGAACAAGAGCCCGAAGAGGACGAAGTAGAAGAGATCCTGGGCCATCCCCAATACAAACGACAACATGTATACGTGTCGTGCCGACGGAACGACGAGTGGGTTATGCATGAGGAAATCCCAGAGGTCGAAGAGACCCTAAAAGTTGAACGAGCGGCAAAACGTCTGGTGACAGAAGTTCAGGTATGTTTGGCTTGACCACTTGATCCTGCCATTTAGTCGAACTGTCTGACTTAGCTTGTTTATATGCAGGACTTGATGAAGACCGTAAGGTACCGAAAAAGGTGCTTTGACCAGATTGAGGGAATCACGGCAAACAATAGAGAACTGGCGGCCGAGGTGGAACGCTTGCGCCGCCATCTTGAAGCCGCCGACCGGGAGAGGACGAAACAAGATGTAAAAAACCAGAATCTGGTCGTCCAGCTCAGTAACAAAGAGCAGGAAAAAACAAGTAAGTTGTCGTTTTATCACAGCAAGCGCATGACACGCGTTGTTCCATTGTTGGTAGTGACAACTGTAGCGCAGGATTAGAAGCTGAAGTAACCCGCCTCTAAGAGGAGAATATCCGTGTGACCGCAGAGTGTGGTCGCCTGAAGGAGGACAACAAGAAACTAGCGCGCGACCAGTCTCAACTCCTAGAACGCGCAACTAAGATGAAGGAGGAACTGAAAAGTAAGTGTTCTATACCACCTTGCTCATTCTGTTGCCCACCCTATCTTGTCATGCCGTTACATTCTGTTGTTTTGTATGGTTTGCAGTTTTAAAAATCAATGCCAAGAAACATCTAGAAGATGTCATTAAAGATAGTGACGGCTGGAAGACGCGATGCCTAGAGACCACCGAGGATCGGGACACATGGAAGAACCAGTGCCAGGAAGTGGCAACTGGCATTTTGCCCGTCCTCGACCTTATCGATCCGACGCTTACAGAGGAAACGCCAAGGACGCTGGAGCTCGGACTGGTCGAGAGGTGCTGAAAGGCATGGAGTTGGTTCCAAGAGTTCGTGAAGGAGGCGGGTGAGTACACGGGTGCACATGTGCTAAGCATGGTGCGTGCCCACTACCCCCTGATCGATCTCAAGTGCCTGGAGGCTGGGTACCCGAAGGAGGTAGACCTAGACAAGGCTGAGGAGCTTCGGATGGCCCAGCTGGACCTATCGTCAAAGATAATTAGCGACATTAACCTGTGTGGAGGTGGGACAACACCTGTACAGGGTGCGCCATCGACAAGTCAACTGGAAACGCCATCAGTTGCAAGCCAACCGACGAAACCTGCGGTCTCGACCAGCTAGGCATCGATGGGGCCATCCTCTTCAGCTCGACCAGCACAGGAGTCCTCGAGACTCGAGTAGGATATCAGAAGCAGCGAGCAGTAGGTGCCACGCGCCCCGACCAGCCAATGGAATAGGCTTAGAGCTGTAGAAGGAGGACATAGTTGTGTTATTGTAAACTTGAGCCTCTTCAGGCAAGCTTGTAATAACATAACTGTATATCATCATAAGCTTGTTTGCTTTGTATAAAATGTATTTAAGCTTGATACTCATGTTGGTGTAACTAAGTGAGAACATGTTAACGTTCTGTTTAGTTGTACCATTTTGCTCGACACGTCATCCCGAGAAGTTTATACGGCCCTAGTTTGCCATGTGGTCGTAGTGTGAGGTGCGCGACCTATGCACATGTCGACGCGGACAAGTCAAACCAGGGGGGACCTGCTAATCACCCGTAACATAGAGAACGGATCCCATGCACGTGTTGGGAGGAATCAGAGACAGGGCCTACTCCGAAAACCGTAGAAGGAATGGTGGTCGGCTTTTACTGGCTAAGTTAGAACAACCATAAAATTCGAAGTGACACATTAGAGTGGTCGAAGAAATCATAATAGCTTTATTGAAGTAAATCGAAAGTACAAAATGAGTACATATCTCAGCGGTTAAGCATAGAAACATCTAAGCTTGTCGATGTGCCACAAGTTTGGTACGTCCGTACCGTCCAGGTGAGCTAACCTGTAAGACGTTGGTTGTGTGACTTCCTTGTTCACGAAGGGCCCCTCCCATGGGGTTGCGAGTTTATGGACACCGGCCTAGTTCGTCTTCCACTTCAGGACCAGGTCCCCGACCACGAAAAACCGCTCTTTAACATTCTTGTTGTAGTACCTGCGCAAAACAGTTAGGTATTTGGCCGTACGTATACAAGAATTGAGCCGCTTCTCTTCTGTGCTATTCACTTCTAGCTCCCGTACTTCATTGACCTTACCTTCGTCGAAGTTCTCTACCCGTGCTGATCTAAAAGCTATATCTGCTGGGAGGACTGCCTCGGCGCCGTAAACCATGAAGTACGGTGAGATGCCGGTGTTACGACTGGGCTAAGTTCTGAGGCCCCAGACCACGGCTGGTAACTCTTTGAGCCATCTTCCGGGAGCTTTGTCATTTTCTCTATACATCCTCTTCTTCAATGCGTCCAAAATCATTCCATTTGCCCGCTCGACTTGTCCATTAGCTCTAGGGTGCGCCACCAAGACGTATTTTACTACTATGCTCCTTTCATCGCAGAAGTCCCAAAAAGCGTTCCCGGTGAACTGAGTGCCCAGATCAGTGATGATGCTGTTGGGTATGCCGAAGCGGTGGATGACCTGGTCGAGGAATGTGACAGCCTTTTCTAAGGATGCCTGTACCAGAGGCATGTATTCTATCCACTGAGAAAATTTGTCGATCAGCACAAAGACGCATGTAAATTTCCTAGGAGCCGGTTTGAAAGGCCTGATCATATCCAGCCCCCAGCATGCGAAGGGCCAAGAGGCTGGTATTGTCTAGATCTCATGTGCTGGTACGTGGATTCTCTTGGCGAAGAACTGACACCCCTCAAAGTGGCGGACTAGCTTCTCTGCGTCGGCTACTGCTGATGGCCAATAGAACCCTGCTCGAAAAGCCTTACCGACCAGCGTTCTCGAGGCTGCGTGGTTGCCGCAGGAGCCGGAGTGGATTTGGTCCAGGAGACGTTCGCCGTCCTCCCGGGTTATACACTTCATCAAGATTTCCTCCTTTGCGTTCTTGCGCCATAACTTGCCATCGACGAGCAGATATTGCTTACTGCGACGCATCAGGCGCTCATTTTCTGTCCGATCAGTATAACCGCTGCCATCTGTCAGGTACTTGATGAAAGGTTCTCTCTAGTCGGGCTCATGCGTGGTCGGAGATGGCTCAGCGGTGCTCGACACCGGAACCGTAGCCACCAATTGCTTGTCTAGAGGCTTGTCGACCGAGGGATCCTCCTCCTCAATGGAAGGCGTGAGCAGGTCTTGGACGAATACGCCATGTGGGACTTTGGCTCGGGATGATCCTAACTTGGACAGCGCATCTGCTGCTTGATTTTTGTCCCGGACCACGTGTGTGTACTCGATGCCATAAAACCTGCCTTCCGACTTTACGATCGACTTGCAATGACGATCCATCCTTCATTTGGTCGTTCCCCGATCCTTGTTGAGTTGGTTGATGACCCGAGCCGAGTCTCCGTGAGACATAGAGACGTTTAACACCGAGCTCGACCGCAATGCGCAAACCATGTAGGCATGCTTCATATTCAGCGGCATTATGAGATGCTGGGAAATGAATCCTGAGGACGTACCGGAGCTGCTCCTTGGACGGCGACACGAAAAGGACTCCTGCTCCTGCGCCGTTGATGTTGAGGGAACCGTCGAAGTACATCTTCCAACACTCGTCGGGCCCCCTCGAGGTAGGCATGCTTAAGTCTCGCATCCACTCAACGATGAAATCGACGAGTGCACGAGACTTGATCGTAGTACGGCCATAATTCTAGGAAAAGGGCATAGCTCCATTGCCCACTTGACAATGCGTCGTTCGCATCCTTGTTGCTAATTATGTCTCGCAGAGGGTACTCGATCATGACCACACACACGATATCCGTCAAGTAATGTTTCAACTTTCGGGATGTTATCGATGATGGCATAGATCAATTTCTGGATCTGTGGGTACCTGGTCTTGGATTCATTGAGCACCTCACTGATGAAGTAGATTGGGCGCTATACCTTGTAGACATGGCCGGGCTCATCACGTTCGACTACCATGGCAGTGGAAACCACTCGATTAGTTGCCGCAATGTAAAGCAAGAGTGTTTCGTCTTCTCTAGGAGCAGTGAGGACCGGAGGTGACGAAGGTATTGTTTGTTGTGTGAAGGCAAATGGCGTCGCTTCTTCGACCACTCATACTTCTCGGATGCTTTGAGCGGTTTAAAGAATGGTAATCCTTTTCGCCTAATCTTGATATGAAACGACCGAGAGCGACCATGCATCCGTAAGCTTCGAACATCCTTCACCTTTTGGGCAGCTTCATGTCCAAGACAACTTTGACTTTCTCTCGGGTTAGGGCGCGTGTCGTCGTGGTAACACGACGTTGCCAAGTAGTATGCCGGAAGGAACACCAAAGATACACTTCTTTGGGTTTAATTTCCATTGGAATGTGTTAAGGGCTGCAAAGGTGCGTTCCAGGTTGTCAACAAGGGTATGCGCTTCCTTGGTTTTGACAACTACATCATCAACATAAGCCTCAATGAGGTCGTCTTTTATTTCGTCTTTGAGGCGAGGCAGATAAGTAGCGTTGGTAGGTAGCCCCAGCGTTTTTGAGCCCAAACGACATGGTCGTGTAGCAGTAGGCGCCGAAAGGCGTGATAAAAGATGTCTTGATCTGGTCATCCTTTTTTAGAGCGATCTGGTGATAACCAGAGTAGCAATCGAGAAAGGAAAGCAGCTCGCAACCGGTGGTTGAATCTACGACCTCGTCTATGCGAGGTAAGCCAAAGGGGTCCTTAGGGCAGTGTTTGTTGAGATTAGTATAATCAACGCACATTCTCCATTCATTATTCTTTTTGCGTACAAGAACCGAGTTGGATAACCACTCCGGATGATACACTTCTTTAATAAATCCGGCTACCAAAAGCTATGTAACTTCTACCCTAATCGCCTCCTTCTTGTCGCGAGCGAACCGTCGTAGCTTCTGCTTGATAGGTTTGGCCTTGCCGTTGACATTCAAGGAGTGCTCGATCAAGTTCTGAGGTACACCGGGCATGTCAGCAGGTTTCCATGCGAACACATCCACGTTGCTCCTCAAGAACCTAACGAGCGCGTCTTCCTATTTGGGGTCCAGGTTGGCCCCGATAAGGGCCGTTTTGCTAGGATCGCCGTCGACCAGCTAGATCACCTTGTGCTCCTTGGACTTAGTGTTCTTGCGTGGAGCCTCGAGCTCTGGGATCTCCAGGTGGCCGGCCGAGGTCTTCCTGGCGTCTAGCATGGTCGCGGTCATGCGAATAGAGAGGTCGTGAGCCTCTGCTACTCTGAAGCTATCGTCCTCGCAGGTATAAGCTGTGTATACATTGCCCCTGAGGGTTAGAACTCCCTTCTCGGTAGGCATCTTTAGCACCAGATACCTGTAATGAGGTATGGCCATGAACTTGGTGAGCGATGGTCGACCCAGGATAACATGGTAGGTACCGTCGAAGTCAGCGACCACGAAGTTGACGTAGTTGGTGCGGAAGTGGTCTGGGGTCCCGAATCGCACATGTAACGCGTGATCTCGCCCGAGAGGTGTAGAGCTCGTCCGGGAGAACACCCGTAATCGTGCCTCGTATGGCTTGAGATCCGCTCGAGTTATCTTTAGGGCCACAGATCGTTCTTGAACAAGATATCGATGGAGCTGCCGCCATCAATCAGCACTCTGTCGAATTGAACTTTGTTGATACAAGGATCAAGGACTAGGGGAAAATGTCCTGGCTCAGGTATTGCGGCCCATTGGTCTTTTCTGCTAAAGGAGATCTCACGGTGAGACCAAGGAGGGAGCCGTGGACCGGCGATAAGTTTGTCGGTGTTGGCCACGTTCAAGCAAGCACGCAGTAGCAGCGACTTGCGTTCTCGCTTGGTCTTGATGGACACTTTGCCTCCAATGATGGTGTGTACGCGATCGGTTGGCTTGACATACTTGTGACGGGGATCTATGTCGTCATCGTCGTTGTCCTCGTTATGCTGTTCCCCTGCATCGTTAGGCTTGTCGGACGTGTCCGGAGCCTGTTGACGCGTGTAGATAGACTTGAGAACGCGACAGTTCTCCATGGTGTGGTTTGACTTGGGATGGAGCTGGCAGGGCCCCTTCAATGCTTTGGCGTAATCTTCTGCGTAGTTACGACGCCTGTCCCCTTTTTTGATGGTGTTGACTTCGCCATCGTCTTCCCGAGCATGCTTGCCCCTGTAATCATCACGGCGGTTACGTCGCTGATTACGTTGGTCGCGGTGGTCGTGGGAGTTGTTGCGCTGGTTGCGGCGGTCAAAATTGTCGCTCCGACCACGATTGTCGCGGTAGTCGTCGTGGTGTAGGGGGTGGTCAGAGCGCGGAACCCTTGCTGCTTCTTCGATAATTATCTTTTTAGCGTCGTCGGCGTCCGCATATTTCTTAGCGGTGGCCAGGAGCGCTGTGACCGACTCAGGCCTCTTGCGAAGGAGCTTGTCCCTTAGAGCGTCGTGGAAGCGGAGGCCAGTGATGAAAGCCTCGATTGCCTCGCTGTCGGATATTGACGGGACCTTGATGTGCATCTCCAAGAAACGCCTGACGTACTCGCGCAGCGGCTCATCTTTCCGATCTCGAATCCGCTGCAGATCATATTTGTTGCTGGGTTGCTCGCAAGTGGCAATGAAGTTGTCGATGAAAGCTTGCCTGAGTTCTTGCCAGGAATCGAAGTAGTTTGCCGGCAAGCTGACCAGCCACTGGTGACCTGCATGACCAATAGCTACTGGAAAGTAGTTAGACATGACGTGCTCGTCAGCCATGGCTGATCTGCACGCGGTTTCATAGAGCATGACCCATAATTCAGGGTTCTCCTTGCCGTCATACTTCTGAAGTTTTTTGAGCTTGAAGTTCTTGGGCCATATGACTTGGCGAAGGTGCGGAGTAAACTGCTTCAAACCCGGCAGGCCTTGACGGTTATCTGATGGGTCGTTGTTGCACGAGCCACGTAGGTTGGGTGGCTGTGAGCGGCATGAGTACTGGCGGCTGTGGCTAGACTCGACTGAGACGGAGGGAGCTCGGGCTTGATTTACAATCTCTACGGTCTGGGCCATAGCAGCCGTCAGATAGGCTTGTATTTCATCGCGAACTGCCTGAGTTTCCGGGGTATTGGGTAGCCGTTGTATTGTCGCCATAGCGATGGCTACGTTGGCGCTTGGGGTCCTGAAGACCTGTTTGTCCCCCACCCTGTCGAAAGCATTGTTGAGGTCGCATGGCTGGACCCTTATTCATCATGCCTCCTCTTCTGCTTCTGCTTCAGCTTCGATTTGTCGGTGATTAAATCGGTCAATATTACGTGCTTCGCGTGCAATCCTTTCCTATTCTATTTCGCCGACTGCTGGTGGTTCATCATTACTGACAACATTGATCAAATCCCCTCGTCTTGGTGGGAAGGACGGGAATTGTGGGTACCCTGGGGCGTGGTCTGGGATATCCAGATCGTATTCGATGCCTTCATCATCGTGACGCTGGAGCTCAGTGTGGTCGGAGGCATTGGATGCGATGCCAGACGAGGAGCTAGAGTCACCCTCTTGGACTGTGTGGACGGATCCTTCTTGATAATCCTCAATCCGAACCTTGTTGACGAAATTTTGCGGCTTCGACTGAGGTCGACACAGATCCAAGTGGCGTTGTATATTACATGCGTAGTTGGAGGCAGCATTTCGCAGGCCGTAGGGCTAGGCCTGGTAGTTCTCCGTCAAGGCTTCATACTCGGAGAGCTGGAGACCCATCGCGGAGGCTGGCCGGCGACGAGCGGAGCGCCCTTCAGGAGTAGATATGACCACGAGATCTGTACCAAGTCATGTAGGATGACTGGCCCGAGCTGGTCGGGTAGATCTGTTGTGGGAAACGGTTACCTGCTCATTAGGTCCACTTTGAATTGAACTTACCAGAGCTAGGGTTTCAGTGAGCTTGGTGCCGACCCGATTGATGGAGTCGAGCAGGTCGGTGTTGTCGATCTGCCTCCCTTTGTAGCGGGGAAGCGAACGATGGATTGTTGGCGTGGCTGAAAGCGATGCGGGTGTGGTCGGAGCCAGATCCACCGTGGTCAGAGCCGTATCCACCGTGGTCGGAGCCGTAGCCGATGCAGGTGAAGCAGCGGTCGACGCAGATTGAATCCGCGCCTCCTCCGTGATCGTGGCGATGAAGTCGCCGGAGCCAGTGGTCCAGGTGATCTGACCGATGGTGAACGTGAGGCCATTCGGTGTAGCCATGAAGCCGGGGATGATGACCATCTTGTTCGCTTGGAGAGCAGTACGCACACCCCCTATCTGGCATGCCACTGTCGATGAAATATGGTCGGCAGTATACCCAGGGGTATGCCCAAGGTAGTAGATTGTTGGCAGATAGATGCGCAAGCCACAAACAAGATGGTGACGCAAGACACACGAGGTTTTATCCAGGTTCGGTCGCCGAGAAGGCGTAATACCTATGTCCTACGTCTGATTGTATTGCTGTATGTCAATGAGAGATGTTTTTTAGAGGGGTCCCCTGCCCGCCTTATATAGTCCGAGGGGCAGGGTTACAGATCTGGAAACTAATCCTAATCAGTTATAATTGCCATAGGTGACCGGATAAGGATTCCTATTCTAACCGACCGAGATCTTGCTTGATCGCCAAATCTGTCTTGACTCCTTGCGTGGGACTCCGAACAGGTTGGTCGGGCCGCGCGTCATCCTTTGGTGGACTGGACCCATTGATCCGGGCCGGCCCAATCTTAGCCGTAAGGGTATAGCGGTTAATACCCCCACACCCGCTGTGAGTAATGTACATGTTGTTATTTACTCGCAATTTACTATCTTCCGCCAATTATCCGGAGGGACCCCGTTGTTCGCACTGCAACCACCGTACGACTGGTTCCCCTATGGCCTCGCGTCCCCCGTGGATGCGTACGCTCGGGGGCTCTGAAGGGTGCTGGCAACACCCCCTCTCACGTCTGAATTTGTGGGAATGGCAAGCTATGCTCCCACCACTTTCCATGAGCACCTAGATGATGAGGTCGAGAGCGATGGCTCTAGCATCGGTGATGTGGCACCTAGCCATCGTCCATCCCGGGAGTGCGCCATGGCGAACGCTCTGGGATAGCTGCCAGTGGTAGTGGAATCCTTGCAAACTCACACCCCTCCAGACCCTCGTGCGGGGGCCCTCGTGCTCGCACAAGAGCATGAGGAGGAGCTATGACAGTGGCGGTAGAACCAGCGCCACATGCGCCGGCGCGCTCGTCGTAGCACGCTACGCCCCTTGCACATGACCTGGCAGGCGGCGTCTAGGGTCATGCCTGCCAGGTCCTGCGCGACATCATGGACGAGGGGAATGAACCCCATAGTTCGCTTGGGCTAGCCAGAACATCTCCGCTGCGGCAATGCTTCTACGTGGCGTCCCCAAGCCTGTCGACTCCTAGGAGCGGGCGGTCCATCAAAACCTCCGGGCACTGGTGGAAGCCACCGCCATTCAACAGGCGGAGAGCTCCGCATCATGACTCCGACATGCGCCCTCTCTCCCCACTAGGGGAGTGGAGACGCACCACATGGATCGCTCCATCTACTCGCCACTATAGCCGCCGAGCGCAACACGGGAAGTCGCAGCTGCGCCGTGGTTTGACCCGGCGCATGCTCCACACCGACCATCGGTACGCGAATGGCTCAGTCCGAACCAAGACGCTCGCAGCGTCATCAGCAACCGGCATAGGGCTCAGCATGATGATGACGTCTATCGGGCGGTGGTGGGGGCAGGCGACATGGGCCCTGGCCGGACCATCGAGGGGAGCGGTGAAATGCGCCCTAGGCATGGTCGCCTGCTAGACGACCAGAGTCCCAGCCCGGATGGCCTAGGACCATGGGCCTTTGGCCAACGCATCCAGAGAGTGTTGTTCCCATAGTGCTTCTGACCGCCCACCAACATCACCAAGTACACCGGGGAGACGAACCTCGGAATATGGCTCGAAGATTTCTGACTCGCCTATCGAGCCGGAGGGGTGGAAGATGACCATTTCATCATAATATCTCCCCATCTGCGTGGGGGAACATGTTCGAGCATGGCTTGAATTCCTCCCGCACAACAGCATCCGCGGCTGGGCCGACCTCAAGAGGGTCTTTGTCAGAAATTTCTAGTGGACGTATGTCCGCCTTGGGAACTCCTAGGACCTCAAGAGCTGTCGGCAGGAGCCCAGCAAGTCTCTGTGGGATTACATCCGCAGGTTCTCCCAACGATGCAACTTCCTCCCTGATGTTGTCGATGCGGACGTCATCAGTGCATTCCTCTCTAGGATGACTTGTGAGTCCCTAATCCACAAGCTTGGTTGCTTGAAGCCCCGTACCACCCACGACCTGCTCGACGTCGCCACGAACCACACCTCCAGCGAGGAGGCAGTCGGAGCGGTCTTCAACGGAGGCCGAGACAAAGGCAAGGCCAAGCGCGAGGACCAAGACGAGGGCCCCTCCACGCAGAGGGGCAAGAAGGACAAAAAGGAATGGTGCCGAACGACCAACACCGTGTTGGTCGCCGTAGCTGATCGCACGGGTGAAAGCTCTAGTTTGGTTTTGGTGAATTGATAAAACCCTAAGTGCTAACCTAGTTTATCAAAGTGATCATGAGATAGGTAGCACATTCCAAGTGGTGAAACAAATAAAGATCATAACATGATGACGATGATGCCATGGTGATGATCAAGTACTTGGACTTGAAAAGAAGAAAGAGAAAAACAAAAGGCTCAAGGCAAAGGTATAAATAGTAGGAGCCTTTTTGTTTAGGTGATCAGGACACTTAGCGAGCGTGATCATATTTAGGTTCAATAGCCGTACTATTAAGAGGGGTGAAACTCATATCGAAATGCGGTTATCACAGTGCCACTAGATGCTCTAACTCATTGCATATGCATTTAGGATCTAGTGGAGTGCTAACACCCTTGAAAATGTTTGTGAAAATATGCTAACACATGTGTACAAGGTGATACACTTGGTGGTTGGCACATTTGAGCAAGGGTTAGAAACTTCACCGGTGGAGTGTCAGCCCATAGAGTGCGGACAGTCCGACGGTGCCAGCGACGCCCTATATAGAAAAGACAGGGTTTCACTAGAGTGACCGGATGCTAGCCTCTATTGGACCGGCGTGTCCGGTCAGTGACAGCAGTGAGCTCACGTCTCGGTCTTGTGACCGGACGCTGGCGTGAAATCTGATCAGATGCTTAGGATCTGAGTCCGGTCAGTGCTGACGTACGATGATGTGGGGCGCATAGAGGAGACATTGAGTGACCGGGCGCTAGGAGAGTCCGGTCGGGCATGACCGGACGCGTCCGGTCGTGAAAAGTCCTCTCTAGATGCTTACTAGAAATGACCAGACGCTGGGGTTCAGCGTCCGGTCACCTTGAGCTGCTGCGTCCGGTCATCACTTGACCGTTGTGATGATGTAGAGATTATAAGTGTAGATGGCTCTAACTTGATATTTAAAGGATTTAGATATGAGAATCTATACTTGGTTGATTTCAATGCTAGAGAAGCTCAATTGTCAACATGTTTGATCACTAAGTCTAGCATGGGTTGGTTATGGCTTAGAAGGCTTGGTCATGTTGGAATGAAACAATTGAACAAGTTGATCAAGCATGACTTAGTTAGAGGCTTGAAAGATGTCACATTTGAGAAGGATAAGCTATGTAGTGCATGTCAAGCCGGAAAGCAAGTTGGTAACACACATCCTAAGAAAAGCATGATGAGCACATCTAAGGCATTTGAGTTGATGCACATGAACTTGTTTGGACCAACCACATACACTAGCATTGGTGGAAACAAATATGGATTTATGATTGTAGATGATTTCACTAGATACACATGGGTATTCTTTCTAGTGGACAAAAGTGATGTGTTTGCAACATTCAAATCATTTGTCAAGGGTATTCACAATGAGTTTGAAACAACCATCAAGAAAGTGAGAAGTGACAATGGAATTGATGAGTTGTGTAATGAATTTGGAATTAGACATCAATTCTTGGCCAAGTACACTCCACAATCAAATAGCCTTGTTGAGAGGAAGAATAGAACCTTGATTGACATGGCAAGATCAATGTTGAGTGAGTACAATGTGAGTCATTCATTTTGGGCCGAAGCAATCAACACGGCTTGCTATTATAGCAACTGACTCTATTGTCACCCCATGATGGAGAAGACACCTTATGAGCTATTGAATGGAAGAAAGTCCAACATAACATACTTTTGGGTTTTTGGTTGTAAATGCTACATATTGAAGAAAAGCACTAGATTGAGCAAGTTTGAAAAGAAATGTGATGAAGGTTTCTTGCTTGGTTACTCCACTACTAGCAAGGCATATAGAGTTTGGAATTTGGCTAGTGGTACTCTTGAGGAGGTGTATGATGTGGAATTTGATGAAACAAATGGTTCCCAAGAGGAAGATGAGAATCTAGATGATGTGAGAGGCACTTAATTGGTCAATGCAATGAAGAATATGGACATTGGTGATATAAGGCCTAGAGAAGTGATTGATGTTGAAGAGGACAAGAATCAAATGCTCTCTAACTCAAATGTGCAAGCTAGTGGTTCTCATGATCAAGTTCAAGCAAGTACTAGTCATGACAAAGTGCAAGATCAACAACAAGTGGCTAGTTCATCATCTCAACCAAGTGATCAACCAAATGCAAGCAATCAAGTGTAAGTGCTTCAACCAACCAATGTTGCAAGAGATCATCCATTGGACACTATCATTGGTGATATTTCAAGAGGTGTGCAAACTAGATCAAGATTGGCTTTATTTTGTGAGCATTTCTCATTTGTGTCATCCATTGAACCTAAAAAGATAGATGAAGCTTTGATGGATGTTGATTGGGTTAATGCTATACATGAAGAGCTAAACAACTTCACAAGAAACTAAGTATGGAAGTTAGTTGAGAGGCCTAAGGATTATAATGTGGTTGGAACCAAGTGGGTCTTTCGGAACAAGCAAGATCAAGATAGGCTAGTAATAAGGAACAAAGCAAGATTAGTGGCTCAAGGATACACTCAAGTTGAAGGTCTTGACTTTGGAGAAACATATGCCCCGGTTGCAAGATTGGAAGCAATTAGGATCTTGTTAGCCTATGCTTGTGCCCACAACATCAAGTTGTACCAAATGGATGTGAAGAGTGCATTTCTCAATGGGTACATCAATGAGCTTGTGTATATTGAGCAACCTCCCGGTTTTGAAGATGAAAAGAAACCCAACCATGTTTACAAGTTGAGAAAGGCTTTGTATGGATTGAAACAAGCACCTAGAGCATGGTATGAGAGATTGAGGGATTTCCTACTCTCTAATGGATTCAAGATGAGAAAGGTTGACACCACTCTCTTCACCAAGAAGCTTAGAAATGACTTATTTGTAATGCAAATCTATGTTGATGATATCATATTTGAGTCAACAAATCAAGATTTTTGTGAGTTTGGGAAGATGATGACAAGTGAGTTTGAAATGTCCATGATTGGAGAGCTTAGTTACTTCCTTGGTCTTCAAATCAAGCAAATAAAAAATGGCACATTTGTGAGTTAAGGCAAGTATATCTAGAACATGCTCAAGAAGTTTGGAATGGATGATGCTAAACCTATTAGTACACCAATGGGGGCAAGTGGAAGCTTGGATAGTGATGCTAGTGGCAAAATGGTGGATCAAAAGATGTATCGGTCTATGATTGGAAGCCTACTCTATGTGACCGCATTAAGGCCGGATGTGATGTTTAGTGTATGTATGTGTGCTAGATTCTAAGCCTCACCAAGCGAAAGTCATTTGAAGGCAATAAAGAGAATATTGAGGTACTTGAATCATACACAAAATGTTGGATTGTGGTATACCAAAGGAGCAAGATTTGAGTTGATTGGATATTCGGACTTCGATTATGCGGGATGAAAAGTTGAGAGAAAGAGCACATCAGGCACATGTCAACTATTGGGAAGATCACTTGTGTCTTGGTCATCAAAGAAGCAAAATAGTGTAGCACTTTCAACCGTCGAAGCGGAGTACATTTCGGCCGGTAGTTCTTGTACTCAATTACTTTGGATGAAGGCTACTTTGAGTGACTTTGGGATCAAATTCAAGCAAGTGCCATTGCTATGTGACAATGAAAGTGCTATAAAGCTCACCAACAACCCGGTTCAACATTCAAGAACAAAGCATATTGATGTCCGCCATCATTTCATAAGAGATCACCAACAAAAAGGGGACATTTGCATCGAGAGTGTGGGCACCGAAGATCAACTTGCTGATATCTTCACCAAGCCATTTGATGAGAAGAGGGTTTGCAAGCTAAGGAATGAATTGAACATACTTGACTTCTCCAATATGTGTTGATGCATCCCCACTTATATGACATGCCTCTCCTTTGAACAATCCAAGGTAAAAGTTGATTGGCATGGCATACATCCTTGCTAAGGACATGTTTAGTGCATCTAGACATATTTCACATTTGAATAGGCTTAGTCATAAAAATCAAATGAATTTGATGCTTGTGTGGTACCACTATTGCTTGTATACTTAAAATGATCTAGTGGTAGCATATGACATGTTTGTGGGCTTGTAAACCTAGTGTTTGATCTAGAAAATGAGCTCTAAGTGTTTAACTCAACATGGTACAAGATAACCCTTATTTGGAGGTGTGAAGAAGCTTGTCCTATGATCAAACCGAGTTAAATATCTTTTGTAAGTAATCTAGATTGAACCAAATTAGAAAAATGATCCTCACTTCACATGGTTTCATCCCAACCTATCTAAAATTTGAGCTCACCTTTTGTGCTAATTGTTGACAAAGGGGGAGAGAAATTCACAAAGATAGTAAGATAGGGGGAGCAAACAAATGAAATAACATTGTAAGGGGATCAATCATCAAAATTACACACAAGTAGGGGGAGCAAGCTTATAAAATTGTATGTTGCATTCGAATGTGCATATTTATATATTTGCTTGCATAAACACAAGTTTTAAATTTCAATATCCATGCTTGTGTGGTGTATGATAGTTACAGGTTTGAATGATGAAATGAAATGCTAGCATGCATAGGTTATTTAACTAGACTTATATCCATTCTATGGAAACTAGACCCTTGCTTTTAATGTTGATCTCATGGGGTATTCTAATTTTTGTGTATGTCTAGTTACTAATGGTGCTGAGGATGGTATATTGGTGCACTCCGATTGGTATCACGCTTCAAAGGTCCATCTATTATACCTTAGCATCATTTGGTAGACATTGTCTACTTTATTTCCTATCTAAGCATATATGCAAGCTACAATCCAAACTCTTAGCACATATGTAGGGGGAGCAATTGCTACCACATGGGATTCATGAAACTTGTCCATATCCTTTTATACATGGTAAATATGCTTGGACAAGCTACATGGATTCAATTGAATTTCAATTCATATATTTGTGAAAGGGTTGTCATCAATTACCAAAAAGGGGGAGATTGAAAGCTCTAGTTTGGTTTTGGTGAATTGATGAAACCCTAAGTGCTAACCTAGTTTATCAAAGTGATCATGAGATAGGTAGCACATTCCAAGTGGTGAAACAAATGAAGATCATAACATGATGACGGTGATGCCATGGTGATGATCAAGTACTTGGACTTGAAAAGAAGAAAGAGAAAAACAAAAGGCTCAAGGCAAAGGTATAAATAGTAGGAGCCTTTTTGTTTAGGTGATCAAGGCAATTAGCGAGTGTGATCATATTTAGGTTCGATAGCCGTACTATTAAGAGGGGTGAAACTCCTATCGAAATGCGGTTATCATAGTGCCACTAGATGCTCTAACTCATTGCATATGCATTTAGGATCTAGTGGAGTGCTAACACCCTTGAAAATGTTTGTGAAAATATGCTAACACATGTGTACAAGGTGATACACTTGGTGGTTGGCACATTTGAGCAAGGGTTAGAAACTTCACCGGTGGAGTGTCAGCCCATAGAGTGCGAACAGTCCGACGGTGCCACCGGCGCCCTATATAGAAAAGACAGGGTTTCACTAGAGTGACCGGACGCTGGCCTCTATTGGACCGGCGCGTCCGGTCAGTGACAACACTGAGCTCGCGTCTCGGTCTTGTGACCGGACACTGGCGCGAAATCTGACCGGATGCTCAGGATCTGAGTCTGATCAGTGCTGACGTACGTTGGCATGGGGCGCACAGAGGAGACATTGAGTGACCGAGCGCTGGGAGAGTCCGGTTGGGCATGACCAGACATGTCTGGTCGTGAAAAGTCCTCTCTGGATGCTTACTAGAAATGACCGGACGCTGGGGTTCAGCATCCGGTCACCTTGAGCTGCTGCGTCCGGTCATCACTTGACCATTGTGA
Source organism: Miscanthus lutarioriparius (assembly GCA_904845875.1). Lineage (NCBI taxonomy): Eukaryota > Viridiplantae > Streptophyta > Magnoliopsida > Poales > Poaceae > Miscanthus > Miscanthus lutarioriparius. The sequence goes on along the minus strand of CAJGYO010000014.1, from coordinate 17,882,327 downwards.
TAGGGCGATCAACATTTAAAGAGAGGGGACACGTGGCACGCATCGCATGACCGGACGCTGAGGTCCAGCATCCGGTCAGTATGACCGGAGCGTCTGGTCAGCCCGAGTTGTGCCTAGTGAAGGGGTACAACGGCTCTATTTCGTGGGGGCTTCTATTTAAGCCCCATGGCCGGCTCTAGCTCACTCTCTTGGCCATTTTCATTGACATAGCAACCTTGTGAGCTTAGCCAAAGCCCTCCCACTCATCTCCATCATTGATCCATCATCATTGTGAGATTGGGAGAGAATCCAAGTGCATTGCTTGAGTGATTGCATCTAGAGGCACTTGGTATTCGTGTTTCACTGCGGGATTCACTTGTTTCTCTTGGTGGTTGCCACCACCTAGACGACTTGGAGCAGCGGTGGAGGATTGGCACGAGTTGGTGATTGTTCGTGGCCATGTCCGGTAATTGTGAGGGGATTTGTACCTTCCCCAGTGGAGCACCGAAAGGTAACCATAGTGGATTACTCATGTCATTGAGTTACCTCACTTGTGGGTAGGTTCTTGCGGTGTCCAATTGTGTGGACGAGGTTCGTGCAACACCTCTTAGCCACCGAACCACTAAGTGTTGGTCGACACAACGGGGACGTAGCGTGTTGGCAAGCACGTGAACCTCGGGAGAAAATTGGTTGTCTCTTGCCCTTTGATATTCTCCCAGTGATTGATTTAGTATTCATCTTATGATTGGTTCACTCCTTTACATGGAGGTATAATCACCCTACTCACTCATTTATATTCTTGCAAACTAGTTGTAGCAAGCTCTTTAGTGTAATTAGAATTGAGAGCTTGCTTTATTGTTTTAAGTTCATCTAGTGGAGCTCTTTAGTGTAGTAAGTGTGAGAGCTCTTAGTGAGTAGTAACATAGCAAATTGTGTGTCTAGTGATCATAGCTACTAGAATTGTTGGATAGGTGGCTTGTAACCCTTGTAGAGCTAGAGAAAGTTTGCATTTCGCTATTTGTTATACTAATCAAATTGCTCTAGTCGGTTTGTAGATTTTTAAATAGGCTATTCACCCCCCTCTAGCCATATTAGGATGTTTCAACGGGCAAGCAGCCCCAGCAGGGCCTGCCTAACCACTTCAACAAGCTCATGGATAGCCCGTGCACCAACCATGCCTACCCCGTCAAACATCTCTACAAGGACTGTGAGCTCCTCAAGCGTTTCTTGCGACAGGCCGGCGGGCCAAAAGAAGGAAGCAACAAAGAGGCGGCAGCCAAGAAGGGAGGCATGATGGGCAAGGATGAGGATAGCTTCCCCGACCCTAAGGAATGCATCAAGATCTTTGAGGGATCCGATGCCATCTGCTCCAAGCGCCAGCACAAGGTACGCTATAGAGAGGCATGCGCCGCCGAGACGGCCGTCCCCTCCTTCCTTAGCTGGTCAGAATCTCCGATCACCTTCGATCAGAGAGACCATCCCTCCCACATCGCTAGACTAGGATGCTACCCGCTCGTCGTTGACCCCATCGTATGCAAGAAGCACCTCACCAAGGTGCTAATGGACGGACGCAGTGGCCTCAACATCCTCTATGTCGACACCCTCGACGCCATGCGCATCCCCCGATCGAAACTCCGCCCAGCGGGCTCTCCCTTCCATGGTGTGATCTCGGGAGCATAGGCGTACCCGCTAGGGCAGATCGACCTGCCCATCACTTTTGGCAACCGAGCCAACTTCCACTCGGAGGTTCTCACCTTCGAAGTGGTGGACTTCCCGGGGTCCTACCACACCATCCTAGGGCGGCCATGCTACGCCAAGTTCATGGCTATCCCCAACTACACCTACCTCAAGCTAAAGATGCCGGGACCAAATGGTGTCATCACTATGGGTAGTGCCTTCTCGCATGCCTCCACATGCGACCACGAGCATTTCGAGCTCACCACGGCTGTCATCAACTTGTTCGAGCTCCTGTGGCTCGGGGAGTCATCGACCCTGATAGTCCCGGACTACAACAAACCAACCTCCTCGATGGCCTTCTGCCCACTCAAGGAAACCAAGGTAGTGGGGATCGACCCCACTAACCCAAGCAAGACAGTGCGGATCGGGACCCAGCTCCCGGCCAAATAGGAATGCGAGCTTATCGACTTCCTACACGCCAATCACGATGTCTTCGCATGGAAGCCATCTAACATGCTGGGCATACCGTGGGACATCACCGAGCATGCACTGTGCCTCATCCTAGGCTCGAAGCCCGCCAAGCAGCGCCTGTGTCGGTTTGACGACGAGAGGCGTAGGGCTATAGGCGAAGAGATCGCCAAACTCCTGGCAGCTGGATTCATCCGAGAGGTATACCACTCTGACTGGCTTGCCAATCCTATTCTTGTTAAAAAGAAGACTGGAAATGGAGAATGTGCATTGATTCTACTAGCCTCAACAAAGCATGTCTGAAGGATCACTTTCCTTTGCCACGCATAGACCAGATAGTCGACTCCACCTCGGGTTGGGAGATCCTCTCCTTTCTGGATGCCTACTCAGGCTATCACCATATTACAATGAAAGAATCTGATCAGCTCGCAACCTCGTTCATCACCCCATATGGTTCATACTGCTATGTAACCATGCCTTTCTGTCTAAAGAATGCTGGCACCACCTATCAACGGTGCATGCAGCAATGCTTCATCGACCAAATCAACTCGCTCGACCAACTTGATCAGGTCAACTGGCCAAAACCAACCATTGCCGTCTATGTTGACGACATAGTGGTCAAAATGGCTCAAGCTTGTGACCTGATCGCAAACTTGGCCGCAACATTCGTGAACCTCCGAAGGTTCAACATCAAGCTAAATCCTGGAAAATGCATTTTCGGGGTTCCAAAGGGGGAGCTGCTTGGATACATTATGTCCGAGCGTGGCATCGAGGCCAACCCCTAAAAAATCATGGCCATCTCCAACATGGTACCTATACGCAACGTAAAGGGTGTACAAAGGCTCACCGACTGTCTGGCTGCCCTGAGCCGATTCATCTCTTGGCTTGGCGAATGGGGGATGCCACTCTATAAGCTCCTCAAAAAGACGGACGCCTTCGTCTGGACTGAGGAAGCTCAGCAAGCCCTAGAGAGCCTCAAAGCATCACTGACGTCGGCCCCAATCCTCGTCGCTCCCAAGCAGGGAGAACCCCTCCTCCTCTACGTTGCAGCAAGCAACCATGTGGTGAGTGCAGCCCTGGTCGTCGAAAGGGAGGAGCCGGGACACCACCTTAAGGTCCAGCGACCCATATACTTCATTGGGGAGGTACTCACCGACCCCAAGGTCTGGTACCCCCAGGTGCAGAAACTGCTATACGCCATGCTGATGGTGACCCAGAAGCTCCTACACTACTTGACCGACCATAAAGTCACGGTCGTCACTTCATACCCGCTCGAAGACATCATCCACAACCGTGACACCGCAGGATGGATCTCCAAGTGGGCACTCAAACTCATGGGCCACGACATTAGGTATATCCCCCGTACCGCTATTAAATCTTAGGCTCTCATGGATTTTGTCCCCGAATGAACGGAGGTCCAGCTACCGACCCCGGACGTCACCCACGAGTACTGGACAATGTACTTCGACGGGTCCGTGATGGCACCCAACTCTAGGGGCTGGAGTGGTTCTGATCTCCCCAGATAGGAGTAGACTCTGCTACGCCATCCGCCTCCACTTCTCGGCCTCAAACAACGTCGTGGAATACGAGGCCCTCATCAACGGGCTGTGCATCACCATCGAGCTCGGTGCTACATGACTCTACGTCCGTGACGACTCAGAGTTGGTCGTTGATCAAGTCATGAAGGAGTCCTCCTGCATAAGCCCCCTCATGGAAGCATACTGCCAAGAGGTGTGAAAGCTCGAGGACAAATTCTAGGGGATCGAGCTCCATCATGTCCCCCGAAAGGACAATGACCCCATCGATTTTCTCGCGAAGCTGGCTGCCAGACGGATTCCATCCTCGGACGGGGTCTTTGTCAATGACCTCCATGAGCCATCCTCCCGCCTCCTAGAAGGGCCAATCCAGGCACACCCCAATGCCAACTCGGTGCTTGGGGGCTCTGACCCCAGTGCCTCTGTGGTGGCATCGCCCGCCGACGTCGCCGTGATAGCACTCAACCAAACCGACTAGCGAGCGCCGCTACTCACCAACCTCCTCGAGGAGGTCCTCCCGCCTAAAAGGACTGAAGCACGGTGGATCGCTCGATGCACCAAAACATTCATCGCACTCGGCGATGAGCTCTACAAACAAAGTCCATGGGGAGTACTCATGAAGTGCATCCCGACCAGCCAAGGGAAACAGCTCCTCCTCGAGGTCCATGGCAGAATCTGCGGACATCATGCGGCCCCAAGGTCACTGGTCAGAAAAGCCTTTCGCCAAGTTTTTTACTAGCCCACTGCGCTACGAGATGCAGAGGAGGTCGTCCGTATATGCGAGGGATGCCAGTTCTACGCTCGGCAAACACATTTGCCGGCACAGGAGCTTCAAACCATCTCCATCACCAAGCCATCTGCGGTCTGGGGCCTCGACATGGTAGGACCCCTCAAAATGGGCCTGGGCGGCTTCACTCACCTCCTCGTAGTGGTCGACAAATTTACCAAGTGGATAGAGGCGAAGCCCATCACCAACATCCGCTCGGAGGAGGCAGTCAAGTTCTTCCTCAACATCGTCTACCGGTTTGGCGCTCCTAACTGTATGATCACTGACCACGGAACTAACTTCACCAAAAAGAAGTTCCTGGACTTCAGTGATGGATACAGCATCAGGATTGACTGGGCCTCGGTCGGACATCCATGTACTAACGGTCAGGTCGAACACGCCAATGGCATGGTCCTCCAAGGACTCAAGCCGCGCATCTTCGACTGACTCAACAAGTACACCGGGCGATGGGTTGCAGAGGTCCCAATGATCCACTAGAGCCTGAGAATGACCCCAAACCGATCCACAGGGTTCACACCTTTTTTCCTGGCCTACGGAGCTGAAGCGGTGCTGCCCTCCGACCTCGACCATGGCACCCCAAGAGTGAAGGCCTTCTACTGCTACCGAGCCACGGAGGCACAGCAAGACGTGGTCGACCTGCTCGAGGATGCGCACGAGACGACTGTCAATCCGCTCCGCTCGCTACTAATAGACTCTCCGCAGGTACCATGAAAGGAAGATCAGGGGGAGAATCCTCGAGGTCGGCGATCTCATACTCCATAGGACCCAATCAACAAAGGAGAAACACAAACTCTCTCCACCATGGGAAGGTCCCTATACGGTGACCGAGGTGATCTGATCGGGCGCCTACCGACTGAAGGACGACAACGGCAACGTTCTCACCAACACTTGGAACATTGAACAGCTACATCATCTTCCCCCTAAATTTGGTCTTATCGCTTTTAGTCAACGCTTGCTCCTGCAAAGCGCCCCAGCCTGAACACTTTCGCCCCGGGTCACTCAGGGGCTCTATGAGGGTACAATACCACCTCTCTTTTACTATCACATGGTAAAAACTTTTTGCCCGAACGAAAGGGCATTACCCGAACGAAAGGGCATTCCATTCCTTTGATTACCCTACGTAACTTTGTTTTTTACTCCCGACCGAGCGCACCCCACCACGACCTACGGTTACGAGCAACCAAGCCTCACGAGCCACACCCAGGATCTTAAAGTTGCAGCCTACAGAACAAACAGGCAGGTGCGAAAAAGAAAGGATAAAAAACAAAGCTATGCTAGGATCAAAAACAAGGAACAGATATCACAAAACAGAACTGATGTATTCATTGATACAAAAAATGTTCACACGGGGGCTCCCCCACAAAAATTAAAACATTTTCTGACTACTACTCTAAATGCTACTGTGGCCGCTCGGCGACAACATCTGACGCCAAAGGTGAGGCCACGACACATGCCACCAGACATAACCACCGCCGCAAGGACCCCGCCCGGTTCCACTCCCTCGACTTCGGCGAGCACAACGGGTACCCCAAGGGCGTTGCACCCATAGATGCTCAGCAGAAGAACATGGAGCTTCAAACCTTCTCATGCAGTCGAGGTAGCTCCTAGACAGGGACGCCGCTCACCGAAGTATGACCGCCATGGGTGGGGATGTCTCATCAAACTTTATGAACTAGCCTACCTGAGCAACTACAAGGGTGAAACACCCCACCAGCACAGTCCTGAGCGGCTTCCATTCCAACAAGACTCGCCTAGAGAAGATTTGCTGAAAGGAGTCCACGTACGGCTCCATCCCAACGAAGGCCTCGCAAACGGTGATGAAACCAGCGACATGCAGCACCCTCCAGTGCACCACCTCCTTCGGCGGAAGCAGCCCCTTCTCGGCGAAGACAGCCAGCACCATCTCATCTACGTTGGGTAACCTCCAACTCGACATTGCACTCTAGAATCACGAATGAGTCTATGAGTTCTCATTTCCCTCTCCCTTCCCCTATTTAAAGAAGAGGCGGAGCAGTTGAGGAAAGGTGAAAGGATTAGGGTGAGAAACTCTCTCCCTTCCCCCATTCAATACGGATGGGAAACGATGGGACACACTCTGACCGATGGGATGCACCCTGCCTGACGTAACGGCGTCTGGTCAGACAGGACATGACCTGGGTATGGCCCACCACTACCGCACGCCAGGCACGAGAACCAAAATGCCACAACATGCAGGCGGCTCTCTGCCTTCCTAGACAGGACTTAGAAAGGCCCAACGATAGGATCTCCGCCAGGAGAGACCAACGGGCTTCCTGAGTCAATCGGACGGCTCAGGCGAACGTTGAGAGACAAGTAAAGAGCAGAGGGACGCCCCATGTGGGCCATGCCGACTCCATCACGAACGACGAGCGTAGATCCCGGTCGGACATTTCTGATTGGAGCTCCTCAAACCCCGTCACTCGAGCCATCAAGGAAACATTACCGACCCCCACTATTTCTTTATATGAACATTCATTCATCCATGCATGCATGCATTCATTCCATACATCCAAAAGCATCGCATATGCAGTTAAATGCATCACAACGCTCCATGTTGCGTCACGAAGCGGCAGTTGCCTCATTCAACATGACCAACGACCGACCAGGGTTCGAAGGTCGGCCCATGAAGGGCTCAAGGTTGCCACACGTCAAACAGAGCCAGGGGAGAAAACGTAGATGAGCCCTGAGCGGCCCTCGCCTAGTCTATCCCAAAGCAGACAGGGTCATCTCAACCTTCTCATTCGATCCTAACCTCGAGCCAAACCCGCAGAATCTCCATCGACGGGAGGCCAGCGGGCCACCCGGGTCAGTCTCCGGAATGACCTAGGCATCTGTCGGGTTGTAGGTTAAAGAGCAGTGGAATGCCACATGAGGGCTATGCCCACCCCATCATGAACGACGGATCCAGATTTCACTCGAACATGCCCGTTAGCGAGCTCACCGAGCGCGTCACTCGAGCCATCGAGGCAAGCGACGTTAGCTCAGCCCCTCCGGTTGCGAGAAACTATGGACGGGGTAACGCACAAAACTCAACCAACCCCTACCAAGCCCAATGAGGCTCGGGGGCTTAAGATGCCCAAACGCCTCGGCTATGCCTGATCCCTCGGTGCGCCCAGCACCTGAATCTGCGACTCCGACTCGACTGATCCCACGGCGCGCTCAGCGCCTGGAATCCGTGACTCCGACTCGCCCATTCCCACGGTGTGCCCAGTGCCTCAATCCATGACTCCAACTCGCTTGATCCCTCGCTGCACCCGACGCCTTGGTTAGCAACTCCAGCTCGTCCGATCCCCGGATCAGCGACTCCAACTCACCCAGTCCCTCGACCGCAACCAAACGCCTGGGACCATGCTCCTAAAAATGATGTGTCAAAAATTGGAAAGAGGAGGCTACGCCCACCAAGGTGCACACACTCACGCCGCTACATGCATCTGGGCATCCACAACGGTGGGTGATCCCTAAAACCGCCTCGACTGTGCACGACGGATCCCGGAGTCCACCTCTCCCGATCCCTTAGCTGCGCCCAACGCTAGGATCCGTGAGCTCGTCTCGCTCGATCCCTCAAACCACCTTGGCTGCGCACGATGGGTCCATGAGTCCACCTTGCCCGATCCCTTGGCTACGCCCGATGCCAGGATCCGCGAGCTCATCTCGCCCAATCCCTAAAACCGCCCTGACTATGCACGACGGGTCCGCGATTCCGTCTCACCCGATCCCTAAAACCGCCTTGGCTAAACTACCTCGGCTACGCATGACGGGTCCGTGAGTCCACCTTGCCCGATCCCTCGGCTACGCCCAATGCCAGAATCCATGAGCTCGCCTTGCTCGATCCTTAAAACTGCCTTGGCTATGCATGACAGGTCCGCGAGTCCACCTCGCCCGATCCCTCAGCTACGCCCAATGCCAGGATCTGTGAGCTCGCCTTGCCTGATCCCAAAAACTACCTCGGCTACGCCCGACGGGTCCACGAGTCCGCCACACCCGATCCCTTGGCTGCGCCCGACGCTAGGATCCGCGAGCTCGTCTCGCCTGATCCCTAAAACTACCTTGGCTATGCACGACGGGTCTGCGAGTCCGCCTCGCCCCGGTCCCTCGGCTGCGCTCGACGCTAGGATCCACGAGCTCACCTCGCTCGATTCCTAAAAACTGGATCCCTACGTCCGACGCCTTAGTTAAAACAAACTCTATCTTGACCAAGGTGCACGCGCACATGCCCACTGACAAATACCCCCTAGATGATTCTACCCGAATCACCCGGGGGCTCGGGGGCTACACCCACGGGTGCGCTCGCGCGCACCCGCTGTCGAAGCAAAAAATTCCTCCGCTGGCAAAACGAAAAACCCCCCAGACAATTCTACCCGAATTGCCCAGGGGCTCGGGGGCTACACCCGTGGGTCCGCTCGCGCGCACCCACCGTCAAAGTGAAAACCCCCCAGACGATTCTACCCGAATCGCCCGAGGCTTGGGGGCTCCTGTCGGGTTCATGAACCCGGGGTCCCTCATGGACCAGCTTCCCAGCAAAGGCTCAGCCCAGAAGATGATGTTGCGAACAACGCACAACTCCTGGGTCGGCCCAAAAGCCTAAGCGAAAGGCCAAGGGTGACCCAGTCTCTGACCGGAAGGCCTGGCCAAAGGAGGAACAACGCTCGCTTTCGAACTTTGGCCCGCCTCTCCGACCGGAAGGCCTAACCAAAGAGGAACGACGCTCGCTTCCGACTCTGACCCACCTCTCCGACCGGAAGGCCTAGCCAACACCGCTTTTGACTCTAACCCAGGACGCACCGAACCTCTGCTTATGACTCTTCTCCGACCGACGTAGTCGGAGCCGACAGGGATCCAGCCGACCGGGGGCGCCCACTCGATAAGGACCTAGGCAACGTATAGAACAAGTAAGACAGGGCACTCAAAGTCAACCACAATGCCAAGGACTATACCCTGTACACCTGTAGAACAGTACTGACAGGAAGATAAGAAGGGTACCCTGCAACCTTCTAGGCATGTCAGAGCCCAAACAGTGTTGTGGGCGCTGACACTTACCCTACAGTGTTGTAGGCGCTATCAATTCCCATACCAGGCAAACACGGTAAGGCCCCCCACATGCATCTGGGCATCTACAGTGTTGTGAGCGTCGGCATTTACCGTACCTGGTAGAGCACGGTAAAACCTCCCATGCGTCTGACATCAACAGTATTGTGGGCGCCTACAATCACCTTGAACTCGATGGCGAGAGCAACAAGACTTACCAAACATACATACTCTCTCTCTCTCACTTGTAAGGCCACCCCCTCATCTATAAAAGGGGATGCGCTCCCTCCTAATAGGGGAGGGTCAGAAAAACTCTTCATCGAGAAAACACACAGCAACAGAACCACTGGGTTCAAAGCTCGAGCATGCGCTCAAACACTCAGCTCACGTAGGAGCTCCCATCGCTCTCAGCCCTCTAGACCAGAGTCCGACCGGACCTCTTGCACCCCCCCCATCTTTCTCCTACTCGTTTGTAACCCCACTGCAAACTTCGAGCACCTAGGGTCAGGAATAAAGTCACCAACCGACTCAAACTGGACGTAGGGCACGTTGCCTGAACTAGTATAAACCCTATGTCATTGAGTGCTAGGCCACATCCGATCACAACGTATGGCAAAACTACAAATATTTACGTGTTGGTCACTCTCTGCACCGACACAAATGTTCACTTTGAAAAAGATAGGATTTGTAGCGCTTGTCAAGCCAGAAAGCAAGTTGGAGCACCTCACCCACCAAAGAGCATCATGACCACCAAGCAACCATTGGAGCTAATACATATGGATCTCTTTAGACCGGTCGTCTACCTAAGTATCGGGGGTAACAAATATGATCTTGTTATTGTTGATGACTATTCCCGTTTCACTTGGGTATTTTTCTTGCATGACAAGTGCCAAGTCAAGAGAAGGTGAAGATATTTGTTAGAAGAGCTCAAAAGGAGTTCGGTCTTCCCATTAAGAAAGTGAGAAGCGATAATGGGACCGAATTCAAGAATACTCTAGTTGAGGAGTTTCTTGATGAAGAGGGCATCAAGCATGAGTTTTCAACTCCATATATCCCTCGACAAAATGGTGTAGTAGAGAGGAAGAACTGTACACTCATTAACATGGCAAGGACAATGCTAGATGAGTACAAGATGCCGGACATCTTTGGTATGACGCCGTCAACATCGCTTGCCATGGCATCAACCGCCTCTACCTACACAAGAAGTTAAAGAAAACTTCATATGAGCTTCTAACTGGTAACAAGCCTAAGGTGTCTTACTTTAGAGTGTTTGGGTGCAAGTGTTTCATACTTAACAAGAAACCCAAAACCTCTAAGTTTGCACCTAAAGTTGATGAAGGTTTTCTTCTTGGTTATGGATCAAATGAACAAGCCTACCGTGTATTCAAAAAAACCTTCGGGAGAGTTGAGATTGCGGTAGATGTGACATTTGATGGATCTAGTGGCTCTCAAGTGGAGCAAGTTGATTCAAGTGTTGTAGGAAAGGAGGATCCACCAAGTGAAGCAATCAAGCAATTGGCTATTGGTGATATTAGACCACAAGAAGATGAAGTCACTGAAGTGGTGGTTCCTCAAGTTGCTACTGCACCTATTTTCGTTGATGTACCTGATGCTACACTGCAGCAAACACCTGCTGCAACTCCTGCATGCGGCAGTGCCGCACTTGAGGGCGACAGTGCCGCACCTACCCAGTCAGCAGCAGCTGATTCGACTCCAGCTCGAGGACAAAACCTACAACCCATATTTGAGCAAGAAGATGATGAAGATCCAGAAGATGAACAAGAGACCATTGAGCATCCAAGGCTAAGGCAAACCATACAATGGGATCATCCCGTTGACAACATCCTTGGAAGTCTTTGAAAGGGGGTAATAACTCATTCACATTTAGCAAACTTTTATCAATATTACTCGTTTGTTTCCTATTTGGAGCATCTTAAGGTAGAACAAGCACTTGGAGAGCCGGATTGGGTGATGGCCATGCAAGAAGAGCTAAACAACTTTGAAAGGAACCAAGTGTGGACTTTGGTGGAACGACCCAATACCAATGTCATTGGCACCAAGTGGGTCTTCCGCAACAAGCAAGATGAGAATGGAGTTGTGACAAGAAACAAGGCAAGGTTGGTTGCTCAAGGTTTCACTCAAGTAGAGGGCTTAGACTTTGAAGAAACATATGCACCGGTGGCAAGACTTGAAGCAATTCAAATGCTTCTAGCCTATGCCGCTCATCACAACTTCAAGCTATATCAAATGAATGTGAAGAGCTTGTCTATGTTGAGCAACCACCAGGCTTTGAAGATCACAAGTTTCCCAACCATGTCTACAAACTCCAAAAGGTGTTCTATGGGCTTAAGCAAGCACTAAGAGCATGGTATGAATGCCTTAAGGAATTCTTGCTTGAACAAGGCTTTGAAATAGGCAAAGCTGATCCTACCCTTTTTACTCACAAAGTTGGCTAAGATATATTTGTGTGTCAAATATATGTCGATGACATAATATTTGGTAGTACTAATCATTCTTTTTGTGAGGAATTTAGTAGGATCATGATGAAGAGATTTGAGATATCCATGATGGGTGAATTGAAGTTCTTCCTTGGATTTCAAATCAAGCAAGTGAAGGATGGAACTTTTATTAGCCAAATGAAGTACACCCATGATATGCTCAAGAAGTTTGACATGGTGAATGCCAAGCCTATCAAAACTCCCATGCCAACCAATGGATATCTAGATCTCAATGATGAAGGGAAAGCCATGGATACTAAGGTATATCGCTCCATGATTGGCTCTCTACTTTATTTGTGCGCATCTAGGCCCGATATTATGCTTAGTGTGTGCATGTGTGCTAGATTTCAAGCTAACCCGAAAGAGTGTCACTTAGTGGCCGTTAAGAGAATCTTGAGATATTTAGTACACACTTCTAACCTTGGCTTATGGTATCCTAAGGGCTCGAGGTTTGATCTACTTGGGTATTCGGATTTCGATTACGTCGGTTGCAAAGTAGATCGAAAAAGTACTTCGAAGACATGTCAATTCCTTGGACGGTCCTTAGTGTCTTGGAGTTCTAAAAAGCAAAATTATGTAGCCCTTTCCACCTCTGAGGCCGAGGATGTTGTAGCCGGTGCATGTTGTGCTCAACTACTTTGGATGAGACAAACACTTCAAGATTTCGGATATCACTTCACTAAAATCCCACTCTTGTGTGACAACAAAAGTGCTATAAAGTTAGCCAACAATCCCATAAGCCACTCAAGAACTAAGCACATAGACATTCGACATCATTTCTTGAGAGACCACAAAGCCAAAGGAGATATCAAAATTCGCCATGTAAGCACCAAAAAGCAACTAGCCGATATCTTCACTAAGCCTCTTGATGAGTCAAGGTTTTGTGCTTTGCGTAGTGAGCTAAATATACTTGATTCTCGTAATATGGTTTGAAATTTAGCATGCCTTTGATTGATCAACTAGTATCTAGGCAAAAGAGCTACGAAATTTTATATTGTGCTTCAAAATGGTTTAGAAAAGGCAACCTATGTATCATGATCATGGTCTGTATTGTTCATCTGTTGCTGGTCATGATATATAAGTGATATGTGTCCATATCCTATGTAGAGTGAGTCTCTTAGATAGTAGCTAACTCCCACTGTTTTGGAGAGTGCGGCAGTGCCGGGCTAGGGTGTGGCAGTGCCGCACTTTGAATCTTTATTAAGATTCGGCCCACAATGGTTTTACTACAGGGCCCATCTACCTTATCTCTTTACCTAGGCACGCGGTAACTCCCTTTCTCCCTCATTCTCACCCGACGCCGACGCTCGCACCTTCTCTTCCTCTTGTGCCCGCGCGTTGCCATCACCTGGCCACGTGCTGCCTATCTCCAGCAGTGCCACGGTGGTTGCCGGCCATCTTCCAATGCCGTCGGTGACTGCTGCTGCTCTTGGCCCGAGTAGTTGCTCTTCTTCCCTCTCTAATCCTCATTTGAGAAGGTATAACCCTAATCCAACTCGATCTATGCAATGTGAGGTTGCTTGTGATGGATTCAGGTTCTTAGTGGTAGTATGAACAAGTTAGAGGGAGATTTGATGGACAAATTGAATCAATATGTCAATTCACTGGTGGGGGCGCACAGCACGTGTGGCAGTGCCGCACCCTGCAGCTTGAATCTGCACCTGGCTATGACTTTCCACAAGATGACTCGACGTATTAATTAGATTTGCTCACCACATGCTCTCTCTCCCATTCAAATTACTGCTGCTACTCACATTCATTGCAAGACCTCATGTGTTTTATCTTGAACTATGAGCTATGAGATCGTGTGGTAATGTGGGAAAACATTTGAAGAATGGATTTGGTAAGAAAGAAGAAGGAGGTCATGAGCTCGTGGAGATGCTGAGTGAGGTAGTGCCGCTCTTAGGGTGCAGCAGTGCCGCACTGCCTGAGCAGCACTGCCCAAGTGGTCTCCCAAGTTCATGATCTAAATCTGTTTTTTTATCAAGATTGTTCTACAAGTGTTTTTCTGCCTCCCATTCATACAGTTTCTTATCTAGTTCCATTACAATGCATAGATGGAGCACGAAGATGATGACCGTAGAGGAAATAGGAAGATGGTTGAGTCAAGAGTCAAGGATCTCCCTCGCCATGGCCGTGGAAGATCAGCAGCAGCTAGCAGTGGTGCAACTCCGAGGGGTCGTGGTGACAGGGGGAGGCATGAGCAGTACATCGAAGATGAGGAAAGGTTGAAGATGACTGGCCGCACTATGGATGCCTGTCCGAACACTCCCCTTCACTTGACCAAGTTCGACAGATCCTACATCAGAGAGGTTGATGGGGAGATGCTTATGAAAGTACCAGATGACTCTCGTCAGCACCCAGTCATCGACTATTCCAAGAGTTGGAAGTTGGTCGAAGAGGCGAGATAGATAAATCCCTATGTAGTGCGCAAGGATTTGGGCATCAACTACAAGTTTTGGAATGAGTTTCATTCCAACTTCTATGCCACTGCTATCCTTGGTGCGAGGAAGACCAAGATAAGAAAGATGCAATATGTTGACTGGGATGAGATACAGGAAAAGGAGGAGCCTAAGTTTGACAAGGTGATCAAGGTCTGTGACCGCTTTGAGCTCTCCGATATCATGGGTTTCTAGTATAACTGGAATGAAGAGGTACTTGCACAGTTCCACGCCACCTACTTCTATGATCAGTCCACTGATAAGATACATTGGATGATGGATGGTCGACACTACCGTGTTGATTTTGTCACCTTCAGTCGAATTCTGGGTTCTGGGAAAGAGCATCAGACTTACACTCATATTCATGATGAGCCCAGAGCATAGATCCATGACATCAGATACATGTGGAGAGACAGTAGGGCTACTGATGGAAAAAGGAGTGGGCTGCATAGTTACTATTACATCCTAAACAACCTCATCAGGAACACTATCAATCCCAAGGATGGAGCAGTCTCGGACATAAATGGATATGTGAGGAATGTGCTAGCTCGCTTTGCTCCAGGAGGGGATAAGTTCAATATCCCTCAGTTTATTTGGCATGAGCTGAGGCTTGTTATGGAGGATGGGAGGAAGGGGCTGCCCTATGCTCCTTACCTCATGTTCTTGATTGAGAGGGTCATAGGGATTAGCTTTCCAAAAGACAGGATGCACACCATCTACAAGATTGAGAAGACCCAGCCTGCAGCAGCTAGCCAGGCTGTGGGAGGCTCCCATGCTCATGAGGACATTCCCGAGTCCTCTTGCTCTAGGTCTCGCAAGGACAATAAGATGAAGAAATTTGGAAAGTGGCTCAAGGCAATATTTAGCAAGTGCACCTATGTAGCTGAGCGAGCCTATGAGACAGCTAGAGCAGCGTGGATATCACCTTCCACCACTTCCTCCACCACCACCCCTCCACAGTATGACCTTCCTAGTTTTTCAGACACAGACTCAGATGATGACGATGAGGAGGAGGAGCAGGGACGTGACGCGGGCTAGCAGGAGACCCTTGCTAAGTATTTTTAGAGACAAGGGGTGAGACGTTCCAGCCACTTCACCGCCACCACTCACCGATAGGGTCGTGCCCGTATTGATTCCGACGACGAGGATGATGATGATGGCAACGCCGAGACTGCTGCAAGTGATGATGTTGATTGGGAGGGCATCCAAGAAGAGGAGTGAGTTTGTTGGTCTTTCTTCTTTTCTTCTCTTTTTGGTGCTTTATGCCAAAGGGGGAGAAAATTAGAGGGACCAACAACTTTGTGACGCCATGTGTTCGCAGCTGGAGCTTCATGTCATCCGTTGAGAGTAGTCTTCATTAGGTAGAGAGTTTGAGAGTCGCTCAAAACTCTAATTTATGTAATAATGCTACCTATTTGACTCTATTTGTATCAGATATGGACATGTATCTTTTGTGTGCTTAGCTGTCATCTTGTGCTAGATTGTTTATCTTTTCAATCATAATCTGTTGTGTGGTGCTTGATTAACTTGTGCTGTTATAGTAAGTGCGGCAGTGCCGCACCTTGCTGCTGTAGCAAACTTTGCTATGCATGAAATGTCATTTGCATCATGATTATATCTATGACACAGTGTGCAGCACCCCACAGGAGGCATGGAAGTAGGGGGAGCCCCAACACCTTAACTAAAAATGTGAATTTTGGCCTCTAAATGTCGAAATCGGAATTCAAATCCCCATTCACATATTTAGAGAGAGGCTCTACACCCATGACTCGAAAATCTTTGTATTTATTTCATAACTTTGGTAAGCTTTAATTGGGTTGTCATCAATCACCAAAAATAGGGAGATTGAAAGTGCAATCAATCCCTAATTGTGGGTTTTGGTGATAATGACCACACAATTAGAGAACTAATGAGATTTATCGAGATGACAAGCAGGGAATTCATGTTTGAGGATGCTACACGAAATGGAGAAGCCCCCAATTACAAATGTAGATGGCTTCAAACTCAAAGGAGGTTAAAATCTTTTATATTTTGAATTTGAGTATAAGAAAAGTTGCACCATAAAGGGGGACATAATGCTTAAGCTAACATATGCTACCAAGTGCTCAAACATTTACATACATCCTCAGATTTATAGCCAAGACAGTCTACACTTTACTGTTACCCTTGCTGTCTTACGTGGTGCGGCACTGCCGCACTTGAAGAGAGGCACTATCGCGGTGCGGCACTGCCGCACTTAAGCCATAGCACTGCCGTGACTTAAGTGACCGTTGGGGCTGAGAGGGTATTTTTACCCATCCTCTTTCTCCCCAACGCCACTCTTCTTCCTCCTACTCATTCCAGCACGCCCAAACAGAAAAGGAGCTCTCCCTCTCCCTCCATTGTTGACCTTGAGCCCTCAAGCAAATCCATTGATTTCCCCATCAATCCTTAAGAGAAAAGGGTCCAAAACTCAATTAGAGAGCAGCTCCATTAATTCCCCAACTCGAAAGAGCACTTGGTTCACGTTTTGGCTGGCGGTTGTGTTTGTTACTCTTGGAGCTTGGCTCCTAGCCGGCTAGAGCGTCACCCGTGGAGTTTGCCAACTTGTTTGGTAGCCCCAAGAGGTTTATAACCATCTCTTGACGCTAGTATACTCACCCCTCATCTCAAAAGTTAAGTCTCTTGACTTGAGAACGAGGAAGGGTTAGAAAGCCCTAAGCCTTAGTGGCTAACCTCAACAATGTGGAGGTAGGCAAGCCTTGGGGCCGAGCCGAATCATGAGATAAATCATTGTGTCACTTGTGCTTGATTTATATTACTAGCATTTTATATTGTTGGTTGAGGTGATTTCTAGGGTTTCTAGTCGATCTACTTGTGGGTGGTGTTCCTACTTATTGTAGCTCTTGATCTGTGACTATAATACCTGTAGTAAACTGAGAAATTTCTCCGATCTAAGTTTTCATTCACTGATTTTAAATTGTGACTCGAAGTTGTCTGTAGGTGTGGCAGTGCCGCTGTTCTGGTCCGGCAGTGCCGCCCTCCAGAGCGGCACTGCCGGAGGGTGAATTTGATAAAAGTTTGAGTATTTATTTTGACAGACCTATTCACCCCCCCTCTAGGCCAACCAGAGATTCTACAATTATAGAAGTAACTTTTCTCTATTATTAAAACTATAATACTATACTACTTTTAATAGTAGTTTTATAGTATTAGAACTTTTAATAATAGTATTATTGTATTAAAAGTTTTAACAATAGTGTTATAGTATTAATAACAGAGAAAAATTACTTCTATAATACTACTATTAAACTTTTAAAATAATACTAAAATTAGAAGTAGCTTTTGGCTCTGTTCAGCTGGCTGGAAAAATGGTTGATGCCGATGCTAATGCTGATTCGTTGTGAGAGAAAAATACTGTTGTTTCGCTGAAATGGTACGGCTGATAAGTTCAAGCGAACATAGCCTTTAATAGAGAAAACTTTTAATACTATAGGTAATTTTTAATATTATGCTATCTAGATATAATATTCTTTAAAAGCCCACCCATAACATTGATAGATTGAGGCAACAAGATATACAAAATCTATAAAGTATGCTATCTAGATATAATATTCTCCTGAAGATATAATCTATCTTCTAAGGTATACAAAACCTTGGCCCACAAATACAACTAGCTAGTACCGAAACTTTTAGAGGACATTTAAAAAATGCTTAGCATGCATGGCGACTATCTATATATAAAAGCCCACCCATGACATTGATAGATTGAGGCAACAAACACCAAAACCCAAACATTTCATCCATGATGAAACGTCTCCTTCCCCTTGTTCTGCTCTTGGCCATCTCCCTCCCTCGCATCACTGCCACCGGTGATGCGAATGCGACCCAACTAGTCTACGACACAGATGGACGTCAACTAACTAGCCTTTCGGCGTACTACATTCTCCCAGCAGAAAAGGCCAGGGACCGGCGGCGGCGGCCTCAAACTAAATTCATTGGCTCCCTTGTCGTCCTTCGTGATCCAGGCACGAAGTGGCTGACCATGGCGACCCTCTAAAGTTCATGCCGCTTAGTGCATCTTCTGATGGGATAACTCGTCTTTCAACCGACACCAAGATCATCTTCGCCATCATCACAACCCGCGTTGAATCATTGTATTGGTATGTCACAAGAAGCTGGCCGCTGTCGTCGTCGTCGGAGCCGCATCAACATGTCGCCATCCCGGAATACCTTAAGAAACCACCTGGATTTGTGTTCCGTGTCGAGAGGCACGACGTCGGCGCAAGGAAGGGGTACAAGCTAGTGTGGTGCCACGACGGGGAAATGAAGCCTTGCAGAGATCTAGGCCTGTATGAATCCGAGGAGAAGACATGGCTGGCGACAAGTGACTCCCCTTTCGTGGTCGTGTTCAAGAAGCGGGATGCATAGACGACAGTGCAGTTCGGCCTTGTGCATGTTGCATATGTCGTTTGTTCTGGTCGTGCATGCACTAATAGGAAGTCCAATACATAGGGCCTGTTTGGCATGGCTCCACTTCTAAACTCCAGCAACTCCATTAAAAAATCCAGCCAAACACCCTAACTCCAAAACTCCACGGAGGTGCCAACTCCGTGGAGCTGTAGTGCAAATGGAGATGGAGTTTTGGAGCACCTCTTTTGCTGCTCTAGAACCCTCTCTTTTGAACCTCCTCATAGAGTTGATGGGTAATTACCCACCAATGCCACTGGTTACAGAGAAAAAACGTTTCGCTTCTATTCTCTCCCCCTGCGAAAAACGTTTCGCTTCCCAGTCCCACGGCTCTCTCGGCCCTGCCTCTTCTCACGAGACGGTGCGGCGCATTAGGGTTTCCGCCGCCACCAGCAGACCGACGGCCACCGTCCACCCGCTGCCGGCCGGCCGAGCCCCGCACCCGGCCGCCCTAGGCCCGCCGCTGGTCTCCTAGCCCCGCCCGGGCGTCTAGCTCCGCCTCCCGCCACGTCTGTAGAAGCCCCGACGCCTGGCGCATCCTCTCGCCATCGGAGATCCCCCGCCGACGCAGCTCCCCACCGACGACCGCAGAGGCCCACCTGTGATCGTCAGTAGATCCCCACCGCCGTTCACAAGGTATGGTGCCTCTTTGGTTCGATGTTTTGGCCCACTGAGGAGGCCCTTGCTGTTCTATCGGTGCCTTTTGGCTCTTGATTCGATGCTCTGTGTGAAATTATTGCCTAGCTTGAAATTTACAAGGATTTTAGCAATGATGATATCTCTTGTCTCAACACTAATATTATGTCTTGCAAACAAAAGGTAAATACCGTGTGATGAAATTCCATCCTTCCATCACACTCTGTTTGAAGAGAAAGTTGCTTTGGGTTAATGGCCAACTAGTGCTTGTTATGATTTCTAAACATTTATGCAATGATGATATCTCATTGATTGTTATGATTGGTGAGAACTTGAGCTTATAGGGGATGCTTTTCGTAGCTTATGGACCTACTATCTTTCCGTACTTACATTGATTGTTATGATTGGTGAGAACTCGAGCTTATAGGGGATGCATTATGTAGCTTTCGTAGAATGAATCAAAGAAAAGAGTGTGTTGTTTGGTATAATAATAAGTTGCTCCTTGCTTCACCTCCATGTTTAGGATGGGGATATAGTTGAAGTGAGGGTATAGATGCAACAGATCGAGAGTTTCATCGTGTATAATCAATAACCCTCGGTTCTTGCGGATCTTGGTTCCTCGGTTACATTGCTTATGTACACAGCTTTCATCGTTTATTGATTATACTCTCGATCTGTTGCATTACCGGTTTCAAAGACACCTTTCTCGTGGTTATTGATTATATTGGTTCCTCGGTTCTTGCGAGATCTTGGCAATGCAAATGAGCCCGAGAGTTCTTGTGTACATAAGCAACTACAAGTAACATTAGGTAACTTGCCTTCTAATATGAAATTTGTGAGTTCGATAGATGCCTGAAATTGATTGGAACTCGGAGAACACTCGAATGTTGTGTATGTTGTTTGCCGAACAAGTTGGAAAAGGAAATCGGCCAAACACATGAAATGCACTTGGTTATGCTGAGGTTGAGAAAGGGTTCAAAGAAAGGACTGGAATTGTGGCTACCAAGGTTCAGATCAAGAACAAATGGGACAAGTTGAAGGAAGATTTCAAGGCATGGAAGAAACTAATGCTGAAGCAAACAGGGACTGGTTGGGATCCTATAAAGAAGACTATTGCTATGGATGATGAATGGTGGAAAAAAGCTAGAGCTGTAAGTTGGTTCAAATTTTTTGCTATATTTGTTTTACATATGACAAATCTGTTGGTAATACTTATAATAATACCTGTTGTTCTGCTTGTTTCAGGACATTCCGGGTTGTGGAAAGTTCAAAAAGAATGGCCTTGAGAATGAAGATGACTTAGCTAAGTGTTTTGCTGACATCACTACTATTGGTATTGATCATTGGTCTCCTCATGTTGTGAATGTTGAAAATGTTGATGAGACACAAGAGGAGGCAACCAATTTTGATCCACAAGATGATGATGTCATTCCTGAAACACAAGAGGAGGATATTGGTATTTCTCCTCCACCTGCAAGTGGCAAGAGATTGGCTAGGCTTGTTGAAAAAAGTGGCAAGAAGGCGAAGTCTGGAAATGCACTCCTAATTCAAGAAGCAGTAAACAATATGGCAAGTTCAGCCAATGAATATGTTTCAAAGAGACATGGAAAATACTCTATTGATGAAGTGATGGAGGTTGTGATTGCTTGTGGGGCCGGCTATGATAGCAATGAACATCACATTGCAACTGAACTGTTTGTGAAGAAGGAGCAAAGGGAGATGTTCATGACCTTGCCTACTAATGAGATTAGGTTCACTTGACTTAGGAGGAAGTACAATGATAAATATGACAAGTAGAAATGGTAGTGAGATTAGGTTCAATGGCAGTTGTATGCTATATTCTATTTTATTCCAGTTCACTTATGTACGGCAGTTGTATGCTATATTCTATTTTCTTGCCATTCATTTATGTATGGCAGTTGTATGCTATATTCTATTTTCTTATAGTTGTATGGCAGTTGTATGCTATATTCTCTTTTCTTTGATTCATTCTTGTCGATTGGCTTTCTGTACTTTTCTGTATGGCAGTTGTAGCTTTCTGTACCTTTCTGTACTTTTCTGTAGGAGGACGCTTTCTGTAGCTTTTCTGTAGCTTTCTGTAGCTTTGTGTAGTTCATTTTCTTGCAGTTGTAGCTTTCTGTATCTTTCTATACTTGCAGTTGTATGGCAATTGGCTTAGGAGGACGCTTTCTGTAGCTTTTCTGTAGCTTTGTGTAGTTCATTTTCTTGCAGTTGTATGGCAGTTGTATCTTACATTTCATTTATGTCAATGTTCACAGATGTCTTCAAGTGAGTTTGATAATTCTAGTGATGGGGAATTTTTTTAAATGGTTGAGAGCAGTGCAAAACTAGCACAAAGTTATCATGAATTGTATATGGACAAGGCACCGCCGAGGTTCATGTTTTCACAACAAAGTGGAATGGGATGGCTGATGGAGACGGTAAACACTCCAGGGGAGTGTCATCGAATGCTTCGGATGAATGAGGTTATTTTTCATGATCTTCATGATGTGTTGGTTGAGAGGTACGGATTAAAACCATCAAAACACATTAATACATATGAGATGTTGGCCATTTTCCTATTCACATGTGGTGGGTGTGAGTCAAATAGAAGAGGACAAAATAAATTCAAACACTCAGGTGAAACCATTAGTAGAAAATTTCATAAAGTTCTAGATTGTGTGGTTGCCATGGCACAAGATTTCTTGAGATCAACAGATCCTAATTTTCGCAATGTGCACAGGAGGATTAGGAATGACAAGAGAGCATATCCACATTTTAAGGATTGCATTGGTGCACTTGATGGAACCCATATTCGTGTGTTTTTATCACCTGAAGAACAAGTGAGATATATTGGTAAGACTGGAATTGCAACTCAAAATGTGCTTGCCGTTTGTGATTTTGATATGCGCTTCACGTATGTGGCTGCGGGTCAACCGGGTTCTTTGCATGACACTAGTGTATTGTACCATGCATTGGAAGCAGATGTAGATGTCTTCCCACATCCACCTCAAGGTAAATATTTTTGCTTACGTTCTTTTTCATATTTGTATACACAAATTTATCTTGTTTTACATATGTGTAGGCAAGTACTATGTTGTAGATGCGGGCTATCCTAATCGTCCGGGGTACCTAGCTCCATACAAGGGTGAAAGATACCACTTACCCGAGTGGCATCGAGGTATGGAACCAAATACTCCAAAAGAGAAGTTCAACAGTATACACTCATCTGTTCGTAATGTTATTGAGCGCTCATTTGGAGTATTAAAAATGAAATGGCAAATCCTTTACAAGATGCCTGGTTATTCAATGGTCACACAAAAGAAGATTGTTGCTGCTACCATGGTCCTACACAATTTCATACGTGAACATGCTAGTGTTGATGTGGACTTTGCTAATTTTGATAGAGATCCTACCTTCATGCCTACTATTCCGGAAAGGTACAACAAGTATGACGTGTCTCAACATGACTCCGATGGATCAACTTCGGAATCAAGCTTTGTGACTACCATCCATCGCCCTAGCATGGAATTAGTGCAATGATTATTGTAACGACCTTATTTTGGAACTATGAACTTATTTTGGATCTATGTGTACTCAGATCAATCATTGCAACCATTTGCAGTTGGTTAATGACCATTATCGAGGTCATTCTTCATTGTCTGAACTGCCTTGTTCTGTTCAATTTTGAATCGAAATCTGAAATTCCGAATGCAAATGCAATGCAATGCTGCTCTGCCACTCTGAACCGGCCGCCAGCTTCACCAATCAGCTAGTGCATGTACTTTCACGGTAGTTGCCACAGATCTTTTCACCAATCAGCTAGTGCAGCAGCTACCCTCTTCATCTTTTCACGGTAGTTGCCACGGACCGATGACAGTCAAACGAAAGTGTGCCTTCTAAAATCTTCTTGGCATAGTACAACAGTAGTACTTCACTGCATGTACTTTTATTTCATATTTGTGAGAAGTAGGTCAAATCGAACCAGAGGCAACAATGGCAATCTACCCTTAAACTCCTCTTTTCTGGAGCTGGGGACACCCTCCCAGCTAAACACCTCCATCAGGCAACTCCAACTCCACCCAGAGTTGACTCCACCAGGAGTTCTGGAGTGGAGCAGCTCTACCCAGAATTAGAGTCATGCCAAACAGGGCCATAGTATCTAGCCTCATGGACTGACTCCTACTTTCTAGAATAAAATACTATAAGTCATTGACTGAGAGCTGATGGCATGCATTATTGCCCTTGATTTCTTTATGGGTTGTTGCTTTGTCACATAATTATTGTTTCCCTATATATCTTAGCAGCACGTGGAAGATCACTACTACATAATGTATTTTTAGAGACAGGTAGTAATCCCAATTCAGTCACTTGGCTCTTAGTCGGTCCAAGAATGTTGATGGAACACTTAAAAAGATAAACAAGAGATTAATAAAAAGTTACATCCGCGCCGGCCTCTCCACCGGCCTATGCAGATCCACGCCCTGGCTCCCCAACCTCTGCTCTGCTCATGCCTTCACGCCACCCATGGCCAGAGGGGCGGAGGTGTCGGCCGCGTAGGCGGATGGGTGGGTGGCACCGTGGGAGGTGCTTAACGACCAGATCTGGGGAAGAACGAGATATTGACACCTTGCCGACAAATGCCACCCCAGTTCCACAATGAAGGTCAGCCCCGATTTCGTGGTAGATGCTTTCGATGCCTCGTGAGGGACCACGAGGTCACATATTGTCGTGACTTGCCATCTCTTCTTCATACTATGGCTCAGGCATCAAACCTATACATCAGTCAACATGATTCAATGAGCATGGAATTTTTAATAAAGCTTAAATATGCAACGATTAACCCACCATAGAAACTTCACCACAATTAAACTACATAAATTGCAGCTACGAATTAATAACAGAAAAGCATAAATCTAAACTTTAAAAAAAACTTTGTACTAAAACATAACGTACCATATGCTCACTCACTGTGTATATATACTCACGTGGAGTCCAACTGGCCACGCGAGAAAAAGCAACTGCCGGCGGACGCAATTGAAAAAGTCAGTCGGTGCTCATCATACTGTCACAGCTCATCCCCCTTCTGCAGGTGTTATTTGGAGTATTCCTGAACGGATTTTGCAAGTCCACTCCGTGTTCAAAGGTACGCGTTCAATCTCTCAGGGACTGATCAAATGGTCTAATTTACCAGCTTCTCTAGCCACATGGGAGGATCTGGAGCACCTCAGACAGCAGTTTCCTATCCACCGTCTGGAGTCGCCTTGGCACGCAAGGGGGAGGGGATGTTACGGCTCAAGATACTGAACTGCGTCCGACAACGGAAGATGAGGCTGCAACACATGGGCCTGGGCCGCACCCAAGGCGCTCCAGCAGAGCAAGGGCGCCCAGCACGCGTACCAGCAGGGACGAATGGGTGAAGGTGTGATTCAGCTGCCTACCTAGGATTACATATATGTAATAGGATAGAAGAGAGGTTTATGGGAAAACTTGTAAGAATTGAGTTGCCCCTCCTGCAAGCCGGTGCGCGGAGGGAAAAGCAACAGGCACTGAAACGACGGGAAACAAATCCGTCGCCCGCGCCGCCCGCGGTGCCTGCCTGCGCGGCTGCCGGCTGCGCCGCCGCCTTCTCCCCCACCGTACCCGCCATGACCACGACGCAACCCGCCGCCGGCAACAGATGCAGGTTACACAACACAACAATATGGTACCGGCATGCATGATCTGGGCAAAGCTGCTTCTGCTACTGTGATTCTGTGAACACATTCGAGCAGTAAATAGCGTCGTGACTTTACATTCCAAATGTAGTTTTGCACAATCATGTCATGTTATGGCTTTACATTCCAAGATGTCGAGAACTTGCTTCGGGGATACCGTCTCGTTGGCCCATCGTCAACAAGTAATGAAGCTGTGAGAGACAAAGTCAATGTTGCAGTTTGGAGCTTTAGACAGACGAGTACGTTCGTGGGCTGTAAAAGATTTAATCAGTTTGCTAATTATTGAAAAGATTAGCAGTTGATCATCTTTGTATTTTTTTTTCATTTCAGGCTCCTGGACATGCTACCATCGCCAAGCTTGCTGGCTGCAGGGGAGGAGCATGGTTTGAATTGGGTGCGTGGATAATGAATTTGTCGAAGGCAGCTGACACTGTATGCTCTTCTTCCCAGAACCAAGAGTTCGTTAGAGCAAATAGGTAGTGCGAAACATGTGCTAAGTACGTAGGACTAACTCATTGTTTATTTCCCTCTTCTAAACTTTCGCCCCCGTCACATCGGATGTTTGGACATATGTATGGAGTATTAAATATAAACTAATTGCGAAACTAAATGCACAGATTGAGACTAATTTGTGAGACGGATTTTTTAAGCCTAACTAACCCATAATTTGACAATGTGGTGCTACAGTAAACATACGCTAATGACGGATTAATTAGGCTTAATAAATTCGTCTCGCGGATTACTGAGGACTTGTTTAATTTGTTTTATTATTACTATCAAACATTCGACGTGACACCCCTATACTTTAGCATCTGGATTTAAATAGCCCTCGGGGTTTAGGGAACGGTACATGACAAAAGCAGTGCAACAAAGCAGGACCGCAGCTTAGTTGTCTCCCTGTACAATGATGGGAACTCAACATTCAGCTATTTCAGTTAATTAGATTAGGGCCTTGTTTAGATGAGTGTTAGGAATTAGTATTTGGTACTGTAGCACTTTCATTTGTATTTGACAATTATTGTTCAATTATGGCCTAACTAGGCTTAAAAGATTCGTCTCGTAATTTACAATTAAACTGTGTAATTAGTTGTTTTTTTATCTACATTTAATACTCCATACATGTGTCAAATATTTGATGTGATGGAGAGAGAGTGAAAAAATTTAAAATCTAAACAAGGCCCGGAGGCAGCAAGAAGTGAGATGAACAGGTAAGATTCCTCTTGTCACTAACTCATCAATCACCACGATGATGGGGCGCAATCACACACATGACACAACATCATCTCTGCATGCATGCTCCTACAGCAGCCGCGACATGCCTAGCTACACTACATGGCGGCCCGGCTGTCAGTTGTCAGGCACTCAGCGCTTCCGGGCGTGGACGATGGCGAGGAGGCGCGCGACGCCCTTGGTCCACATCTCGTACTCCCGCTGGCTGCCGCACTCGAACTCGATCACCCGCTGCTCCGCCGTCCGCAGCCCGAAGTAGCGCCGCTGCTCGCCGCCCTCCAGCAGGTGCCGCCCCGGCCACGCCGCCACGTCCCGGCACACGTCCACCACCACGCCTGCATGCAGATGCACTCAGCCAGGTGCGTCAGCGTTCACCACGCCTACAGCTTGTAGCTGTACGGACAGCTTGCAACAGCTTGTATGCACACTTACTCTTCTTCTTCTTCGTGATGGTGCCACCGACATGCTTGCTCTTCATCTTCAGCATCACCTGCAGAAATGGCGGGCGCGGACCCAATTCAGTTTGGCGATGCACAAAAGATGAGTTGCGACTGATACTGAAGAACGTGAGACTCGATTGGGCGATGCTAAAAGAATGAGTTGCAGCTGAAGAACGCGAGATTCGATTTGGTTCGATTCGTACCAGGCCCGCCCGGTTGATGTACACAGAGACAACCTTCCAGTGCAACGACCCTGCACACGACCAGCAGCGTCCTCATCAGAATTCAGAAACGTTGCACGACGCTAAGATTCGTCAAAGGAAGATCGGGTGCGGCGGGTCGCAGGTACCTTTGCGGGTGCGCTTGAGGAGCTCGGTGCCGCGCGCGAGTAGGTCCTGCGTGCAGATGCCCAGGAAGTTGTTCTCCTCGCCCAGCACCAGCTCGTCGCTGAAGCAGCTGCTGCTGCTGTTGCTGCTCTCCACCTCCCTCTGCTGCTGCTGTTTCGGCTGCCCGTCGTGCTTGTGGCCGCCGTGCTGGTGATGCTGCTCACCTCCTCCTCCAGCCACCACGCCCTTCTCCACGGGGATCACCGCCGCGACGTTCCACACCTCCTTCAGCGCCCTGGCCCTGAGCGTCGCCGGCCCCCGCAGTGCTGCAAAGGGGGGGAAAAAAGACCAAGCAAACGCCACCACGCGGTTGCGTCACTCTACGGTTCCATTCCAGATTCCACCGCGAGAGCTCGGAATGCTGTGCGAGTTCGAACCTGTGGCGGCGGCGGCCGTGATGGTAGCGACGTCGCCGGGGGTCCGGACGTTAACCGCGGACCCCACGGCGGCCGCCAGGTGCTCGCGGTCGGCGCCCAGGGCCTCCGCGGCCTCCACGCACTGCGCGGCGACGAGCGTCGCGGCCGACGCCACCGCCATGTCCGTGCGCGCGCCGCGGCCGTCCTTGCCCGATGACGAGGCCGCGGCGGTGGCGGCCGCCACGGCGGCGACGGCTGCGGCGACGGCCGCCACGGACACGGCGGTGTGCACCTGCGCGTTGTACGCCCGCGTCTCCTCCTTCCTCTTCTCCTTGCGGTCCTTGAGCCACCGCCCCGCCGTCTTGCTCCCGCCGCGGGCGTACGGCTGCGGCTTTGGCGTGCTCACCGCTCTGCAGAACTGCAAAGAATTTTTCACCACCACCAACAACGGCAATCGTTCAGTTACAATTTGTTAGTTACTGTTCAGCATCAAAGATGGATTTTTTTTCCCCGTTGACAGTCCCCCCTGCTCAAGTTATCCTACTTGCTCTGCAAATTTTACGCTACAGTTAGGCAAATGAACTGAATTGTTAATGTCTTGATTAACTAATGATTAATGAACTATCACAGATAGTTAAGCTATAGGATTTAGGGTTAATGAATAGAGCATGAGTTCACACTTCACAGGATTCATCCAAGTAATATAATCCAAGTCATCTCTACACTCACACAGGCAGTAAATCTAAAAATTCTTGCAAAGTGTGGCCACCTTTTACTGACAACTGCAAAAGATTTGACAATTGCTCTTGCTCATCCTAAAATTCAGACAAAACTTCGAAGCGATTGTGACACCTAAACTGAAATACCATTCTGCAAATAGTAGTTTTATGCTACATACAGTACATTTTAAGGCCAATGAACTGAACCCTAAATGGACCATTGCATATAGGACTTGAATAGATCATGAGTTGACAGGATTCATCCAAACAACAAGCCTAGTGATACCGGCTAGTACACTCACACAAGCAGTAGTAAATGATGATTGTGTTTCCATGGCGTTAATCTAGGCTTGCTAAGCGTGGCCAACTTTACCTGACTTCTGCAAATGATTGTTTTTCCATGGCGTTAATCTAGGCTCGCTAGGGGCACACTGATGGAATCCCGAGGCGTGCCAATGCGCCATGGCCATGGCGTGTCTTCTGTCTGTCTCTCCAACTCAACGCAACGCACGCGCCAGTGACCTGACCACTCTGTGTGATCAGGATTCGAGCAACACATGGCACAATCATGAGGGGAGACAGGTACCAGGCGTCAGCAATTTTATTAGAGGACTCAGGATTAGGCCCCGTTTAGATCAAAAAAAAATTTGGATTTTGGCTCACTGTAGCATTTCGTTTGTATTTGGTAATTAGTGTCTAATTATGGACTAATTAGGTTCAAAAGTTTCGTCTCGCGATTTCTCACCCAATTGTGCAATTAGTTTTTTTTTCGTCTACATTTAGTACTCCATGCATGTGCCGCAAGATTCGATATGACGGGTACTGCGCAAAATTTTTTAAATCTAAACAGGCCCTTAGCCTCGGAGCAGACAGGGTTGGTATGGTAGAGTACAAAAGAATGCATCATTAGGTTAAGACTGTGAAAGCTGGGGCAGTGACACTTGATTAGGGGTAAGAAAAGGAAGGAGGCTCTTGACAGGCGCGAAAAGGGTGCATTTAACTAGTAGTACAGGCCAAAGTGATGAGGCAAGAACTGCATGCATCTGCCTGCAACTGCAAGCCTCTTGCTTTTTTCAAGCTAGGAGTACTCCTACCCGGGGAGTGAGGATGAGGAGCCCAGTGTTTGATGCTGGCTGCTGCTGCTGCTGCAGTGTTTGCTTGTGGGAGGAGGAGACCGGGACCGGCAGGACAGAGATGCAGCTCTCGCAGCCTTGCAGCTGCAGGGCTGCTGCTGCTGCTGGAGTGGCAAGGCAGCAGGTCAGCAGCGTGGAGGCTGTAGCTGGAATCAAAGCTTCTTCAGTTCCAAGCAAGCGAGCACCAAAGACCATCACATCGCATCGCAGAACGCAGATCGCACCCCACCACCACCATTGACCATGGTCAGATACAGTTCAGCGGGCAACACCACATCCACTTCCACTGTTGTACATACACGGATGACGGACCACACCACACCAGCACCAGCACAGAAGGAAATGGGAGCGTTGCAGGTCACTGTACTGGCCGGGATCAGTCCACAGCCTGGCTCTCTTCGGTTTCAAATGGGCACGGCAGCAGATCAGATTGAGGCAGAGGATCATGTGGTTACACTACATGCTGTCACACATACTACGCCGGACCGACCGTATCGTTGACCCATGAACTCATGCCTGACGGCATGACGATTTCAGTTCCTGCTTTCTAGTGAGGCCAATGCAAAACTCTTGACTGCTGGTAAGCAATGGTCAATTATAGAAGTCTAAGACCCAGGGCAGGCATGTCTAAACTCTAAAGTCTGAACAAAAAAGGAGACTCTATTCTAGGGCCTGTTTGGTTTGCATTTTTTTTGGCGAAATGTTACTGTAGCATTTTCGTTGTTATTTGGCAATTAGTGTCAATCATAGTCTAATTAGGCTTAAAAGATTCGTCTCGTGGATTTCGTCTAAACTGTATAATTAGTTTTATTTTTTATTTATATTTAATGCTTCATGCATGCGTCCAAAGATTCGATGTGACGGGGAATCTTGAAAAATTTTGTAAAATGAAGTGGAACTAAACTGGCCCCTACTCCAAGCTGCCAATCCATTTCATAACCCTAGTGCTTGTTTTGTTTCGCATCAGTTCTTTAAGCTGCGTGGGTCGTTGATGAGCTGCACACACAAACACTAGCAGTCTAGCACGGGTAAGAAAGGAAAGGTGACACGCCTGAGAACCACAAAAAGTGGATGGAAATGAGCCATCATTGTTGTGAGAGCACACTGCACTGCACACAGGTTCCCACACCAGTACACCACACTACTCCTAGAAGCAAGTGAGCAGCAGCTGCAGCAGTGGCAAAGAGAGGAATGCAGCTAAGGCGGAAAGGCAGGCAACGGCATGCATGAGCAAGAAGCAAGAAGCAAGCAAGCATGGAAAGAGGGGTGAAATGACTTGGTTTACACAGGTTCTACAGCCACAAGAATACAAGGCCTTCACTAACAATTTGCATTGGAGAGAGAAGGCAAAAGGTCTTCCCTGTTCGCTTCGCTGAAATTTGGCTTATACTGATGCTTACGTTGATTTGGTGTGAGAGAAAAATATTGTTCGTTCGCTGAAAATTACCGAAGTAGTTCAAGCGAACGAGGCTTCGAATATGCTACAGTACATGTCTTGTCTGTAAATTCTACCCCAATGCATTGCCCAATGATTTAGACATGCAGCCACTTTGCCCAAATATGTAAACTCGCGGAGACTATGGATTGGAAGTAAAGTGTGTTCCATCGGATGGAGAGAAAGGCAGTGTCCATGACTCCAAGTTCTTCCTTTTTTTTCAACCTTTGATTGTTATCCCTCCACTGTGTAGGAATTTTTGTGAAAGGGAAAAGCTGCAGAACCTGCATCGGCATAGTAGGCCGGTGGTTCTGCTCCAGCTAGCTGCATTCGCTAAGCTGAATATGCTAGGAACATACTCCTACACTACGTGCTAATTACCAGCACAACTGCATTGTATCGACAACTTTGTTAAACCTGTCTTTGGGACTCTATGCTAATAATCCTTGTATGCACAACTTTGTTAAACCTGTCTTTGACCAAGTTTCTTGCACAAATGCACAACCAGAGAAGCAAACAAACAAGTGCTCTGTTTCCTAAGGCAAACAGAGCATCAAACAGAGGAAACAGCAGGCAGATGACCAGCTCCTACAGACTGCGTGGTTGAGAAAACCAGGAAGCACTCAGACTGATACAGGCATGCAGCATCTCAAAAAAAGAAAAGAAAAGATGCAGAGGCATGCAGCATATCTGAACCCAGCTGACCAGGCTAGCAGAGGTACCAAACAAAAGGAGCAGTGCCTAACACAGAGAGGAAGCAGCAATTAACAATAATCAGGTAAAGTGCTACTGCTATTAAAACCATGTGCCTTGTCTTGTGCCAGCAAATGTTCTGATTAAACTGAAACAAACACGTCCATTCACTAGAACTAATTGGGTATTAGTTATAGGTAACAACCAAGAATTAGAATGGTCATGCTAGTATAATAAGGTGCAGGGGCGGAGAGGAAGAGATACCTTGGTGTCGTCGATCTCCGGCGACACGGGTGGGCTGTCTGAGAGCGACCCGCCGCCGTTGAGAGGCCCGCTGCTGTGGGAGAGCCGGCCGGAGGTCAGCGGCGACACATCCTACGTTCAGGTTCAGCCAAGCGAAGCAAGAAAATTAAGTCAGCCTCAAATTCAGCACACCAGTCGTCGTCGGAAACAAGAATCGATCGTGCAACAGGAGTTGAACATGAACATCAAACGTTTGTCAGTTCTTTCTGTTTTCGGTTCGTTCGCGGAGAAGGAGGAGAAAAAAATGGCGACTTTTTGTCTGGTTCTTGTTGTCCTCACCTGACTCCACCAGGAGTACAGGCAAGGTCAGACATCTGATAGTGGCATTAAAATAAAATTAAACGGAGGCAGCAGCAACAGCAAAGAAGGGGGATGCGAAATCGAACAAACATTCAGGACGAGAAGACAGAATCGCGCCAACCAGAATAGAAATAGATAGACAAAGTGGCTTCAAAGAAGAACACTGCCTTGAATGAATTTATTCTGTATATAAAAAAAGACCAGATTTTTGTTCGTTTATTTGCTTTTCTGTTTATTTAAGAATTGAGGAGAAGTGGGGGAGAAGGCACGCCGCACGCACCGACGGCGCCATGATCCGGTCCAAGACGAGCTGCGAGGTGGCCGCGGACGCGAAGGAGAAGGAGGTCCCGGAGGCCGGCCCGCCGGCGGAGTCGGCGTCGAGCTCGGCGGCGACGTCCTCGGAGATGGCGGACACTGCCGGCGCGGGCGCGGCGGCAAGCGCGCGGGTGACGTCGGCCGCGGACGCGCTCCAGGAGCGGGACAGGAACTCCAGCGGGTCCCGCGGCGGCTCCGGCGGCCGGAGCGGGAGCTCCCCGCCGCCGCTGCCCGCCCTCCTGGTCTTGGCGGCGCCCGCGTCGGTCATGGAAGGGACTGGGGCGGCGGTTGCTTGCTTGGTGCGCGAGCGTTCGGGCGGGCGTTCGCAGTGCGCGCGGTCGTGTCGCGCGTGGGGCGTGGGGCGCGCGCGGGGAAAGGTGGTGGCGAGCGCCGAGCGGAGCGGACTGCGGAGGCGGAGGTTGCTTTTGGGAAGTGGGCTGTGGGCGTGGGAGGTTTTATAGAGTGAGAGCGAGAGTGTGGACTGTGGAGGCTGAGGATCACGATGCAAGTGTGCATAAAGTTTTGTTTGCGGTTTCCTTTTTTTTTTTACTGCTGCTTCTTCGTAGGGAAGGTAGTAGTAAATGGCTTTGCCCCTAACTTATCGGTAAAATCAAAATTTTCCTCTTCCATGAGCACGCATAGGCGTCTGCCTGCAAGTTAGGTTGTCAGTTCGTGAGTAGTCGCCGAAGGACGCTAGGGAGGTTAGGCTCAAATGTAATCATTCTTGTCTTCCTTAGTGCGCTGCTAATGGCTCGTCGTGTAAAAACTATCTCCTACTTAATACAAAGATTCGCAAACTTTTTGCGTATTCGAGAAACCATAATATTAAGTAGAACCATTCATGTGCAAAATCGTGATTTAGAAAAAAAAAAGAGGTAGTGGAGTTTTTGAAACTCCAAAAAGGCTATAAACAATACCACGGTATTCAAAACTATAAAGTTGGTTGCATTCAATACTTCATAGCACTCTAAAACCAAATTATTTCACAAAACCACAATGGTATTTTTCTAAAACTCCAAAATATACATTGTATCCAAATAGGGGTTAAAGTAATTATCACAAAGTTACGGGTACTAACATATTATTACTCCCTCTCTCCAAAACCGTAGTTCACTTGTGTTTTATCTTTGGTCCTGTTTGCATTGGCACAACTTTAGCTGTACTAGTAGAACTGCTAGTGAGTTAAAAGCTAAAAAAAGTTGATTCACTAGTGAAGCAGAGTTGTGCTAAATAGGGTCTTTCATTTTTAGATAAAAACCACTAGCATCTACGGCATCAAATTGGTCTTAATATATATATTTTTTTGAAATAATGGTCTTAAAAATATTAACTTAGAAAAACAAAATGACTTTCTCACTGTCTCAGTCAACATGCTACGTCACTTGTTTTTTTTTTAGTTAGTAGGTTTGACCCACTTTTTGGCTGGCCCAGCTTTACTCCGTCCTCGCTCTCTCACACACTGACACACTTGGGTGATGTCTGCTGCATCAGGTGAGCCGCCGTATGAACGGGCGGATGGTCCAAAAGTCCGGTCGTTGATCTGCACTGGGGTTCCGCAAATCTCACTAGCTAGCTAGTCGCCATGGATGATTTCTGTGCTGCTTACTAGTAGTAGGGACACTAGTACCAATAATCCTGCGTAGCGTAGCATCTTTTTTAGAAGTTTGTTGGGCTATAAACAAGAAGGAGCTGAGAAGGAGTCAAGAAAGTCGGTGTTAGTTGGGCTTGTTATTAGGATGACCATTCTTATCCATGCTAGCTGATGCATGCAAGAATACATCGCGACAGAAACAGAGAAAAAGACGGCAGCATCTAATAAGATTTATTGGGAGTTGTGGAGGCCTGGTCTGAAATGAATGGATCTTCAAACAGTATTGGCAGGTCTTTGATGTTAGAATTTGGTTTAATTTGTGCGTGCAAGCTCATAATCGATCTGTTTCTGGCTAGTTGTTTACTTCACCCAACTTGACATGGAATTTGAGATCCTGACTCGGTGAGAAAGACGAGTGAGCCATACATTAATGCTGAAGAGTTAACTACTAGCCATATATTAAGCTACTACTGTCTCCGATGTCTCAAGCTCAAATGTGTGTGTTGTCTCATGCCGGCCGCAGGTCTTGTTGCTTGCGGTTCACTGGTCCATCGCGCCCTCCGTTCGTTTTCGTTCTACCCACCCGGCCGTTGGATCAGTCGGAGCAGGAGATCGAGACACGGACACAGCAACACAGCATGATGCAGCATCAACTGTACTCCGATATGGTACATGCATGCATGGTCTGCTGTATTGGTTCGTCGCGTTCTTGCAGCTGGCTGGCTGCTAGCTGCAGTGCCATATACGGCCGGCCCTCCTCCAGCCCACATGCAGCGCATGGGCATGCATGCACTCTAGCTCCTCCTCAGACTTCTATCTTCACGTGACGTACGTCTGGTCTGTAGCTAGCGCAACACGTGAATAGCAACCCGCTTAATTAGCATTTGTATCTCTGAGAATCAAACCAATTAGAAGCAAAGAAGGCAAACCAACATTTATAAACCAATTAGAAGCAAAGAAGGCAAAGAAGTGCTGCTATGGTATTCATGGAGGTAAAATTTTCTTAAATTTGACTAGGTTTATAAAAAGCATTAACAACATTTATATCTCTAAATAAATTTATTATAAAAATTGATTCAACGATCTATCTAATAATACTGATTATGAAAACTAAACCTACTCCTACTAGCTACTGTCCTATAGATGCGCATTGCCCTGCAGGCTGCAGCAGCAGCAGGGGGAATGTCGCGGAAAGCGCCAATCGGCCATGTGGGTTAAGAAAGAATCGCTTGTTTCGTCTGGTGTAACTCCTGTTTAATACTGTATGAAACACCACTTTTGATGCTCCTCGCTCATGCCTGGCGGCGTCAGAGGTTCTATTGGAAGTCGGAGCTATAGCAGTGTATAGTACACAGTTCATTATATTTATTAAGCTTTTCAGCTATAAAAACAAAAGCAAATTTTCTGAAGCAGTTCATTGAGACAAAAGGAAATTGTGAAAGCATTAAAAAGCAAATTTGCAGCACGTGATATTTGACTTATAAACCATGACTTATCAGTCAACGAACAGTATTTTTCTCTCACACCAAATTAGCCAACAGTATTTTCAATAATGACTTGTCAGCCAAGACCAAACGAACAGGACCTTGCGCAGGCTCGTCCACAGCCGCACTGGGACTGCATGCGATGCAGCGTGCAGTTGGTGCAGGCCATGAGTACGTGCTGCTGAGAGGCCCCCACGGATCATGGATAGCACAGCTAGCAGTACAGATGGAGATCGGCTACTGTAGACGCGTAGGAGTACGTACTACTGCTGCTGCTACAGTGCTCTCCCCCTCTCTACCCTGCATGCATGCACTTTGGTGGCTCTGACCAGCAGTCCCTGATCGACGAGCCACTGCAGTTGCTGCTGCTTCAAGGGCGTCCCCAACAACAGTGGACGTCGCCAGCTGACTCGGATTTCATCCGACGTGGAAGATGAGGTGTTCTAGTCTAAGGCGGAGCTCGTGGTGGAGATAGTTAAAGCCGGGACTCGCTGGTCAGGCCTATTTATGGGCCGACGAGGTCGGTTCACCGGCGAGATATTTTCGACGCGTCGCGCCTTGGATTCTTCTTCTCCGCACACGTGTCCGAGCTCGTCTGGGATTGCGCTGGCCGTTGCACAGTTCGTGCTTATCCAAACGTGGCCGGGGAGGAGCAGGACCGGAGTACAGCCATGGCAACAACAACGGCTAGTTGCCCTAGAGCCGTCACATGGCGAGAAGGAGAGGATAAGGCGTCGTGAAGCTTCGTGTGGTCCGCGGCGGTGTCCTTGATCCTTATCCGCTTCATCGGGGTGAGGGTGGCAGCGCAGCCGAGGCGGAGGGTATGGCGACGCGGTATCCGCGTTGTCGTCGTCAGGTAGACGACGATGCTGACAAGCGGGGCCACGGTGTCAGCGAGGAACGGAGAAGAGGGAACGGGCGAGGGTTGTGCCAGTTGGGCCGTGTGGCCGTGTCGGCCCATGGTGGGAACAAAAAGGGAGAGGAGGGAAGGCGCGCGCGGGCTAGGCTGATGGGGTCGGCCCATGCGGGCGGAGAGGAGGGAGGAGGCGGGCCACGGGCGTGGGCCAGAAGGAGCGAGAGAGAGAGAGGATTGAGCCCGAACACTCTTTCCTTATATGAATTGCTTTATCTTTTTCCCATAATTAAATTTAGGTGATTCAAATGGTTTTCAATTTGAATTTCATGGAATCTTGTAAAAGGAAGGGTTTGTAATTCAAGGGAAAGGTCAAGGATGGTTTTCAAGAGGAGGTCAAGGAAGAATTTGGAAGGGAGGTGTCGAGGAAACTTGTTTTGGTGCCAAAATAAATTTTAGGGATTCACACAAGCATCCACACAAACATTTCAAGAACAAATGCACATGGTGAATTTTGATGCAAGGCTTTTGGAAAAGATTTTCAAGATAACTTTGTAGAAATAAACTATTGAAATTTTAATTTGTTGTAAAGTTTTAAAAAGTTCAAAATTTTAGTGGATTTTAACAAGATGCAAGACACAGGGTGTTACACAAAGCAAAGATGCTAAAATTAGGGGTGACATTAGGGGTGGGGGCCTAAGCCCCCTCCTCCTCGTGCCGTGCCGCTTCTACTGCCGCCGCCTCCCGCTGCGCTGCTTCTGCTTCTGCCGCCGCCGCAGCAATGTACTCATTGAACACTTCCTTTGCACATTTATTTCTGATAATGTTGTTGTATTGCATTGAACATTCAGTTGCCGTCCTCTGTAACCTGAAAAGTTGGTTCAAGTTAATGAAGAAAAGGAGAAGTTTGAAGAACTGTGGTTAAATTTGATGAAACTTCACAACGCAAAAATACAGGTAGTGACATGCTTGTCATAATACCTTATGATAATTACTTCATAACATTTCTCATCTCTTTGCTGTAGAAATTTTGGGAAAGGACTCCATTGACAAACACTTGATTGCTATGAATTTGGATGATACCTTGTGTCTAGCCCTGTCAATAGTGTAGTCATCATCGCAGTGGAGAGTATGTTTTATGTTATATGATTACTAACATACTGA
The DNA here is from genome assembly GCA_904845875.1 of Miscanthus lutarioriparius. Taxonomy (NCBI): domain Eukaryota; kingdom Viridiplantae; phylum Streptophyta; class Magnoliopsida; order Poales; family Poaceae; genus Miscanthus; species Miscanthus lutarioriparius. Next base: position 17,844,695 of record CAJGYO010000014.1, on the reverse strand, counting down.
AATGGAAGGAATACATCCTTTGATTTATTCTTGATGATTTGAAGAACATAATAGATTTTTTTTACTTTATTCAGATGGTTCAACTACGGCTGGGTACAGAATTGTGACACTACAGTTTTTATATCTTTCAGTCTTAGTTAAGGATTTTGTATAGTTGGGAAATAGATAATTTTACTGCAGACATTGAGATTGTGTGGCAGATTAAATTGATGGTATTTTAGAGAAGCCCTCCGGTAATAAATAATTTTGAACACAATGTTATGGATATCAGATTGTCAAGCCAGATTTGTGGAAACTGATTCAATAGATAAATAGGATAGAAATCAGGGCAGGTTCAGTTACTTTACTTTGCTGTTTCCCCACATAGTGTTGCGAAAACTACAATAATTGGCTGTGAAGTTTTTGACTGGAACATTACTTGTCCGTGTATTTGTCACTTCCTTGTATGATGTCATATGTATGAGCTTGGCAAAGAATGCTAACCAGCATGAACTTTGTCAAACTGTACTTCTATTCTACATGAAAAATGCACTTGGCTAGTTACCCAAATTACCAGATATTGTTCATTCTATGCAGTTGGAGGCATTTAAGAAGCAATTGATGAAATCGCTGAGTGAAGATAATCTATTGGTGAGTTTGTATTTATGAACACATGGTGGAGATGTGCCCATGTGTGTGTGATGAATGATTGACACATGTGTGAAAGGTTTGAGGCTTTCCCAGTTGAGTCATATTTTATATGTGCTTGATTATGCTAATGGCTAACCGGATGTGTTTTGTTGAGTTGTGCTGCGTAGAGTGTGTTGTGGAACATGTCTCTTGGCTTGTGGTGCGCAGGTGTGGAGCTCGGAGGAGGTGGTTGATGGCGAGGTGAAGGTCAAGTAGGTATGTGCCGTGCCGATAGACTTGGAGTGGTGAAGGACAGACGTGAGGCTTGGACCGAGGGACCAGGAGGCCGGGTGACCAGCCGCGGTGGCTGACACCTAGGGACATCGACAAGTGCAAGAGTACATGGGTGATGAAGACGACATCAACCAAGTCAAGGAGGAGAACGATGACATCATGGCACTTGGTAGAGACCGGACACGCATCTGCATGGGTGATGTAGATGGCGTCGGTCAAGTTAAGAAGGAAGGCGAAGGCGTCACGCTTGGCGGAGGTCGAATACGCGTCAACATCAGTTAGTCACGCCTGGCGAGGCGTGCATGATGGTTTGCCAGTTTGGCCCTCAAAACCGAGGATGGACGGTTTGGTGGTTTGGGCCTCAAAACCATTGGAGGAGTGTTTGCTGGTTTGGGCATCAAAACCAGGCATGGACGGTTTGGTGATTTGGGCCTCAAAACCATCGGCGGTGGGTTTGACCGGTTTGGGCCTCAAAACCGAGGAGTGGAGGATTGGCGGACACGTGGTGGCATCTCGAAGCTTGTGTCGAGACGAAGCGAAGTCGAGAAGGCGCCGGGTTCGTTGGATCAACGAAGAAAAACTTGGACGGTATTACCCCTAGGGATATTTAGGTTGTGTGCTTCATGTAAGGGTGTTTGTGTCTTTTGGTAGGTGCCTATATATATATTAAGGGGTTGGTTGGGTAGCCATCCTTGTAGGGTCACTCTCATTTGTGTGGTGTTGAGAGGAGTGGCTCTTGTTCTTTAGCTTTTTGCCATCTATAGCTTTGATTTGCTAGGAGTGGCTTGTAATCGTACCTCTTGAGTTAATCCAAGGATCAATTTCGTGCTCCATTTGTTCCTCTCTCCAGATCTGAAGTTATTCTTTTTCTGTCATTTTCGGAGCTATTTTTGAGGATTTTTCATTTGTCGAATTTGGCTGTTTTTGAGGTGAAATTTCTTGAGGGCAAATTGGTGCTAGGACATGTGTGAACAAGGGTAGGGTGATTCCCCAACAAATATCTAACTTGAGCACCACGGATCTACCATAGATCCTTATTCCTGTATACCAAAAGTATCACCTTCGTGGGCCACGTCATCGCTAAACGACTGTCGTCCGTTTAGTTGTGCGGGTCAAACCATCGCCGTTCTTTTGTTCCAATCGAAGTGCAAGCACAAAATAATAAAACCTCTTCAATCTTTCGTTCCCCACCAGACCCAGCCACCGCACATGCACACACACACACAAAACCTCCCGAACCTTCCGTACCCCACCAGGCGAAGCGACCCCAGCCTGACGCCATCGTCAGCTCTGGCAGCGCCTACCCGACCGATGATTGCTACGGGGCCTGGGGGCCTATACGCTATAGGGCCCCACTAGAGCGGACGCGTTGCCGGTCAACTGCGTGCCGTGGCCGATATAGAGTCGAGATGGTGGACTAGAGGGGGTGAATAATCCTTTCTAAAAATAAACGCACCGGCTAACCGAAATAAATACGGAATTAAAACTCTCGGTCTAGCCAAGATTACACCCCTCTATCTAAGTTATCAAGCACATTAAAAGATCCTAATTAGACAACAAAGGTGCCGGTCTAGTTAGAGCTCACCTAACCAATTCTAGTAGCAAGGTCACACAAACCTATACCGTTAGTACTTCAAGCAATGTGGGAGCTCCTACATATGCTAGTAAGCAACATCACAAAGCCACCTAAGCTCACTAGCAATGCTCAATAACAAGGCTACGCAAGCCAAATTACAGAGCGTAAATTTCTTAGCTACACAAACTAAGCAATGCAACTAACAAGGCTACTCAAGCCAAATTAGTTATGTAAGGGAGCTACTTCTATGTTACACAAGCAAGAAGACAACTAGCAAGCTACACAACCTAACTAATTACAAGAGCAACTACACAAGTATAATGTATATGAAAGTAATTATAGCTTATGTAAGGGGATTGCAAACCAACGGGAAGACAAGGATGACACGATGATTTTTATCCCGAGGTTCACATGCTTGTCAACACGCTAGTCCTGTTGTGTCGACCGTTCACTTGGTGGTTCGACGGCTAATTGGCACCACACCAATCCCACACGTTTGGCATCGCAAGAACCCCACGGACCAAGTGAGGGTAGCTCAATGACACGCTCAACTAGAGTTACTCTTCGTGGCTTCCATGGGGCGAGCACAATACCCCTCACAATCACTTCTTCGGAGCACCACACAATCTTCTTTGCGTGCTTCGATGGAGACCACCACCAAGTCGTCTAGGAGGTGGCAATTTCCAAGAGTAACAAGCACCACCGGCTTGCAACTCGATCACCTAGTGTCACTCGATGCAATCTCACAATACAACGTACTACAATCACTCACTCGCAATGGATTCACACTTCTCGTAAGCACAAGTGAGTTAGAGGCTTCTCAAAGCAAGCACACACAAGGGCAACACATCTCCAAGGTGCTCAACCTTAGCCAAGCTCGAGCTCCACCTCTATTTATAGCACCTGAACCAAATAGAGTCGCTGGAGCAAAGACCCCCTTTTCTACGAGGGCACCGGACACAGTGGTGCCCCTTCCAACGGTCAAATTCCAACGGCTAGCCGTTGGTCACCGGACAGGGGTGGCGATGGCACCGCCCTAGGGGTGGTGGTGACCACCCAGGCCAACCCCGCGAAACCCTTGCTCTCGGAAAAATAGCGGCGGTGGCACCGGACAGGTAGGGGCGGTGCCCCGGCTATGCCCACCCCGGTTTTCCCCTTCTCTAGATAAAAGAGGCGGTGCCCCCGACGGTGCACCGGAGACCCCTTGGCGGTGCACCGCCGTGCCAGGGGCGGTGTACACCGATCAGGGCGGTGCCCACCCTCTCTCCGCTGCTCTGGACCGAGGCCAAGTGGGCACCGCCCTAAGGGGCGGTGCACCGGACAGGGCACGACGGTGCCCCCCAGGGCAGCACCTTGATCCCGGTTTCGCCTCCTTTTCAACCAACGACTTCTCCTTTGCAAATGTGCTAACACCACCAAGTATTCACCGCCTTGTGCACGTGTGTTAACATTTTCACAATCATTTCCCAAAGGATTAGCACTCAATTCACCACGCCACTCGATCCTAGCAACGATGCAAAATTAGATCACTCGAGTTGCACTAGATGACCGATATGCAAACAAGTTTGTCCCTCTTGATAGTACAACCATTTATCCTAAACCCGGTCATGCACTTCTCTACACAACATTTGATCGGTAAAATAAAATGTCATATGGTTATACCTTTGCCTTACGCATTCTATTCCATCTTCTCCAGTATTGATGCAACACATGCACCAACCTTGATCAACAAATGATATGATCCACTTATATCATCACGTGATCTTATTGGTTCATCGATCTTGACCTTATTTGTTTTTTACCATTGCCTTCGTCCATCAGCGCCAAGTCTTGCTCAAGCTTCACCTCCACGCGGTCCATCGCTCCAAAGCCTCCAACTTGCTCTTCACACTTGCAATCGATTCATCAAGCTAAGTCTTGTCTTAATCTTCTCTACCTTAGTCACATGACTCCATGTCATATCTCATATACAATGAGCTCCTTCATCACATGTATAAGCTTTGCAACATCTCTAAGCCATTTTTACATCATGACATATGTTACTTACACAAATATATCTATTAACTAATCACATATGTATGTTACATAAATACGTAGTGTGGTTGAGTAACCAAACCAAAGGACTTTCAGCCGACTCCGCCTGTGGCCAACGGACGCGACCGACGATGCGCCGCATCGTGCTGCCACCGCTGCTGCTCACGGTAGGAGCGCCACCGCGCGTGTACAGTGCTCGCGGCTGCGCGCTGCTCCCCTTCGCGATTGACGGTGATTCTGTGCTCCAACAAACCCTACCCGCCATTTTTGCCCAGGTTCGTTCTCACCCTCCTCGACCTTCCTTGCATCCTCTACCAGATCTGTCTTACCCATCAGGGAGGTTCCCCTTTTCTCAGGTGCAGGACGGGTGTGGGTGTTCTCACTGAACTAGCCTTTTCCTCATATTTCATCTCATAGGAAGAACCATTGCTCAACTGAAATATTGTGTATTGCCTTGAACATAAAAATATATAGTTATCGATGGTTCAATCTAAAACTATGCGGACATAAAAAAAAAGGAGCACAGCAACTTAATCTATATATTTCCCTTTTGATGCAGTGGAAATTTGGGGTATATCCACCCGACTCAAAGTTCAGTTCCTATGACTATGAGTGAGATGCTGGGCCAAAGTTCTGGATTAATTATCATTAGTCTTGAACAATACTGCTGATTTCTTATCCATACTAAACACACATATCTCCAGGATTATGATTTTTCTTTCTTTGACTTTACAGATATGTCAGCGATAGCTTTCATTGAGCCATTGCCTATAATTGAGTTTGTTGCACAGGTGCTGAATTCTGAAATTTACTCCACGCCACTCTCAGATGCAGAACAGGTGAGGGTCACTGTTTGATCCAGATTGTGTGCCAATCTTGGTGCTACGTTGGGACTGGAACCATTTTGGAATGTTTAGCTGATGCCATGTCAGTTCACCACATCAGGTAGTTCAACTTTACCATAATTACTGTGCTATTACATACTTCTAGATCGCCCAAACATTTCCCGTTTGTAACAGGTCATACATTTATGCATGTTTCTTCCCAGATTTAGTTTGTGTATTCTCTGCTAAATCTATTCCTTTGATATTGGGACATCCTGATTTTGAAGCTATCACTGAGTTCCAAAAAACAAAAAATGGGTTATCTTACCTCTTTAAATCGGATATTTTTTTCCTGTGTTCATCGAAATCTTAGTGTTTTCCTCTCTCATAGCATGGTAAGGTCCGTAGCTGCTGATTCCTCTGCCCACAGGGCTTTTTCTCGAACAAATACCCCACAGGAGTAATGCCTGCTTTTTAGCAACCAAGGTCATGTGTTCCATGCCCAAAAAAATTCAATGCAGATTAAACTCTTTGTTTCTGCTTTTTGTTACTTGATATTTTAGTGCGATTTTCATGTTCACCCAACAGGAGTAATGCCTGCTTTTTAGCAACCAAGGTCATGTGTTCCATGCCAAAAAAAATTCAATGCAGATTAAACTCTTTGTTTCTACTTTTTGTTACTTGATACTTTACTGCGATTTTCATGATCATCGTAGGTTATCTAACTTTTACGACAACTATGACCATAGAATTATTATTTTCTTGCCACAGTTAAAATACGTAAGCAATAAAGTTATTAACATTAAAATAAATCTAGCATGTTATCTGACGATGCTGACTCTATATGTGCATATATAAATGTCTTAAACATCTTTTGCTAATGTCTGTGCTAATCTTTCCATTTTGCTTCATAGGTAACTCAGCTACATAGGTGGTGTCCTATTTTATATTCTGCAAATAGAGACTACTCAAAAAAATGGTGCCTTGATCTCTCATGCTACTAAGTTCAGTTAGTTTTGGTAAACACATTCTTCATACAGCATGCTACCTTACATTGCCGTACAGTTTAGTGTTCAGCCATGAATTTTTTTCGCATTTATAATTGCTTTCTCACCTCACAATACATCCTGGGTCACTTAACTTTTCACTCCTTTACAGGTGACCTTCCAAGAATACATAGTTTCTTTCCAAACTTACATCTGCTCCTTTTCTCACATAAGCAGGCCTTTGTGCGGATGCAGTGATGCGTAGGCCTTCGATATTTTCTCATGCCTGTTATGTTCCTTCACATCATTCAGCAAGACTGCCTCGCTTTTTATTGTTACACCAACAGCTGACAGCAAGTGGCGAGCCTGAAATCGTGCGAAACTTTGGGTTTTGTCGGAAGCTGTTCAATGTCCATCAATCTGTTTATGCTTCAGTAACCATGTACTTTGAATCTTTTACTATCTTTTTAAATGTTGATAGCTAAGATATATAGACATGTAATAATGATACTGTTACCGTCGGTTGGTATTCTCGCTCCAACCCGCGCAATGCGCGGGGGAACTGCCTAGTAATAATCTTGTTTTGATTTTCCCCCAATTTCCCCTTGTTCTTATGGTTTCCCGATTTTCTGAAATTCATGTTAAAATCTCAATCCTTTTGGGGCTGTTTCGGATTGGATGGAGTGTGTGTGATGCTGTACGTCCTGGCTTGAAAACTCAGTTTGATTGGATTAAATTTCATCGGTTTTGATTTTTATTTGCAAGGTCGAGGCTGCAGCTCCCCTCTGTTCTTGTCTCTGTTTTGCTGCGTGCTGTTTCAATTCACCAAGATGATTTCTCTCTGATCAACAACAACTTCGATGTTTCAGCAGCAGTACCGCAGGTCTGCAGCAGTACAGCAGCTGCTCGTCCATCTCCTCTGTCTCAGGGTGCAAGTGATTGAATTTTCAGAACAGCAGTGAGTTGACGTCCTGGCAAGCAGCAAGCCAACAACACGAATCCGATTTTCAGGTTTGATTGGTGCAGTTCGAGTAAAGAGGAGCTGCAGTGCATGAATTCACTTTTATGCATTGTCAATTCTATGTTACACTGATTTATCATTGATTATTACTTGCATCAATCTTGTACCTGAATGTTAGAAAACGCACCAAATTGCTCGGCTTTGAAGCACACGGCAGTAGTAGCAGCTTGGGATAAATTCCATCTCTTTTGTGTCGTGTCTTTTTCAAGCAATAGTGAATGAACTATTAAGTCATCATTAGCTATTCATTGTCTGATTAGTTTATTTCCTTTTGCTTGTTTCACGAGTGCAGCTAGTCCTGTTATTGCATCCTAGTGGTACATAAGTTGCAGCTTAGTCTTTTTAGCTTTCCAGGAGTAAGGTGATGCTGTAATTTAGTTTTTGCCTCCTGCTAGCAACAGTGCTTTTCAAGGGTGAACTTTAATTTAATTGCTTTAGTTGGCTTGTCTTAATTGTAGCACTTGGTTTAATATTTTGCTTGATGTTTAGAGCTTTTGTTAGCCGACTAATTAGCAAGTAATTTTATTGATGCCTTGTCGCTTCGCTTTCGCACTATTTGAAAATTTCCTAATTGTTCCTATGGTCGACATATCACTAGTTGCTATGTGTGACTGACAATTCGAATAGAGGCGCTTTGGGCTGAATTTTGGGATAGTGGCTAAAGTCGTGAAAATTTTTAATTGGCTCCCATTCACCCCCCTCTAGTCGTCATTTCGGTCCTTCAGTATTGATAAAAAAAAATTTCACTCTTAGTCAAAATTTACTGTTACCTTTCAAGCCTCCTCTTCTGCTGGAACTTCTGTGTGAGCAAATAATTTTATTGGCATATTTTCATAGCAACTGTCTGAAACCAGTCAAGATCACACTGGAGAAGATAATTTGACAGCTCGAGTCCCGTCTTGGAAAGGTGTCATTCAACATCCTTACAGTTTTGACAGCATTTTCTGTTAAACAATAGCCGTAACCACATGCCTGATACATGCTTTCATTTCGTGATGATTTTTCTGTTAAACAATAGCCGTAACCACATGCTTTCCGAAACAATCACGAGAGGTATCGTAATCTATCATTGTGTTCATGGTTACGACAGAAACTTGGAAAACATGTCAATGTGATGATTTTTACTTAACTAATTAATATATCTCTAATAAATATGTTTTACTGTAAAGATACATTTAATAAACCTATTTGATCAGGGTCAAATAAATTTATAAATCTTTTGGGACTGCAGGAGTATAGACCGTGCATTTGCTGCACAGCAGGAAGCAATCACAGTGATAATACTCCCCTGTCCAAAAAAATACAATTCTCGCTTTCAAAAAAATCAAATGATTTAAAGTTTAACCAAAATTATATAAAATACATAAATATTTATGAAACAAAATAAATATCATTAAATTGGTTATAAAATATATTTTAGTAGTAAATCTAGTTGGAGACATAAATGTTAATACTATTCACTATAAACTCGGTCAAAATTTTACTAGTTTGACATGCACCAATTGTATTTTTTTTTGATGGAGGGTATATACCGGTAAGTATAATGCTAGATAGGGAGAATATTCCTCCTCCTTTCTGATATGATGGAGGCTAGCTACCTTTTCATGCGCCTGTATGTTTTTAGCTAGCACTTCATCCGTTTCAAATTATAAGTCGTTTTAACTTTTTTTTTGTTACATTCATTTTGCTATGCATCTAGATATAATAATATGTTTAGATGCATAGCAAAATGGATGAACCAAAAAGTCAAAGCGACTTGTAATTTGGAACGGCCGGAGTACATAGAGAGCATCTTGTCTTTCTCCCTCCGCGTCATATGAGGGGAATGCAGATTGCTGCTTCCAAATTAGATTGAAGATGCTCCTAGCCCATCTGGCTGCTAGCTGACCCATATTGAATGAAGGGAGCATGCCGCAGCGGCGAGCTGTTCCTTGTCAAATAGATCACTGTTGGAGAGAGCTCTCGGGGTGATGCATGTAACATTAATCCAGCAGCTACTCTTGGAGAATGGAGATACCCTATTCCTAACAAGAGCATCTCCATCAGATTGAGTAAAACCAACCTCATTTCCCTATAACCAACAATACAAAGGATTGGAAATAATAAATAATCCAGCATATCTTTTTTTACCCTATTTTTTCTCAATTGTTGTAGATGCTGTCCCCTATAAATAGAATTTAGTTTCCTCAATTCCCTATAGAAGAATTTATGGGAAAGGGAAAATGCGAGAGTTGTGTGAAGATGCTCTGAGCGTGCAAGCATTGTTGTCGATCTAGCCAGCCTATCAAACAACAAACAATATATACATGGAGATCAAACATATGTAGACGACGATCTCCGGCAGCATCTCCAACATATTACTTATCACAATCCTAATACCAAAAAGAGACTGATCTAGCAAGTTCTTTTTTTTGGCTCCTTCTCAAGGACCGACTCAATACTGGAAACCTATTAAGAAGGAAAAACAAAGCTTTGGAGGACTACAATTGTGCTATATGCAGCTCTGGTGTTGAGGAGACATGTATGCATCTATTTTTTGAATTAATGCCCATTCAGTATTACCTGCTGGAACTTTATTGGTATACTTTGAAATCCTGATCCACCCTGCTTGGATATGGCCTTACAAGCAAGAGCTGATTTTGGGAGAAGCTTCTTTATGGAAATTCTTATCACTGCGTGTTGGACCATCTGGACTTCAAGGAATCGACTCATCTTCGATGCTATCCCCTGTTCTTTTTTCAGTTGGAAGGAAAGCAAGCTTCAACAATGAAATCGGCCTGGTTTGCATCAAGGCCAAACCCAGCCTTGCAGGCGCCTTAAGACTATGCATGGTTAGAGAGTCTGCTTTAGAAGTTTTTGCTTTTTCTATTTAGGGCTTTGCATGCAAGCTCTTTGTAAGCACAGCTCGTGCGTTTTGTACTCTTTTTATTGCAGGCACTAACACAAAAAAAACGGAAACGCTCCTGAGTGGGCGTCCGTCCTGTCCGGACGGACCCCACACCGCTCGACCGACCGCGCGCCCGCATCGCCTTATCCGCTCGTCTGTGATCCACGCGCACCAGTCTCTCGGTCTCCTCGCCCGCTCCTCCGCTACCCAAAAATAGGTGGGGGAATTCCCCCACTGAGATTTTTTTTTTTAAAAAAAACTAAGTAATTATTCAAAACCCACCCACCTCTCCCCTCAACGTACGTAGGCGATGCCGGCGGTACAGGCATGGGGCTCGCGGCGCGGAGAGCCTACACGACAGGCGGCGGAGCTGAGCCCTCCCATGATTCGCCAGAGCTTCATCAGGACCAGCTAGCTGGGCAGCTGGCCGGGGTTTTTTTTTTCAACATAATGCGCCGTCCGACCGTTAACTCCCACGGCCAAGGATTTTGATCGGTGGATCGATGATTTTTTCTGCATATGATTTGGACTTGACGATCGTCGTCCTTGCATTTAATATTGTGTGGCTGTAGCACCGGGTTCGAATTCGGTGGCTGCCGGCTCGTACGCCCGTCGCTCTCGTGCGCACGTGTGTGTTCCATGCACGACACGTCCAGGTCCAGCGACCAATAATTCCGTTCATGGATATGGATCGGAGCCATGCTGCATGCATGGACCAAAAGCTAGCAGAGCTTTCTGCTCTAAATGCTGCCACGTACGGTGCTGTACGCACGTTTAATTCCCAACAGTACATGATGACGTGCGAGACGACCTAGATTGCACGGCATCCTATAGGCCCGCCCACCGCCGAGGAGCACCGCCCGGCCTCACCAAGTGCCACCACCCTCCCACAACGCCGGTGGGTGCCGCCGACCGTCCTCGAGAACCCGCCCCGGCCGTTGTTAACGTGTGTTTTATAGCGGATCATCGTATTGGTTAGTTACAAGAATAGCCATATGGTTGTCTTGGGCCCGACGGTGTTTGAAGCCCATGATGCAAAGGACATTGGTGAAGACTATGTACATGTACTCTATAGAGTCAAGTGTAAGCTGGGATGCTCAAAGACATTTGACATAGAGTATATTAGTGTTTTGTTTTCCCTTTGAATGTACCATTAGGCGGAGGAGGGTCAAGACATGCATCTTCAGAGTAATCAAATGAGAGTATTTGGTATACACAAGAGGCTTACTCTCATCAAGACCTAGACAAAAGTGGTCACATTGGATATGTTTTAAGTCAAGGATCTCAAATAAGTTGAATTGGTCGAGATGAGACTTAAAACACACTAAAACGAGCGGTGAGATGTTGTTCAGTTGAACCAAAAACCGAATTGAAGAAACCGACGCCAAATTTGTTGGTCTTTCGTTTTGAAGCTAACCGGTCGGCTCTTCATTTCTGAAAATTAAAGTTCATGGAAATCTAACAAACCAAACCAGACTGTCGGTTTTAACTGATGGCCCACTCCTAGGCTAGGGTTTGTGGAACAGGATCTTGTTTGTTGCCATGTATAGAAGCTGTTGGTTGGTTGTTTCTGATTTTCTGTTCCTAGTTTTTGTTTGAACACTGTTTTCCCAGTTCTGCTTGATGGTGTGTTGGGGAAGAAAACCCACTAGTTGGGAGATGTATAGTTGAGAGTAGAGAAAACCAGATGGGTGGGCGGTTTTTTCCCTTAGGGGTCTTTTGGATACACCCATTGTCTATGGAGATTAGAAGAGATTAAGAGGATGAATGATCCAAAAGAGCCTTTAAATTGTGACTGTGGGTGACCAATCAAGGTGTAGGAGACGGACTTACTAGCGCCAGACGTCCGACCGGACGCTAGCGTCCGGACGCTGCCCGCACAGGGAGCGAACGAGCGCCTAGCGCGTCGGGCTCACGAGGGAGCGTACCAGTAGTGGTCCCGCGCCGCCCCGGACATCGCCCACGCCTCCGCGAACATCGTTCGCGCCGCTGGCCCACGTGCATCCCATGTGTAACACCCAATCTACTTTTGAAACATCCAGATACAACATACAAAAGAAGACAGATGAAACACTCGAAACAAATGTGTGAAACACTTGCGAAATATCTGAAAAACATTTGAAAACCATTGCGACCATATGCAACATCAAGATGAAACACTTGCAAACATATCTATGAAATACCTGAAAACACTTTAAACATATGCTTGCAATATGTATATGCAACATCTAGATCTACTTTTGCAATATTCAGACAAAACACTTGCAACATTTGTCTAAAACAGATGAAACATTAGGAACATACACTTGAAACATACGTGTATATCAATTACAACATATGCAACATCTCGATCTACTTTTGCAACATCGATATACAACACATGCAACATACCTCGGAACCATCTGAAACACTTGAAACATATTATTGCAACATGCGTAGCATCTGCTTGCTGCTTGGACAGGCTCCTCGATGCGGAGCTCGACGCCGGCACGGAGCTCGAAGCTGCAAAGTGGTGCCGGTATGGAGCTTGTTGGCGGCACGGACCTCGGCAGGGGCAGGGGCAGGGGCAGGCGAATGGAGCACGACCATGACAGGAGCGCGAGTTCGGGAGCAAGCTAGCGAGCGCCTAGCACGTCGGGCTCGCCGTACGCGGCACGGGCAAGGACGGGGTCGGTCCCGCGAGCAGAGTGAGCGGGTGACGCGGGCTGGGGCGGCGTGGGAGAGTGTCGGGTCCGTCCAGACGGACAGACGCCCTATAAGGAGCGTTTCCGGTAGGAGAATCGTTTGCCTGGTAACACTAAGATAATTTTTTTTTTATAGTTTTAGAGACTTCAACTTCAAAACAAGTTTTGTGAGCCAAAGATAGTGGTCAACATTGGCGGAAGGTACGTTGCAACTTGTGGGTATAGATGCACCCAATTTGAAAAAACCAATACTAAGATCAAATTTTCACCTTAATTGTAGCTTAAATTTTCATACCTACAAAGCAAGTACACCTCCTCTAATTTACTCTAACTTCGCTACTAGTTGTGAGCCGTTGGTTTCAGTATAATGTGCCTACCGGCTATTATTATTAATTAATTCATAATGATTCGATGGATGATATTTTGTGCATGATGATTGGCTGGGTCGGTCGCTCTCGCGCGCACGTACGGCCCCGTTCGGCTTGTTGAAACTTGGCTGAAAACACTGTTCTGACTGAATTGTTGTGAGAGAAAAACGCTGTTCCGGCTGAAAAAACAAGCTGAATAGTGCGGATTATAAGGTAAGCCGAACGGGTCTACGTGTGCGATGCGCCCAATGCCCATGCACGCCACGTACATCCAACGACCAAATAACCTATCCATTCATATGTTAATAGAGCCGATCGATCGATGCAATGGAACCATATGGACCATGCTGAATGCATGCATGCAGCTATCTAGCAGAGCTTTCTGATCTAAATGTTGACGCGTACGCGCCGTGTACCTACGTTTAATTCCCAACAGTATGTGACGACGACCTAGTTTCATTTGGACGGCATTCTCCTCCGTGTACGAATGATGTCGTCGTACCTGACAATGACATGATCACCACCGTTCGTCGTCCTCCGGCCTTTGATCCGGTGGCCTGTTCTAGTTCTAGCTCGCGAAACCCAAACTGTGTACGGTCGTAGGTACAACAAGCTGCACGTGTTAGCCATGTCGATCGTACGTAGTGACGGCCGGGAATCGGGTTATTTGATCACTAGTTATGCAGATTTTCACGGTCAGCATATATTGTACGTTGAAAACGCTAGATTTCTGTGAATTCATTCTCACCGGAATTTTGAACCTTGCATGTCTTTCTAATAGCTATATACTTCCTCTGCATCCAAAAAAATACAATTCGAGGTTGTGGTTAGGTTAAATTTTACTAAATTTATAAAAAATATTAATATTTATATCTCCAAATATATGTACTACGAAAATATATTTTATAATTAATATAATAATGTTTATTAGATATTATAAAATGTTACAGCTTTATTATATATATTTGGTTAAATTTGAAATTGAATGTCTTTTTAGAGGAAGAGAATCACATAACTTTTTTAATGACGGAGTGAGTATAGATTCGGTGAGTCTATGCTACTGTATAAGGAGCTTCTAGCGAGTCTATGCGCATCACTATTGGTTCTGCGATTTTCATGAACAAACTCCGCAGATTCGAACAACTGTCCTCCTGATCGGATCTCTCGAACAATGTGGCTATAGGTGCCCATGGATCCTCCTTTGATATTCCTTATGACGTTGGCACAATCACTTGCCAAACGGAGCTTCTGGACATGAATATCTTAAGCTATAGCCAGACCTTCTAGAGGCGAGAGCTTCAGCTATTTCTGCATCTGTTATCCCTTCCAGTACCACTGCTGATGCTTCCAGAAAAACTCCAGCACTATCACGATTCACGAGCTATAGCAGCCACTGCCATAATATTTGAATTCTTGGAGAGAGCTGCATCAACATTTATCTTGGTAAATCCAGTCGGATGGGGAGTCCAAACTGGTGCCATCGTCTGAACAGCCTGCTTCTGCATCAAGTTTGGTTTTGTCTGCTCTAGTTCAGCTATATATTTATCAACAAAACAATGTATGGACAATGGACTTTGGAATATATTCTCATGTATCGCTTTCCGGCGTGCATGCCAAATTGCCCACAGCGTGACCACAACTCGAATAAGATCATCATGGGCAGCGTATTCATTACCTCCGCTAGCCATCCTCGCATCTAGATGTTGCTTCTGGCTTAGGAATCCTATGACATCTCCTCGTTCCAGTGCCCAAACACATCTAGCCATGTGGCGTTCCAACAAAGAGTGCCTCCACGAATCCTCCGCACCACAATACAAGCATGGTTGAGTCAGCGAAAGTTGCAGCATGGAGGCCCGTGGGATGTGGGTGTGGACTGCACCACAATTATTGCCGGCCCAAGCTACACACTCATCGATCTCTACCACCTTTGCCGGCCCAAGCTACACAATTATCGATCTCTACCACCTATTTGATCCACCACCAAAAAAAACCCAGCAACTTCGTTCATCGGCATCCAAGATGAGCACCCGTTCTTCGGACTTCAGCTTTTGCAGAGTTTTGGAACTCCAATCTTTGTTGTCCAGCGTTTGCAGAGTAAAACTTGTAGTTAATCTCTTCATCAACATACCTTTGTTCATTGAAGAGTACGGCGGCTAGTCCCATTTACTTGGATCAGTCAACACCATCAAATTAAATTTAAGAGAATTTTTTTACTTAGGCGCGCTTTGGACTAGTTGTTTGGCGAAGATGCACGCTTGTTGTATATATTGGCAAAAAGACCGGAACACCCTGTACGTTCTTCACGTAACTTAGTCTTAGGATAGGGCACAAATTGCACATCTCTAGGGATTTGGCGATTTGCCCAATCTCATTATTTTCCATTTGTTTTCACATTTATCTCCAATCATATTATGATTTTCAGATTTGTCAACCGGGACATTATTAGGTTTCTTTTTATCATCCATACATAGCGTCCAATTGCCTGTGTGACTGACACATGGAGAGTGCCTAGGAAATCAATAAAGAAAAACGCCTGGAAGTAAAATTAGCATGAGATCGAGCTTCATATATCTGTATATGTAATTAATAAAGTGGGAAGTAATTCGTAAAAAAATAAAGCCAGAAGTAAAATATAGACAAACCTGAATATGCGAAAGAAAAAAATCCTTGTGATGTGGTGAACAAATTCATTTCTCCCTAGTCTTTGGTTTTTTGTGTTGGAATACAATAGTAGTAGAGGTTTAATGGTTAGCAAAGTAGAGGTGCAGATAGCAGGGGGCAATGAGAGTGGGAGTGGGTAGGGGGGGCCCCCCCCCCAAACCCAACCCAACCCAAATGAAGTTGATTTATTTAATGGAGCAACAAATGTTCTCATTAGTCTGAAGTGACTTGGCCCTCTCCATGAACAATTAGATACAGTTAGGTAGCAACGCCTACTACTGCTAACATATTTTAGCAAAAATCACCTGATTTTGAACCACATAGATTTGCTTGTATTTTAGCAAAGTACTTGTTTGGACGATGTAATATAACTTAATTTGGTAGTCATCATTATCCATTATCTTTTCGATAGTATTTTTATTCCTCTATCATATATTCATCGAATATGCAAATGCATGCTTAAAGAAGGTGAGAGCAGCGTCTATGTAAAGTTAGCAAAAGTAGTACTTGTATATGATTCACAAGATAAAGTTAAACAAACGCTTGCGTTGCTCACCGGAGTGAAGGGAAATTAAAAGGGACGGTTCACCCACGGGTCATTGGAGCAGGAAATTAAAAGGTGCGGTTCGACTCTAACCCTACCATTGATTGCATGCGGCAGGGCAGCTAAAGGGTCGCCCCAACCCGCACCCTTTGCAGCCCTATGCATATATGGTGCAAATTTAATTATAATAACTATTTTTTAATTTATTGTGGGTGCGCCCGCACTCACAGCTCTTAACATACATTCATCATCGGATTCGCCGCCCAAAATCTGTCTATAATAATAACAAACTGGCAAGAAACCTTATATGTGAGGTGAAAATTTTCATTTTGCCCTAATCTCTTCTTTTGGTGTTGAAACACAATAGTCCTAGAGGTCCAATAGTTAGCAAAGTAAAGGTGCGGAAATCAGGGGTGACAGCAGGGGTGGGGGCCTAAGCCCCTCCCACCCCAACCCCACCAAAATGAAGCTGATTTATTAAAGGAGACAATGATCTCACTAATCCACAATGGCTTCCCTCTCATGAACAAATAGTTAGGAACTGAGCGCCGACTTCACAACTGGTTGAAAACATCTTAGAGCGACACGTTGCAAAGCAAACATCTACATGAGCCAAAGGTTTCCAAAAAAAAATCTACATGAGCCAATAGAGTAGGTTTGACGACATATCTATTTATGTAGGCAACTATCATGTGAACCCCTCCATCGTGCACGCACGGAGATCGGAGGTCCAATTCCGGTGATATTTTGAACCCTAGCTACAGTTTGCAGAATAGTGACAGAGCCACTAGTGGGCCCACGTGGTAAATAAATAAAGTTGTTGCATGCTCCTCCTCTTCCTCGCTAGCTCCTATAGCATACATTTTCTTTGCGCTGCTCACTCTATCTAGAGAAACAATTTCAATGAATGGACATCGGCACAAGAACATGCACCGCTCTTAGTGTTGGGGAAGTAGGAATTCAGTGAGAACAACCCCCATGAAACAATCGTGGGCACCCACCATGGATCACAACACGTTTTCATGCACATGCGTCTAACACATGGGACTATGGCTTAACTTTAGGAGGAATAATTAGAAAAAACTACAATTATCATGCATTGGATGCATATGAATAGACATGTGTCGAGAATCCATGAGGACAGTCCTCACAGATTTTTTTTCCTTGCGGGCAGCATAGGCTAGTGATATGTGCAGACAGCTAGCTAGTGTGTTGTTTCATTTCACACGGTGTCATTAAAGGGTGGGCAGAAAGTTTAATAGCCCAGCCCAAGCCCATGTGGCAGGACTGAACAAGCCCACAACACGGTAAGCCTTTGCATATAGCCCACTCCCTCAAAGAAGTCCATTTTTCAATCTGTATGAGTGTACATGCAGATTGTTTCTTTCCCCGGTCATTGACGAATCTCTGCAGGCGAAGCTTGAGAAAAACAAAGGTATAAGCTGTTTGAACGCAAGTATAGCGATCGAGGCAAACATATTTTTAAGTAGCCATGTCTTGATAATACACCAGCACTGTCCTGTCCACTAATACTCATGAGGGATATCTAAGTCATTTTGCTTGATGCTTATTTAATTTATGCTAGACTTTTGTAACACCTTTGTTAGTAGGACGGAGGAAGCCCATAATTATCACTCCTGTGAGAATGGCCACACCTATCACAACATAATGTAAAGTCTTATTTGGCAGAGGTTCGCGAGTGGCTTCAGGAACTATTTAGAGCCTGTTTGGATCCCCAGTTTTGCCATGGGATCCAAACAGGTGGACTAAAAGTGAGTAAATGGGAGAAAAAATGTATTTGCCCATTTGCTCCTCAAGAGGCCCTAAACTGAGCTAAAAGTGCCTTGGGGGCGCACTGGACACCTCATACCCTCCACCCACCCACCTGCAACCGTTGATGTTGTTTTGGGAGAAGGGATCGAGGACTAAACTTTTGCCATGAATTCAAACACCCCAACATGACTAAAGTTTAGGGGCTAAACTTTAGTCCATGGCAAATGGATCCAAATAGGACCTTAGAGTTGTTTTGTGCTAGTCAGATGTTTTTTCAAACAGTTTCACACGTGGGTGCTAAAAATAGAAGCTTTTTGTAGTTCCCACTCGCACTAGGGAACCCTAGTGCATGTGGAGGTCAGATTTGCCCCCCCCTCCCCTCCCCCCCCCAGGCAGGCACGAGGAAGGGGCGATAGCACGACCGGGTGCGCAGGCGCCGAAGAGGGTAGGCTCGGCTGCCGAGTGTGAGCGCGGTTGCTGGGGAGGGTGGGTTCGGCCACTGTACGGTGTGGGTGTGGCTGCCGAGAAGGCGTGGGCAGATGCATCGGGCTCGGGTGAGCCAAAGGCTGGGTGGACGTTTGAAGGGCCAAGCAGATATGGAAGAAGAAGAAATAGAAGAGGAAAAAAGAAAGAGAGAGAGAGAGAGAGAGAGAGAGAGAAGGGCATCATGATTATTTTACTCTGTTTTTTAATATGATGAGGAACAATTTTGCCAAACGTTTCAGAAAAATAGCTTCGACTTCACCAGTAGTAGAGTTGCTTGTGAGGTGACTGTGTCAAAGGGGTATAATCTGCGTGGACTTTTGAACCTTGCCACGCTGATTTCCTTTTCTTGAAACAAAGGATCGTCCAATTATTACAGCAGATTTTTTTTTGTCAGTTTGGTCTGTCGACCGTGGGCAGTGGGTTGTCTGCCCCGTGTTCTGGTTGTGGATCAGGTCGGCTTTCTTCCGTGCGTTGGCCGGCGGAATGGAAAGTGTGTGTGTGTGTGTGGGGGGGGGGGGGGGGGGGGGGGGGGGGGGGTCCTGGGCAACGTCTGAACTCTGGAGATGGTGGAACGAGCGCGCGGCGTCCATGTCAGGACGACGTTTTCGCCCTTTGTGGACGGGATCATCGGAGCCTAAAACGATTAACCACTCGCAGAATCTCTAGCCAAGGCTCACAGTGCAAAGAATGATGTGAGACGACGGACAGAGCTGTGTGTGAGCGCGATGTGGCCGTGCGGGAACGGGCGCCAGTGAACCCAAAGATCAGGGCCGTGGGCGGGGCACGTACGGCCCCAGGAAGGAGACGCCGAGACGACGCGATGAAGCCGTCGCTTCGCTTGGCATTGGCTGGCAGATCCCGTGTGGATCGATGATGCATAGCACACAGGTGTACAAAACAGAAGTCTTGGCCAGGGAAAGCAAAAACAAAGACACCAGCCGCGGCGGCAAGCGCACCTGTCCAACCGTGTCTCAGCCAAACCCATCCCATCGCCGCCTTATTTTTTATTTTTAACATTTTTTAAACTAATTTTAAATCTAACATCGTTTGTTTTTTTTCCTCAAAACTAACACTTTTTGCCGCGCCTATTGCCATGGCGCGGCGAAACGCCATGGTGGCGTGGCAGGAGGATGACATGGCGACGACCAAGGCTGCTGACCGGTGATGTGACAGGGTCTGCCGCGCCACGGCGCATGGCGTGGCAGGACCAGTAAATATCACGAGCGAGCCCGTCCACCCGCCCGCCCGCCAGCCCGCCCGCCCGCACACCGCGTAGCGCCCGCCGCCCCGACGGCTGCCCGCCCGCGCCTACCGCGCCCGCCCACTCCCGCCGCGCAGTGCCCACACCGGCCACGCCACGAACGCCGACGCGTCACGGCCGCCGGCCCCCTGCTCATATCAAGGTAGATCCCTCTCAATTTCATGTTATTATGATTGTTATTGATTTATGATAGTTAGTGATTTAGGATAGTTAGGGTTTTATAATTGTTATTGATTTTGGATAGTCAGTGATTTAGGATAGTTAGGGTTAGTGATTTAGAATAGCTAGGTTAGTGAATTTATTTATTTAGGTAGGTAGTTTTTAGGTTTGAGGTTGTGTGTTGTAGTATAGTTAAGGTTTGGTTAGGTAGTTAGGGTTTAGGCTACTGGTACTTAGGATTTTGGGTTTATGGATTGATTAGGTATTTATTATTTAGTTTATAGTTAGTTATTTAGTTAGGGATTTTGGGTATAGATACTAGTTTTTAAGTGTCGGTACTTAGTAGTGCGTGATACGTCGATTTGGATGATTTGGTGAAGTTTTGTCAAATGCTTATTTTTCTAGTGAAGTTGTTTAATATGTCTGTAATTGTTACTTTGAATATATACATGTGCTTTCATATTATGTTCGTATTGCATAACAAGTAGTTCAAATTTTGTAATGCTACATAATGTTAATTTGAATATTGTTAATTTGAATACTCTAACCTTATGTTTATCAATTTATAACAAGATGGCCCCTCCCACGCAGCACCCGTTGTATCCCATTCTTGAGGTGGAGTACGACGACCAGCACCGAGCACACATCTTGAGTGACACCGACGTAGAGGTGGCCTTGCCTCCTTTGAGGCCCCGCACGCACACCAGGGCGTACCAGTGGGACGAGCGTTACGCACCGTATATACGGCGTGCCGGTTTCCTCGAGCTTGTCCGTGTTGTCAACTACGGTCTTTCGCCCCTTGACCCAGCACTACTTACTGCAGCTGTAGATAGGTGCAAGTGCCGTCTTTGTACGTAAATATTCTTATAACAAATTTGAGTCAACTAACAGTCGTTCTATTCTTATAATAGGTGGAGGCCAGAGACATATACGTTCCACCTACCTTGCGGCGAGATGACCTTTACCATGCAGGACGTGAAGGCTATCTTTGGCCTTCGGTTGGGAGGACTTCCAGTGACGGGTATAGTTGACAACGATCACTGGAGGGAGCTGGTGGCTCAGTTCACTGGCTTTTTTTCCACCGGATGACGAGGTTTCAAAGAAAAATAAGTGAGCAATTCAAGCCTATTTAATACTTGCATTGCTTCCCTGCAGCCATCGGGTCTCATTTTCTTTGGTGAATTTCAAGTAAAATTCCGGTGTTTCGTCGTCCTGGATCACAGAGCGCTTTGATTACTTGGACCCACAGGCTGAGGAGGCTCAGATCGACATGTTCGCTAGAGTGTGGTTCTGGCACTTTCTTGGTGCTTTTCTCTTTTCAGACGCCTCGGGCAACACCATCAGCTGGATCTTTCTTGACATACTACGCCAGCCGTGGGAGAACATAGCGGCGTACAGCTGGGGCAGCGTAGTCCTAGCATGGACGTATCGACAGCTATGTGTTGCCTGCCGTCGCACCTCAGGGTATGCGAACCTTGGGGCTTGCTCCTACCTACTTCAGGTTTGGTGTTGGGAACGATGGCCCGTTGGGAGGCCCCTTGCTACTGGTTTACCGGTAAGTACTTCGGTTCACTATATTCTTCGAGACAGTTACATATGATGAAATTATTAATGGCTAATTCATTATCGTGTTCAATGCAGCAATGGAACGTGCAGGATACACTCACTACAGCTCTGTATATCTGGACGAAAACAGAGTTAGTTAGAGGGAATGCGAGGCGCAAGTACATGGAGTACACGGACGGTCTCGATGTCCTGACATCACGTTACGCTCTCTTTACTATCATACATGTGTCTTGTTCGATGTACACTATATCACAATCTAACTCAATTATGAAATGTTCAGGTGCATTGGTGTCCTTGGGATGCTCCGGAGGTCGAGTACTATCTGAGTCCTGTCACTAGGGATGAGTCAGACGAGTATCGCTGCAGCGTCCCTCTTATTTTCTTCCAGGTGGTCGAGATTCACTTGCCCATCAGGGTCTGCAGATAGTTTGGAAGAATGACAGGCTGCCCACCACCGCTTTACTCCACCAACCAAGAATTGCACGGGTGTGTTATCGATTAATAACAAAGCTACAATTCAGAGGTGTGTGTGGTACAACTAACATCATTTTGTTGCAGGTATGACCGCAGGAAGAGGTACAAGACCAAGGATTGGCGCGTGACACACAATGCGTACATCCAGTTGTGGTAGACCAGGGAACGACAGCCGGTCCATGCGGGTCCCCCACACGACCAGCACACATTCGACGAGTACCTGCGATGGCTTCACAGGTCTACGAGAACACATATCAAACCCCCGTATACTGAGGAGGCGATTGACGAGGACTCAGAAGAAGATGTGATCGAAGATGTGTACGACGTTGCCACTAGGGCCGACACATAGCTACATAGAGCCCCGCTTCAAAGATACGTGGTAAGATACTCTAATGGTACAATTTGTTATCCATTTGGTATTAAGTATGTGTACTAAAACTGTCCAACCGCGTTTCTGTACCAAGGTGACACAATTGTCAAGGATGTCCAACGAAGCAGCGTTTCGGCTTTACGAGTCTAGAGGGCAGGGGCCAGGCGTTCTCGAGGCTTTTGTGGAGGTAAACATAAACTTGTCCGTTCCGAAAATGTTTCTTTAGTGTATATGCGTTTGGAAAATGCACTAACTTTAACGTATATTTATGCAGAAGGTGAAGCGGAGCTGCAGGAAGCTAGCTCAAAAGCTGAGTTGCATGGACACTCCATTGGTGGAACCGGTAGTCCCGACGCGGTCGGGTGGCACCTCTTCTGGCTCTTTGAGGACACCAGCCGGCTCTTCTCAGCCGGTGACAGGTGCCACTTCCGCAGTACGTACACCACCACATCATAGCGCTGGGAAGGACCTGCAAGCGAGGATGACGAGGACGACGACGACCCCCCGGGCTTCCGCAGACAGCACCACCAGTGGAGCCCTTGGCCGCAGGACGATATCGGCATGTCTCAGCTAGGTGGTGCCCCGGTTGGTACCTAAAGAGCCTCACAGGTAGTAACAAAGGTAGCTTCTTTAAATACGTAGGCTCCAAGAACTAACGATCATAAATATTATAAGGAATCGTGCATATCATATACTTACAGGGTACGCTCCGTACGCATCGGCAACGCGACCACACCAATGTTGGCTACACTCCTAATGTGTTGTCAACAAATCTGAAGAGACGGAGGCGTCCGATGGATCTTTACACTCCTGGGTCTTAGTTTGTTAGGTCGAACGAATATTGTCGTCCGAAACTTACAAGCTTAGTTGGTTATGTTATGTCGAACTTATATCGAACCAATAAAAATATTATATGGCAGCTTGTCAACTTGCGTACGAACTTTATTTATTTGCTTCATATTCGTTTCAATGTGTCGCGGCAGCACTGCCGGCAAGATTAACTAGCAACTAGTTCGGGAACCGTTAGTCCCGGTGTATCTCGCCGTCGGTGGCCGGCGTCTTGACCCCGATCCTCCCGAGCTTGGTCATCACCGTCACGAAATCACCGAAGAAGCCACCTTGGTTAGACGCGCAGTAGTCGACCGTGCTGCGCGACCTCATGTCGGACTAGAGCACCTGATCGGAGCCCACCGAAGAGGGGTCGAGGAAGCCGGGGTCCATGGTCGCGTCGCTACCGATCCTCACCGACAGCAGCCGATCTTCTATCTGCGTCCAGGTCCTGCCGCGACATGCGCCGTGACGCGTCAGTGCCGTGCCAAGATCGGTGGTGCGGCAGACCCTGCCACGTCACTGGTCAGCAGCCCCGGTCGTCGCCACGTCATCCTCCTGCTGTGCCACCATGCATGGCGCGGCACAGGCGTTTCGCCGCTCCATGGCAATAGACGCGGCCAAAAGTGTTAGTTTAAAAAAAAACAAACAATATTAGATTTAAAATTAGTTTAAAAAATATTAAAAATAAAAATAAAAATCTCGCCGCCCGCCTGCCTTCTCCTCGCAAAACGCCGCCGCCGCGGCAGCCTGCCGGTCTTTGACTAAGGAGAGGAGAGATGAGGCGCGTCGCTCGGTGGCCAGCGAAGTGAGTTTCCGAGGGGAGACTAAAGAGATCGATGCGGGCCTCGGCGTCGGCGGCGGCACTGCTGCTCCTGCCGTGGATGCTGCTGCTGCATGCGGAAGCCGCGGGCAACGGGAGCTGCGCGCGGACCTGCGGGGCCTTGACGGTGCAGTACCCGTTCGGCTTCTCCCCCGGCTGCGAGATACCGCTCGGGTGCGAGGACCAGGCGAACGGCACCGCGTGGCTCGGGGAGACGCGCGAGCTGGGCCTGCTGGCGCACAACGTCACGGCGCGCGCCGTCGTCCTCGCCGTGCCCCCGGACGGCGACAGGTACCTCGACAGGTCGTCCCGGTGCAACACCACCACCGAGCCCATCCGCTGCGTCGACCACCAGTCGTACCTTGACAGCATTCTTAGGAAATGTGGACTATCAAATAAGATGCCATACATAAAGGAGTATGGTAGCAAGGCTGATGCAAAGCCTCTGGCAGATATTATCGAGATGTCGCCACAAATGCTTCTGGAATGCTTGAAGGCATTCTATGGCATTGTGACTGGAACAGAAGGTTCCTTGCCTGAATTTGAGCAACTGCATGTTCCAAGGTTACGTTCAGATGCCTGCTATGGTTTGGCAAGAGCTCTAGCAGAATCTTATGAGCTCATTTACAGTGCAGTGATGGATCCAAATAACAGTTATCCTGACCAAAGGTCGTTGGTTAAGCACTCTCCTGAACAGATAAGAACTATACTGGAAATCTGAGGTCTTTGCACCATGCCTTTTGATACTATGTTAAGTAGAGGTGTTTCATGCACGAAACATTTGCGATGTAAATTTCCGACTACAAGCTGTGGGTTCAATTGATTACAGAAATATTGAAGTGGTGACTCTTTTTCTGAACTCATGTATCATTATCTAGTGTCTCACTGTCTCCTCTATTCCTTTTTACTTTATATATCAAAGTTATTTTTTACTTCAGTGCTGTAATTTTGAGGTACAGCTTGACCGATTAATATGATACCAGTTGTATACCAAAGCTACTATCCAAGCATGTTAAATAGCTTTGATATAAAATGCCATTTTTTCAGTTCAGTAAAACATCAAAGCTCAATATCATAATTCTCGATTATTTTCAGTACCGCGCACCTGCAGCAGATTCTGCTTCAGCTGTCCTTATATTGTTTCTGTGTTTGCTTATTATATTGTGCTTTGATTCTGCTGATTAACCAGCTGCAATGGTTGACTCCACCTGAGGAGTGCACGCTGAAGTTTGGCAGGTGTGGAAACTGGAAACAGTTGTTGGCAGTCAAGAATTCAAGATCCAAGGTTGTCTAGGTTGAAGAAGAAAAAAATCTGTCAGACATGTTACCTGGGTTTGAAATAATCTGTCTAGGCTGAAGTGTCGTTTGGTCAGTATCCTTAATTTCCGCAGTGCATATGGGCAAGCTATGTCTCTTCCTTTGAACCTTTTGCACAGAGGCTATAGCTCCGGCCATTTTAAGGTAAATCGTCTGCTGGAACCCTAAATCCTTTATCTATATCTAATATTAAAACACAGAAATTTCTTTGATCCGTCATCCTCACTTTCTAAATCACACTCCCATCTTTTCTACACTCCAAAACAACCCTTCTCGCTCCCCATAATACTAGTCACAACGTAGGAATATGTCGATGCTGAAAGAAGAAAGAGAGAGTACTTAAGCATCGAATCATCAAAGTTACAGCGACCGATGCTAACTCCAAAATTCTACCAAGCGAGACAAGAAGATGACTCGATGTTAGCCAAATAAAAAATGATTTCTCAGCTGGCTAATAGACACTTAATCGAGTGCAAGAAACATTGGTCGTTCTGTGAAAGGTTTGGCCCACATGCTTATGCACCTCGATGTCCTCGATGCTGAACATTGTGCGGCAAGAAGAGCTTTGAGCATCGGTGCTGATGGCATGCGCATTAGTTTTTCTGGCATCGATTACATTGTGGTAGGCTACATCACTCTCTAAAT
This sequence comes from Miscanthus lutarioriparius, assembly GCA_904845875.1. Classification (NCBI taxonomy): domain Eukaryota; kingdom Viridiplantae; phylum Streptophyta; class Magnoliopsida; order Poales; family Poaceae; genus Miscanthus; species Miscanthus lutarioriparius. Next base: position 17,818,505 of record CAJGYO010000014.1, on the reverse strand, counting down.
TCAATACACGATAGTTCTATTATGAATCTTTTCACATAAGAAGAAAATTATGATAAGTCATTAGAACATATATTTAGACGCATAATGAAAGCTAGTATGTGTTTAGAAAAGACTGAATGACTGATAATCTATAATGGAGGGAGTATTAACTTATTTTAGCTGATCAAACGTGAACTACGTTAGCACACTGCTCACGGTCTGCTTACTTACCTCGTAATCTAAGCAGCCGCATGGACTTTTGAACCGGCCTGCGCACGCTACTAGTTTCCTTTTTCCTACAATAAAAGATTGCCCAATTGCTGCCGGTTTTTCTCGTCCATTTGGTCTGATCGTGGGCTGTCTGCCCGTGCCCTGGCTGTGGATCAGGTCGGCCACTCGGGCTCCCTTCCGTGCGTTGGCGGGCGGAATGACAAGTGTGGGATGGTGGAACGGAACTGGAACGGGCGGCGTCGAGGTCGCCGGTCCACGCAGGCGGGGATGATGTGTGACGGCCTAAGCCGTGACCGCGACGGGAGAGCGATCTTTACGGGACGGGGCCGTGTGGGAACGGGCGCCCGGCACATCACGACAGCTCCCCGCGTTCCTCTGAAGTGACACGATACACGACCCCATCAAGGAGACGCCAAGAAGACGAAGCGATCGCTTGGCGGATCCCCCCATGGTCGATGTAGGAATGCAGCAGACGTGTACGTGCGGCGGGGGCCAGCGATGAGCTGCGTGTACAGACGTACAGTACATTATGGGGCATGAGATTGAAAGGAGCAGTAGGACTCTAGGAGTAGGTTAGTCGTTGGTCCGAATGGCCCCGGCTTTAATGCTGAATTCTGCGCCACGTGGAACGCAAAAACTGTTCATTTAGTATGGTTTGGTGGATAAGTCACGACTAAAAGTAATATTGATTAATTTGGTGTGAGAGAAAAATATTATTTGTTAACCGAAAAGTACGATTTATAAATAAGACGAGGCCAAATGAACAGGGCGAAACAGCCAAACCAAACCCATCGCCGCCCGCCCGCCCGCCTTCTCCTCGCTACGCCAACACCGCCGCGGCGGCAGCCTGCCGGTCTTTGACTAAGGAGAGATGAGGCGCGTCGCTCGGTGGTCAGCGTAGTGAGTTTCCGAGGGGAGACTAGAGAGATCGATGCGGGGCTTGGCGGCGGCACTGCTGCTCCTGCCGTGGATGCTGCTGCTGCTGCATGCGGCAGCCGTGGGCAACGGGAGCTGCGCGCGGAGCTGCGGGGCCTTGACGGTGCAGTACCCGTTCGGCTTCTCCCCCGGCTGCGAGATACCGCTCGGCTGCGACCAGGCGAACGGCACGGCGTGGCTCGGGGGCGCGCGCGAGCTGGGCCTGCTCGTGTCCAACGTCACGGCGCGCGCGCTCTTCCTCGCCCTGCGCCCAAACTGCTCCCGGAGGCTCAACGCCTCCCTCGAGGCGCTCTTCACGAAGACGTACGCGCCCGGCAGGCAGAACGCGCTCGTTGTGAGCTCGTGCAGGCCCGCCTCCCTGGCCGCCGACATCAGCAACTGCAGCGTCCACCCTAGCGCTTACTTCGACAACTCGTCCCAGTGCGGCCGCGGCGCCGCGGACTCCATCCACTGCGTCGTGCCGACACAGCCAACCAGCGACGACAACATCCGCGTCCCCGACCGTTTCTTAAACAGAACCGAGATGCAAACGCTCGCCGCAGAATGCACCGGGCTGGTGTCGGCGGTGAGCTACGACTGGGACGCGCCGGCGCCGGCGCTGCTGCTATCCACGATGGAGCTGGAGTGGTGGATGCTCGGGCCGTGCCGATGCTCGCGCCAAGCTAACTGCACCCGGGTCACCACGCCGGACGCAAGGCAGGAGGCGTTCCGGTGCGAGTGCCGAGTGGGCTTCGAGGGCGACGGCTTCGCCGAGGGCGCCGGTTGCCGGAAAGGTCAGTGCACCGCGCCCGCACGCGCGCAGCTAGACGTCATTTAATTACTATATTTATTTTATTTCCCTCGTCTCCGAGCGTCGTTGGTTGAATTGGTGAGTCAAATTGTGCGAGCTAGCCAATTTGTTAGAACGGTTGACTCCGCTCATGCATCCAGCTCGCACCACCAGAATGGCTTGGACCATGGGCTCCGCTATCAAATGGCCGTAATCATATCGACGTCTGAGCAAACCGCGACGGGAGAGCGATCTTTACGGGACGGGACAGTGTGGGAACGGGCGCCCGGCACATCACGACAGCTCCCCGCGTTCCTCTGAAGTGACACGATACACGACACCAGCAAGGAGACGCCAAGAAGACGAAGCCATCGCTTGGCGGATCCCCATGGTCGATGTAGGAATGCAGCAGACGTGTACGTGCGGCGGGGGCCAGCATTGAGATCGATGCAGGGCTCGGCGGCGGCACGGCTGCTCCTGCCGTGGCTGCTGCAGCCGCTGCATGCGGCAGACGCGGGCAACGGCAGCTGCGCGCGGAGCTGCGGGGGCTTGACGGTGCAGTACCCGTTCGGCTTCTCCCCCGGCTGCGAGATACCGCTCGGGTGCGACGACCAGGCGAACGGCACCGCGTGGGTCGGCGGCGCGCGCGAGCTCGGCCTGCTGGTGCACAACGTCACGGCGCGCGCCGTCGTCCTCTCCCTGCCCCAGGACTGCTCCCGCAGACTCAACGCCTCAATCCAGGCGCTCTTCTCGAAGAGCTACGCGCCTGGCTCGCAGAACGCGCTCGTCGTGAGCGCGTGCAGCCCCGCCTCGCCGTCGCATACCAGCAACTGCAGCGACGGCGACAGTTACCTCGACAGGTCGTCCCAGTGCAACACCACCGAGCCCATCCGCTGCGTCCGCCTGCCACCAGTAGTCCCACCACCGATCAGCAGCGGTAGCGACCAACGTTTCTTCAACAGAACCGAGATGCAAACGCTCGCCGCAGAATGCACCGGGCTCGTGTCGGCGGCGAGCTACTGGGACGCGCCGGCGCTGCTGCTGGGCGTGATGGAACTGGAGTGGTGGGTGGTGGGCGAGACGTGCCGCTGCTCGCGCCACGCCACCTGCACCTCGGTCACCACGCCGATACCTGGGCAACAGTCGTTCCGGTGCGAGTGCCCCGAGGGGTTCCACGGCGATGGCTTCGCCGACGGCGACGGTTGCTGGAAAGGTCAGTGTGCCGCGCCCGCGCGCAGTCAAGTCTTATCGGTCCAACCTGTTACTACTCGGGTGTGCAAGGCTAATAACCGTTTGATTCAACAAAATAATTTAAGGTTTAAGAGCGACTCATTCGCAAAGTTAGCTTGTTATCTAGAGTTCACATTGACCGGATTATTCTACTACTTTGCTTGTCGATCGTCGGAAACCCTTCTCGGACCAGGAATGGAATCTTACCAGTAGGGCCCCCGGCCCCTCCTGTTCTTAAAAAAAACCTATAATTATAGGGTCGGTCCGTAAATTGTTAGAGAAACTCTAGCAATAGCCTCTAGATCATGGCCCCTACTTTTTATTTGATGGTTTTTCTATTTTTAAGATTCCTATTATTTGAAACAATAATGTTACAAGTTTATATAAATGACAGATATTCTATGAACTAAAAACGTCAGTTCAAATTTAAAAAGATAAATAAAGTTGCAAGATGTCACCAGAACCATAGTTTAACAAACAAAATTCATCGTATCAATCAAACTACGTGAAGTTATCAATGGACCAAAGGTGCTCGACGAGAATCCTTTCGTAATCTCTCATGTGCTTGCTTGTCTTCGATCAATCTCCTCATGGATCTTGAGGAACTCCAACAACACAAGTGGATTACGTTGTCGGTACTCCTCCTCACCGCATAACACCATCTTGGTCATAGTCTTAGGCCTCATGGTCATCCTCACCCCGCTTATCCTTAAAGATCATGGTGTGCATGATCATCGTAGCTGTCATTAAGTGCCAAAGAGTGTCCTTATTCCATAATCGAGCAGGACCCCTCAACACCATAGCAAATTGAGCTTCCAGAATTCCAAATGCTCTCTCTACACATCTTTCATCATAGCTTCTTGAGCTGTTGTGAAATGAATTTTCTTGTTCCCTTGTGGATTTTGATAGCTCTTCACAAATGTTGCCTAAAAAGGTATATCCCACCTGCCAAATTACGGCACATATTTGGAACTTTAAACGACTTCAAACAAAAAAACTTTTCAACTTTCAACTACATAGTTGTTGATTGCGTTGAGGACTACAATTTGATATAAAGTTTGTCTTCATCCGAGTTCATATGGAAAATTTATGAATTATTTTTTGTTTAAATAAAAACTTTTCAACTACAAAGTTGTAGATCGCGTCAAGAGCTATAATTTTGGTATAAAGTTTGTCTTCATCCAAGTTCATATGAAACGTTATGAATTATTTTTGGTTGCGACTATTTATAGCGACGGACTCCTTAACATGCCCGACTCTGAAAATAAACTTTTAGAGACTGATGCTTGGAATTATCGCCCCTGTTAATAGATAGCGCGGAGACGGGTGTCCTAAGATGACCACCTATGTTAATCGATAGTTTTTTTGGTGCGGTCACCTTAGGATGCCTGGCGAGCATTTTCCTTTATCCCCTGACCATTTACGGAGGCGGTCGCTAGGTGTGCTCGCCTTCGATAATCAGAGAGCCAGAGAGGTTTGTCTTCTAAAAATCATTTTTTTAAGTAGTAAATGCAAGAAAAACGACGAAACTTAAACTAAGGTTTTAACTGAATATTTATATGACATGGTTTTCTAGGATGTACGGTAAGGCGACGAGCTTGATGACTATAAATAATTGAAACAGATGTCAATAAATCTGTGTTATTCCCAAATCCCAACGTCAGCCATAAAACCTTGTTTAAAGTTTGTGCGATATTTATCTGAAAAAGTGAAAATGATTGTTCACAGACGGTACTTCATGGAAAATGTCCAAAAGCATCGGACTTGAAGCTGGACTTTCAGCCGCTGGCATGTTCATGGTGGTTTGCGTAGCAGTATTATTGCTTTATTATCTTAAGAAATGGAGGACAAGATATTCTAAAAAATCACAAGAGCCAAAACATATTCACAGCAACGAATGGATGGATGGAGAGTTTGAGATAGGGAACGGACCTAGGAGATTCAGCTACAGTGAGTTGTCGCAGGCGACAAGGGGATTTTCTGAAGACCTGAAGCTTGGAGAAGGCGGTTTTGGCTCAGTCTACCGAGGATTCTTTCATGACCAACGTCTTCATGTGGCCATCAAAAGGGTATCCAAAACTTCAAGGCAGGGGAGACGAGAGTTCATCTCCGAAGTAACCATCATAAGCCGGATCAGTCACCGCAACCTTGTTCATCTTGTTGGGTGGTGTCACGATGCCGATGAACTCTTGCTTGTCTATGAGCTCATGGAGAACGGTAGCCTTGACACTCATCTTTACAATTCAAGCAACGTTCTACCATGGCCCAGCAGGTATGATGAGATTTATGATGATCTGATCATTCATCCTTGCACTGTAAATCAAACTGATCATGATGTTCATGTCACACTGCAAATAAAATCAGGTACAATGCCGTTCTCTCCGTAGGCTATGCTCTCCTCTATCTGCATGAAGAATGTGAGAAATGCGTGTTGCACAGGGACATCAAGCCGAGCAACGTGATGCTTGACGTGTCGTTCAACGCGAAGCTGGGAGATTTTGGGCTGGCACGCCTCGTCGACCATAGCCGGCGGGAACGCACGACACTGCTGGCCGGGACCATCGGTTACATGGACCCGGAGTGCGCGGTGACCAGCAGGGCAAGTGTTGAATCCGACATGTACGCCTTCGGCGTCGTCCTCCTCGAGATCGCCTGCGGCCGGCAGCCTATCGTTCAGGACGAAGACGAGAAGAAGGTCCGGCTTGTTGATTGGGTCTGGCACATGTATGGCGGCGGCAAACTCCTCTACGCCGCGGATGCGCGGCTCAACGAGTTCGACGTGCCACAGATGGAGCGCGTCATGCTTGTCGGCCTCTGGTGCGTGCACCCGGATCATGGCTTCCGACCGTCGATCAGGCAAGCCATGAGCGTGCTCCAGTTCGTAGTCCCTCGGAAAATGATGGTGCCACTGTACTACATTCAGCAGCTAAATGGTGGTGGATATAGATGGCATTACGAGTCGTCGTCGGCCGGGAGCTCCGGCGACGGCGAGGGAGGGCAGCCATCGATGCCTGGCTCATTAATGGGAAAGAGCCACAGCCACGGGATACGTTCTTTCAGCACAGCCGGTCGAAATGAAAAGATGCTGCAATAGTACGTATTGACGTTTTGGTCGGATCCACCATTTTGAGTCTCCTAAAGGTTCTATAGATCTGTCTATTTGTTTGTTGTAGGGACTAGTGTGTGTGGCTAGATTCTTTTGATACTTGGATGCCTACATTGTAATGCAATTCTTGCACTTTTATGATTAGAAGTGTACTATGATATACTCCGTCCATTTCAAATTATATGTCATCCTACTTTTGCTCTAAATTAAACTTCTATAACTCCGACCAAGTTATATAATGCACCAACATCTACAGGATCAAATTAGTTTCATTGAATTCACTGTAAAATATATCATGATACTGCACTTATTTGAACTTGTAGATGCCAATATGTTTTTCTAAAAACTTAGTCGTAATTAGACAAAGGTTAACTTAGGACAAAATTAAAGTGGCCTATAATCAAGAACGAGGAAGTATTTTTTCAAGGTCTTCTGAAATGCTTTAGCCCGCAATTGTATGTTATATAATTGTTGTGATGAATCTAGTTGGGTAAAAAGTAAAACATATACGCACAGGAGATAGCATGCAAGTGAAAGTGCATCTAGTCTAGTAAGATGATAAAGTGACTAAACGAGTAACTTGTTTGGCAATATTGAGCAAGAACTTTTAGGTCCGCAATACATTAGTGGTAAATGATACTCCGTCCATTCCAAATTATAAATTATTCAAACTTTCTTTAGAAGTCAAAACATCTCAAGTTTGACCAAAATTATAGAGAGAATTACAGAGATTTATGACATCAAATATGTTACTATAAAAATATAATTAATGAAGAATCTAACGATACTTATTTCGTATCATAAATGTTATTATTTATTATATAAATTTGGTTAACCTTAAAATGCTTTAACACTCCAAGAAACTTAGAATAACTTATAATTTGGGGATGGAGGAATAGTTGATAGTGAAGAATGATTAAAACCTCAAATATAATGAAAACAAGCTGGGCTAGCCATGTCGATCGTACGTAGTGATCGGGATTGATTCCCCGGGAATCCGATTATTGTATCACTAGCTAATGAGTTATGCAAATTTTCACGGTCAGCATATATTGTACGTTGAAAACGCTAGATTTCTGAGAATTCTCACCGGAATATTGAACTATGCATGTCTTTTTTAGTAGCTATACTAGAATCATGCCCGTGCGTTGCACAGCAGCACAAATTTTTCCTACACTTACAACGACGGATTTGATCATTTTCAGAAATTAATAAAAGTTAATAAGCGATTTTGCATTGGAAACCCAAAACTATTTTCAAATCGCAGATGGGATCCATCCTCCGTCACGAATGAGGGAGGTCCAGAGAATTGGGGATGCTAAGCTGCGGCGGTGTCGATCCAACTTAGCCTCCTTGGCTAGGGTTTAGTGGAATGTGCGGACGATGGTGACCACAAATTGTTGGGTGCATGATAACTTTTTTGTACATGAATTGCTAGAGGACATGATCGAGCGGGAGTCTTGATTCTGTGTGTGGACGATCCGGAGCGAGCGGGGTGATGGCATCGGCGCGAGTGGGTCGAGCGGGGAGGGGCGACAACGGCGATTATGCTATGTTTTTTTAGTTGTAGATATATATTTCCTTGCGTTGCACCGGAGCCATAAATTTTTGTCACGCCTACGGCCAATAACACAATTAACACTTAATAGGGTTTTTGTTCAAAAATCGCTAATGGGGTGATCAAGTCAAACACTTCGACGTCAAGTTTTTGTTTAAATCCTAAATTCACCTAGGTTTTAGTTTAGGAAGAGAAGTTTTCGGATATCCTATTCTAAACTTCGGATAATCTATATCCACTTAATTTTGCCGGTTATATATTTTATCCCGCCTCCGCACACAACCGGATTCGGATTATTCGTATCCGTATGCATATTAAAAGTGTTCTCCATGTCTACAAAATTCGGATTAAAATTAGTTTTAGTTTAGGAAGAGAAGTTTTCGGATATCCTATTTTAAACTTCGGATAATCTACATCCACTTAATTTTGCTGGTCCTATATTTTATCCCGCCTCCGCACACACCGGATTCGGCTTATTCGTATCCGTATGCATATTTAAAGTGTTCTCCATGTGTACAAAATTCGGATTAAAATTATCACATACAGTCTAGAACTAATTATTTAGTGAACGAGAGCATGCCGACCCGGCCGGTCTGTTATGCATAGTTTTGCATGCGGGCCAGTGCAACGTGACGTCGGAGGCGTGGTAGTTATTTATTTTTAGCGCGGGTCTGCCTGGCCGGCTGATCTTTCCTTTCTTTTTTGGATTTGCTTTCCTTCTTCTATTTTCGATTTGATTTTCTTTTCTTTTTTGTGGGGAGAGCGTGGCTTTGTACGTGGGTGCGACGGGTGACGGAGCGATTAGGCAGGGCGTCCGACGATAACATTAAGTAAATTTTTAGGTTTTTTTAGGTGTAATAGATATATACTCCCTCCGATCTCAAAAAAAGGGTATGAGTCTAGATTTTACTATATTTGACCAAATTAATAAAAATATTATCAATATTTATATGTTAGAATACATGTACTATGAAAATGTATTTCATAAATAATACAATAATACTTATTTGGTATCCCAAGGTTTACTATGTTTTATATATTTAGATAAATTTAGAAATGATTGACTTTTTGGAGGCCGAGATTACACGTTTTTGTATGATGACGGAGGGAGTATAGTGATTGACCAGTCAGGCATTGCAAATGGGAAGTCGCGACTCGCGAGTCCATATCCGTCCATCACGGTATGCATGCGTACATGGTGACAATTTTTTTTTTTTTTTTGAGGAACATGCTGATTACATGCATGGTAGAGAGAAGCCGCGCCAGCGAAAGTGCAGCATGGAGGCCCGTGGGCCGTACTGCAATTCTTGCCCGCGTAACTTTGCCGGCCCAAGTTACACACACTCATCGATCTCTACCCCACCGACCCAATTTGCCAATTGAGAGGGAGGATGCTGAGCACCTACCGCTTCGCGACGGACATGGACCGGTGGCCTCCCTCCGGCTAGGAACTACGGGGCGGCGGAGGCAGAGGAAGATGGGAACGCGACTTCGCGTGCGGCGGATACGTCAGTGGCACGGTGCATGCCGTTTCGTCGTCGAAGGACCGGAGAGGGTCCGGCCATTGACGTGCGCAACGGCGCAGCGAACGAGCGCGCGCGGGGGCGCAAGCCGACGGCGGCAAGGAGGAGGCAGTGGGGGTGGAATTGGGTTATCACCGCGGCGGAGGCTCCCTGTCACCGGACTCACCGCCTACGGGACGCGCCGACGCCTGGATAAGGTTTTGCTCACCGGGGAATGGTGCGCCGCTGTCAGACGCAGTCCGCAGCGTGTTCCGCGTCGCGCTGGGCCTCCGCAACGCCGAGCTCGGCAAGCTATGTCGATCTAACTTATGACCTCACCGTGAGGTCATGCTCAAATCTTATAGAGCTGTTTTCCTTTAGAAAAAGCAATTCAGAAATACTTTACAAATACACTTATACTGGCAATGAATATCCATGGATTTATGGCCAAGATTAAAAGATCACATACACTTATACCAACAGACATGAGAGTAGTTTATATTTTTTCCAGCACAGTTTAACACCATTAGAGCCAAAAGTCGACAGAACGGCACGTTGGGCAAAAAAGCTCGAAACAGTGGCACCTGTGATCACTCAACTTTTTTAATGGCTTATGAGCCATTACAAACTTTTGTAATAGCACATAGAAAAAAGACTCCTAGCTCAATATGGGTGTGTTTGGTTGCCTAGCCTATCCAAACCAGCTAATTTTCTAAGCCATTTCCGTCAAAGCCTGGCTAGTGCTATACTAGATGCACTTGTTTGGTTGCATGGATTTTTAGAATTAGTGTGTTTGGTTGTCTCACTTGGCTTGCATAGAATCGCCTCATCTTTGTCACGCTAAGTTTACCCCCTATCACACATTCTCATGAACACTGGCGGGCATCGTTTGTAGTTACGTCGAGTTTGCGTCGTCCATGGTCGGTGATGGTGTAGCTGCACCATGTCTTCGGCACGGGTCCAGTGGGGCTGGAGCCATGGCCGTAGCAACGCGCCATGGAGGCGCCCTCGAACCTCAAGCTCCTCTTCATCCTCGCGTTGTCGTGTCCACGTCCCCGTGTTGGCGTCCTATCGTGCGGTGGTGGTGCATCCATGTAATAAAGTTGCCACTCGTGTCGGTCATGCATGTCAACTTGGCAAACATATCCGTCTATCTTTCTCTAGTTCATTATCATGTACTTCTGCTCTGTTTGAACTTTTACATTGTGATGTGTGGACATCCCTTGTTTTGAGTATTTCTGGTAACTCTTACTATTTAGTTATCCTAGATGTCTACACTCATTGTTGTGGACCTTTCCACTTCGGCAGAAATCTGATGTCCATCACCACCTTACGCAATTCTATGCCTTTGTCCGGACGTAGTCCGTACTCCCCGGCAAGTGCCTTCAAGCCGACAATGGCACTAAGTTTGTGAACAACGCCACCGCTAGCTTCCTCGCAGCCAAATGGCATCCTAGTGTGTCTCTCCTGTCCCTACACCTCGGCCTGAACGGGCAAGGCCAAGCATAGCCTACGCGCCATCAACAATATAGTGCGCACTCTCCTTCTTCATTCTTCCATATGTCTTCTGTCGACTAGGCCGAAGCTCTCGTGACAACCAACTATCTTCTTAATCACCGCCCATGCTCCACCATACGCGTTGAGATCCCTTCTCTCGGCTCTCGATCAGCAGCTTGACCTATCCCATCTTCGTGTCTTTGGGTGCCTCTGCTACCAGAACCTTACTGCCACTTCCGCACATAAGCTCTCTCCACGGTCCACTGACTACGTATTCCTCGGTTACCCCTCTTCCCACAAAGGCTATCGCTGCCTTGATCTCTCGTCACGCCGCATCATCATTTCTCGCCATGACATGTTTGATGAGATGTTGTTTCCCCTCTCCACTAACTCTGTTGGTCCGTCTACCCTAACTTCGCTTGACTTTCCTTGTCGATGACAACGACGTGGTCACACCACCCTTTCACGGGTGCCGCGCCCACTAAGCCCAGCGACCGTGGTCTTGTGCCCCCGTCTGCCTCCCCCCTGGCGTGTCTCCCCTAGATGACCCTGCGACGATCTCTTGTGGTCCTTCCACCTTCTCTTACACCACCAACAATGCCCCCACCACCACCATCAGGTCGTTTCAGCTGCGTCTACGTGTGGCGCGGTGCTCCGCCATCACCGGCCGCCGCCACCATGCCTCTAGCACCTTCGGCGCCACCGGTGGTCAAGGCTCTAAGTGTGCCACCAATGCCCCCATTTGAAAGGTCCTAATGGCTAGAGGGGGGGTGAATAGCCTATTAAGAATTTCTACAACAACACTTAACAAATCGGTTAGACTATTATGAGGCAAAGCAAGTGTTGCGCTAGCCTACTAAAAATGTAAGCCACCTACCACAATTCTAGTTTCTATAGTTTCTAACCACACAATGGCTATGTCACTACACTAAGTTAGTGTGTTCTCAAAGGCTAACTAAAGAGCCACACTAACTGTAACAGAACCGACCAAATCATAAGAACGGAAGTACAAAAATAATCACCGAAGCGATCAAATTCCTATACTTAAGCCCCCATAATCCCGGTAGTCCGGAAATCACGAAGAATTTCAACCAACTCTCGACATACAAACCAAGATCGTAATGATTCAACACAACACATCATTCGTTACAACATTTCACAAGTAGCATTCGGATTACATCCATCAGAGTTCAAATAAAATATTACAAACCAAGTTTGAATGCGCGGAAGCAACATAGTTTAGTACATAACTTCATAGTTTTAAATACATTGCCAGATCAGAGTCATGTCCCACAAAAGCATTATCAGGTACGAGAACTAGTAGAGACCGCGCCCAACGGTCTAGTCTTCATCCCCAGCAGGGAGAAGGCAGTACTTGCAGCAACCAAAGAAGAACTGGTCATCTGCAACAGGTGGGAAATAAACCCTGAGTACGAGAAGGTACTCAGCTAGACTTACCCGACAAAAATCAGAAATAAAAGACACCAAGGATCATGCAAGGCTTTTCAGGTGGGCTAGCTTGACACAGTTGCATAAAAGAGCTTATGATTATAGTAACCAATTTAAACTTATTATCAAACTTATCATTATTATTTACTGTCCACTAAATTAGCTTTTTGTACTAGAGCACTCACTTATTAGGAGCAAACAATATTAACCATAGCAGGTATAATAAGGCTGTCATCATCATATCATCATTTCCGAACCATTAAGATATTAAGTGTCTCTACATTGGAGATAAGCCCGTCAAGTTCTCACTAACCGGGAGAGACGGCGATTCAATCGAATTACAACTCGGTGAGGGGTATTCTAACTCTCACCCGGCATACTTTGCAAGGGTAGCCGTGGGTCACCTTTGGAACATCTCAGAACCAAATTGGCGGGTTCGATCGGCGCCAAGACTCTCGTGGATTACCCTTCCCGCGGGACGATCGGGACTTTTAAATCACACCCTTGGACTCACGCCACGGCTCCCTTCCGAGGCGTACTTTATACTTATCGACTCTCGGCCGAGGTGAGCTACTCGGCCAGCAATCGATCATTGGACACTGACCAACTAAGAGAGAGGCATGCGTTCAACATGAACAGGAAAGGCTCCAAGAATCGGTCCTTAAGCGACTGAGACGGAGTCACCGCAAACCGGCAAGCCTCCGTCCGGTCTTCATTTCAAATTAAGACCGGTTCTTTTCCACGATAGCAAATATAGCCAACCGTGCCACATGTATCATCCTATATCTCGCGGTGACAGAAATCACCCGACTTCTACCGCGTGCTTAAGGTGGCTAAGCACTACTCGAGCTCGAGCTACATAGGATTGGGGTAACAATATCTGGACAAGGAATGGGTAACCAATGCAAGCAATGGTTTGCATCCAACACCTAAACTTAATGCAACAATATATGTAATAATAATATCAGAATCGCATTTTGGAAATTAGGAGGCTTAATATGCTCCGGCTTGCCTTTCACCAAGTTGCAAGGACGGTGGTCGGGGCACTCAACGGCGACCTCGTCGCTCGCACTTCTCCCAAGAAGGCTGCTCCTCCCGAATCTCAAGCGTCATTGCGCTGGCCGCTTTCGCTCGGTTCCTCGAATTCCAACAGGTTACTCCTTCCGGTACACCTATTGCATGCCGATGCACAAGATAAATATCATGGATGCATAAGGAATGACATGATGCTCATGATGAATGGATCACAATGGGTGTTTATGAAAACATCACTGGACACTCGTTTACCGAGTAATTAGCTCTATTCAAATCACTTTAAGCATGTATCCAACTTAACTTAAATAACAAGAGCTACTTACCTAACTTGCATAACCTAAGATAAAGATGCTCATCTTCAGTTAACGGCCTAACACCTAGGAACAGTACCATGAACTTAGAATAGTAAAGACATACTTAAAATAACAGTTAAAGCTTCACATGCAACAAGTAGTAACTTAATTCTATCATAACCAGAGTTTTATAAATCCAAATGACTTGCAAGAGGACATTCTGGAAAGCTTATGAAATTATCTACAATTCATTTGTAAACATCAAGGCATGATTCTGAAGTTAACCAAATCAGATTCCAGTAGACCTAGAATCTGTCCCGCAATGACAGGGTTGCTAACTTAATTATTTAATGATGGTGTAAAAGCCTAATTTGACCAAACCAAGTTTACCAACTTGTTTTTCATACCTAAGAAACATCAGAAAGTATAGTGCTAACTTCTAAATAAATTATTTAATATCCTTTTCCAATTTATTTAGTTAATTAGGTGATTTAAGCAATATATAGTAAAACTATTCATAAAAATCTACAAAATTACAGTAGCTATCTCATGCTGCACATAGACTACCATAAAATTTCAAAGCCATTGGACCAACATAACTTGTCAGTATCCAAAATAACAGATGCCATGTCTATTTCTAGCATAATTAGGAAACCTTATTAAAAAGTGTCAAGCAACAGATTTCCCATTTTTCCTAGCATCCTTCTAGCATAAGAATAGCACCCATAAAATTTCACCTTCACTGGATCTATAGAAAAATTATGAAAATTCACACAAGATCCACCTATTAATAAAAGGAAATTCTATAACTTAAAAACTACACATGCACTAGCTCTAAAATTTTTACCAGAGCTTCTAATAAGCAATAACAGACTGCCCACAAAATTTCATAATTTTGGACCACAGAAACTCAAGATAAAATTCAAACAAGTTTGCATGTATCCAAAACACATTTCAAAGTCCTAATTAATTCATCAAAAATTTCTAAAACATGTGCTCATATGATATTTTTGTTAAATACTAGACATGACCAGGAACCTAACAAAATTAGAACCACATCATTTGGATCTATATACTAGGAGCTACATATTTTTGAATAACAACACAATTCGGTGAAATAATAAAGCAACAAAATAAGAAACAAAACGCATCCACATTTGTTGGACCGCATTAACGGAACAATGACCCATGAGCACACCGGCGTGGCCCAAAGCCAAGCCCGCCTCCTCAGCAGCCACGCCGACAGGGGAGGACCCAGCGTCGGCCGAGAGGAGCAGGGAGGCGGCCTCGGCGGCGGTGGAACTCGCCGACGGCGAACCCTCCGGTGAATCGAACAAAGACCGGCATGCTTCCCAAGTCCTCACGTTTGATTTCCCTACCAAGCCGAAGCTCTAGTGGTCCCTAAGCGCCCGGCCACGGCGCGCGGCATGATTGGCCATGGCGCACATGGCGGTCTTTGGTGTGTCGGTGGCAGCTAGACCTACATGGTGGCTCTCACGAGCTTGATGAGGTTCACAGAATCCAGCGCAAGGGGGGAGAAAGGGATGGAAGGGGCTCGAGCAAAGACGGCCCACGCGCGCGCGGCGCCGGCGTGGCGGTCATGGCGACCGGTGGAGCCACCCACGTGATGATGTCCACCTGGCGAAAAAACACGGTGATGGTGTGGTCGCGGACAGGAGAAAACTCACGCGGGGCTATGGCTTGGACGAATCGGGCAATGGAGCTTGGTTGCGTGTGGATTTTGGCTTGGCGGCTTCGGTGATCCAGCAGAGCTACGGTGAGTAGAGGAGGCGAAGGAAGGGAGAAATGGAGCGGCGACTCGGTGGCGGTAGCGCGGGTGGCTTCAAAGCGCAGCTGCGACGCTTGAGAGTCGCGCCGGCGGCGTAGTGGCCTTTCAAAGCGAAAGGGCGACGGGTGGCGGACACGCTGCTTCAAGTTTCGAACCGGTCGGCCATGGTGACTCTGACGGTTATCTGAAAACGCGATTCAGTTGCAATGACAATGCCTGACAGCGAGTATTCGACGATGATTTTCTCCAAATCCGTGATGATCTAGACTATGCCGTAGTTAACAAAGTTGCTCATATATCCTTGAACTACAACTCTTTCCACTGGAGCTCAAGCTAGTGTGGCTCGGTTAGGGAGATACACGGCTCCAAACATGGGTACACGAAACTGTACTGCACGTTAGGACTTAGAAAAATTTGCTGAGTATGAAATCAGCATGTACATCTGACTTGTGGGCCATGTTTGAGCATGTTCTAGCCATTTTCATGAGTTGGTCATAAAATAACTTTTGTTCCTTGATAAATTAGCTACAACTTTTGTAAAGAGTGCACAGCCATGCAAAGCTTCTAAGTTGGACTTTTGAATCAGTCAAACGATGACACTCCATGGGTCAAATTAAGTCAAACTTGCACTTGAGGGCATTTTGGTCATTTTGGTCTACATGAACAATGTTCCAACAAGTAAACTAAGTATAGTTAAGGTGTATTAGACCATGATCACCCATTTTACAAAGTTGTTATACCACTTCTACTGATCACATGTGATAAAGAAAATAAAACAAGCAATTCATACATATGTTTCAATACAATGTTTCGCATGTTGCATGACCTTGTTGTTATCCTACACTTATCACATTACTACCATGTTGCCATGTTTCATGGTATAAGAATTTCATGTTGCATTCACAAGTTACACCATTACTATTCACAACAATCAAGCATGAAACATACACAGTTGAAATTGTTGCACATGCATGTTTTCAAATAATAATGGCGATGATGACATAGATGATGCATATGTTTATGAAATGAAATGCACTTAGTAGAAGCCAAACACCGAGGGTGTTACAGCCTCCCCTTAGAAAAATCTCGTCCCGAGATTTGGAAAGCGTACCAATCAGTATAGAAAGTTGGATAGTTTTCCTTTAAATAATCTTCCCGCTCCCAAGTTGCATCCCGTTCACTATGATTACTCCAAACTACCTTGTATAACTTAACCACTGTGTACGAGTCACTCTTTCTTGAGTATCCGAACTTGCACGGGCTTTTCCTCATAAGAAAGATCAGATTTCAAGTTGACTTTTCTCGGTTGCTATTCTTCCTCCTCCGGAATACGAAGACACACTTTCATTTGGGACACATGGAATACCGGAAATATAGCTCCCATCTCACGGGGTAGATCGAGCTTATATGCTACTCTTCCACTTTTCTCGATAATGCGGTAGGGTCCAACATATCGAGGCTCAAGCTTCCTTTTAATTCCAAAACGCTTGACTCCCTTCATAGGGGATACCTTGAGATAAACATGATCACCTACTTCAAACTCAATAGGTTTCCTTCTCTTGTCAAGATAGCTCTTTTGTCTAGCCCGTGCGGCGGTCATATTCTTTTGTATAGTTCGGACTTGCTCTTGACTTCTTTTACAAAGTCAATACCATAGAATCTTCTTTCCCGGGTTCCACCCAGTTCAAAGGAGTTCTACACTTGCGCCATAAAGAGCTTCAAAAGGAGCCATTTTGATACTCTCTTGATAACTATTGTTATAAGAGAATTCAGCGAGAGGTAACCAGTCTTCCCAAGAGCCTTTGCAAGAAATAAGACAAGCCCTAAGCATGTCCTCAAGAATTTGATTAACATGCTCAGTCTGTCCTGATGTTTGCGGATGATAGGCGTAATCATGGATTAGATGAGTGCTAAGATTCGATGTAAGCACTCCCAAAAGCGAGCCGTGAACCGAGGTCCTCTATCGAAACAATGGATTTGGGTACACCATGGAGACGTACCACTTGTTGAAAATAAATCTCAGCATAATTGTGAGGATGATAGGTAGACTTGACCGGAATAAAGTGAGCAGATTTAGTTAGATGATCTACAATAACCCAGATAGAATCACAACCCTTGTTGGTAGTGGGTAATCCAACAATAAAATCCATACTAATTCCTTCCCACTTCCAGCCAGGAATAGAGAGTGGTCTTGTAACATCCGGGCCTTATGTGAATAGCCTTGACTGCAATGCTTATCACACCTTGCCACGTAAGTCTGCGATTTCTTTCTTCATCTTGGTCCACCAATAATACAACTTGAGATCTTGATACATTTTACTACTACCGGGATGGATGGACAACTTAGAAGAATGGGCTTCACCATAATTTGATTTCTAAGTTCTTTATCTTTGGGTACCACAAGTCTATCATTAAACCAGAGAATTCCTTTGTCATCGACCTTAAAGTGCTTGGTCTCTTTCTCTTTCATTTTCCGTTTGATATGAAACACACCCACATCAGTCTTCTGGAGTTCGATAATTCGACTTCTAAGAGAGCAATCCACAGTGATATTGTGAAGTACTACAGGATGAAGGAGGTGTGACAGATGAAAGTCTTCACTAACTAAGGAATTGTAATGGCTTTTTCTGCTTAAGGCATCAGCAACCACATTCGCCTTACCGGGATGGTAGTGCACTTGAAGGTTGTAGTCCTTGATCAATTCTAACCAGCCATTGTTGCCGCATGTTCAACTCGGGTTGAGTAAAGATGTATTTGAGGCTTTTATGGTCAAGATAGATAGATGTTGCACATTACCCGGCCAAGTAATGTCTCCAAACCTTCGTGGCATGAACAATCATGCGGCTAGCTCTAAGTCGTGGGTAGGATAGTTGACTTCATGCTTTCGAAGCTGGCGCAAAGCATAAGCAATTACTCGGCCTTCCTGCATAAGAACACACCCCAAACCGGTGCCACATGCATCACAATAGACATCAAAAGGCTTTTCGATGTCAGGTTGAGCCAATACAGGAGCAGAGGTTAGCAAGGTCCGCAAAGTGTGAAAAGCCTCTTCACACTTCGGAGTCCACACAAACTTCTCATCTTTTTGCAGTAGTCGAGTCATGGGCTTGGCGATTTTTGAGAAATCCGGGATAAAGCGACGATAATAGCCAGCCAATCCCAAGAAACTTCGAACTTCTGTGACCGTAGTAGGTGCCTTCCACTCAAGGACTTCTTGCACCTTCGTAGGGTCAACCGAAATTCCATCACCAGATAACACATGACCTAGAAAAGGTATCTTGTTCAACCAGAATTCACACTTGCTGAACTTAGCATAAAGCTGGTTATCACGCAACCGAGTTAAGACAATTCTCAGATGTTCAGCATGCTCTTCTTCATTCTGAGAATATACAAGGATATCATCAATGAACACGACGACAAACTTGTCCAATTCTGGCATGAATACAGAATTCATCAGGTACATAAAGTGTGCCGGAGCATTTGTCAACCCAAAGGACATGACAAGGTACTCGAACAAACCATAACGGGTAGAGAAAGCTGTCTTAGGTATATCTTCGTGATTTAATTTTGATCTCGATGGTAACCGGACCTCAAATCGATCTTGGAGAATACCCGAGCCTTAGAGAGTCGATCAAGCAGAATATTGATGCGAGGAAGAGGGTATTTGTTCTTGATGGTAACAAAGCATTTAGGGGGGACGATAATCTACGCACATGCGCAAAGATTCGATCCTTCTTCACAAAGATAGCCGGACAACCCCAAGGAGAAGAACTAGGCGAATCAAACCTTTCTTCAATAGCTCATTCAATCGACTCTTTAGTTCAGCCAACTCATTGGGCGGCATTCTATAGGGCCTTCGAGATATAGGAGCCGTGCCGGAATAAGTTCTATCTTGAATTCTACATCGCGTCCGGAGGTAATCCGGGCAAGTCATCGGGGAAGACATCCGGAAACTCACGGATAACTGGTAGATCCTCAATGGCTTTGGCTAGGGTAGCATTGATTGTATTGTGAATAGAGATATCACGAGGTAATCGCACTAGAAAACCCTTCTTATCCACAGGATCCCTCAACATTACCACACGGGTTGACGATCGATCAACACTCCATTCCCACTCATCCACTTCATTCCTAGGATTATATCAATTCCTACCCCTGGTAGCACTACAAGATCCGTAAGGAACTCTCGATCCCCAATTTCAAGCTTTACATCTTTTACTACTTGGTTAGTCATGATATTATTCCAAAGAAACACTAATACAATAACCACCCTTGACAATTGTAATCACATTCATCTTATGCTTAGATGCAAAAGTAGAACTCACAAAGGAATGTGAAGCACCGAATCAAAGAGCACAACTCAGTAGGGTGATCATTAACAAGAAACTTACTAGCGGTGACCACTTCACCAAAGCAGGAATTTCCTCCACAAGAGTGTAATGAACACGCCGACGGACGCTTCCTTGAGCATTCTTGGGAGGATGGGGACACCTATTTGCCCAATGACCAGGTGGTTCACGGCCCAACACGGCTACTGTTAATGGTGGGACATTGGAGCTGCCTGCCGCCCAGAGGTATTATTTGGCAAGGAAATTGTGTAATTTTTGCGAAAACCAGTTTTTAGCTTGATTCTTCTTCCGAGGTGGGCGATACCGGACATTAGCATTGGGTAGACAGATTGGGCCTTGGATACTATTGGTGCCTTAGATCTGAGAAGCACCCGCCTCAAAGTTTCTTTTTTGCGGTTCTTAGAAGCGGCATATATCTTATCATTGTTCTCTTGAGTCGAGTGTCACTAATAAACTCATTGAAGGTGACACACTTGCGATTGCCCATTGACTTCATCAATTTAGGGAAAGTCCCCTCTTGAAGCTAGCTATTCTCTTAGCGTCGATTCGACAAACTCGAGGAGCATACCTTGCCAAGGTTGTTGAATGCCCGGAGGTATTCATTGAGACTCTTGTTGCCTTGGGTGAGCTTCATAAACTCAAGTATGCTTAATGGCCATGAGACCGGGAGGGATAAAGTGTCCTCCTCGAAAGCCGCTTTGGCCCGACCCCAAACTATCTCGGCGTTTGCGGGGAAGGTGGTCTTGTGATGTGTCCACCAGATACTGCAGGCATTGGAGCTGGTGTCCCTGCATATGTGGCCTTCATACCTTGATCAAACGGAGCAATCCAAACCTTTGCTCTATCGTGCTCAACCATTCATCAGCTTGTAATGGTTCTTCTGCCTCACGAAAGATAGGAGGCTTTGTATCCATGAAGTCCTTAAAGCTGTTGTACTGGTTTGGCTCGGGTCCTTGGCGGACATGACGATCCTCACGGTTAGCCATCTGATGCATAGCCTCAGCTAACATGCGCTGACTTTCCACAACTCGCTCTGCATTAGCTTCGGTGGTGTGGGCGGTGGCGGAGGTGGTTGTTCCTCATTTCCCATGCCACGACCGCGACGAAGGTTATGATGAGCCATCTGCAAAATGTATAGCCAATGAGCACTGACGATGTGGAAATTTTTTTTTGTAGATGAATCGTATAATTATGCCCAAACTGAGTCCATTGGAGGGAATGCATTTAGATAATCAACAGAGGCACAATCATTCATCACAACCACACAACTCATCAAGCGCGTCAATGGACACATAAATGCGATGAACTTAACCAACCACTCGATCCATAGACCACAAAGACGGAATTTATCCAAGGCTTACATACGTGGAGCATAATACGTTCGATAGGTTACATTCAAGCCATAGTGGTTCCAAACTTACATCCAAAGATAACTTATGGTTCGATATTACATCCCAACTATTACTTATTCCAAAGCTACTCGTTCATGCATGAGGATCAACAAAAGACTAGCTCTTGCGCATTAGCTAAGTAGTAAGCTAAACTACGCGATCGTCCTCGAGTCGTTGTCGAAGATCTCTCCTCCATCTTCATCACTAGTGCTCCAACTCCTCATCTTCCTCCTCATCAGTGTGGAATGTCCTCAGTCCATTGACCTCCATGTCATCATCACCTTCAGCCATGATGACACCGAACCCATCTCATCCTCATCCTCGTGGGCGGAGAGGGTGAAGTTGATTGTGTAACAGGTGAACCTCCTCATGGAGATTGTCATTGTACTCCTCAAAGAATTGCCACTTGTCGCTCTAGCTCTACCGCCGTGCTCTCTCAACACATCCTCCTCGTGCGAGGCTTCATTCCGTTGGTTCATCACGTGAATCAACATGCGTTCCTGATTGCGGTGAGCAGCTGTCAACCTCTCGAACCTCAAGGGTCTCTTGGTCCCTTTCTGTGTTACTTGCTCCAAGCGGTGCTTGAGCCGCATCCTCTCAAAGTGATCACCCGAGCTAGCTCTGTCCTTAGCCTTTCCTCCTCGGTAGGCTCGGGGTGGGGGCTCACGAGGAGCTAAACGGTGACGAGGCGCCCTGCCTCCAGCGGACTTGCGAGCAGTGCGCTTCGTGCGCGCCATCTGTAGCAAAAGTTACAACGTAAGGGGAGAATCATTTAAGGGATACGAAATTTAATTAGTCGGGACAATCATATTTTAAAGGAGGGAGTAATGCAAGAAATGCCATGTATGCTTGAACATGATGCATGCACGATCCGTACGTCCTCACCATCCTAGAAAAATTTAAAGGCTAGCGAAATATACGGTGGCATACATACGTTCTCTCGTATACGGTAGCTAGTCGATCTACAACGATACGTTGTTAGTGTACCTACAGAAAATTTCATTTCAGCCCAGTAATTTCCCAAAATGCATAAAAGCAGGCAATAACTAAATACTTTCATACATACATCCCCTGATGCACATACTCTAGTATCACAGCTACCCGTCAGAGATACCCACATTTAAGTACTCTCATAGATACATGATTGAACATGTAAATATGCGAGCAACCACAACTACTCTCCCCTAGACCGACGATTGGGCGGTCATGCTCTCACAACTCCCACTTACCGAGGCGTAGAGGTATTTGATCCAAACATTACCACCCAAGTGGATGGCATCCATACAATAGCACGCCGTATGGACGATTTAAAGCGAAACAAGCGAGGAACCCCAAGTTAGTACTTTAATAAGCCACCTAAGAGTCCTTATTTGGGCATAAGGGATATGACCACTGGCAATACTTAGTATTTAATTTAGGATTTTCACAAATACTTTTGTTTTAAATACACAAATGACGTGTTTAGTGTCAAATCTTGCTCTGATGCCAGCTATAACAGAACCGACCAAATCATAAGAACGGAAGTACAAAAATAATCACCGAAGCGATCAAATTCCTGTACTTAAGCCCCCATAATCCCGGTAGTCCGGAAATCACGAAGAATTTCAACCAACTCTCGATATACAAACCAAGATCGTAATGATTCAACACAACACATCATTCGTTACAACATTTCACAAGTAGCATTCGGATTACATCCATCAGAGTTCAAATAAAATATTACAAACCAAGTTTGAATGCGCGGAAGCAACATAGTTTAGTACTTAACTCCATAGTTTCAATACATTGCCAGATCAGAGTCATGTCCCACAAAAGCATTAGCAGGTACGAGAACTAGTAGAGACCGCGCCCAACGGTCTAGTCTTCATCCCCAGCAGGGAGAAGGCAGTACTTGCAGCAACCAAAGAAGAACTGGTCATCTACAACAGGTGGGAAATAAACCCTGAGTACGAGAAGGTACTCAGCTAGACTTACCCGACAAAAATCAGAAATAAAAAACACCAAGGATCATGCAAGGCTTTTCAGGTGGGCTAGCTTGACATAGTTGCATAAAAGAGCTTATGATTATAGTAACCAATTTAAACTTATTATCAAACTTATCATTATTTACCTATCCACTAAATTGCTTTTTGTACTAGAGCACTCACTTATTAGGAGCAAACAATATTAACCATAGCGGTATAATAAGGCTGTCATCATCATATCATCATTTCCGAACCATTAAGATCTTAAGTGTCTCTACATTGGAGATAAGCCCGTCAAGTTCTCACTAACCGGGAGAGACGGCGATTCGAATCAATTACAACTCAGGTGAGGGGGGTATTCCTAACTCTCACCTGGCATACTTTGCAAGGGTAGCCGTGGGTCACCTTTGGAACATCTCAGAACCAAATTGCGGGTTCGATCAGCGCTTGAGACTCTCGTGGATTACCCTTCCCGCCAGGACGATCGGGACTTTTAAATCACCGCCCTTGGACTCACGCCCACGGCTCCTTCCAAGGCGCACTTTATACTTATCGACTCCCGGCCTGAGGTGAGCTACTCGGCCATGGGTCGGTCATCGGACACGGCCAACTAAGAGAGAGGCATGCGTTCAACATGAACAGGAAAGGCTCCAAGAATCAGTCCTTAAGCGACACGACGGAGTCATCGCAAACCCAAGCAAGCCTCCGTCCGGTCTTCATTTCAAATTAAGATCGGTTCTTTTCCACGATAGCAAATATAGCCAACCGTGCCACATGTATCATCCTATATCTCGCGGTGACATGTGAAATCACCCGACTTCTACTGCGTTTAAGCGAGGAGGCTACGCACTACTCGAGCCTGAGCTACATAGGATTCTGTGGTAACAATATCTCGGACAAGGAATGGGTAACCAATGTAGCAATGGTTTGCATCCAACACCTAAACTTAATGCAACAATATATGTAATAATAATATCAGAATCTGCATTTTGGAAATTAGGAGGCTTAATATGCTCGGGGCTTGCCTTTCACAAAGTTGCAGGGACGGTGGTTAGGGCACTCAACGGCGACCTCGTCGGCACTTCTCTCCCAAGGTGCTCCTCCCGAATCTCGGCGTCAATTGCTTCTTTGCTTTCTTTCGGTTCCTCAATTCAACTGGGTTACTCCTTCCGGTACACCTATTGCATGCCGATGCACAAGATAAATATCATGGATGCATAAGGAATGACATGATGCTCATGATGAATGGATCACAATGGGTGTTTATGAAAACATCTTTGGACACTCGTTTTCTCGAAAGTAATTAGCTCTATTCAAATCACTTTAAGCATGTATCCAACTTAACTTAAATAACAAGAGCTACTTACCTAACTTGCATAACCTAAGATAAAGATGCTCATCTTTGATTAACGGCCTAACACCTAGGAACAGTACCATGAACTTAGAATAGTAAAGACATACTTAAAATAACGATTAAAGCTTCACATGCAACAAGTAGTAACTTAATTCTATCATAACCAGAGTTTTATAAATCCAAATGACTTGCAAGAGGACATTCTGGAAAGCTTATGAAATTATCTACAATTCATTTGTAAACATCAAGGCATGATTCTGAAGTTAACCAAATCAGATTCCAAAGAGACCTAGAATCTGTCCCGCAATGACAGGTTGCTAACTTAATTATTTAATGATGGTGTAAAAGCCTAATTTGACCAAACCAAGTTTACCAACTTGTTTTTCATACCTAAGAAACATCAGAAAGTATAGTGCTAACTTCTAAATAAATTATTTAATATCCTTTTCCAATTTATTTAGTTAATTAGGTGATTTAAGCAATATATAGTAAAACTATTCATAAAAATCTACAAAATTACAGTAGCTATCTCATGCTGCACATAGACTACCATAAAAATTTCAAAGCCATTGGACCAACATAACTTGCTGTATCCAAAATAACAGATGCCATGTCTATTTCTAGCATAATTAGGAAACCTTATTAAAAAGTGTCAAGCAACAGATTTCCCATTTTTCCTAGCATCCTTCTAGCATAAGAATAGCACCCATAAAATTTCACCTTCACTGGATCTATAGAAAAATTATGAAAATTCACACAAGATCCACCTATTAATAAAAGGAAATTCTATAACTTAAAAACTACACATGCACTAGCTCTAAAATTTTTACCAGAGCTTCTAATAAGCAATAACAGACTGCCCACAAAATTTCATAATTTTTGGACCACAGAAACTCAAGATAAAATTCAAACAAGTTTGCATGTATCCAAAAACACATTTCAAAGTCCTAATTAATTCATCAAAAATTTCTAAAACATGTGCTCATATGATATTTTTGTTAAATACTAGACATGACCAGGAACCTAACAAAATTAGAACCACATCATTTGGATCTATATACTAGGAGCTACATATTTTTGAATAACAACACAATTCGGTGAAATAATAAAGCAACAAAATAAGAAACAAAACGCATCCACAGCTGTTGGACCGGCCCAACGGAACAGCGGCCCGCGAGCACACCGGCGTGGCCCAAGCTGCCTCCCGCCTCAGCAGCGACGCTGACAGGGAGGACCCGCGCGTCAGCGAGAGGAGCAGGGGAGGCGGCCTCGGCGACGGTGGAACTCGCCGACGGCGAACCCTCCGGTGAATCGAACAGCACCGGCATGCTTCCCAAGTCCTCACGTTTCGATTTCCCTACCAAGCCGAAGCTCTAGTGGTCCCTAAGCGCTCCGGCCACGGCGCACGGCGAATTGGCCATGGCGCACGGCGGTGCTCGGCTGTGTCCCGGCGCGGCTAGACCTACATGGTGGCTCTACGAGCTTCAGTAGGGTTCACAGAATCCAGCGCAAGGGGGAGAAAGGGATGGAAGGGGCTCGAGCAGCACGGCCACGCGCGCGCTCTGCCGGCGGCGGTCATGGCGACCCGGTGGAGCCACCTACGCGGTGATGTCTACCTGGCGCGAAAACACGGTGATGGTGTGGTCGCGGACAGGGAGAAACTCACTGCGGGGCTATGGCTTGGACGAATCGGGCAATGGAGCTTGGTTGCGGTGGATTTTTGGCTTGGCGGCTTCGGTGATCCAGCAGAGCTACGGTGAGTAGAGGAGGCGAAGGAAGGGAGAAATGGAGCGGCGACTCAGTGAGCAGGCGCGGGGTGGCTTCAAGGCGCGGCTGCGACGCCAGGGTGCGCACGGCGCGTGGCCAGCGCGCTCAGGCGAGCGGCGACGGGTGGCGGACACGCGGCTTCAAGTTTCTAAACCGGTCGGCCATGGTGACTCTGACGGTTATCTGAAAACGCGATTCAGTTGCAATGACAATGCCTGACAGCGAGTATTCGACGATGATTTTCTCCAAATCCGTGATGATCTAGACTATGCCGTAGTTAACAAAGTTGCTCATATATCCTTGAACTACAACTCTTTCCACTGGAGCTCAAGCTAGTGTGGCTCGGTTAGGGAGATACACGGCTCCAAACATGGGTACACGAAACTGTACTGCACGTTAGGACTTAGAAAAATTTGCTGAGTATGAAATCAGCATGTACATCTGACTTGTGGGCCATGTTTGAGCATGTTCTAGCCATTTTCATGAGTTGGTCATAAAATAACTTTTGTTCCTTGATAAATTAGCTACAACTTTTGTAAAGAGTGCACAGCCATGCAAAGCTTCTAAGTTGGACTTTTGAATCAGTCAAACGATGACACTCCATGGGTCAAATTAAGTCAAACTTGCACTTGAGGGCATTTTGGTCATTTTGGTCTACATGAACAATGTTCCAACAAGTAAACTAAGTATAGTTAAGGTGTATTAGACCATGATCACCCATTTTACAAAGTTGTTATACCACTTCTACTGATCACATGTGATAAAGAAAATAAAACAAGCAATTCATACATATGTTTCAATACAATGTTTCGCATGTTGCATGACCTTGTTGTTATCCTACACTTATCACATTACTACCATGTTGCCATGTTTCATGGTATAAGAATTTCATGTTGCATTCACAAGTTACACCATTACTATTCACAACAATCAAGCATGAAACATACACAGTTGAAATTGTTGCACATGCATGTTTCAGTAACAATGGCGATGATGACATAGATGATGCATATGTTTATGAAATGAAATGCACTTAGTAGAAGCCAAACACCGAGGGTGTTACACTAACCAAACTAACAAGCTCTCATAACTAGCTACACTAAAGAGCTTGACAACTAGTTTGCGGTAATGTAGAGAGAGTGAGCAAGATGGTTGTACCACCGAGTCAAGGTGTGAACCAATCAATCACAAGAATGAATACCAATGAAGACCAATAACCTCAGAATCAAATGATGACATAATGATTTTTTTACCGAGGTTCACTTGCTTGCCGGCAAGCTAGTCCTCATTGTGGTGATTCACTCACTTGGAGGTTCACGCGCTAAATGGCATCACACGACAAACCCTCAATAGGGTGCTGCACAACCAACACAAGATGAGGATCACACAAGCCATGAGCAATTCACTAAAGTACATTTTGGCTCTCCACCGGGGAAAGGTCAAGAACCCCTCACAATCACCATGATTGGAGCCAAAGACAATCACCAACCTCCACTCGATGATCCTCGCTACTCCAAGCCATCTAGGTGACGGCAACCACCAAGAGCAACAAGAAAATCCCGCAGCGAAACACGAACACCAAGTGCCTCTAGATGTAAACACTCAAGCAATGCACTTGGATTCACTCCCAATCTCACAAAGATGATGAATCTATGATGGAGATGAGTGGGATGGCTTTGGCTAAGCTCACAAGGTTGCTATGTCAATGCAAATGACCAAGAGAGTGAGCTAGAGCCGTCCATGGGGCTTAAATAGAAGCCTCCACGAAATAGAGTCATTGTACCCCTTCACTGGGCAAACTCGGGGTGACCGAACGCTCCGGTCAGATCGACCGGATGCAGGACCTCAGCGTCCGATCAACAGATGGCTGCCACATCATCCCTCTCTTCAAATACTGAGCGCTCGATCCCAACGGTCAAGTGATGACCGGACGCGCTGCTTGAAAGTGACCGGACATAGGACCCCAGCGTCCGGTCGTTTCCAGTAACGTTCTAGTCGCGAAATTTTGTGATCGGACGTGTTCGGTCACTCAACGTCTCCACTGAACGCTGCCAAGTCAGCATGACCGGACGCACCCCTCCAGCGTCCGATCACAAAGTGACGCAGCATCTGGTCAAAGACCGATGCCAGCATCTTCACTGCTTCCTCTGACCAAACGCCGGACCCAGCATCCGATCACTACGTGACCAGCGTCCGGTGCACACTGTGAAATCCTATCTTTTCTGTATAGGGCGCCGGTGGAACCGTCGGACTGTCTGCACTCTACGGGTGGACACTCCATCGGTGAAGTTTCTAACCCTTGCTCAAATGTGCCAACCACCAAGTGTATCACCTTGTGTACATGTGTTAGCCTATTTTCACAAATGTTGTAAAGGGTGTTAGCACTCCACTGAATCCTAAATGCATATGCAATGAGTTAGAGCATCTAGTGGCACTTTGATAACCACATTTCAATACGAGTTTCACCCCTCTTAATAGTATGGCTATCGAACCTAAATGTGATCACACTCACTAAGTGTCTCGATCACCAAAACAAAATGGCTCCTACCATTTATACCTTTGCCTTGAGCCTTTTGTTTTTCTTTCTCCTTTTCCAAGTCCAAGCACTTGATCATCACCATGGAATTTCCACCATCATGTCATGATCTTCTTTTGCTTCACCATTTGGAGTAATGCTACCTATCTCATAATCACTTTGATAAACTAGGTTAGTACTTAGGGTTTCATTAATTCACCAAAACTAAACTAAAGCTTTCACCAGTGTCTCAGGTGCCGCTGAGGACGCCACCACTGCCACTTGCTCCTAAGGGTGCAAGGTGAGCTAGGTTGCTGCGTCAACCTGTTGGGCTGCCTGCGCCACCGACCCACATAAGACCACAACCTAGCTTGTTTAGATAGAGTAGGATGAAGAGTCTGACCCGCATATTCCTAGTGGCAACCCACATCCTGCATCGGTCATACCGGGTGGGCATCATGGCATCGTGGTGGCCGATGAGCCCGATGACATGAGCTGTGTGTTCGGCTCCCCACCGCAGTCGTCCTCCTACTCGTCCTCATCATCGTCCTCTGCCTGGTGCCCGCTCCTCGGATCTAGTAGGAGCTTGGGTGCGGCAACAATAGTGACGTCCCTGCTGCTGAACACCCATGGCGAGCGGCGCGCGCACTTCGCTGGCGCCAGCGCCGCCGTCGCCGGCCACCTCCGACACCTCTAGCTACTGCTGCCTGTGCTATAGATTGGGATTCACGACAAGGTGAAGCGGAGGATAAGAGGAAATGAAAGGTCTGGATCTTTGTGGGCACTTTGCGGACGTGCACTGTGGCATTAGCTTTGCGGATGTGAGCTGCAACATTTTGCGGGCTGCCGCACGACCCACAAAAACATAGCGGCAACATGTGGGCTGCCACATTAGCTCTCGTAGGACTTGCGTCTCAAGCGGACGTGGGGTGAGCTACCCACCGCTGCCCCATTTGCAACATTACTTGCGCCTTTTGTTGCTTCGGCAGCAGGGCAGGCTGTGACGAGGCTACAGATGGGTGCCATCTAGCTGGTTGACTATAGCAGCGCCTTCATCTCCTCCACAGTCGCCTCGCCCCTGCCCGGCAACTACCACACTACTCTAGTTGACCCGTAGTGGCTTGTGGCCATGGCCAATGAGTATCGGGCACTCATCAATAGCATGACCTAGTGTCTCGTTCCCCGGCCTCCTCGTGCTAATGTTGTCACTCGCAAGTGGATCCACAAGCATAGGTACCATGCCGATGGGTTGCTCGCACACCATAAGGCTCGCTGGGTCATTCCTGGTTTCTCTCAACAGCACGGCGTGGAATACGATGGGACCTTTAGCTCGGTTGTCAAACTAGCCACGATCCGCGTCGTCCTCTTCATCACCGCCTCGTGATCGTGGCTAATTCACTAGCTTGATGTCAAGAGTGCCTTTCTCCATGGCAATCTTGAGGAGACCGTCTACTACCAGTATCCTCCTGGCTTTGTTCACCCCTCTACACCTGATCATGTCTGTTTGCTTTAGAAGTCCCACTATGACCTGAAGCAAGCTCCCCACGTATGGCACCAGTGGTTTGCCATGTATCTTAGCTAGCTCAACTTCACGCCCTCCGCCAGTGATGCATCTCTCTTTATTTATAAAGATCGAGACAACATCGCCTACTTGTTGTTCTACATTGATGGCATCATCCTAACGACCTCCTCGCCGGACCTCCTGTGTCGCATCACTACATGCCTCAGCTCAGAGTTTGCGATGACTAGCCTTGGCGTGCTCCATCACTTCCTCGCCATCTCTGTCATGCACTCCTTCGACACACTATTCATCTCGCACCACTAGTGATGAGGACATCACTCCTTCGGATGTACCAGCTGATCCTCCAACCGTCATGCAAGGTCCAATGACCCGGGCTCGAATGCGTCAACTCAATTTAGAGGTGAGCTCGTTCTTAAGCGATCCTTTTCATACTTTTGAGAATAGACTACTACCTAATGATGTTATCTTGCTTAGGAACATTGGAGAGGGTCAAGAGGGACTAAGAGGACGTGGAGGAGATGATGATGACCAGCAAGGACGTCCAACACGAACCAGAGGCCCAGTCCAACATGATTTCGAGTCTGCCTCGGCCTCCAGGACCAGTCTTCCTTAAACTGGTCACCCAGGACGCATCCGGACTCCGTTTTCGACGATCCATATATGGATGGAAAGCTAATTTGATAACGAAGCTAACCCAAGTAGTCTCACATCAAAATATCTTCGGAATCAATGGGAATCGTCGAAACAAATCAGCGTCCACAATCTGCCAGGGTGCTACGACATCGTCTTTTGGTCCGTTGGACCGTGTATCATGTTTGGGCCCATTAGGGGGCGCATCCAGGGTAGGCGACGACCCTAAGACCTTTATAATCATACGCCGCCGCCGTTGTTAGGTTTTGGGTTTTGCTTAGATTATTCTGTCAAGAATAGTTTCACCGTTCATCGGTTTGTGAGACCCCAACTTCGAGAGATAATCATTCATCTGCAATTTGGTTGCGTTCTTTCTTGTTCTTGCTTGTGTTCTTCGTTGCGCAGGCAGGGATTAGCCTTCTTGGCGAGGTCAACCTAGTCCGTGACTTGGTTGATAACCAGAGGAGCTGTGGTGCTAAGATTGCAGGGTTCAATCTTTCGATCTGAAGCCGGATCGGTGTGTCATTCTCCGCCACAATAATAGTTACCATCACCTGACGGAAGATCGAGATCCCTGTCTCCATCAACTAGTATGCTATTGAGCTTCTCCAGCGTACTGGCATGTCCGAGTGCCATCCCACCACGATGCCTGTGGACTCTAAAAAGCATCTAGGCCCCTAGTTGGGTTTTGGTGATTAATGATAGTACATGATTACTATGACTAACGTGTGTTTTGCAGAGGCAATTAAGTTAGGTCATGGTAATGGCAATTGATTGGGCAATCATGGTTGTCATGCCCCTACGATGGAAATCGTTTCGCTTTTCAAAGGATGGACGACAAGGTTAAGGATGGACTAGTTCTAAGTATCGTTTGGTGTTGAAGAGACACTTAGAGTAGTTTAGGACTTTGTTTTTCCTTTGGTCGTACTATTAAGGGGGGTATTGACTAGTAGCTTGACCTAGGTGAGTCTAGTGGGTTAGGTGTGGTGCACACTTGTCAAATCTAGCACTAGGTAGCTCCTAAGTAGCCCTAAGATCAATTGGAGCAAACTTCATTGACATATGATTTTGAGCTGGAAGTGAATGGAGGGTCAAATATTGACCGGACGCTGGTCCCGGTGTGACCGGACGCTGGCAGTAGAGTCCGGTCAGTTCATTTGATCAAAGTGAACCCATCTGGTTGCGATCGGACACTGAGTGAAATATGACCGGACGCTGGGTGCCAGAGTCTGGTCAACTCCAAAGAGGTTCCATAGAGGGAGAATCCTAATCGGATGAGTCCGGTCAGGTTCCAGTTACTGACCGGACGCTGAGAGGCAAAGTGATCGGACGCTGGGTGCCAGAGTCCAGTCAACATCAGTAAGGTTCAAGAACGTGGTTTTCGTGACTGGATGCGTCCGGTCAGTGTTGACCGGATGCAGGTCAGAGTCCGGTCACCACTTAACGGCTCCTTGGTGGGTATAACTGAGCAGAGCGTCTAGTCACCTTGACCAGAGCATCCGGTCACCCCGCAGAATGGTGTTTCAGCTTCATAACGGTTCATTTTCAATGAGGGGGTATAAATACTTCCTCTATTCATTCAAAGGATTACTTTTGCTCATTTCAACAGCTGAGAAATGCCCTTGAGAGTGCCAAGAAGAGCAAGGTCCTAGTGAGGTGATTGAGAATTGAGAATCCAATATTAAGGCCTCATTAGTGAAAGCAAGAGTAGCAAAGTGTGCATCCACCCTTCTCATTAGGCTTGTCGTGGTCAAGTGAGAGTTTGTGCTTGTTACTCTTGGTGATCGCCATCACCTAGACGGCTTGGTGGTGATTGGGAGTTTGGTGATCATCCGGCGGAGCTTGTGGATGACCCAACTCAAGTTGTGAGCGGTTGTGGGTGATTCACCGCGACATAGTGTCGTAGAATCAACCCGTAGAGAGCACTTGATCCTTGCGCGGATCAAGGGGGAGCTACACCCTTGTGCAGGTGCTCCAACAAGGACTAGTGGGGAGTGGCGACTCTTCGATACCTCGGCAAAACATCACCGTGTTCCTTCTTCTCTCTTTACTTTGAGCAATTCAATTCTTGTCTTTACATTCATAAAATTTCCATGCTAGAGTAGGATTGGAACTTAGGTTGCTAAACTTTTATGCGGTAGAACATTAGAAACACATTCTAGGCACAAGGGGTGAAGTGGGCTAAGTGTAGGGTTTAATTATTACAAAGAATTTTAGAATTAGCCCAATTCACCCCCCCCTTTTGGGTATCTTGAACCTTTCAATTGGTATTGAAGTCTCGTGCTCACATATTTAGGCTTAACCGCCTAGAGAAAGATGTCCCACGGGGATGGACCTCCTCCTATCTTTGAGGGATATGATTTCCCGTATTGGAAAATCTGCATGGAGGCATATTTATAAGCTCTAGATGTTGGAATTCTTAGAGCTGCCTCTCAAGGTTTCCCAAAACCTAGGGATCTCATGCACCTTCAAGGCGATGAAGTGAACTACAAAAAATGGAATTCAAAGTCTAGAAACACCATCTTTAGAGGCCTTTGCAAAGATGTGTTTAACTAGGTGAGGAACCATAAGGACGCCCATGCACTATGGTCGGACATTTGTGCGCTCCATGAGGGAACTAAGAGCGAGCGTGAGGAACGCTATCATCTCGTAATGAAAAAGCTTAATTCTTTTGAGATGTTTCCTAAAGAGAGTGCTAATGAAATATACTCATGCTTGAATGTTCTTGTAGAGGAAGTCAATGGGCTTGGACTTACATAAATGCAACCATCCGATGTTGTAAGAAAGATATTGAGTGTCCTCCCTATTGACAAATATGGGCATATTGTGACCGTGCTTCATCAAGGTGATCTTTCCACCACTACACCAACTCAAATCTTAGGAAAGATCAATGCTCATGAGATGTACATGCACATCACACCACAAGATGGCTCATCCTCTACCAAGAAGAAAGACAAAGACTTAGCATTCAAGGCTAGCCAAGAGAAGGGCAAAGCAAGAATTGAGTATGAGAGCTCAAGTGATGATGAAGTTGATGATGCAAGTCTTGCTCTCATGGTGAGAAGAACCGCCAAGATGCTAAAGAAGCTCAACAAGAATGGCGTCAAGTTTGATGGAAAGAAAAAGAAGTTCTTCACTAGCAATAGAAGAAGGCCAATCTCCGAGATGGATTGCTATAATTGTGGAGAGCTTGGTCATCTAGCTCATAAATGCCCCAAGCCAAAGAAAGATAAATACAAGAATAAGAACAAGGGCAAGAAAGATGACTCAAGCAATGAGGAAGAAGATGAAAAGAAGAAAAACAAGCCATACAAGAAGAAAGATGGCAAGAAGAAGGACTTCCACAAGAAGAAGAATGGCAAAGCATATATCATTGGTGATTGGCTCATAGACATTGACTCATCAAGTTGCTCATCCGATGATGATAGTGAGAATGAGAACATGGCCGCCATTATGATTGACTCTTCATCATCTTCACCGACACCACCGCCATCATCCTCTACACACCTATGCCTTATGGCCAAGGGTGAACGAAAGGTATCAAATGATGATGATAGTAGTGATGATGAACATGCTAGCAATGATGATAGTGATAGTGATGATGATGAATTTGAATCACCTTCATATGATGATCTTGTTAAATTACTAAATTAATACACTAAGATCATTAGAAAGACTAGAGCTAAGAATGAAAAACTTGAACTTGAGAATGACTCTCTTTTAGCTAAATATGATATAGCGGAAAATGCTAGTGTTGAGCTTAGAGAAGCAAATGATGCTATGTCATCCAAACTCAAGGAGCTCAAATCCTCTAAGGAGCTTAAAGAAAAATATGATAAACTTGAGAGGATACATAATGAGCTCATCACTAGCCACAATATGCTAAAAGAAGAATATAGAACTCTCAAGATCAATCATGTTACTCTTGTTATCTCTCAAGAATTTTTATCTAATGAGCCACATGATGCTACTAACCATGTTGTTAAGATTGATATAGCTACGTCATGTGATGATTTGATCATTGAGAGCATTAAGCAAAGTTCTAGTAGCAAAGGCAATCAAGTGGTTCAGTCCGATAACTATGATGAGTATACCAAGATCAAGAATGATAATGAAAAGCTCAAGAAAGATCTTGAAGAGCTAAGAACTCACAACACTATTGTGATAGAAACTTTTGATCATGATGGTGATTTGATTCTTGAGAATGAGAAGCTCAAAGAAGAGAACAAGAGATTCAAGGAAGAGAAAAATGATAATGCACTCAAGGAAAAGAACAAGAAGCTCAAGTTGGAGAAAGAACATCTCAAGATTGGATTGAGCAAGTTCACAAGAGCCAAGCATCTTCAAAGTGAGCTACTAATGAACACCGTTATGAAGATGGATAGAAGTGGAATTGGATATGTGGCAAATCAAGTGAAGAAGGCTTAAGCTCAACAACAACAACACAAATCAAAGCCAAAGCTCTTGATCATGATGGTGACGTGATTCTTGAGAATGAGAAGCTAAAAGAAGAAAACAAGAAACTCAAGAAAGAGAGAAACAATGTTGCACTCAAGGAAGATAAAAGTAGTGATGCACTCAAGGAAGAGAACAAGAAGCTCAAGTTAAAAAAAGAGCATTTTAAGATTGGATTGAGCAAGTTCACAAGAGGCAAACATCTTTAAAGTGGGCTCCTAATGAACATCGTCATGAAGATAGATAGAAGTGGCATTGGATATGTGACAAATGTAGAGAAGAAGAAGGCTCAAGCTGAACAACAACAATCAAAGCCAAAGCCAAAGCCAAAACCAAAGCCAAAGAGATGCTTTGAGTGTGGACAAGAAGGCCACTTTGCTCATGAGTGCCAAACTCCACCACCACAACCCTTGCCCAAGCATGCTAGACCCTTTGCCTTCAATGCTCATTACATGCTTAGAAAGGATTCTAGTGGAAAGATGAAAGTCATGTTCTTAGGACCTCCCAACAAGAATAGGCCTAAGAAGATTTATGTTGCAAAGTCACTTGTTGAGAAGGTGAAGGGCCCTCAACAAGTTTGGGTTCCTAAAGCTTGATCTCTTTTGTGTAGGTGAACTACAAGATCGGTGGAAGTCATTGGGTAATTGATAGTGGTTGCACACAACATATGACCGGTGATCCTCGTATGTTCACCTCACTAGATGAAGAAGTAGATGGACAAGAAAGAATCACATTTGGGGATAATTCAAAGGGCAAGGTCAAAGGATTAGGCAAAGTGGCAATATCAAATGATCATTCCATCTCTAATGTCCTATATGTTGCTTCATTGAGCTTCAACTTGCTATCCGTTGGACAATTGTGTGACCTTGGCTTCCAATGCTTGTTTACCGAGAAGGAAGTTGTTGTATCTAAGAAGGATGATGAACAAGTGATATTCAAAGGTTTTAGATACAACAACCTATATCTAGTGGACTTCACCTCTGAAGATGCTAACTTGAAGACTTGCCTATTCACTAAAACAACACTTGGGTGGCTATGGCATAGAAGACATGCTCATGTTGGGATAAGCTCACTCAAGAAGTTAATGAAGAATGATTTGGTAAGATGGTTGAAGGATGTCAAGTTTGAGAAGGACAAGCTTTGTAGTGCATGTCAAGCCGCAAGCAAGTTGCAAATACTCATCCAACCAAAGCTTTCATGTCAACCATAAGAGTGCTAGAACTCCTTCATATGGACTTATTTGGACCAACAACATACAAGAGTTTGGGAGGAAATCTTTATTGTCTTGTGATTGTTGATGACTATTCAAGGTATACATGGGTATTCTTCCTTCATGACAAATCCGAAGTTGCATCTTGCTTCAAGAAGTTTGCCAAGAGAGCACAAAATGGATTTGAAGTGAAACTCAAGAAGATTAGAAGTGACAATGGGAAAGAATTTAACAACACAAACATAGAAGCTTATTGTGATGAAGTTGGGATCAAGCATGAGGTCTCCGCAACTTATACTTCTCAACAAAATGGTGTAGTTGAGAGAAAGAACCGGACATTGATCACTCTTATAAGAACAATGTTAGATGAGTACAACACCCCTGAAGCTCTATGGGCGGAAGCTATCAACACCGCATGCTATGCATCCAACCGCCTATTCCTTCAAAAGTTTCTTGGCAAGACACCTTATGAGTTGCTCAATGGGAAGAAGCCGGACGTCTCATTCTTTAGGGTGTTTGGTTGCAAATGCTATATCTACAAGAAGCGGCAACACCTAGGGAAGTTTCAAAGACATTGTGATATTGGTTTTCTTGTTGGT
The DNA here is from genome assembly GCA_904845875.1 of Miscanthus lutarioriparius. NCBI lineage: Eukaryota > Viridiplantae > Streptophyta > Magnoliopsida > Poales > Poaceae > Miscanthus > Miscanthus lutarioriparius. The sequence continues at coordinate 17,781,375 of CAJGYO010000014.1, read as the reverse complement.
TACTCATCAAAATCCAAAGCATATAGAGTATTTAATTATATCACCGGCTTGGTCGAAGAAACATATGATGTGGAATTTGATGAATCTAACAGCTCCCAAGGAGCACATGAGAATCTTGATAATGTAGGTGATGAACCATTGAGGGAGGCCATGAAGAACATTTCGGTTGGAGACATCAAGCCCAAAGATGATGAAGATGATGTATAAGTCATTGATCCACCTTCTTCATCAAGTGTGCCACAAGATGGTGATAAAGATGGAAGAGTTGAAAATGAAGACACTCATGTCTCCCATGATCAAATGGTGGTACAAGCACAAGATGTTGATGCTCCACAACCTCCCCCTCAAGTGGTCAATAGAAGAAATACACCTCTACTACAAGATCATCCACAAGATCTCATCATAGGGAGTCCAGCAAAGGGTGTAATGACTCGCTCACAAAAACTTGCTTCATTTATTGCTCATCACTCTTTTGTCTCTTGCTTTGAGCCTACAAAGGTAGAAGAAGCTCTTCAAGATCCAGATTGAATCAATGCCATGCATGAAGAGTTGAACAACTTCACCCGCAATGAAGTTTAGACTCTTGAAGAGCGGCCAAAAGGTACAAGAGTCATTGGAACAAAGTGGGTGTTCCAAAACAAGCAAGATGATCAAGGCGTTGTTGTAAGGAACAAGGCAAGACTAGTTGCAAAGGGGTTCTCTCAAGTTGAAGGTTTGGATTTTGGAGAGACCTTTGCACCGGTTGCAAGATTAGAAGCCATCTATATCCTCCTTGCATATGCATCACATCATGAAATGAAACTTTATCAAATGGATGTGAAAAGTATATTTTTAAATGGCTTTATTAATGAACTAGTCTATGTTGATCAACCTCCCGGGTTTGAAGACTCTAGATATCCTAATCATGTTTATAGGTTGTTCAAAGCGTTATATGGGCTTAAGCAAGCCCCAAGAGCTTGGTATGAGCGCCTTCGGGACTTCCTCATTGAGAAGGGCTTCACCATTGGGAAGGTCGACACCACACTATTCACCAAGAAGCTTGATGGGCATATCTTCATTTGTTAAGTGTACGTTGATGATATCATCTTTGGATCATCAAATGAAGATTCTTACAAAGAGTTTGGTGAATTGATGTTGAAGGAGTTCGAGATGTCAATGATTGGAGAGCTTACATTCTTTCTTAGTTTTCAAATCAAGCAAATGAGAGAAGGGATTTTCATCTCTCAAGAGAAATATACAAATGATCTTCTCAAGAGATTCAAGATGGATGAATGTAAGCCAATCAAGACACCAATGCCAACTAATGGACATCTCGACCTTAATGAGGGAGGTAACACGGTTGATCAAACTCTCTACCGCTCTATGATTGGTAGCTTGTTATATTTAACCGCATCTAGGCCCGACATCATGTTTAGTGTGTGTATGTGTGCTAGATTTCAAGCTAGTTCTAAGAAAACTCATTTGATTGTCGTTAAAAGAATCCTTAGGTATCTTAAGCACATACCGAGCATTGGCCTTTGATATCCCAAAGGAGTTAGATTTGAATTAATTGGCTATTCTGATTTGGATTATGCCGGATGCAAAGTTGATAGGAAAAGCACATCCGGAGGGTGCCATTTGCTTGGTAGATCACTTGTGTCTTGGTCCTCCAAGAAACAAAATAGTGTAGCTTTGTCCACCGCCGAAGCGGAATACATTACCGTGGGGGCTTGTTGTGCACAAATACTTTACATGAAGCAAACTTTGCTAGACTATGGTGTAGTTCTAGAAAAAGTGCCTCTTTTATTTGACAATGAGAGTGCGGTAAAGCTTGCAAATAATCTGGTTCAACACTTTCGCACCAAGCACATAGATATCCGCCATCACTTTCTTAGAGATCATGTTGCTAAAAATGATATTTCACTAGAAGGTGTAAGGACCGAGGATCAATTGGCGGATATCTTTACTAAACCGCTAGATGAGGCTATATTTTGTCGGTTGAGGAATGAGCTCAATGTGCTTGATTTTAGTAACTTCACTAGAAAATGAGCTTGTGTTGTCCCTTGCATTGCACTGTAATATACAACATGTTTACTTTATGGTAATACACTTAGGGCTTGTCTAACATGGTTAAGGTAACCGCCGAAAAGCGTGTGAAGAAGCTTAACCTTGGATCAAACTTGACAAGCAACTAGAATTACTTTCAAGTATTACATTGCATATGCATATATGTTGTTTTGTCGTTTCTCTTCAATTACCCTTTTATTGCCTATTTTTTTAAAAGAATTATAGCCAAAGGCAAAATACTTTAAATTTTTTTGAGGGTTTGAGAGAGGTCACTCACATCAGTCCCAATTAGTGTTTAATTAGATCTTATTGGAGTTGGGACTTGATTGGGAACTGGCAGCGCAAAGGAACTTTGAAGATTTGCTGGAAAAGAGTGACTGGACGCTACACCGGACTCTGAAGTACAGCGTTCGGTCAGTTCACAGGAGGTGAACTGTTGCTACGAAGGAGTGATCGGACACTGAAATAGTTCTTCCCATGCATCTGTTTAGATGACGTTCCTGCGTCCGGTCAAGTGAAGAAGAAGATCTAAGGATCGATCGAACTCTGGCTGCGTCCAGTCAGTGGTGATCAGAAGCGTCCGGTCGTGACTTGGGAGGTTTTGGACCTCTCTGTTGTCGACCGGACTCTGGGTGGCAGCGTCCGGTCAATAGTAAACGTGTGGGCTCTGGATTCTTCTTTGTTTCCTTTTCTTTCACGGGTGGGCCACCATATAACCGTACCACGGTCTGACCTAATCTCCACCAATGCCCACACCTGCGCTGACATCACCGCCGTGCCTCCACCGCTCATCCGCGCCACGCTCCTGAGCCCTAGCCACCGCCTACCGCGCCGCACTGTGCCTCCTCACGCCGCGCCACCACCGCATCATGCCACCGCACCCCGCGACACCGTGCCCACACTGAAGCAGCACCACCGCGATACCTGCCGTAGCTCGCCCACGCCGTGCCCTAGCACCGCCGTGCTCGCGCCCTCTACTTGCGATGCCTCCCCATGCCATCGTGCCCACTGCAGCAGCGCCACCTGACCATGCCTGAGTCGCCGTCGTGATCCATCGACGTGCCAGCAACCAGCCCCAATCGACGCCCTCGTGTTCCGTTCCTCTGCACTTCGGATCGCCGGTTCATCAGGTAGCAAGCCATCATCTCTAATTTCGTACCTATTGCTTGCTTCTTAGGGTTTCGTATCTCTAGATGTATATTGAAATTATTCAAATATCCAATCTATTCTATCGTGCAGCGAGTTGGTGTCTTTGAGGTCACTTTGGCAGTTGTCAATTAACTTGGGGCCAAGCCCACGAGTACGGATCGAGGCCAAGCCACGGGAGTGTCAGTGATAGTTGTTTCTTGTCTGAGGCAGCAGTTCATTCTAGATGGCACATGTCAAGAATGCCGGAGGTGGTCCCAGTGATGAGGATCCGAGGCCCCCGCCTCGCCTGCCTTCTGAGGTGAAAGGCAAGGCAACAAAGAAGCTTGTGACAAAGAAGAGGAAGTATGCAGATGCTGATACAGAGAGAGTAGCAGCAGTTGTAGCCGCCATAGAGCGTGCAGAGAGAGGAGTGCTCGGAGTGGTGTTGTCGTTGCAGATCAGCTTTCACCAGCACAAAGGGCCACCGTTGAGCAGGTTGAGCGTCGTCATGGTAGTCCAGCTGGTATAGCCATGCTTGGAGGATGGTGTGTCGCTATAGATGAGAGTCAGCCTTAGGGGGAGCCACAACAGCAGGCACAACCAGTAGAGTAGACAGAGTAGACTGAGCAGGCAGAGCAGATCAAGGAGACAGAGCCGGCTTCTCAGCCATAGTTACGCTGCTCTAGTCGTACCCATACTCAGGTGTCACCGAGGCTTAAGACACAACGGAGGGGTTCTCATCCGCCTCCTAGACCATAGGGTCCGCCTCCAGTGACTCATTTGGAATTGAGGGCCGCCACGGCCAAGCAGGTGCGGCAGCTCAGATATGTGTAGTTCGAGGAGTGGTTCCCGCCTAGGAGGGATGAGCGCGCTTTAGAGGGATTCTATACACCACTATAGGAGGATTTCTATAATGCATATCTTAACAGTGGGGTTGTTTGTTTGCTCCATTGAGTCCATTGTAGCAGCAGCAGGAGAGCAGATTCGCCCTTACCTATCCTATCTACTAGGGCTGACAGACTTACTTGGACGGATAGGCAGATATGTACCATCATGGGTCCGTGAGTTCTACGCTACACTTTGGATTGACCTAGGGCACAGATTCATTCACTTTGCATTCAGAGGCCCTGACTACAGGCTGATGAGCTTTAGGGTCAGAGAGATTCTTAGGCTTCAGGAGCAACCCGTCCGGCTACATGAGGTTTGCTATGGTCAGACAGCGCCTCCCAGACACCCTCACGGTGGTCTTGTGCCTCCTACAGATTTGGTCCGCTATTGCTTCATAGAGCCTTTCGGTGAGGGATCGAGCAGGACACCCAGAGACCTCACTCCTATAGCTAGACTGCTTGATGCTATCATGAGGAGGACCCTGCTTCCTAGGATGGGGTATCGTGAGGGATTGACTCGCATTCAGTTGTGGCTACTAAACTCTCTGATGCAGCAGACTGTGTTTGATATTTGGGATCTCATACTATCAGAGATGGAGGATAGTCTTGCAGAGGGGTTCTTAGGTCATCGTTAGCTGCCTTATGCTCATTGGATTACATTTCTGATTCACAGGACAGTTACAGTGAGGCCTCCTAAGATGTTGGTAGAGTATTCTGGTGCTACTACAGAGTTTCCAGCTTATAACATGACTTAGATGCTCCGTCACAGTAGGCCGAGGACTCCTAGCCAGCCGCGTCGTCGCCCAAAGGTGCCAGAGACTACAGCCCAGCAGGATGAGATCATTAGGGGCGTAGCAGCTACAAAGGAGAAGCAGCTAGATGCTCAGCAGGAGGGTATGGACGAGACCGACCCCAGCGATAGTTCAGATGATGACTACCAGGCTATCCCTCAGATGCCTCCTTGATGACATGACAGTGTGGCCGGTGGCTCTAGTTCAGCTCCACCATAGCCACCACAGACAGACCCCGCTCTACTTGCTATACTTGAGCGGATGAGGCAGGATCAGTCTCACCAGGCCTAGGAGACCGCAGCTGCACTTGCATAGGTTCAGGCCAGACAGGACGAGTTCCAATGACAGCTGCATGCTATCCAGCAGCAGCAGCAGCTCCTCATTTAGCAGCAGTTACTTGGATTTATGCAGCATGTTGTGACTGCTATTGGGGCTCCACCGCCATAGCTTATACCCCAGATCGGCCAGCCTACCACCACTTCTATGACTCCAGCTTTACAGCCTAATGGGCTTCAGAGTCAGGGACAGCCAGCTATGTAGTTCGCTTCACCTACAGAGCAGGTGTCTCAGTGGTTTGCGTCACCAGTGCCAGCCCAGGGTACTTCCTTTACACATCTACATATGGGCTTCACACTGGCTCAGAGTTCGTCGTTGCTTGTGACAGACACCCCAGTTTCCAGGAGTCTTGGTGTTACATTTAGCGAGTTGACAGGGCAGCCTACACCGCCAGAGCTACGTGCCCCTGGACCTTCCACCATTGCTCCAGTCACTGGGACTACGGAGATGCTCCCTTCATCAGTTGCATCATCAGAGCCACCTACTTCAGTGATACCTACAGAGTCACATGCAGCACCAGTCCCACAGCAGACCCAGACCACTTTAGCGTCACTTCCAGCGACAGAGGGTCATACTGTTCAGAGCTCATGATCACATGATAATGCTACCTAGTTTCAGATCGCTCATCGCACCTCAGCGTCCGACTCGTCTGCTCCAGCCCCGTCGATCGACCCTTAGTTTTTGGTGTTTGACGACAAAGGGGGAGAGGGATTGAGTATGATAGACTTAGGGGGAGCGATATATCTAGGGGGAGCTTATTTATTACGTTAAGTTTTTATGTGTGAGATACATTATTATGCATTCATGTTTACTTTCATGCATTGAACTACATACATGTGATCGTGATATTAATGTGACATGTGATATTTATGTGATATGTGACATGTGTGCTCTCTACTTTGATCTTTATATATGTCATGTCACTTCATTATGCTCATTTGGTTTGCTTCCGCGTTTTTACTCCGATGCAAATGAGCTTTATTTCTAGTACTCATGCTTACTTCATATCTATTAAGTACACCATGTTGGCTTAGGTCATATAAGCTTGCCTAACCCTTTTGTTCTTATTGTCAAAAGCTTATATGAACCAAGCATGTTGAAAACCTCATCTCTTTTACATACTCGAAGTGGTATTGTCATCAATCACCAAAAAGGGGGAGATTGAAAAGCATCTAGGCCCCTAGTTGGGTTTCGGTGATTAATGACAATACGTGATTACTATGCCTAACGTGTGTTTTGCAGAGACAATTAAGTTAGGTCATGGTAATGGCAATTGATTGGGCAATCATGGTTGTCATGCCCCTACGATGGAAATCGTTTCGGTTTTCAAAGGATGGACGACAAGATTAATGATGGACTAGTTCTAAGTGTCGTTTGGTGTTGAAGAGACACTTAGAGTAGTTTAGGACTTTGTTTTCCCTTTGGCCATACTATTAAGGGGGTATGGACTAGTAGCTTGACCTAGGTGAGTCTAGTGGGTTAGGTGTGGTGCACACTTGTCAAATCTAGCATTAGGTAGCTCCTAAGTAGCCCTAAGATCAATTGGAGCAAACTTTATTCACATATGATTTCGAGCTGGAAGTGAATGGAGGGTCAAATGTTGACCAGACGCTGGTCCCGGTGTGATCGGATGCTAGCAGTAGAGTCTGGTCAGTTCATTTGATCAAAGTGAACCATCTAGTTGTGACCGGATGCTGAGTGAAATATGACCGGACGATGGGTGCCAGAGTCTGGTCGACTCCAGATAGGTTCCAGAGAGGGAGAATCCTGATCGGACGTGTCTGGTCAGTGCTGACCGGACGCTGGTCAGGTTCCGGTTACTGATCGGACGCTGAGAGGCAAAGTGACCGGACGCTGGGTGCCAGAGTCCGGTCAATATCAATAATGTTCTAGAACATGGTTTTCGTGACCAGACGTAGGTCACAGTCCGATCACCACTTAACGGCTCATTGGCGGGTATAATTGACCAGAGCGTCCGGTCACCTTGACTGGAGCGTCCGGTCACCCCGCAGAATGGTGTTTTAGCTTTGTAACGGTTCATTTTGAATGAGGGGGTTAAATATTTCCTCTATTCATTCAAAGGATTACTTTTGCTCATTTCAACAGCTGAGAAACGCCCTTGAGAGTGCCAAAAAGAGCAAGGTTCTAGTGAGGTGATTGAGATTTGAGAATTCAAGATTAAGGCCTCATTAGTGAAAGCAAGAGTAGCAAAGTGTGCATCCACCTTTCTCATTAGGCTTGTCGTGGTCAAGTGAGAGTTTGTGCCTATTACTCTTGGTGATCGCCATCACCTAGACGGCTTGGTGGTGATTGGGAGTTTGGTGATCATCCGACGGAGCTTGTGGATGACCCAACTCAAGTTGTGAGCGGTTGTGGGTGATTCATCGCGACGGAGTGTCGAAGAATCAACCCATAGAGAGCACTTGATCCTTGTGTGGATCAAGGGGGAGCTACACCCTTGCATGGGTGCTCCAATGAGGACTAGTGGGGAGTGGTGACTCTTCGATACCTCGGCAAAACATCGCTGTGATCCTCCTTCTATCTTTACTTTGAGCATTTACTTTGAGCAATTCAATTCTTGTCTTTACATTCATAGAATTGCCATGCTAGAGTAGGATTGGAACTTAGGTTGCTAAACTTTTGTGCGGTAGAACATTAGAAACACATTCTAGGCACAAGGGGTGAAGTGGGCTAAGTGTAGGGTTTAATTATTGCAAAGAATTTTAGAATTAGCCCAATTCACCCCCCCCCTCTTGGGCATCTTGATCCGTTCAGACTCTAAGTCCAAGCTCCTAGCTATAGATGGTGCCCCAGTCGATGACCCCTCTTAGTACTGTAGCCTCATTAGGGCGCTACAATACCTTACTCTTACCCACCCCAACCTAGCCTATGCAGTCCAGTAGGTTAGCCTCTTCATGCATGATCCTTGGGAGCCACACACCTTGCCCTTGTCAAACACATTCTCCGCTATGTCAAGGGAACTCTTTCTATTGGTCTACACATTGCACTAGTCCTATCCAGCCTCTCATGGCATATTCAGATGCAAACTGGGCAGGGTGCCTTGACTCCTGCCGCTCCACGTTAGGCTATGCATCTACCTCAGCTACAACTTGGTGTCTTGGTTGGCCAAACATCAGACCGGTGTCTTTCGCTCCAGTGTTGAAGTGGAGTACCATGGCATCACCTAGGCCATCGTTGAGTGTTGTTGGTTGCACCAACTTCTTTAGGATCTCCATCTACCGCTACCCTCTGCCATGGTTGTCTTCGGTGACAATGTCAGTGCTATATACATGATAGCTAACCCCATTCATCACCGCCGAGACAAGCACATTGTGATCGATATTCTTTTCATCCATGAGAAGGTCACGGTTGGTGAAGTTTGTGTTCTACATGTGTTGTACTCACATTAGTTTGTGGATATCATGACTAAGGGTCTGCCTGTATAGTTATTTACTGATGTTCAGTCCAGTCTATGCATCCATGGACCTCCCACTACGACTGTGGGGTGGAGGTGTTAGATATGTATATATCTAGGGGTCTAAATGTAGTTGTATTAAAGTCCTTAGTGACTATATATATATATATGAAAGCCACCCAACCCAAGGGGTGTGAAGTGTTCTGCTATTCTCTACATAGATAAATCTCTCTTTCTCTCTGAAAAAACTAAAATCAAAACTACATATGTCCATGTCACCACAAATTAAACCATGCTTCTAACTTCTAAACAACTTGTTGTTAGTTCAATAGTGACTACAGCTCCAGGGTACATAAAATTCAAGATAAGAACAGTGCTAAGAAGATTCTCCTTATAGTTGGGGTTCATTGGGTCCTGAAAAACTCTAACCTTATCGGACTCAAAGAGGTCTTTTATGAACAATAGAGCTTGGGCGGTTTTCTAGCTTTCAGTTCCAATATGTCTGGTTTCCATATAATAGATTACTACAAAACAACAAACAAATATATTATCATTGAATCACAACTATTCATAAAAGATAGTTCAATAGAATAGGTATCACATGCATAAAAGACAATCACAACTGTTTAATGGATCACAACATCACATGTACCCAAGTTGCATAACTTCACCAGCTCTGACCTTGATCTTTGGCACCTGAATATGTCATCAGCAGTCACCTGCATTTTATTACTGGGGAGAGCAGAATTTACCACAATGGTTGTACTTCTATCATACCAAATGCAGAAGGTTGACACTGAGGCACAAACCCATATAGAAGTAGTATGGCTGTAGGAACATGAGCTTTGAAGATACCGAAAGAATCTTTTTACAGTGTTCTGGATATCTTTATACAACTTGTAAATGTTTACCACTGGCTTTGGCTAAATTGCTATCTCTTTTGGCTGAGGAGTTTAAGTATATGGGTGTGGGTGTGGTACTAGCTATCTACGCTTCTGAGACCTAAGCATTTCCCAAATCTTTTTCAATAGGGGCATTGAACGAGTTTGTTCTGATGGAATTTTCTTCACAAAACTAGAACAAGAAAAACAAACCATCACATACTCATCAAAAGCACTAGAACAGAAACAATAGAATTTCAAAATGGTAAACAACATCAGTAACTTAGTACCAATCTGACTCAGAGCCAGTAATCTTGAGTGGGAAATCTGCACTAGCCACGTGACAGAGACTAGACACAAGGCCTTCTCCATGGGCCACCACGATCGAAATGGGCCTAGAACCCTGGTGCAAGCAGCTTGGATGGCGCCACCAAGCGGTCGATCCCCTCATCCAGATGCAGTGCAGGCCCCCTCCTCCCCCTCCATCCCTCCACCGTGGCCAAGGCCTCTAAATCATCCTCCAGCTCCACGGCCGAAGAGCAGCAGGGTGCACAACGACATTGTTGATTTGTGTCCATGGATCTAGAACCCATTGATCTCGCCAAACCTATGCTCCTCCGCTATGAAGGAGGTAGGACTTGAGGAGTACCCCATGTGATGCCAAGCCCTGATTCTCCACCACTCCGTTGAACGTATCCTTGAGCATGTCGAGAAGGCTCCCCTCCTCCCCCACCATCGTGACGACTGCATCCACCCCATCCTCTTCCGGCGCACGTGACAAAGTGAATTGAGTGGAGAGAGAGAGAGGGAGCTAAAGATAAGGTCCATATTGATGGGGCTGTTACATTCAAGCTAGATGTGGTACAAGTTAAGCATGTTTACTTACAAGTTAAATTCTCTTATAATCCGAAGTCTAAGAGCATTTTTACCTGATCTCTTATAATCTCAATGATCCTTTAAATAAGAAATATATCAGCTGCAGCAGATCTCCTATCACATCTCATATCCCTATATTCTATAGAAGATCTCCTAAATCCACCACCATCTCTCCTAAATAAAGGGGAGCATCTCCTTCTAGTAAATCAGGATGAAGTTTTCGCAATATGCTAGAGCAAAGGTCTCTTATATCCTAAAGTTACTTTTGAGAGATCTCCTATAACTAATTATAGAGAAGAAATAGGAAATCTAGTGAAGATGCTCCAAGGGAGGAGTTTTTCATAGGGAAATGCTATTTATCATATGCTTGATTTATCCGTTCTTGTCGGAGGACGTTCAAGGAGCACACCGGATTCCCAAACCCCTAATCTAGGGGGTTCGCAGGTCATGAGCAGAGGAGGTTGCTCAACATCTTTCAAAATCTCAGATGCCTATAGTTTAGGATATGTGTTTTTAGAAGTACTAGGTATGTGTCCATACGTTGCCACGAGCAAAATAAATGTAAAACCCTACATTGAATTCAATATGCACTAAGCATTGAACCCGAACTATAGAGCAGACCAATATGCCGTGCCCATGCTCGGTTGTAATGCTTAAATGCCTCTCTTTACCACTGAGCCAAATAGAACCATGATATTAAGCTGCTAAAATTCTAAAATTTATCTAGACTCAAATAAAGAACCTATGCTCACCACATGATTGAGTATCTCACGCTTCAAAAACTGAATGACGCCATTTCCCAAGAAAGAGATCAAGGTAGAGAGAGATATGTTTGTTTTTGTCTCACTGCAGGAGAGAGAGAGATTGATTGATTGATTGATTATTGACTTCGGTAACAAAGGTGACATCCAAAATGGAAAGGGTTTCCTGAAATTATCTTCCAAGCCACGTTTCAACCAATTTCACATATACCTCTAAGGCTGTAATGCAACTCACGGTGATTCTAGTGAGGAGATGGTGAAGCAGATGGCTTGCCAGTACCAATGGAAAGAAAACTCATCGAAACCCTGTAGTAAGATGGGAAAAAACACTGAATCTGTGAGCTTGATGCAATTAAGATAAAGTTGGTCTAGTCACAGTAAACCTAAAGTCTACAAATATCTCAAATAGTGAAATGAACTGTGTACACATATACTATGCAATTCCCGAGGACTGGAGTTTTTAATCGCATTGACAACAAAATGGATTAATTCATGGGTTGATTAGATTTGTGGCATTATAATTCTACCATTTTTTAAGCACACCATTACTATTCAAGAAACTATGTCACTGCCACTACAATTCTACATATGTCTGAGATACGCCATTTTATACATCCGGAGACGATTTGGGCCCACTGGCAGACGTACGGAGGGCACTGTATATCTGTATGGACAAGATTGCCCCCGTCCTCTTCTCTCTCACACTCACTGACACATGGGGGCCCACTCGTTAGTCTTGTTCCCCACAACCTCCCTTCCTCTCTCTCTTCTCCATCTCCGGAGCCAAGCGAGCAAGTTCGAGCACGGGAGGGCAGACGCGCCGAGCCAGCCGCTCCGACACTAAACAAGAACGTGGGTGGGGTGGCCTGGCCATGCGCCGCCGGCTGTGCACGCGGGCGGGCGACCGCGTCGAGCAAGCCGCGCCGCCGCTGGCCGAGCACGCGGGCGGGCGACCGCGTCGAGCCAGCCGCGCTGCCGCCGGGCGAGCACGCGGGCGAGCGATAGCGTCGAGCGAGCCGCGCCGCCGCCGGGCGAGCGCGTAGGTGGGCGTCCACGACAAGCCAGCCGCACCGCCGCTGGCTGAGCATGCGGGCAGGCGTCCACGACGAGCCAGACACGCCGCCGCTGGCGAGCGCGCGGGCGGGCTGCGAAGGGGGGAGCTAGGCGCGGTGCTCAGCCGAGCGAAGGAGCTCCGACCAGCCGGACCGGGGTAGGTGGCCAGTGGAGCTGTGTGCTGTGCCCACAGCGGTGATGCGTTGGCCTGGCCTGCGCGGGGTGAGCGGGATGCAGGTCTAGAGTGGGGTTGCATGCTGGAGTTGCCGCGGCCGAGGAAGGAGGAAGAGAATGCCGACGGGTGGCACCTGTAATGGCGGTCGCGTCATTGGAGAAGCAGAGAGAGAGAAAGAGTTGCGTTGCATCTTGGATGGGAGAGGGATGACAAGTGGGCCCGATGCGTCATAGAGTAAATAGAGGGAGATTAGCAGGGGCAAAAGCATCCATACGAAAATACGTTGGCCTTAAGACGTCTGAAAGTGGACCCAATACGTCTTCAGGTGTACATAATGGCGTATTTCAAAGTAGGCAACAATTGTAATGGCAGTGACATAGTTTCTTGAATAGTAATGGTGTGCTTCAAAAATGGTAGAATTATAATGGCACAAATCCAATTAACCCTTGGCACAAATCCAATTAACCCTTAATTCAACACAACCCCCCCCCTCTAGATGCTCCTGCTTACCTGCATGTATTATTCACAATCCAGTATTCATTGAAGCGATCATTAAACTAAAATATCAAGTCACCTACTTTTTCCAAACATTTTTTCTAATGAAGAGCATGTATCATTACAAAAATATCCATTGAGTACGGACAGATGCACTTTAATTTGGAAAACAAACAAATGAAAAACCCAGAATTCAAAGTAGACATAATGCTATAACTGTGAGATCTGTGACAAAAGTGCTCTCTTGCTGGACACCCTACTATCAATGCTAAGCGATACATTCAGTAGCCAGCAACCTACTATGCTCTCTTGTTGTATACCCTCTCTGTGCAAGAAGCACAGAAAACATAGGACAGGTAGGAGGTGATGGCAATGCTTTGGAAGAGTACTGAAGACCAATAGTCTCTCTGGCCCAAAATAAGAGATGTTATAGGAGGGGGCACAACTACCAATGTTCATGGCAAATGACCTCAATGCCCCTAGAAATCATAACACACCACCATCAACGGCCTCTGCACCTAGACGCATCTCGTCGACGCACGTGCCGCGCTTGCCCCGCCGACTCCCTGTGCCCTAGAGAGCACTCCTCCTCACCGGTGCATGGGCCTCTCTCGGTGCGGCAACATCTCCAGCCCCTATCCATGGACGTCCTCGCTGGCGAAGAGGAAGAACCCAGCGGAGAAGGAGAGAGGGCCGCTGTCGACATAATATCGTCGGCAATCCTCCAAGGGGTATCCCACGAAGGTAGATTGATCGGCAGAGGAGCGCGTGATCAAGAACAAGAAGGCAATAGAGACACATGAGTTATACAGGTTCAGGCCGTCAGTATGACGTAATACATTACTCCCGTGGTCTGTTGGTTTGTATTAGCTATCGTATGATATGCCGTTATTTTGGAGGGGGTCATTGCCCACCTTATATAGTCCGGAGGGCAGGGTTACAAGTCGGTTAGATCTAAGAGATAACCGGAAAGTAATAACAGATTACAAGAATCATGGGATCAAACGTATCCTAACAGATCTCGTAGCATCTTCAGGATATCTTCTCCATGTCTTGCGGAAGGCGCCGAGCAGAATCGTGCATCGCAAGGCTTCATCTTGTGGGCTGGGGCGCCCCTAGGGGCGCAGCCCATGTGGTCTGCCGTGGGTATCCGGGGTCGTACCCCCCACAGCTAGTCCCCGAGCACCTTATACCTGTTATGCAAAGCCGTCTTGAGGTTTGTCCGAGCAGGTGCGAACCAAAGCCGAGCAGTCCAACTCATGGTCCGACCACCGTGATGAGTCACCGAGCAGTTGTGAGCAGTTGCTGAGCAGCGTGCACCAACACCGAGGAGCGTGAACCGCAGCCGAGTAACATGTCCCAAGTATGGCTTGCCATAAGGGTGTAAGGAGCTCAAGTCCATAATTGAAAATTTCTTCGTAGTGGACCAAGTGTGCCCACTTAGAGTCCGACCACGAGGAAAGGAGATGATCTTCTTCAGCTTCAAGAGACACGAAGTCTCCTAGAAAAAGCAAGCACACTCACCGTGAGGTGAAGTGTGCCCACTTAGTCCCCGAGCCTGACAGTAGATGACGAAGTCATGTGGTGCCAGGGTCCAAAGTAAAAATAAGAGAAAATCAGCCGAGTAGGCAACCAGTCCCCGGGCGTAGCACCAAACGAGATAGAGCATATTCACCGCAAGGTGAAGTGTGCCCACTTAGTCCCCAAGCCTGACAGTAGGTGACGTTGTCATGTGATCCCCAAGTTACAAGTGGAGATATCGGAGTAATCAAACCGTGGAGAAAAAACTAGAGTAATGGATGTGCAGTAACTGCCATTAAACCTCAACAAATGGTGGAGAAATCGGCGAATATTCGGCAGATAGCCACTGGCGGTGGCAAAAAATGAGCGACGTGGGCTGCAGTTGCATAGAAGCCTAGATAACGGCCCATATGCCGAGTCGGAGAAATCAGAGCGGCGCAGATCGCAGGAACGGTTTCCCAAAACCCCTCGGCCGTGACACATTTGATGAAGTGCTTTATAACTGCGCCGCCGCACCCCACGCCCCCCACCTTTGCCATTCCACCATATCATCTTCCTTCTCAACTCTTGCGCTTCCCAATCTGCATCGATGCGCGCATTCACCTCCAATCTCAAACCAGATCTAAGAGAATGGCACCGAGGAAGGGAGCAACGAAGCCGAGGAAAGAGGCCGCCGGAGCTAGCCGTGATGAGGAATGGGTGTCGTCGAAGATGGGGGAGGCAGAGCTCAACAGAATGGTGGCAGCGGGCATTCTTCCAGACCGCGTCACCGCCGGATGGCGGCCAGCCCACGGTGAGCCCTTCCCGACACCTCACACTGATGAAGCTATAGTATTTGAGGATTATTTCTGGCGAGGATTGGGGTTTCCTGTTCACCCCTTCCTGAGGGATTTGCTGGAGTTTTGGGCGATTAGCCTGTGCAATCTACACCCAAACACCATACTGCACGTCTCGGTCTTTATCCATTTCTGTGAGGCGTTTCTAGGGATTCTGCCACATTTCAATCTCTTCAGACACCTTTTCTGTTTGAAGAAGAAAGGCGGTAGTGGTTCCAAAGTGGTCGGTGGTGTATACCTACAGCTCAGGGATGGGATGACCAGCAAGTACATCAATGTACCGCTAAACACTTCTCTGAAAGGTTGGAACGCCAGGTGGTTCTACATCAAGCAGAGTCATCCGGTGATACGGTGCGACGTCCACCACATCCCGGAGAGCCAAAGTAGCTGGTCGGAGAGACCAAACAGCGTTGACATGGAGCAAGTGAAGGAACTCATCGATTTGATTAAAGGCATGGAGATTAGAGGAGAACTGGTGGCGGCAAGCTTCATAGTGCGCCGCATCCATCCCTACAAAGAGAGGGCTCACCCGGGCTTTGACTACACGGGTGATGACGACGGCACCCAGGAGATGCCAGACCGTCTGATGAAGAAAGAAGTAATAGCTCGGGCCACAGAGCTATTCACCTCCAACACCTCATTCAGCTGGCCAAAGCAAACGAAGGCCTTCAACTGTATGATCCCGTGTCCTCAGGTAACCATCTCAATTTACTTTGCTCATATTGCCTGACGGTTACCGAATAGGAAACTGACTCACTCGTTCAGAGATCCACTTGCAGGATAGGGCGGTGTACTTTTCGAGCGTGCCAAGAGCCAACTGGCTACCGGCGGTCGATGCCCGACCACCACCTCAACCTGAAGAAAGTTCCGTCGGCATTTCTTCGGAGTCCGGAGGTGTTGACGTTGATCAGGTGGAGAGCCATCCCCCGGCATCGAAGAAAGTCCGGGGAAAGAGGCCAGTGGCAGACGAGCCAGCCCAGAAGAAGAGGAAAAATGGCGGCTGCCGCTCCCCACATACTGGGTAGCATCTCACTCGGTGGTGACCAGACCACTCGAACGCAAAGAACCGCGGTGATCGAGTGGTCGGACGACGACGAAGTTGCAGTGTTCCCTCTACCGAGGATGAGGGAGCCTGCGCGCAGCACACGCGCGCGTGAACAATCAAGGGTGGGTGAGGAAGTCCCCGAGCAGTAAGTGAGGGAAGCTCCCGCGCAAAAGACATCGGGAGTCCCAACGGGGCGACCGACGGAAGTCCCCGAGCAACAAACGGAGGCAAACACGGAGCAACAGGCGGAGAAGGCCCCAGAGCGGCAGGCAGAATAGACGTCGACCGAGGGGGAGCCGAGACCTCCCCCGTAGATCATGGGAGTCGACTCCACAACTACACCTGGGGGCTCGGGCAGGCATCGCTGGTTCAAAAAGCTGAACCGACAAACCAAACCATAAGCATCCTTGTCTTGAAGTTATATTGCTGTAGTTTTTAACTTTTGTGGTGACTAACGAACTGTTTTGATGCAGTGCAAGCCAAACGACGGATCTAACCTTGCCTGGCCAGTCTGAACAGCAGCCGAAGCAGCACGCGGGGGAGCCGGTCGCTGCTGTGAGCGGACTTGTCGGTGGGGAACAGTTAACGTCAACGGCGAATGAGTCGGCAACAGCCCCCGAGGCGTCAGAGGTCATGGTCGGACCCGCCATCCGACCACCAAGGCCCTCGGTAGTGCCCCCAGCTTCATTAGAAGATGACGAGGTGGAGGAGATCGAGCGTGAAGAACCTCGAGCTCAATCTATCCGAATCCTCCGTAAACGCGGCGATGATATAGTAATTGTCGAGGAGGAGGACACCACCAAGGAGTTCAGAAGACTAGAGACCTCCCTTACTGGGGTGATGAAGCAAATCAAGGTTAGTGCTTCGTCTGGAAAGGTCCTGGTTGGTGTTCGAAATTGGATAACGACGCTGTCACTGTGCCTTTGCAGGAGATAACTCGGGTTGCCGAGCAGCGCCGCCAGCTGATAAAGCGAATGGAGACCTTTGCTGAGGAGAACGAAAAACTCAAAGAGGCAATGAACCTCTCAAAGAGAAATATCCAGAGGGCCCGACGTGAACGAGACCTTGCAGAGTCCAACGCATGGGACCTGGAATACCAGAAAGGGGTCCTGAACGAAAAGCAGCCTGCTATGTCCGAGCAGGTGCGGAGCCAGTCCGAGCAACTGGCCGTTGTCTCCGGCCAACTGAAGAGTACCTCCGAGCAGCTAAAGGAGTCCGAACCGCTTAAGAGTGGATCCGAGCAGAAAGCAGGTTCGGTATATCGACGATTGTACTTTTGAATTGCTAAACAGCCACATTTTCGTTGATAACTGTTACGCTTGTAGAGCAAGACACCGAGCTCAGCCAACTGCGCCAGGCCGTCGATCAACTTCGCCAGGAGAAGGCGAAGGAAACAGAGCGGGTAGACAAACTGGCTGAAGAACTGAAAGGTGAATTCCTCCTGGTCGGAATTACTGTTGAAGTAGCTTCCTTGTATGACGGAACATTGTAACGCTTGCATGCTATCGTCTTAAAGCCAAGGCACAGTTTGACGTGCTAATGCAGGAGGCCCAGGGCCAAAAGGAGAACTTCGCCGCTATAGTCGCCGCAATTAAGCCGGTGCTTGACTACGTCGACCTAGAACCGACCACTCAGCCCGACGATAGGCAGCAACGTCCAGACACCGTCATCTAGAGGTGCAAGGCAGCGTGGGGGAATTTCAAGATCTTCAATCGTGACGCCATTATGTCCGTCGCTACTCATGTCCTCGCGGTTGTTCGGTCCCATTACCCAACCATCGACCTTCAGTCGATAGGGAGTGGGTTTCTCGAAGGACTGAGCGATGTGGAGACCCAACAACTGGAGGATGAGGTGGAGGACATGGCGAAGACACTGGCCGGCGATATAGATCTGTTCGGTGAGACGGACAGTAACGGTGGAGCTCAGTAATCTGCTCAGAGATTATTATCTGTAATATCTGACGATGTAGTTAGAACGCGCGAAGACGCAAAAAACAATCATACATCGAAAGAAAGTTACAAGGTGCATGTATATGCAGTTTGCTTGT
This sequence comes from Miscanthus lutarioriparius, assembly GCA_904845875.1. Classification (NCBI taxonomy): domain Eukaryota; kingdom Viridiplantae; phylum Streptophyta; class Magnoliopsida; order Poales; family Poaceae; genus Miscanthus; species Miscanthus lutarioriparius. The sequence goes on along the minus strand of CAJGYO010000014.1, from coordinate 17,763,082 downwards.
ATTTCGTCAAATAGATCCTCATAGTTTTAACCATAACGCGATTATGCGTAGTATAAGTAGTGTCCAAGCAGTTAGTTCGTTACTGAACTCTTTTGGCCTTAGCTAGCTCATAGTCCATAACACCGAGCGTGGAGCCCATGCACATGTAGGAGGAAAAAGCGTTACCAAGGAACCGTAGCCGACCACCCGTAACGCAGAGCACGGAGCCCGTGGCACGTGTAGGGATGGATCGGAGACTGGGTCTTCTCCAAAGAGAAAAGAACGGAACGCGTGCTGCTGGGCGGTTGTTGAAATAACTTGGAGATATACGAAGGATTAGTTGCACCCGAGCAGTCAGTTCTCTACCGTACCCCTGACCTTGGCTAGCCCATAGTCCATAACGCCGAACGCGGAGCCCATGCATGTGTAGGAGGAATAGGCATTACCGAGGAACCATAGCCGACCACCCTTAACACAGAGCGTGGAGCCCGTGGCACGTGAAGGGAGAGATCAGAGACTGGGTCTTCTCCACAAGGCACGGACCAAGACGTAAGCTGCTCGGCTATCGACAAAAACATCTTGGAGGATTGGAGAAATGTGTTCGGTGATTTGCAGAAACTCATTTGGCGAAAATCTTTGGAGATTTGAAGTAGAAAGTTCGGCGACTAGGAGAAAACGTGCGGCGTAAAACGTTGGCGATTTGGAGGAAACGTGTTCGGCGACTTGGAGAAAACGTATTCGGCGATGTTCGGCGAAAATGTTTCGGCGATTTGGAGAAATCGTTCGGCGATAACTTTGGAGATTTGGAGAAACTTATTCGGCGAAATCTGTGTCGGCGATTCGGAGAGCTTTAGTCGGCGAAATCATGGTTGGCGATTTTCGTATTGGAGATCGTTATGGAGTATCGTAGTGCTCAGCGACCGTATGCAGAGGTTAAAATGTAATGGCGAAAAAATGGAGACAAGTTATGGAGACCAAGACTTTATTTATCATAAAGTGGAGAGTACATATCTGGAGCGTTTCAAGGATAGAAACGTATAAGGTGCTCGATGTGCCATGAGTTAGGGACATCGACTCCGTCTAAGTCGCATAGGCAATAAGACCCTGGTCGGGTCACCCCTTTGACGACGTAAGGCCCTTCCTAAGCGGAGGAGAGCTTGTGCAACCCTTCAGTTTTTTGCTTTCTGCGGAGGACGAGGCCACCGATGGTGAATGAACGACCTTTTACATTGCGGTTGTAGTATCTCCGCAAGCTTTCTAAGTATTTGGTCGTGCGGACGCAGGAGATCAGGCGTTCCTCTTCAGCCTTGTCGACGTCCTCTGCCCGAACAGCTGTGGCTTGCTCTTCATCATAGTTTTCCACCCTAGGTGCTCGGAAAGCGTCATCCGCTGATAGTACGGCCTCCGAGCCGTAAACCAAAAAATATGGAGACACACCGGTGCTGCGACTAGCTTGAGTGCGCAGTCCCCAGACCATAGGTGGTAGTTCTTTGAGCCATCTGCCAGGATGCTTTTCTTCTTTCTGATATAACCTCTTTTTAAGGGCATCAAGGATCATACCGTTCGCCCGTTCGACCTGGCTGTTGGCTCTAGGATGGGCAACAGACATGTATTTGATAGAGATGCACCGATCTTCGTAGAAGTCCCAAAAATGATGACCAGTAAACGTAGTTCCGAGGTCGGTGATGATGCTATTCGAAAGACCGAATCTATGGATAATATCTTCAAAGAGCTCGACTACTTTCTTTGCGGTTGCCGAGACAAGCGGTTTGTACTCGATCCACTTGGAAAACTTATCGATGGCAACGTATACATACCAGAAACCTCCTAGCGCTGGCTTGAAAGGCTCGATCATATCCATTCCCCAGCATGCGAAAGGCCAGGAAGCTGGGATGGTCTATAGTTCTTGTGCTGGTACATGTATTTGCTTGGCAAAAAATTGGCATCCTTCACAGCGTCGAACGAGGTCTTCTGCATCGAAGATGGCCATGGGCCAGTAAAAACTGGCTCAAAAGGCTTTGTCGACCAGGTTTCTCAAGGCTGCATGATTGCCGTAGGAGCCAGAGTGAATTTCGATGAGTAGTTTTACCCCTTCATATTGGGTGATGCATTTCTACAGTATCCCTTCCTTGGCACTTTTCCTCATCAAGTTGCCGTCTACCAGCACGTAATGCTTGCTTCGGCAAATTAGACGTTCAATTTTGGTCTTGTCGACGGGTACTTCGGCACTGGTGAGGTACTTGATGAACTGCTCCCTCCAATCGGCGATCGGCGAAGGTACCGCATGTACCAACTACTTGGCAGGGGGAATCTCTTCAACTTCCTTCTCTTCTTTAATGCATGGCGCCAAGAGATCTAGAACAAAGACCCCCGGCGGAACCGCGGCGCGAGAAGAACCTATCTTTGAGAGCTGGTCGGCTAGCTGATTTTGATCTCGTACCACGTGATGGTACTCGATACCATAGAACTTCCCATCAAGCTTCCTGATTTCGACGCAGTATGCGTCCATCTTCTCACTGGAACAAGACCAATCTTTGTTGAGCTAGTTGATAATCAGTGCAGAGTCTTCGTACACCATGAGACGTTTGACGCCGAGCTCGACTGCTATACGGAGACCGTGGAGACATGCTTCATATTCCACGGCGTTGTTAGAGGCCAGGAAGTGTATCCAAAGAACATAGTGGAGCTTATCTTTGGTCGGCATAATGAACAAAATGCCCGCATCAGCACCGTTGATGTTGAGGGCGCCGTCGAAGTACATCACCCAGTGCTCGGGGCAAGTGGCGGCGATGGGCTCTTGGATCTCAGTGCACTCAGCGACGAAATCAGCAAGCGCCTGTGACTTAATGGTAGGTCTGCTTCTGAATTCAATGGAGTAGGTGTCGAGCTCAACAGCCCACTTAATGATGCATCCATTGGCTTCCTTGTTGTGAAGAATGTCCCCCAGAGGGAACTCAGTGACCACGGTGATCTTGTAGTACTCGAAGTAGTGCAGGAGCTTGCGCGACTTAATCAGAATTGCGTATAACAGCTTTTGTACCTGAGGATAAGGAGTTTTGGGCTCATTAAGTACCTCATTGATAAAGTAGACCGGACGTTGCGCCTTGTAGGCGTGCCAAGCTTCCTCGTGTTCGATGACGATAGCGGTGCTGATGACGCGAGAAGTAGCGGCGATGTAGATCAGAAGAGTTTCATCTGGCCTTAGTGCAATCATTTTCGAAGGTTTTGTTAAGAACAGATTAAGCTGCTCAAAAGCTGTGTCTGCCTCTTTCGACTAGGAAAAATGCTCGGAGGCCTTGAGGAGCTTGAAGAAAGGTAGCCCTTTTTTGCCAAGGCGCGATATGAAGTGGCTTAAAGCAGCCATGCAGCCTGTAAGCTTCTGTATATCTTTGACGCATGTAGGCCGTTTCATGTTGGTGATGGCAGAGACCTTGTCAGGGTTAGGTTCGATGCCTCGAGCGCTAATGATGTAGCCCAGCAGTATACCGGATGGAACTCCAAAGATGCACTTTGAAGGGTTCATCTTCCATCGGTACTTGTTTAGGTTGGCGAAAGTTTCTTCGAGGTCGGCGATAAGGTTATCGGCGGTCTTGGTCTTGATGACCACGTCATCGATGTACGCTTCGACATTGTGGCCGATCTGTTGGTCGAGGCACATCTGGATGGCCCGTTGATAGGTAGCCCCGACGTTTTTGAGTCCGACGGACATAGTTGTGTAGCAGTATGCACCGAAAGGCGTGATGAACAACGTCTTGATCTGGTCTTCTTCCTTGAGGGAGATCTGATGATAGCCAGAGTAACAATCAAGGAAGGAGAGCAGTTCACAGCCGGTGGTGGAAACTACCACCTCGTCTATCCAAGGCAGGCCGAAGGGGTCTTTAGGGCAGTGTTTGTTAAGATTAGTATAATCAACACACATTCTCCATTCTTTATTCTTTTTTCGAACGAAAACAGGGTTTGCTAACCAATCTGGATGATACACTTCTTTTATAAATCCGACAGCTAAGAACCATTTTATTTCTACCCTAATAGCCTTTTTCTTGTCTGGCGCGAATTGGCGGAGTTTCTGCTTGATCGGTTTGGCGGTCGGTGAGACATTCAAGGAGTGCTCGAACTTCTCCCGTGGTACCCCCGGCATGTCTGCAGGTTTCCAAGCAAACAAGTCGGTGTTGGCACGTAGGAAGGAGACAAGCATGCCTTCCAATTTGGGGTCAAGGTGAGCCTCAATCTTCACGGTCTTGGAGGAGTCGTCGAGGCCGAGGCCGACCTCCTTAACTTCCTTGGACTTGGCGGAGGCGTGAGGAAGCTCTGGCTCTGGGATATCCATGTCATCGGCGGGCGCTGACTTGGCTTCGGCGACCACGCTAGCCATCTAGATGGAGAGGTTGCTGGCTTCGGCGAGAGCAAGACTTTCTGTCTCGCAGGCGTAGGCAACGGAGAGGTTGGCCCGCAGAGCCAGGACTCCTGTAGGTGAAGGCATCTTCATCACTAGATATGCGTAGTGCGGTACGGCCATGAACTTGGCCAGAGCAGGCCAACCAAGTATGGCGTGGTAAGCGGTGTCGAAGTCGGCGACGTAGAAGTTGATATGCTCGATGCGGTAGTTGCTTGCCGCGCCAAACTGTACTGGTAGGGTGATCTCTCCAAGTGGTCTAGATGCCCTGCCAGGTACCACACCCCAGAAGGAGGAGTCCAAGGGTGTGAGATCTGTTATCGCGAGGCCCAACTCCCTTAGGGCCCCGGTGAAGAGTAGGTTCAAAGCACTACCACCGTCGACGAGGACTTTTCTAAAGAGTACCTTCTGGATGGTTGCGTCGAGGATGAGGGGGAAGTGCCCTGTGTAGGGTATGTCCGCCCACTGGTCGGCCCTGTTGAAGGTGATGGAGACCTCAGACCATGGGCGAAAACTAGGATTGGCGGTGGTTTCTTCGGAAGTGACGGCGAGCACTCGCCGGGCGGCGAGCTTCCGTTCTCTTCTGATCTCGGTAGAGACAAGGCCTCCGAAGATGGTGGCAACCACCTTGTCATGGTCCTAGAAGGCGTTGTTATTGCCCCCAGGTGGTCGATGACCTCCGTTCCCACCGTTGATGTCGTCATCTAGCTTCTAGTCCTAGAATTCCTTGGCCCAACCGAGGCAGTCTTTCATCTTGTGTTTGGCGTTCTTGTGGAGAGGGCATGGGCCATCGAGGATCTTCTTGTACTGCTCGTCATAATTCCGCTTGGCATGAGGCTCATTGACATTAGTGACGAAGTGGTCTGGCCGGTGGCGGCGATTCTGACCGGGCTTGGATCCTTCTGGCCGATCATGGCCGCTGCCCTGGTGGAAACTGCGGTCGTCGTAGTGGCCATCGATCATCGGGGCGGTCGTCGTAGCAGCGAGGCGGGTGATTTGTGCCCGTATCTTCATTGAAGCGCACTTCAGCTTACTCGGCGTTAGCATATTGGTTGGCGATCGTGATAATCTCGCCGATGCCTGTAGGTGGCTCGTGGTTGAACTTGGAACGGAGCTCGCGGTGATGAAGTCCTCGGACGAAGGCGGTGATGACCTCAGCTTCTGTGATGTTGGGAATAGAATTCCTCATCTCGAAACAGCGTTTGATGTAGCTTCGGAGGAGCTCGGATGGCTTTTGGGTGATGTGGTTGAGATCATGCTTGGTGCCCAGCCACGTACATGTAGCCATGTAGTTGTCGATGAAGACTTTTTTCAACTCTTCCCAAGATCCGATGGATTCCGGGGCGAGGCTTGTGAACCAGCTCATGGCGGTTGGCGTGAGCATGATGGGGAGATAATTTGCCATGACGTTGGTGTGTCCTCCCGTGGCGTGGACGGTAGTGGCACAATCCTACAGCCACTGGGTTGGGTTCATCCTTCCTTCATAGGGCTTGACCCCGGTGATCTTAAAACCACGGGGCCACTGGAGTGTTTAGAGCGCCCTGGTGAAAGCTGGAGGCCCTTTTGGATTGTCGGCGCCGTGGTCTGCAGCGTTGACGGCAGCGATCGGCTCTAGAGCTGAGTCCGGGTTGCTGTACTCTTGGTCATACTCCTAGCGACGGTGTACTTCTTCTTCATGGCGACCGAAGCGGCGTTGCTCGATACGACATCGTGCATCCCAGAGGTTGTCGAGGTGTACTCAAGCGTCTTATTCGACTTCCTGGTCATGCTGGCAATGATGCTCGGCGCGGTGACCCTCGGCTCCCCCCTGGAGAGGTAGTGACTGGTCGGCGAACCAGCTTTGACTAGGGTGGCGATTGGATCTATGCACAGCTGATCGGTGAATCATGCTCGTGGAGCACGAAGGTCTCTGATCCTCTCGGATCTCATTTACTTGACAGTGTGCTGCTTTAAGCATAGCAGCGACCTTGGCGAGCTCGGGCGTCTGCGACAGGCGAGCAAGCTTGTTGGCGGACACCGCTAGGTTGGCGCTTGGAGTTTTGAAGATGTCCTGGTCGTCGATGCGGAGAAAATCTTCGTCGTGATTGCGATGGAGCGGCCTTTCTTGCGAGTCGAACTGATTGTTGCGAGCAGCCTCGCCCATTGCAAGAGCGCGCTCGTTTTCCTGGCGCTACGCACGGTTGACGTTCCTGTTCTCACGAGCGACACATTCCTGATCGGTCTCGCCATTTCGAGGGGGGCTGTCGATGCTAACATTGAAAATCGTGCCACCTCAGAAAGGCGGGAGAGGGGGTTGCTCGGTGAAGGTTTCGGTGAGGGTCTCTATGGAGCCCTAGGATTCGGAGTCTGGATTTTCCTCCAGGATGGTTTGGAGGGATGCTCTAGGGCATCGGCTGGCATGCAGCATGTTGATCGTCGGCGGAAGCTGGTCGGCGATCTGGTCGGCGAGAGGATGGATATCCCCCACCTGGTCGACGAATTTGCCCCTCAGGGTGTCTTGATATGTAGCGGCGGTGTTGGCGATCCCGAAGGGTAGGGCCATAACCCCCAGAGTTTGCTGAGCAGCTTTCAATAGATCTGAACCGGAGGGTGGTCAGTGCTGAACGAAAGTGTTTAGAGCTGACTCAGCGACAGAGAGGCAATCGGTGAGCTTTAGACCGACCCGATCGATGGATTCGGTCAGATCGTTATTGTTGATGTGCCTCCCTCTGGTAATGAGGAAGCGAGTGACGAGTTGTTGATGAAGGCGACCTCGGAAGTAGATCCAACATCGGATCCACAGTTGCAGGTGCGGGGGTGGTTGGCATAGAACGGATCTGCACCGGCTCGAGGAGCTCTCCGACTCTGTCAGCGTTGATGACCCATGAGATGGATCCGACCTTGAAGATCTGCTCGGGATGTGGGAGGTACGAAGAGCCTGCGAAAAAACCATCTTGTTCCACAAGGAATCAGCACGCACACCCCTACCTGGCACGCCAACTGTCAACAGAATATCATTGGCAGTCCTCCAAGGGGTATCCCACGAAGGTAGATTGATCGGCATAGGACAGCGTGATCAAGAACAAGAAGGCAATAGAGACACACGAGTTATACAGGTTCAGGCCATCAGTATGACGTAATACCTTACTCCTGTAGTCTGTTGGTTTGTATTAGCTATCGTATGATATGCCGTGATTTTGGAGGGGTCCCCCCCACCTTATATAGTCCGGGGGTAGGGTTACAAGTCGGTTAGATCTGAGAGATAACTAGAAAGTAAT